>CAWUFW010011188.1:0-633170 GCA_963921515.1 Calotriton arnoldi
ATACTTCACCGTGTTATCTGCACTGTCCAAGTACTGTGTAGGTGGTGCATGTGTCTGTAGGAGAGTAGGATCTGCTTCACATGGGTACCCCCACTTTTTGCTGATGCTTCACTGTTTTTCGACTTTAGTCTGGCTGGGGCCCTGCTAATCAGAACCCCAGCCTAGCTGCTTCCTCTCTAAAATGGTTTCCATGTGCCTTAGGCACATCTCTTATTGGAATCTGGAGTGCCCTTATAAGTCCCTAGTATATGGTATACTATGTACCCAGGGCATAGGTACCTCAGAGGCCTGCCAGGGGCTGAAGCATGTATTGTGCCACCCCTGGAAGGCCAGCCAAAGGACACCACCGGTCTGCTACTGCAGCCTGAGTAAGGTGGTGCATGCACTCCTTACTGTGATATAGGCTACCTATATCACTACATACATACACACATATAAACCTATAAGTCACTCCTATGGCAGGCCTTATCAATCCTGAAGGCAGAGTGCGTGGTTCCTATGTGAGAGGGTGCCCCTGCATGAGCTGGGCCCCTCTGCAGCATTCGGAGACCCTTCTCTGATGCTGTTTGTAGTGCAGCCCGACCATATACTCTTAAGCGCATTATAACCTCGCGTTAAATGCTAACTTTGGGATGGCTGCACGGAAACATGTCGTGTTTGGTGTCAAACATCTTGGAATACTACCCCCACCAGTTCTGGTGGCGGGGGTAGCATTCCACCCTTCTAGAGGAGAGACATGTACACACCGGCCTGCCCGGTAACTTCTTTCCAAGCCCTGGCATCACAAAATGGATGCCGCTGCCACAGACACGAGTCTGGCCTCCTGCTGCTGACCAAAACTCCGGCAGGGGAGGCCTGGACAATAGGTTTCCTGTCCCAGGGAGGTGTAACCACCTCCCCAGACAGGATAGTGTGTATTGGGGCTGGGCGGGAGCACTCTCTGGTGCTTTGAAGTCCTGCACTGGGGGCACATTTGGTGTCCCTGTGCATACCCCAGTTCAAACCGGCTCAGGGGCTTCCAGCCCCTGCTCTGGCATGAAACTGGACAAAGGGAAAGGGGTGTAACCACCCCTCTGCCCTGACCCTCCCATAGGTGGGTCCACAGAGTATGTCCAACCCCCTACCTTAGTATAAGTATGGGACCCCAGTCCTTAGGACTTTAGATTAACCTGGACGAAACTCTGACACAGAATCCTGGACCTTCGACGCTCTACTTCAAGATTAGAGGACTGAAGAATCTCCCTTGGGGTCAAGGAGTGACTCCCCTGCTTGGCAGGCACCAAAGAAGCAATTGTCCGGTCTGCATCGCTGAAGCTCCCGCCAGACGCCGAAGTCTTTGCATCACCAGAGGTAGATTTCCAGACTTCCCCGAGGCTGCCCTGAGTCCCCAGCAAAGCTGAGGCCCATAGCTGTCGTGGGTAATGTGGAACCATGACCCCTGGACACCGATCGCATTTGCAAGTGCATCCTCTTCTGGGTCTCCTACGAAGTCGTACTTTGGGCTTCGAGTAGCCCCAGCCTCCAGCACCGACTGCACCGAAGATCATTGGCCTCCACTCCACGAGTGTCCTGTGAGCCAGCTCCACGTGCGTCGACTCGAGGCTCCTTTGCGGTCACTAGTCCGTGGGCTAGTAGGCCATCCCGAAGGCCAATCTTCTTCTGCTTGGGCTCCCTGGTTGCTCCAGGCGTGCCCTGACGTACCCTCGCTGGGTGAGTCCTACAGACCTTGCTGGTCTGCAACATCGTCCTTCTTCCATTTCCACGAGACTTGCCGTTGCCAAGGCTTGTTGGGTCCAATCCGGTCGCCAACACCCCTGCAATCGACAGACGTCATGGGACAGCTCGAATCCAGCTCCTGGTTGTCGTCGATGCCTCCTGGACCTCATGTCTGAAGAGTCAAGACAACCGTCAACCTACCTGAAGCACTCGACATCGGTGGGCATCTGCTCATCGCCTTCCTGGTCACTGGCTAGTGACCCAGACTCTGTCCCCTCTGCTTTCAGGTTCTTCAGATCTTCGATCCACCTTTGGATCCACCCGAACACTTTCGACTTGGCCGCCAGCAGCACTTTGCAGCAGATCGCCATTGAAAGCGACGACGAAACGCGACCCCGAAAGACACCTATGCACCCGGCTCCCCTGGGTGAGGTAACTCGAGTACTCCGGTGCTCCCGTGGGTATTGACACTAGAACAGCCTAGTTCTCAAAGGGTTTGCTCCAAGTCATCCTCTAAGTGTCCCTTTTTTTTAAAATTCAAACCGAGACTTTCCCCATAGAAGTAAACGGCGATTCGCGGCTGTGTTCATACACTGCACGCGTTCCCCGTGGGTCCCCTGTGTCACTACCTTGGGTGGTTCCTTGTGGTCCAAGCACTTCTACAGGCTCTAGGCCCTGTGTCTAGCTCAGTCGTGGTTCTTATACCACTTTATTGGTATATGGTTTGGTACGCCCCTAGGGCTCAAACGTGTATTTGTGCTATTACTGTAGATAACTAACTTATAACTTATGTACTTCGAACTCTAGCCTCATAAAGAGACTAGAGGGGTGTGTTTAGTAATACATACATATATTTTGAATATATACCTGGTGTGGTCCCCTTTCATTTGGTCACTCAAGAGATTATAGACTGGTAAAACAAGCTGCTTTACATTCCTTCAAGACTTAGCCTGAAGTCTGCTCTCCATAGCTACCACTAGGATAGCTTTCAATAAAGGTTGTCTTTAACCTATCTCCAATAAGGGGTTGTTTGGACTGGTGCAAGGTGCCCACTATAATTAGTGGACAGCATATACCAGGCCAACTTCTCACATTGGTGTGCAGCGTGTGGGATTCCAGCTTGCTGTTGTTTTACCAGATAATCTCAATTGAATTGATCAACTATAAACCACTAAGGGTACCTAAGGTACATATAAATCAAGCTTAGTAATACTGTAAGTTCTACTGAACTTAGAGTTGTGTGTTAAGGGATAGCACACCCTTTCTACAACTCAAGAGAGTTTAGTAGGCCACACTAGAGTAGGTAGTGCATACACCACACCTCACTAGTAATGTCTTCAAAGCCAGGACCCAGTGAGTCCTTGCCAGAAGCCAGTGGGCTTCTTCCCTCCAAGTATGATAAACTCCCATTCTTGGAATTGAGAGCATTATGCAATACTAGGAAGTTGAAGGCAGGCAAAAGTGCCAGCACCCAACACCTCAGAGAGGTGTTACTAGCTGATGATCTCAGCAGGCCCCTAGGGTCTGAAGGGGTAGGCAGAGAGGGTGGGGCAGAAGATGAGGAAGGGGTCAGGGGTGAAGAAACCCAGCCCCCCTCTGAAACTGGCCAGGAAGGTGAAAATGACCTTGTCCTGGAAAACCCAATTCCTCCTGTGGAGGAGGAGGAGGATGATCAGAATGACCTCCCCTTTGTCCCCCCAGGAAGAATAATGAATGTGCCCAGAAGGTCTAGATCTCCTTCTCAGGAGTCTAACCACTCTGACACCTCAATAGGGACCTCTGTCGCCTCTCATAGGAGGGAATCCTCTCATGAAAGGAGAAAGAGAGTGCTTCAGTATGAACAAGCCCAGCTTGAGCTCAGAAAACAGCAATTGGCTATAGACAGGGAGTCCCTAGATCTCTATAGAGAGAGACAAAAGATGGGACTAGAGTCCCATGGTGGCAGCAGTTTCCCCAAAGATAGGGAAAGGTCTTATGACCATAGAAACCTGAGCAAGATTGTCCCTCCCTACCAGAGTGGGGATGACATCCACAAATGGATAACTGCTCTAGAGAGGGCCTGTAAAGTACAGAGGGTCCCTCAGGAGCAGTGGGCAGCAATCTTGTGGCTCTCCTTTGCAGACAAAGGTAGAGATAAGCTCCTCACTGTTAGAGAGGAGGATGCTGATAATTACAAAGTCTTGAAGAGTGCTCTAATTGATGGGTTTGGCCTAACCACTGAACAATACAGGTTAAAGTTCAGGGATACCCAAAAGGCACAGACTCAAGACTGGGTGGACTTTGTTGATTGTTCTGCCAAGGCTCTGGAAGGTTGGTTATTGGGCAGTAAGGAATGTGACTTCAAAGGATTGTACAATCTTATCATGAGGGAGCAGATCCTTAACAATTGTCAAAATCAGCTGTTGCATCAGCACCTGGTGGACTCTGATCTGACCTCTCCCCAAGAATTGGGAAAGAAGGCAGACAAATGGGTCAGAACCAGGGTGAGGCAGAAGGTACAGAACCAAGGTGGTGACCCTAAGAAGCAAGATTCGAAAAACTCTGATAAGGGTGGGGAGAAGGGTAAAGACCAAAAGTCTTCACAAGGCCCCCAAAAATCTTCTTCAGGTGGGGATTCACAGTCTAACAAGGGAAGAGGCCAAAAGAAACCATGGTGCAAGGTCTGTAAGCAAAAGACCCACTGGACCAGTGATTGCACCAAGTCCAAAGACTCTACTCAAGCCCCCACCAATGCCCCTAAGGCATCTGCTCCCCCTAGTGCAGTTACAGTTGGTGGTGGGACTACACAAGCCAAGGGTTTAGTAGGGTTGACCCTGGGTAAGGAGATGAGCTCTGACCTAGTCAGAGAACTCACTCAGGCTGTCCTAGTCTGTGATGGAGGCATGGATGTGACCTCCTCTGTGAGTCCCAGTAATCTGGGCAAGTACAGGCAACAGTCCTTAATCAATGGAAAAGAGGCTTTGGCATTTAGGGACACAGGGGCAAGTGTCACCATGGTGACACAAGACCTTGTGAATCCTGGGCAGATTATACTTGGTGAAATGTACCAAGTGACCAATGCTAGCAACGTCAGAACAGACCATACTCTGGCAGTTGTTAACTTCTCCTGGGGAGGGGTAACTGGCCTTAAGAAGGTTGTGGTAAGTGCAGACCTACCCGTTGAATGCTTGCTTGGCAATGACTTAGAAACTTCAGCTTGGGCAGAAGTGGAGCTCAGGACCCATGCAGAAATGCTGGGCATCCCTGCAGATGTGTTTGCTGTGACCAGGTCATAAGCCAAAATGTCTAACACTGAACAGGCCTTGGATTCTGGAATAATGGACCAAGTGCCCTCCAAGAAGAGGAGTAGTAGGGTAAAGGAAGTGCCTTCCCCCTTGGCTCAGAAGGAAGATCAGTCTCTTGAGGGGAAGGATCTCAGTCCTGAGGAAGGAACTGTCCCAGAGGAGCTTGAGCCTGACCAGGTTGAGTTCTTGGGGACATGGGGCCCTTCCAGGGCAGATCTGAGCCAGGAGCAGCAGAGCTGCCCCTCTCTTGAACCCCTCAGACAGCAAGCTGCTGCTGAGGCTGCTGGGAAAGCTAGTGGTCCCCATACTGTGTATTGGGATGATGGACTCTTATACTCAGAGTGTAGAGACCCCAAGCCTGGTGCCACCAGGAGGTTGGTTATACCTCTGAAGTTCAGGGGCTTCCTATTGACCCTAGCCCATGACATTCCCTTAGCAGGTCACCTGGGCCAAAACAAGACTTGTGACAGAATTGTCCCTCACTTTCACTGGCCCCACATGTCTGAAGACTAACCCTGGGCATAGTTTGCGTAGTAGCACTTCACGTAGCTACGTGAAGTACATTTTTAACTACACGTAGCTATGCAAATTGCGTAGTGCGTAGCTGTGTGCTTGACTGCACTGTACCATAATTGCCAAAGGCATCTTGCACAGTGCAAGTTAAGATAAAATAGGTATCTCTGTCTTTATATGCTAAAATGCATATAGCATTTCACAAAAGTGAAATCGATAAATTAACACGCAGTGAGAGAGGTGATGATTTTGGTATCCTCCCTAACCTAGGGAGAGAACCAAGCAGATGCCTTGAAAACAAAAGCACATCTTTTGAACGATTCAGTGGTGGTCCCATCCTCTTAGGACCACCCCAAGCACAGTTATTGGCAAAAATACAATCCCAACCAAAGGCCCTGCAAAGCATTATGGGACGAGATTAGCAGTGGGCAGTGAATATTATAGTATCCAATATCAAAATAATTCTATCAAAGAGCTGCAGTTCCACTAGTCGTTACTAGATGTCCCTCACGAGTCAAATGCAAAAGCTTCATGAAAGGGTTTCAATGCTTTTGCATTTGACTCGTGAGGGACATCTAGTAACGACTAGTGGAACTGCAGCTTGATGTATTAATAATTTCAATGCTTTTGCATTTGACTCGTGAGGGACATCTAGTAACGACTAGTTGAACTGCAGCTCTTTGTAGAATTATTTTGATATTGGACACTATAATATTCACTGCCCACTGCTAATCTCGTCCCATAATGCTTTGCAGGGCCTTTGGTTGGGATTGTATTTTTGCCCATAACTGTGCTTGGGGTGGTCCTAGGAGGAAGGGACCACCACTGAATCGTTCACATGATATGCTTTTTGTGTTCAAGGCATCTGCTTGGTCCTCCCCCTAGGTTAGGAGGGAACCCACAATCATCACCCCTCTCATTGCTTGATATTTTCATTGTCAAAGTTCACTTTTGTGAATTTGTTATATGCTTTTTAGCATAGAAAATTGTTTTAACAAAGCATTTGTATATGTTTAATATACTGTTGCTACACTACGTCAATTAACAGAGTTTTTTACTCTGCTACGTGCAATTTGCGTAGTGCGTAATAACACAAACTTTGCATGCTCCGTGAGCGTAGCAAAGTATTATGCCCAGGGTTACTGAAGACACCAAATAGTTTTGTCGTTCCTGTGTAACCTGCCAGGCCAGTGGTAAGGCAGGTGGCACTACAAAGGCCCCCCTGATACCACTACCTGTGGTGGGGGTTCTCTTTGAAAGGGTGGGGATTGACATTGTTGGTCCCATGGATCCCCAAACAGCATCTGGGCACAGGTTTTTCCTGGTGGTAGTGGATCATGCCACCAGGTACCCAGAGGCTATTCCCCTTAGGACCACTACAGCGCCTGTGGTGGCAAGAGCCCTCCTGGGAATTTTCTCAAGAGTGGGCTTCCCTAAGGAGGTTGTATCAGACAGGGGGTCTAACTTTATGTCTGGATACTTAAAAGCAATGTGGAAGGAGTGTGGAGTGACTTACAAGTTCACCACACCCTATCACACACAATGCAATGGTTTAGTTGAGAGATTCAACAAAACCTTGAAGGGCATGATTAAAGGGCTCCCAGAAAAGCTTAGGCGAAGATGGGACATACTCTTGCCCTGCCTTTTATTTGCATACAGGGAGGTGCCTCAAAAGGGGGTTGGCTACAGCCTTTTTGAACTTTTGTTTGGTCACCCTGTCAGGGGTCCATTGTGCTTGGTGAAGGAAGGATGGGAGTTACCTCTCAAGCCCCCAAAGCAAGACATAGTGGACTATGTACTTGGTCTCCGCTCCCGGATGGCTGAGTACATGAAAAAGGCAACTAAAAACCTTGAGGCTAGCCAGGAACTGCAAAAGCCTGGCATGACCAAAGGCTGTACTGACTGTTTACCAGCCAGGACAGAAGGTGTGGGTGTTGGAGCCAGTGGCCCCAGCAGCTCTCCAAGACAAATGGAGTGGACCCCATACCATTGTTGAACAGAAGGGTGTGGTTACCTATTTGGTGAACCTAGGAACACCCAGGAGTTCCCACAGGGTTCTCCATGTCAACAGGTTAAAACCATATGTGGACAGGGCAGACATGGGCTTGCTCATGGCTACTGATGAGGGACAGGAGGAAGAGAGTGACCCACTCCCTGACCTGCTCTCACAGAACCCTGATGATCGGTCAGTGGATGGTGTAGCCTTGGCAGGCAGCCTCACTACCCAGCAGCAGACTGATTGCAGACAGGTGCTCAATCAGTTCAGACACATATTCTCACTGACACCCAGTCAGACTACCTGGTGCACTCATGAAGTGGACACTGGGGACAGTCTGCCTATTATTAATAAGATTTATAGGCAACCTGACCATGTCAGGGACTGTATCAGGACAGAAGTCCAGAAGATGTTGGATTTGGGAATTATTGAACCCTCAGATAGCCCTTGGGCTAGTCCAGTGGTCCTTGTGCCAAAACCTCACACCAATGGTGGGAAAATAGAGATGAGGTTTTGTGTGGACTACAGGGGTCTCAATGCAGTCACTAGGACTGATGCCCATCCAATACCTAGGGCAGATGAGCTAATAGACACTTTGGCCTCAGCCAAGTATCTAAGCACATTTGACCTGACAGCTGGCTACTGGCAGATCAGACTAGCTGATGATGCAAAGCCAAAGACAGCATTCTCAACCCCTAGTGGGCATTAGCAATTTGTGGTGATGCCCTTTGGTCTGAAGAATGCACCTGCCACTTTTCAGAGGTTGGTGAATACAGTCCTTACAGGTCTGGAAGCCTATAGTGCAGCATATCTAGATGATATTGCTGTCTTTAGCTCCACCTGGGAGGATCACCTGGTCCACCTCAGAAATGTTTTGCAGGCCCTGCAGAAAGCAGGCCTGACTATCAAGGCCACCAAGTGCCAGATAGGGCAGAGTCAGGTTGTGTACCTGGGCCACCTTGTGGGTCGAGGCCAGGTTCAACCACTGCAGAGCAAGATCCAGACCATCATGGACTGGACTGCTCCAACTACCCAGACTCAGGTGAGAGCCTTTTAGGCCTGACTGGGTACTATAGGAGATTTGTCAAGGGGTATGGATCAATAGTGACACCCCTGAATGACTTAACTTCCAAGAAAATGCCCAAAAGGTTCAGTGGACAGTTAGCTGTCAAAAGGCATTTGATGACCTAAAGCAGGCCATGTGCACTGCTCCCATTCTACAGAGTCCTGATTACTCCAAGAAGTTCATTGTCCAAACAGATGCATCTGAATTGGGGGTAGGGGCTGTACTGTCACAATTGAATGATGAAGGTCAGGATCAGCCAGTAGCTTTTATTAGCAGAAGGCTGACCCCTAGAGAGAAACGTTGGTCAGCCATTGAGAGGGAGGCCTTTGCTGTGGTCTGGCGTCTGAAGAAGTTGAGGCCATACTTGTTTGGTACTCACTTCCTTGTTCAAACAGACCATAAGCCCCTCTTATGGCTAAAACAAATGAAGGGTGAAAACCCCAAACTGCTTAGGTGGTCCATTTCCCTACAGGGGATGGACTTCACAGTGGAACATAGACCTGGGAGTAACCATGCCAATGCAGATGGACTCTCTAGGTACTTCCACTTAGAACATGAAGACTTAACTGGGCAAGGTTAGTTGAATGTCCCTACGTTTGGGGGGTTGTGTAGGAGAGTAGGATCTGCTTCACATGGGTACCCCACTTTTGCTGATACTTCACTGTTTTTCGACTTTAGTCTGGCTGGGGCCCTGCTAATCAGAACCCCAGCCTAGCTGCTTCCTCTCTAAAATGGTTTCCATGTGCCTTAGGCACATCTCTGATTGGAATCTGGAGTGCCCTTATAAGTCCCTAGAATATGGTATACTATGTACCCAGGGCATAGGTACCTCAGAGGCCTGCCAGGGGCTGAAGCATGTATTGTGCCACCCCTGGAAGGCCAGCCAAAAGGACACCACCGGTCTGCTACTGCAGCCTGAGTAAGGTGGTGCATGCACCCCTTACTGTGATATAGGCTACCTATATCACTACATACATACACACATATAAACCTATAAGTCACTCCTATGGCAGGCCTTATCAATCCTGAAGGCAGAGTGCGTGGTTCCTATGTGAGAGGGTGCCCCTGCATGAGCTGGGCCCCTCTGCAGTGTTCGGAGACCCTTCTCTGATGCTGTTTGTAGTGCAGCCCGACCATATACTCGCGTTAAATGCTAACTTTGGGATGGCTGCACGGAAACATGTTGTGTTTGGTGTCAAACATCTTGGAATACTACCCCCCCCGCCAGTTCTGGTGGCGGGGGTAGCATTACACCCTTCTAGAGGGAGAGACATGTACACACCGGCCTGCCCGGTAACTTCTTTCCAAGCCCTGGCATCACAAAATGGATGCCGCTGCCACAGACACGAGTCTGGCCTCCTGCTGCTGACCGAAACTCCGGCAGGGAGGCCTGGACAATAGGTTTCCTGTCCCAGGGAGGTGTAACCACCTCCCCAGACAGGATAGTGTGTATTGGGGCTGGGCGGGAGCACTCTCTGGTGCTTTGAAGTCCTGCACTGGGGGCACATTTGGTGTCCCTGTGCATACCCCAGTTCAAACCGGCTCAGGGGCTTCCAGCCCCTGCTCTGGCGCAAAACTGGACAAAGGGAAAGTGGTGTAACCACCCCTCTGCCCTGACCCTCCCATAGGTGGGTCCACAGAGTATGTCCAACCCCCTACCTTAGTATAAGTATGGGACCCCAGTCCTTAGGACTTTAGATTAACCTGGACGAAACTCTGACACAGAATCCTGGACCTTCGACGCTCTACTTCAAGATTAGAGGACTGAAGAATTTCCCTTGGGGTCAAGGAGTGACTCCCCTGCTTGGCAGGCACCAAAGAAGCAATTGTCCAGTCTGCATCGCTGAAGCTCACGCCGGACGCCGAAGTCTTTGCATCACCAGAGGTGGATTTCCAGACTTCCCTGAGGCTGCCCTGAGTTCCCAGCAAAGCTGAGGCCCGTAGCTGTCGTGGGTAACGTGGAACCATGACCCCTGGACACCGATCGCATTTGCAAGTGCATCCTCTTCTGGGTCTCCTACGAAGTCGTGCTTTGTGCTCCAGTAGCCCCAGCCTCCAGCACTGACTGCACCGAAGATCACTGGCCTCTACTCCACGAGTGTCCTGTGAGCCAGCTCCACGTGCGTTGACTCGAGGCTCCTTCGCAGTCACTAGTCCGTGGGCTAGTAGGCCCTCCCGAAGGCCAATCTTCTTCTGGTTGGGCTCCCTGGTTGCTCCAGGCGTGCCCTGACTTACCCTCGCTGGGTGAGTCCCACAGACCTTGCTGGTCTGCAACATCGTCCTTCTTCCATTTCCACGAGACTTGCCGTTGCCAAGGCTTATTGGGTCCAATCCGGTCGCCGACACCCCTGAAATCGACAGACGTCGTGGTACAGCTCGAATCCAGCTCCTAGTTGTCGTCGACACCTCCTGGACCTCGTGGCTGAAGAGTCAAGAGGACCATCAACCTACCTGAAGCACTCAACATCGGTGGGCATCTGCTCATCGCCTTCCTGGTCACTGGCTAGTGACCCAGACTCTGTCCCCTCTGCTTTCAGGTTCTTCAGATCTTCGATCCACCTTTGGATCCACCCGAACACTTTCGACTTGGCCGCCAGCAGCACTTTGCAGCAGATCGCCATTGAAAGCGACGACGAAACCCGACCCCGAAAGACACCTATGCACCCGGCTCCCCTGGGTGAGGTAACTTGAGTACTCCGGTGCTCCCGTGGGTATTGACACTAGAACAGCCTAGTTCTCAAAGGGTTTGCTCCAAGTCCTCCTCTAAGTGTCCCTTTTCTTTTAAATTCAAACCGCGACTTTCCCCATAGAAGTAAACGGCGATTCGCGGCTGTGTTCATACACTGCACGCGTCCCCCGTGGGTCCCCTGTGTCACTACCTTGGGTGGTTCCTTGTGGTCCAAGCACTTCTACAGGCTCTAGGCCCTGTGTCTAGCTCAGTTGTGGTTCTTATACCACTTTATTGGTATATGGTTTGGTACGCCCCTAGGGCTCAAACGTGTATTTGTGCTATTACTGTAGATAACTAACTTATAACTTATGTACTTCGAACTCTAGCCTCATAAAGAGACTAGAGGGGTGTGTTTAGTAATAAATACATATATTTTGAATATATACCTGGTGTGGTCCCCTTTCATTTGGTCACTCAAGATATTATAGACTGGTAAAACAAGCTGCTTTACATTCCTTCAAGACTTAGCCTGAAGGCTGCTCTCCATAGCTACCACTAGGATAGCTTTCAATAAAGGTTGTCTTTAACCTATCTCCAATAAGGGGTTGTTTGGACTGGTGCAAGGTGCCCACTATAATTAGTGGCAACTTCTCACAGTGTCCACACTGGGGTATTGCCATCCGACAGGCACCAGACAGATGGGTGCAAGGCCAGGAGGGATGTGAGTGCCATGGTTGACCATCAGACTGGCAATTGGCTTCTCCTACTCTGTTTGAGCACTTTTGGCAATGTTCAACTAAGGATGCCAGGGCTTGCTCTGTAATGTGCTGTACTTACTGTGGTGTGTGCGGTCAGTGCAGGTGACTGATGTTTGTCTGTTTCCCTAATTGTTTGCAGATACATCCACGGCCACAGGAGGGGACAGCTCCACGGACCAGGAGGAGCCGCAGAGCCAGACTGGGTCAGCAGCCGATGAGTGGTCGGAGGGACCCAGTGGCACGGAGGGTGAGGGGAGCCACACCGAGGAGTCCTCAGCAGCATCCACCTCAGCTGAGGACCACAGCAGCTTGGAGGATGACTCCCTTGTGGAGGCGGGTGTCAGCAGCCACAACACCCCAGCTAGTATTGCTGTCCCCGCCACCACTACCACCACCACCACCGCCCTCCCATCGGCTCCCATTCCAGAGGTCCGTGGAGGCTCCCGTGTTCGGGAGCGTGTCTCCTTCGTGCCAGGCACTGCAGCCCCTGCCCCTGTGTCCCCTGCTGCCCTGAGTGAGGAGTCTGTGTACCTACTTCGCCAGCTCCATGTAGGGCAGACAGCAATGCTGAGTGTCCTCCATGCCCACACCACTCTGTTTACACAGCTGGTGTCGTTTATGGAGAGCATCTCATCAGGCATGTCTGCCCTACAGAGGAGCAATAGGTCCATGGACTCCTCCCTGACGGCAGCAGTGTCCCTCCTCCAACAGTCCCTCACCCCTCCTACCTCTGCCCCATCCACACTTCCTGGCACCCTACCTGTCCCAAGCACATGCACACCTGCACAACCATCCAAACACACAGACACGAGCAGCACAGACACACCCACTACAAAAACAAAACGTGCACGCAGGCATCCTCAGGGGACTGATACCACACCCACAGGGGATGGGGAACAGACACGCACACAGGCATCCACAGTCACTCCGCAGTCCTCCGATACCTCTCCCTCCAAGGCCCCTTCCCTTGCCTCACCTGCAACCCCACCTACAAAGCAGATCTTCCTCTGTGACCTCGGCCTCTTCCCCTCCGATCCAGCTGATCCAGCATACAGGGGGAAGAGGAAGTCCACCCGCACAGAGGGAGTGCCCCTCACCCCCGGACACCCTCCCCCAGGCACAGACAGACTGAGGCCCCCATCCGCAAGTCCCCCCGGACCCGGAAGAGCAAGACCCCGCCGCCGCCCTGCAGCTCAACCACCAAGTCTCCTTCCTCCATCCCTCAGGCCCCCACTCCACAGGTTCCCCCACCACACCCTGCCCCAGGTTCCCCACCCACAGATACACCATCCCCAAAATGATCCGGCCTTCTCCCCCTACACTTGCTCTTCCAGCACCACACCCCCGCTGCGCATGTTTGTGCCACTGGTGTGGAGACCGTGTCCTCCCCCTCTGTCCTGCCCACCTTACCTGAACCCCATTCTACTCCCCTGGAGATAGGCACTGCAGTGGAGTGAACTACCACCCCGTCTGACTTGGGCACTGCAGTGGGGAACCTGTCCACTCCATCTGCACAGCCCACTGCAGTCGTGCCGGCACCTACACCATCTGACTCATGCCCCCCAGTTGTGCCGGGACACACCATGTCAGACACCTCCACTGCAGTTGTCAGTGACTCTCCAGCACCCACCACCCCTTCCCTGCCTCCTTCTGGTGAGCCCTGATCCTGTCCCTGCGGTGCCTGGCCTGCCCCCCGTATGCCCCTCCGAGGGGAATGTCCCTGGTGTGTAGCAGTGCAGGCATGCAAAGGGTGACATCTGGCACTGTCACCCTGTTTGGACTTTGATAATGGACTGACCATTGGCCTTTGTTATTTTTCTGGACTTTCATTTTTTCTAACACATATGCTGAATAAAGCAACTTTCTGTTCTCTAGTGGTTTTGCTTCTGATGTACATGATGTTGATGATGCTAACCATGCCCTTGCTGCAGTGATGGTGATTTTTGATGTCAGGAAAATGAAGTGTTACTGTGCAGGACCCCATGTGGTCCAGGGGGAATGTGTCCTATCCTGTTGTGTATCCATGTCATCCTTTGCAGCAATATGAGGGTGTCATGTTTTCAAGATTTGGCAATGGGATTTCCTACTTTTATTTGCAATATCACATCTGTGGCTTACACCCCTGCACATCAGTTGTGCTTGCCATTGTTCTATTTCTCTATTTCCCTGACCGTGTGACCATCTCCACTGGACATGCAACTTTGGGCATCAATGGGGATGGACTCATCTGTGTTATCAGTGCAACTTGCTATACATGTGTGTTGGATCTGTGCTGATGATTTCGGTGACACTCCCATGACCAGGCTGATATGACGGGAGCCTTCATTTTGTGCAAATTGTTGACTGAGTGACCAAGTGTTCTGCTGACATGATATAGCCCTACTGGGACAACGTATGGCACAGCTTTCCTTACACAGGAGTGGAGTCCCCTCATGGCAGTGTGTAATTCTGTGACATTGCCTGAGCACAAGGTGTGTGTTGTGTGAGCATGTCTGTGTGTGTTCACTTCCATTTTGCTACGCAGGCTGGGATCCCTAGTGATGTTCCTGTTTGTGATGCTTGCTGAGTTGACCTATGTCTTCTCCCTGGCTTCTCTGGGATGTGGGTGCATGGCACATTACTGGTCATCAGGGTGTCACCCATAGGTGTGTTTGCTGTCAGGGCTGAGTTTGTGGGCAAACGCAGATGAGACACAGTCAGGATTCCCCTTGGCACTTGTTGGTTACACCAGTCATGTAATTTACAGTTTGTGTTAGCTTTCAGTGATTGTGACACGTTGTGTGTGTGACTGCTGCCACTCCTCAGGGTCAGAGCTGCAATGTTGGTAGTTGTCTATGTGTGTTCTTTGTCGGTGACCTTGGCTTCTTCATTGGTGTGTGACTGTGGGCGGGATCCCATAGGTTGGTATGGTATTGACGTCATGCCCATGTACGGCGTACTGTGCAGTGTGTCAGACATTCACGAGTCTTGTTGACTGGCCATGTGTGATGGGTTTCTGCACCTTAGTTCCCACCACCACCCCTGGGATTGTCATGGGTGCATGTGCAATGTCACCAGTGCATGTGAGCTTCACTGCTGCACATTGGTGGAGATCAAGGTGTGTGGCGTTGAGTGTGTGCAGATGAGAGTTGTTTCACGGCTAGACCCCTGCCTCCATATTGGCCTTGGCTGACAGGCCGTGCTGATTGATTTGTGCTTGTGTAGGTGTGATGGTAGTTTGTTGCTCAGGACACATGACTGTGGTTCACAGTGTGAACGACATCTAGCTTTGTCATCACAGTGGGATTATCATGCAGGCCAGTGTCACCACAATGTGGGGACCCTGGGGGTGGTGCTGTGGTGGGTCTGTGTCTTGCTGTGTTAGTTGCTGTTCCTACAAGCTTGTGTGATATGTGTAATTTGGGCTCCCTCTCATCTAACAATGCCTGATTGCCCACATAGGGGATTCGGATCCATGAGTTACTTTTGTGTGGCACTGTATGCACATCTGTGTAATTGGGATTCAGGCCTCCTCATGTGTTGTGTGGTTGCCTGGGGACACTGGCACCCCCTCACCTGTTGTGTTTGATATGCAGTGTGGGGCTGCATGTTTGTGTGTGTGCATCTGCACCACTGCATTGGCATATCTTTAGTGTGCCATTGGCTGTATGTTGTTTGGTGGGTTTCCCCTGCTGTCCCTGGGACTCCTAGGTCATCAGTCAGCACAGTGATCATGGTTTGTATGTCCCATTGCTGCCATGGTATGGTATTTGTTCACCTCACATCTACAGTCTCCACAGGATATCTACATTTGTGTGCCCATTGGTGCAGATATGTGGGTCTGCATTATCATGGTCACTTCTGTCATTGTGGTATTGATGAATGTTGACAGTGTCAGCCCCCATGGGTGATGTTTGTCTGCACATGGCCAAAGGTATGTCTTTTTTGCACTGCACTGTGTGCCTCACCCAATCTATGTTGCTATGGGACACAAGCACTACTATGCCACTGATGTGTTTGTTGTTCTGTGACTAGGGAGAATCCATGCTGTTTGGCATTTGCAGCTTTTTCGATGACAACACTTACAATTTGGTCACTGTGATGATGGGGGATTACACCCCATTGCCACAATGTTCAAAATGTGCTTCAGCTATGGACCCCACACTTACCTTTTGGTCACTGTGATGATGGGGGTTACACCCCATTGCCACAATGTTCAAAATGTGCTTCAGCTATGGACCCCACACTTACCTTTTGGTCACTGTGATGATGGGGGTTACACCCCATTGCCACAATGTTCAAAATGTGCTTCAGCTATGGACCCCACACTTACCTTTTGGTCACTGTGATGATGGGGGATTACACCCCATTGCCACAATGTTCAAAATGTGCTTCAGCTATGGACCCCACACTTACCTTTTGGTCACTGTGATGATGGGGGATTACACCCCATTGCCACAATGTTTAAAATGTGCTTCAGCTATGGACCCCACACTTACCTTTTGGTCACTGTGATGATGGGGATTACACCCCATTGCCACAATGTTCAAAATGTGCTTCAGCTATGGACCCCACACTTACCTTTTGGTCACTGTGATGATGGGGGATTACACCCCATTGCCACAATGTTCAAAATGTGCTTCAGCTATGGACCCCACACTTACCTTTTGGTCACTGTGATGATGGGGGATTACACCCCATTGCCACAATGTTTAAAATGTGCTTCAGCTATGGACCCCACACTTACCTTTTGGTCACTGTGATGATGGGGTTTACACCCCATTGCCACAATGTTCAACATGTGCTTCAGCTATGGACCCCACACTACCTTTTGGTCACTGTGATGATGGGGGTTTAGACCCCATTGCCACAATGTTCAGAATGTGCTTCAGCTATGGACCCCACACTTACCTTTTGGTCACTGTGATGATGGGGGTTTAGACCCCATTGCCACAATGTTCAAAATGTGCTTCAGCTATGGACCCCACACTTACCTTTTGGTCACTGTGATGATGGGGGGTTACATCCCATTGCCACAGTGGTCATGGTCTGCTTGCATTGTGGAGGCCACACACATTTATGTGTGACACATGTGATAGGGGGCCACATTGTATGTTCAATGTCATGTTCAGTGTTGTAGGCATTTGACACAGTCTACACACGCTTGTCATGGTGTTGGGGGGATGTCTTTTTCTGACATTCCTTGTGTTGGAGTATGCTGGTTGTGTCATGCATTACCCATCCTATGAGTAGAGGTGGTGTTGGTGGTAGGCATCCATCCCCCTATGAGTGGGGATGGTAGTAGTGACAGGCATCTAGGCCCCCCTGAGTAGGAGTGGTGTTGGTGGTAGGCATCCATCCCCCCCTGAGTAGGGGTGGTGTTGGGGACAGGCATCCAGCCCCCCCTGAGTAGGGGTGGTGGTAGTGGTAGGCATCCAGGCACCCCTGAGTAGGGGTGGTGTTGGTGTTAGGCATCCATCCCCCCCTGAGTAGGGGTGGTAGTAGTGACAGGCATCCAGGCCCCCCTGAGTAGGGGTGGTGTTAGTGGTAGGCATCCAGGCCCCTATGGGTGGGGATGGTAGTAGTGACAGGCATCCAGGCCCCCCTGAGTAGGGGTGGTGGTAGTGGTAGGCATTCATCCCCCTATGAGTGGGGATGGTAGTAGTGACAGGCATCCAGGCCCCCCTGAGTAGGGGTGGTGCTGGTGGTAGGCATCCATCCCCCCTGAGTAGGGGTGGTGTTGGGGACAGGCATCCAGCCCCCCCTGAGTAGGGGTGGTGGTAGTGGTAGGCATCCAGGACCCCCTGAGTAGGGGTGGTGTTGGTGGTAGGCATCCATCCCCCTATGAGTAGGGATGGTATTAGTGACAGCATCAGGCCCCCTGAGTAGGGGTGGTGTTGGTGGTAGGCATCCATCCCCCTGAGTAGGGGTGGTAGTAGTGACAGGCATCCAGGCCCCCTGAGTAGGGGTGGTGTTGGTGGTAGGCATCCATCCCCCTAAGAGTGGGGATGGTAGTAGTGACAGTCATCCAGGCCCCCCTGAGTAGGGGTGGTGTTAGTGGTAGGCATCCAGGCCCCTATGGGTGGGGATGGTAGTAGTGACAGGCATCCAGGCCCCCCTGAGTAGGGGTGGTGTTAGTGGTAGGCACCCAGGCCCCTATGGGTGGGGATGGTAGTAGTGACAGGCATCCAGGCCCCCCTGAGTAGGGGTGGTGGTAGTGGTAGGCATCCATCCCCCTATGAGTGGGGATGGTAGTAGTGACAGGCATCCAGGCCCCCCTGAGTAGGGGTGGTGTTGGTGGTAGGCATCCATCCCCCCCTGAGTAGGGGTGGTGTTGGGGACAGGCATCCAGCACCCCCTGAGTAGGGGTGGTGGTAGTGGTAGGCATCCAGGACCCCCTGAGTAGGGGTGGTGTTGGTGGTAGGCATCCATCCCCCTATCAGTGGGGATGGTAGTAGTGACAGGCATCCAGGCCCCCCTGAGTAGGGGTGGTGTTGGTGGTAGGCATCCGTCCCCCCCTGAGTAGGAGTGGTAGTAGTGACAGGCATCCAGGCCCCCCTGAGTAGGGGTGGCGTTGGTGGTAGGCATCCAGGCCCCTACGGGTGGGGATGGTAGTAGTGACAGGCATCCAGGCCCCCCTGAGTATGGGTGGTGGTAGTGGTAGGCATCCAGGCCCCTATGGGTGTATATGGCATTGGTGATGGCCATCCTGCCCCTATTGTTCTGCTGTAGCTAGTGTTAGTCATTTCTGCATCCCTATGTGTGTGTGTTATGTGTAGGGTACGTGTCGTTTGTTTGTGTGGTGGGTGTTTGACTTACCTTCTGCGCCGTACGCGTCCGTACCTGTTCCGGTAATAGATGTAGAGTATTGGTAGGACCTGCGCGATGGGATTCATGATTGGTTCGTCTCATTCGGCTTTCTCGTTGCTTCGACTCGTACTCATGGCTGGCGTGTTCGTCTCGTAGCCGTGGATCGTCTTGTGGCACGAATTGGAGCTTATGTGCAGCTCTCCCGGATGCTCTGACGTGCCGTACGTAGCGACGGGTTCGGCGCGTACAGAAGGCGCATTGTACTAGTCCAGCCGGAAGGTGCTGTACTTTTGCTTCCGTGCGACTCGATTCTGCGTTTACAGAACCGGCTCGGGCGGGGAACAGGAGCTGGATTGGGTAAGTACGGCTGGGTCGGGATCTGGGCAGTTATGCGCATCGTACTTGCTCGTTCGGACGAATGTTCGAATCGGTCGGGAAACACGCGTTCGGCTTGGTTTTTTCCCGGACGAATGGTGTTGGGTGCGCTTCCGGCCGAGATCGGAATTGACCCCCTAGTGTCCTACAGAATCAACAGATTTTAATTACTTTTAATATTCAACCATACCTGAAAGATGTTCCTAGGGGTTATGATTGTTATTTATTAACGAGATTTAGACTGGGAATCTTCCACAGAATTGTGAGCCTTCCAACAATGAATGACTGGACCAAACAACTGCATTTATGTACATGTGATGATCGCTCAGAGCAATCCACCATACATGTGCTACTGTTCTGAAAATTTTATAAAGTACAGAGAAAGGAGTGGATTCTTCCTATTTTAAAAAGTATGGGGATTAGACAATGTAGGCCAGCATTCATTGCTATACAATTCTTAGATAATGTACATATTATGTGGAAGATAGCAATGTTTTTAAAGCACGTAATTAACCTCAGGAAAAAGATGATAATTCAAATCTAATGGTCATATGGCAACAAAAAGGTATTGTTGTAGTATTAATGAATTTAAATACTGAATGACCCCAGCTTTTCTTGCTATTTCTTTGTTTTAGCTTCTTTTTTAGTTTTAATGATTTTTTACTTACTGTACATTGAATGGAATTAGCACTGTATATATATGATGTTTGCTGTTTTTAACTATATACATATGTTTTTTAATTGTGCTTTTATGATTGTATGAAATAGCAATCGAATAAAGCTGTATTTGATTTGATTTGATTTGATAATTAAATTAATTATGTTAATTTTTATGTGTAGCGGGTTGTGGGTTTATAGGGGAATAGGGTGGGAAGTAATTTGTTTATAATTAATTAATCAATATTTTTTTATTTACTGTTATTGATAATTAATTTATCGTTAATTAATTATTAAGTGGTAATTAATTTTTATTAGTTGATTAATTTATAATTATATTAATTACAATTAATTTATTATTATGTTTTTTTATTGTTATTGTTAATTAATTTATTGTTAATTTATTATTAATTGGTAATTAATTTTTATTAATTGATTAATTGATAATTAAATTAATTGTGTTCTTTTTATGTGTAGTGGGTTGTGTGTTTATGGGGGAATAGGGTGGGAAGTAATTTAATGTTATTTAAGTAAATATTAATTTAATTTTATTGGTATTTATTATTAATTTTTTAGTTAATTAATTATTAATATGTTATTTATTTTACAAAAATTATTTAATTAATAAGTATGTTAATTTAACCCCTACGCTATCCAACACTTTCCCTACTGTTGCACTCACTGGAGTGAGAATAGTAATTTTTACCCCTACGCTAACCAACACTTTCCCTACTGTTGCACTCACTGGAGTGGGAATAGTAATTTTTACCTCTACGCTATCCAACACTTTCTCTACTGTAGCACTCACTGGAGTGGGAATAGTAATTTTTACCCCTACGCTATCCAACACTTTCCCTACTGTTGCACTCACTGGAGTGGGAATAGTAATTTTTACCCCTACGCTATCCAACACTTTCCCTACTGTTGCACTCCCTGGAGTGGGAATAGTAATTTTAACCCCTACGCTATCCAACACTTTCCCCTACTGTTGCACTCCCTGGAGTGGGAATAGTAATTTTTACCCCTACGCTATCCAACACTTTCCCTACTGTTGCACTCACTGGAGTGGGAATAGTAATTTTTACCCCTACGCTATCCAACACTTTCCCTACTGTTGCACTCCCTGGAGTGGGAATAGTAATTTTAACCCCTACGCTATCCAACACTTTCCCTACTGTTGGACTCACTGGAGTGGGAATAGTAATTTTTACCCCTACGCTATCCAACACTTTCCCTACTGTTGCACTTCCTGGAGTGGGAATAGTAATTTTAACCCCTACGCTATCCAACACTTTCCCTACTGTTGCACTCACTGGGGTGGGAATAGTAATTTTTACCCCTACGCTATCCAACATTTTCCCTACTGTTGCACTGTTTGGAGTTGGAATAGTAATTTTATTACCTCCGCTATCTAATATCTTTTGTATTATTTTAGTTAATGTATATAATTAATTTTTAAAAGATTTAAAAAAAAAAAAATTAATTTGTTATATATATTTATTTAATTTTTATTTATATTATTGTTGTATGTGTATAGATGTATTTATAATATTATATGATATTTTTAAAAAAGTATAAGTTATTAAAATAATTATAAAAAATTATTAGTAAATATATATATTATATATTATATGTATATGTTTAATTTATTTTTACATTACATATATATTACTTATAATTTTTAAACATTTTAAAATATTTTTAACTATGTTTATTTTAATTATATGTATTATTTACTTTATTTTACATTATTTTTTTAACTTAAATAAAAAACGACTGCAACTATGGATGGACGAGATGGCAGTTCTAACACCACTGCAAGCCGGATTTAGGACTAAAATATCAACAATAGACCAGTTATTCAGGTTGCAGTTGATCCATTGGAAAACTGTTACTTTGGGGGTGGCACCCTTTATTTAACTTTCGTGGACCTTAAATCCGCGTTTGATATGGTGCCGCGTGATCAGCTATGGGCCCTCCTTTGTGATATGGGAGTCCCAGTATATCTATGCCATCTGCTGAAGCGCCTACATGAAGGCACCTATGCTAGGATAAGATATGGCAAGCACGGGGAACTGTCAGCTCCATTGCCAGTTGAGAAGGGGGTGAGACAGGGGTGTGTCTTGGCACCGACCCTGTTCTCCCTCTTCTTAAACGGTTTAGTTAAAACCTTGCTTTCAGTTAAAGAGATCGATTCCCCAAGGCTAGCTATTCGCAAAATGCCAGCACTAATGTTTGCAGACGACACGCTGCTCTTATCAAAGTCGCCAATGGGTATGCAGCGGGTATTGGAAGAATTTAGTCTTTTCTGTAAGAGAAGAGACTTGGAGATAAATCTTCAGAAGATCAAATACATGGTATTTGGCGCCAATACTAGAAATCGACCACACCCTCGATTGGATGGCAGACCACTTGAGCGAGTTACTATTTTTGACTACCTGGGCCTCACACTTAATGACACGATGGAGTGGGGGACTCAAGTTAAGAGAGCTAATCTCAAATTGACTCAGTCAATAGGGGAATCATAAAAGTTTTAAAAATTGCACCCATAAAGCACTAGGCCCCCAGCAGAAATTTACAAAACCCAAGCGAGGGGAGACTCGCTATATGGTGCTGAACTTTGGGGCCATTGCCCGACCAATATTCTGTCAAAAACTGAGAATATTTTTATTAGGCAGCTGGCAGGGCTCCCCTCAAGCACCCCCTTAATACCATTTAGGATGAACTTGGGTATTAATCCAATAGCCGACCAAATTGCCTCTCGCCCTCTCCATTATTGGCGACGCCTTTGGAGTACGCCCGAGTTACAATCGTATAGGGAGGAATTGCAGGATGTCATGTCCATCTTGGGAGCAGGTAATCTACCGTGGTTGACTTATATCAGGAACACGTGCCATCAAATGGGGTGGGCTAATATGTGGATAACTCCTGAAGTGACCTGCCTAGCTACCCCAAAAAAATCCCTAACAACTGTTTTTAAAAATTTTAAGTTAGTCCAAATCGCCCAGTGCACAGCTTCTTCTTCCCTGACGTCCAGGTTTTTGGACATAAAACACCAATATATCCTTGAGCCTGCCTTGGATAGTATCCAATCTCCCATGGCTAAGAAACTTTATTTACAGTTTAGGAATGGGACGCTCCCGCTGCGAGCACTTACCAATAAATGGAAGGGAGCAAGAATTCAAGAATGTCCGGGTGTACTCATAATGAAGAAACAGAACTTCATGTCATCCTTTTTTGTCCCGCATATAGGAAGGTGAGGTCCAAGTGGGTACTTCAACTTTGCAGGAACTTAGGGATCAGAGATTATACTGAAGTGTTCAGGCTTTTAAAATATGAGATGCAGCCACTATTTGTAACTGTCACTTCAAGATTCCTTTTTGCAATGTGGAATATACGCAGAAGTCTTATTAAGGCGAAAGAGTCGGGAAATAACATAACTTTGCCCTCCCTTTAGACAAACTAGTATATTTGCATAAAGTCTCTAATAAATCAGCCTTCTATGCCAGTTAGGACAGCTTGTTTTAATTGTTTTAAACTATTCTTTAAGAACAGGCAATATTTAGTCTTTTATACTGTTTTTAATGCTCATCAAACACCTTTTGACATTAGATGATCTATTGGTTAGTTGTAATTTAGGCGATGATCTAGATATGGGGACAATGATAGTCTTAACATTGGTGAGATGCAATGATGCCTATTTGTCTTATAAATGCTTCCCCCATCCCCATTATGCCGATTATATTTGCTATCAATTTTAACTTTAAAAAAAAAAATGTTTTTTAAATCTTTTTATTGTACTTTTATGGCTGTCTAGCCGAAATAAAGAATCTTGAATGAATGAATGATATTATTAACAACTATATTTTTGACATCGATATTTTTTTCTCGATATTTTTGTACTTACCATAATGTAGATAGGATGTCGCTATTCTTGACTTTGATATTTCTGCGTCGATATTTCTGTAGGTCGATATTCTGACCTTCGATATTTTGTCAGTGATTCATACTAAACTCAATATTATTGTATATCGATATTAAAAATTCAATATTGTGACTAGTTACCCTGGTGATCATGCGATTTGCGGGGGGAAGCCAGGTTCTGTAGGGTAAAGCCGATATCTTGGACTTCCTCTTCAATACAGGCTGAGAGTATCATACAGTTTTCTCGCTCTACATTGTCTTGAGCTATGTTATCTTGCCTTGGATCCGTATCTCCATGGTACCCGTATAGACCACCATCAGATTTTAGACACTGGTTCTGAGGAGTCAGTCAGTCAATATCTTCTAAGGTATTCAGAATATCAAAGTGATTACTGACTGGGACTGCATACTTTGGCTGGTTTGCCCATGTGAATCTCTCCTCCTCTGCAATATACCATGGGGGTCTAGGTGGTTGATAGAAAAACCGCAGAGGTAGTGTAATTATCCCCTTCGTCCTTACGGGCCAGTTGCCAACTCTATCTAATACTGTCTGGACCAAATCTGGGGACCTGAATGTTAGTCCTACGCAATCTCCAGGTAATGTCTTAGTAGACTTTCCTACCCAACCAATTCGACGTGCCATCTTGAATTTTGAGAACAACATGTTATTTATCCCCGTCCTTGCACTCAGAAAATGTAGTGATTTGTTCCTCAGAGTTGACCAGTGCTCTATATCACCGGGCAACAAGGGAGGAACATTGGCAAGCACCACAGTGTATGGAGTTGCTTCGGGGGGTAGATGCAGATTAGTGATTGGACTGCGAGAGACTCTTTGGTCAGAAATCTGGCCTCTTAGGGTACTTGTGGTCTGAGGTCTCTCATCTTGAATACAACTTTCCCTATTAGGGAGGGCCCTATTTGGGGCGTGTGTGGTCTGGACATGCCTAGTGGTCGGACCTTCTAGCAAGTGTGGGGTCTCAGTACCGTTTAATAAAGTGGATACTACCCTTGGGCATGACAGATCATCCTGAGCCACCTTGGTGGGTTTAGGTATAAGGTTATGAAGTCTTGAATGGGGTTTAGGATGTTGCACAACCCCATTTGTAACATAGCTCTCAAGTTGTCTGTTGGAGGGAATAACCTCAGCCCTAGAGTCGCAAGAGTTGGGAGTGATTGAACCCACAGATAGCCCTTCGGCTAGTCCACTGGTCCTGGTACCAAAACCTCACACACAAGGTGGTAAGAGAGAGATGGGGCTCTGACAAACTGAGTGTTGTTGCTCCCGCCAGACACCGACCCCTCAATACTCAACATCCTTCATGGGACAGCTCTCGTCTGGCTCCTGGTTGTCCTCTACGTCTCCTGGTCCCCGCAGCTGCAGAGTCAAGGGCACTGTCAACCAACCTGAAGTGCCCGACATCGGTGGGCATTCGTCTACTGAGCCCCTGGTCACTCCCAAGTGACACAGACTCTGTCCCCTCTGCTTTCAGGTACCTCTCGACAAGAATCCACATTTGGATTCCATTGGACACTTTTCTTCCTTCCAGCAGCGGCACTTCTTCGAAGTCCTCCATTGGGTTTGACGGCGGTTTCTGACGCCACTTCAGACCTATGCACCCTGTTTCTCTGGGATAGGTAACTCTGGTACTTTGGTATCCATGGGTGGGGTGGCCCAGACCACAGCAAAGGCTTCCCTCTCTATAGCTGACCAATGTTTCTCTCTGGGGGGTCAACCTTCTGCTGATAAAAGCTACTGGTTGATCCTGACCCTCTGCATTAAGTTGTGACAGCACAGCCCCTACCCCCAACTCAAATGCATCTGTTTGGACAATAAATTGCTTGGAGTGGTCAGGACTCTGCAGAATAGGAGCAGTGCGCATGGCCTGCTTGAGATCATCAAATGCCTTCTGACAGCTAACTGTCCACTGAACTTTCTTAGGCATTTTCTTTGAGGTGAGATCATTCAAGGGAGTCACTATAAACCCATATCCTTTTACAAATCTCTTGTAATACCCAGTCAGGCCCAAGAAACCTTTGACCTGAGTCTGGGTATTTGGAGCAACCCAGTCCATTATGGTCTGGATTTTGCTCTGTAGTGGTTGAACCTGGCCTCCACTCACAAGGTGACCCAGGTACACAACCTTGCTCTGCCCTATCTGGCACTTAGTAGCCTTGATACTGAGGCCTGCTTTCTGCAGGGCCTCCAAAACATTTTTCAGGTGGACCAGGTGATACTCCCAGGTGGAGCTAAAGGCAGCTATATCATCAAGATATGCTGCACTATAGGCCTCCAGACCTGTAAGGACTTTGTTCACCAGTCTTTGGAATGTGGCAGGTGCATTCTTCAGACCAAAGGGCTTTACAATAAATTGATAATGCCCACTAGGGGTTGAAAATGCGGTTTTTGGTTTGGCATCCGCAGCTAGTCTGATTTGCCAATAGCCAGCAGTGAGGTCAAATGTGCTCAAGAACTTGGCTAAGGCCAAAGTGTCAATAAGCTCATCTGCCCTAGGAATTGGGTGAGCATCAGTCCTACTGCATTGAGTCCCCTGTAGTCTACACAGAACCTCATCTCTCTTTTTCCACCCTTGGTGTGAGGTTTGGGTACTAGGACTACTGGGATAGCCCAAGGGCTATCTGAAGGCTCCATCACTCCCAACTCTAGCATCTTTTGGACCTCTGTCCTGATGCAATCTCTGACATGGTCAGGCTGCCTGTAGATTTTATTCTTAACAGGTAGACTCTCACCTGTGTCCACTTCATGGGTACACCAGGTGGTTTGACTGGGAGTCGGAGAAAACATATGTCTGTATTGATTGAGGACCTTCCTGCAATCAATCTGCTGTTGATCAGTGAGGCTGCCTGCCAAGGCTACTCGATCAGCTGATCCATCATCAGAGTTTTGTGAGAGGAGATCAGGGAGAGGGTCACTCTCTTCCTCCTGTCGCTCATTAGTTGCCATGAGGAAGCACATGTCAGCCCTGTCAACAAAAGGTTTTAGCCTTTTCACATGAAGCACACTATGGGGGCTTCTGGGAGTTCCAAGGTCCACAGATAGGTGACCTCACCCTTTTGTTCAAGTATGGTATGGGGTCCACTCCATTTGTCCTGGAAAGCTGCTGGGGCCACTGGCTCCAACACCCACACCTTCTGGCCTGACTAGTAAGCAGTCAAGACAGCCTTTTGGTCATGCCAAGCTTTTTGGAGTTCTTGGCATGCCTCAAGGTTTTTGCTGGCCTTCTTCTGCGGGAGCCCAGACCAAGTACATAGTCCATTGTCTTGTTTGGTAGGTTTGAGAGGTAACTCCCATCTCTCCTTCACCAAACACAAGTGACCCCTAACTGGATGCCCTAACAGAAGTTCAAAAGGGCTGTAGTGAACCCCCTTCTATGGGACCTCTCTGTAGGCAAAGAGAAGGGAGGGTAGAAGGACATGCCATTTTCGCCTAAGCTTTTCTGGAAGGCAATGATCTTACCCTTTAGGATTTTGTTGAATCTTTCAACTAAAACATTGCCTTGAGGATGGTAGGGTGTGGTGAATTTGTAATTCACTCCACACTCTTTCCACATTGCAGTAATATAACTTGACATGAAGTTTGTATCTCTGTCAGTTAAGACCTCCTTAGGAAGTCGACTCTGGAAAGAATTCCTAAGAGGGCCCTTGCCACCACGGGAGCTGTAGTGGTCCTAAGGGGAATAGCTTACGGGTATCTAGTGACATGGTCCACCATCACTAGAATATAACTGTGCCCAGATGCTGTAGGAGGGTTCATGGGACCAATGGTATCAATCCCAACCCTTTCAAAGGGAACCCCAACCACTGCAAGTGGAATTAAGGGGGCCTTTGTGATGCCACCTGACTTGCCACTGGCTTTGCAGGTTGCACAGGAGCGACAAAACTCCCTAGTGTCCTCAGACATGTATCGCCAGTGAAAGTGAGTGACAAGCCTGTCCAAAGTCTTACTTTGCCCTCGGTGTCCTGCTAGGGGAATGTGGTGTGCAAGGGTGAGCAGGAAGCCTCTAAACGTCTGGGGTATAACCAACCTCCTGGTGGCACCAGGCTTGGGGTCTCTTCCCTCTGAGTACAGAAATCCTTCATCCCAGTAGATCCTATGGGACCCACTGACATTCCCAGCAACCTCAGCATCAGCTTGTTGTCTGAGGGGTTTAAGAGAGGAACAGGTTTTCTGTTTCAAACTCAAATCTGCTCTGGAAGGGCTCCCTACCCCCAATAACTCAATCTGGTCAGGTTCAAGCTCATCTGGGGCAGTTCCTTCACAGATGCCAAGGTCATCTCCCTCAAGAGATTGATCCTCACTCTGAGTCTGGGGGGAAGACACAGCCTTACCCTCCTGCTCCTTCTCTTGGAAGGCACCTGGTCCATTGTTTCAGGGTCCAGGGCCTGTTCAGTGGAAAGCTGCTTTGCTTATGACCTGGTCACAGAAAACACACTTGCAGAGATGCCCAGCATTTCTATATGAGTCCTGAACTCAACCTCAGCCCAGGCTGAAGTTTCCAAATCATTGCCCAACAAACAATCTACTGGTCGGTCTCAAGATACCACAACCTCTTTAAGTCCAGTTACCTCTCCCCAGCTGAAATTAACAACTGCCAAGGAACGGTCAGTCCTAACATGGTAAGCATTGGTCACTTGGTACATTTGTCCAAGTATGATCTGGTCAGGTGACACAAGTTTCTCTGTCACCATAGTTACACTTTCCCGTGTCCCTGTAGGCCATAGCCTCTTTTCCATTAATCAAAGGCTGTTGCCTGTACTTGCCCAGGTTACTGGGACTGACAAGTAAGGTGGCAATATCCATGCCACCATCACAGACTAAAACAGCCTGAGCTGGAGTTCTGACTAAGTTGGAAACCACCTCAGTACCCACGGTTAACCCTACTATTCCCTTGTTCCCTGTGCTACCATTTGTATCTGTGCTAGGGGGCGCAGTTGCCTTATGGGCACTGGTAGGAGGAGTATTCTCATTGGCTTTTAGACAATCAGCATCCTTTGACCAATGGGTTTTCTCCTTACAAAAGTAACACCAAGGTTTCGTCTTGCCTTTTTTGTTGGATGGTGACTCCCCCCAGA
The DNA here is from genome assembly GCA_963921515.1 of Calotriton arnoldi. Lineage (NCBI taxonomy): Eukaryota > Metazoa > Chordata > Amphibia > Caudata > Salamandridae > Calotriton > Calotriton arnoldi. Next base: position 28,841 of record CAWUFW010011188.1, read on the forward strand.
TGCAGATTTTTGGGGCCCTTGAGAAGACTCTTTGCCCTTGTCCCCACACGTATCTTGAGTTTTAGAAGCATCCTACTTCTTCTGGTCACCACCACTGTTCTGGTTTTTCTGCTTAACCCTGGTTCTGATCCACTTATCTGCCTTCTTTCCTAATTCTTGGGGAGAAATCAGTCCACCAGGTATTAATGCAAAAGCTGGTTCTGACAATTATTAAGGATCTGCTCCCTCATAATCAAATTATACAATCATTGGTAGTCATGCACTTTGCTGCCAAGCAACCAACCTTCCAGAGCCCTAATGGCACTATTCACAAAATCTACCCAGTCCTGGGTTTGTGCTTTCTGGGTGTCTCTGAACTTAATTCTGTATTGCTCAGTGGTAAAGACAAACCCATCAATGAGAGCACTCTTCAAGACTGAGTAATTGTCAGCATCCTCTTCTCTAACAGTGAGGAGCTTATCTCTACCTTTGTCAGCAAAGGAGAGCCACAAGATAGCTGCCCACAGCTCTTGGGGGACCTTCTGAACTTTAAAGGATTTCTCTAAAGCAGTTATCCATTTGTGGATGTCATCCCCAACATGGTAGGGAGGGACAATCTTGCTCAGGTTCCTATGGTAAAAAGAAGTTTCTCTAACTCTAAGGACTTTGTTGCTGCCACCATGGGACTCTAGTCCCAATTGTTTCCTAGCTCTCTGGATTTCTAGGGACTCTTTGGCAAGGGCCAACTGCTCTTGCCTGAGCCAAATCCTAGCTTTCTCAAGGTCAAGAAGTTGGTATTCCCTATCCAAAGAGTTCTCCCTCTTCCTAGATATGGAGGTCCCTATAGACTGTCATATGGCATTGGATTCTGCAGAGGAGGATCTATACCCCCTTGGTCTATACTGCACTCTCCCAGGAGGAACAAAGGGGGCATCCTCATGGCCACCGGTAGTATCCTCTGGGAGGTCTGAGTTGTGCAGGTGGGAGTCATCAGTCTCCACCTGGTCAGTGTTAGATTCAAGGTCAAAGAGGGGCTCCCCTCCTGGCCTATCCTCATGCCCTGTCCCACCCACTCTTTCCTGCTCATCTGACCCCCTGGTTTTCCTGAGGTCATCTAATAGTAAAACCTCTAAGAGTCTTTGAGTGTTGGCTCCTTTCCCTGTCTTCAGCTTCCTAGAGGCACACAGTGCTTTCAGTTCTTGGAACGAAAGTACACTATATGTAGTAGTTAGAGAGCCACTGGCATCTCCTTTGGAAGACATACTAAGTGTGGTGAGGTGTTGCACCTACATAACCTAGTGGAAACTAAACTCTCTGAGGTTGGAGAAAGGGTGTGTTAGACCCTTAACTATCCAACCCTTAGCTCAGTAGAACTTACTCATTCTAAGCTTTTATTATATGTACCTAGTAGTAGTGATGGTTTTTTGATTAATCAATACAAAGATTTATCTGGTAAAACAATGCAGGCTTGAATCCCAACTGCTGCACACCAATGTGAGAAGCTGGCCTGGTATATGATGTACACTTATGTAAGTGGACACCTTGCACCAGTCCAGACAACCCTTATGGTGATTTAAGAGGTATTAGACAACCTTAGAAAGCTCTCTAATTGGTAGCTGTGGAGAGCAGCCTTCAGCCATAGTCCAGAAGGAGTGTAAAGCTTGTTTTACCAGAATGCAATCTTATAGTATAGATTTAGTGAAAAGAACCACACCAAGTATTAACAAAAATATTTATTTATTATATAATACTCTCTAGTACGTTCAAATATCTCCAACACAAAGATAAACACAATGCACGCAATACTTCAGCAGAGAAACACAGTAAATTGCACGTAATACACAGTGGACCCCGGGGGGGGACCAAACCATATACCAAGAAAGTACGACTCGGATCACGACAGTGTTAAGAGGACGTAGAATTGCTGGGGACCTACAGAACCACCCAAGGTAAGTAGATAGAGACCCCAAGGAGAGTGTGTGCAGTGAGGGAACACGACTGCGTACTCCGTACAAGTCTATGTGCAAGCCGTGGTTAGATTTTGAAAGATTCGGGACCCTTCCCAGTGGACCCCGAAGAAACCCCGTGGAAGACAGAAGGTTGGAGAGCCACTCCACCTGTGGATACCCTAGTACCCACGTTATCTACACCAGAGAAGCCAGGTGCATACGTGTGAAGTGGTGTCGGAAAGCGCCATCAAACCCAATGGAGGACCTCAGGAAAGTGCCGCTTTGGAGGAAGGAGAAAGTGTACGGTGGAATCCGAGGATGGATTTTTGATGCGAGATACCTGCAAGCAGAGGGGACAGAGTCTATGTCACTCAGGAGTGACCAGGAGACTGGGAAGACGAATGCCCTCTGATGTCTGGTGTTGCAGGATGGATGACGAGGACCTTGACTCTGCAGCTGTGAGGACCAGGCGACACTGAGGAGGACCAGGAGCCATGCACGAGTTATACCACGAAGGATGTTGAGTGCTGAGGGGTCGGTGTCCGGCGGGAGCACCAACAAGCCTTGGCACAGACAAGCAATGCAGGAATCAAAGAAGGAGCAACGTTGGGACCAACAAGGTCCAGGGGACTGACCAAAAGCAGGGGAGTCAGGGCAGGCCCAAGCAATCAGAGGAGCCCAAAAGAAACAAGTGTGACCCTGAAGTGGACCCACAGGCCGGAGGCACTGGAGTCGCGAGAGGACCTCAAGAAGCTCACCAAAAGATGCAGGCCACGATGCGGTGTGGCTGAAGATTCTGGTCACAGGAGATGCTCGAGGTTGGGGCTACTTGGAGCCCGAAGAACTTCTTGGAGAGAATTCAACAAGCCTTTGCAACTGCAAGTTGGCGGAGTGCACAGGGGTCTGGTTATTGCAACCCCCACGAGGGATACTGGCCTCAAAGTTCGTGAGAGGGTAGGGCAGGCCTCGGGAGCTGTGGAAAACTACCACCTGTGTTGCAGAGCCATTCAGAGTCTGGAGGAGCTCAGGATCAGCAGACCGGTCGACTTGGTTGCTGTGCCTGCGGATGCAGGGAAGTGACTCCTTCACTCCAAGGAAGAATACTTCAAGTGTCTTTGATGCTTCACAGGCCTTGGAATGTTCCTGTATGATGCACAGGCACAGGCGATGCAGCAGACTGGAAGGGACACGTAGTCAGGCCCAAACGAAGTCCAGCAAAGTCCAGAGTGCCCAAACGGTTGAAGTAGAAGTGCTGTCTGATCAGAATCTTATCCCATGACGAATCTAGGGACCTACACCCAGGTAAGCCCTTAAGTACCCTAGGGAAAGGTTTGGGAAGATGCAGGGGACCCTCCCAGGGGAGGGTCTGGACAGACGGGAGGTTACTCCCATGTCCTTAGTCCAGTTTTGCACCAGAGCGGGAGCCAACGGCCCCCAGGACTGGTTTGAACTGGACTGTGCATGGGGACACCAAATGTGCCCCACATGCAGAATGAGTGGCACTGGCAGGCGCACCCACCCTGCCCCAATACACAAAATCCTGTCTGGGAGGTGGTCACACCTCCCTGTGACAGGATGCCTATTGTTCTGCCTTCCCTGCTTGAGCCTGGCTCAGCAGCAGGAGGGCAGAATCGTGTCTCTGGTTGGCAGTATCCATTTTGTGCTGTCCTCCAACTTACACAGGCTGCAATGTCAGGCCTGTAATTCCATTTTGAATGGTCTCTCATGGGTGGTATAATACATGCTTCAGCCCATGGGAGACCTCTGGGGTACCTATGCCCTGGGTACCCTAGTACCATATACTAGGGACTTATAAGGGTACCCCAGTATCCAATTTGGGATGTACCTAAGTACTGAACACAACAATTTAGGGAGAAAGGAGATAGACTGGGGTCCTGATTAGCAGGGTCCCAGTCAGACTAGTTAAATACAGCTTAGCACCAGGCAAAAAGTGGGGGTAACCATAGAAGCAGATCCTACTTTCCTACAACTGATGAAAATATAATTTACCCGGAAGTAAGATTTTGGGCCCTTCCTTAATTTTACAATGTCAATAAAGACATATGAATTCTAAGTCAGCAAAAAAATGAGATAGTACCAATTTCAGAACTTAAAATAAGGTTACCTTTACTGAAAAAATTTCAAATTTTGAGACATGCTGCATAAGAGTCTGGATAGCTTAGTCGGTAGAGCATCAGACTTTTAATCTAAGCGCCAATGGTTCAAGTCACTGTTGAGGCGATTTGGTAAAAGAAAATGTACTTTAGTTGTATACTCTTTTCAGGATCTGATGCATGATGAATGAGGTGTCCCATTACAGAAATTGCAAAAATGTCTTAATGGAGTCATCAAATACCCATCTGTCGTGTACTATTTGACAAGAGTTACGAAGACTTATCCCTACTGTATCATGTAGTTTGACATGTTGATTATTTTTTCCCCAATTCAATGTTCAAAATGTAACCATGCTTATAGTATCCGATTAACTTTATAAAGTTGGTCAACAGCTGATAGCTCATCTTTTTATTTGAGAATTTCTGATCACTTTGTTGAATCAGGTTGGATCTCTGGTGCAATGGATAGTGGCTTGGAGTTCTAGCCGAATGTAGAGAAAGCATTCAAAGGCTTTAGATTCGATTACCAGCTGGGTCAGTTTTATCCCTCCTTTATTTTATAACTAATTGAAACAGTAAGAAACAATGCCTGCTTCTGCATCACACCAGAAACATTTACCAAAACGGCAGTGAAAGAAAGTCTATTTAAACAGACACTGTTTGCTTTGAAAACGTTGCATAATCACTGCCCAAGAGGAAATTCCCAGTTATACTGCTGAAAATGTAATTTAGTAGCTAGTAATAGTATTTGGCCCTTTATTAATTTCACAATGTCAATTTAGACACATGATTTGTAAGTCAGCCGAAAATGAGATAGTACGAATTTCAGGATCTAAAATAGATTACGTGTGCTCCTGAAATTTCAAATGCTTGAAATATCAATTCATTATTAAACTCTACATATTTGATTGCTAATATATGTAACCATATTAAGAAACAAAGTGTAGGTTAGTGTACGTCCACATTTTTTTTAGCTGATTTTAAGATGAAGTACAGCAGATCCTGGATAGCTCAGTCGGTAGAGCATCAGAATTTTAATCTGAGGGTCCAGGGTTCAAGTCCCTGTTCAAGCGATTGGTTTCTTTAAAGAAAAAGTACTCTACTTGTACACTCTTTTTGTGTTCCACTGCATGATGAATAAGATATTCCATTACCAAAATTGCAAAAACGTCCTTCATGGAGTTGTTAAATACCCATCAAAGAACGCATCAGCGAACACATCAGAGCCCTACAAAACCGGGATATCAGATACCCGATGGCCGTGCATGCGGCTACCTGTTCAACCCAAAGCATCAACAAGCGTTTTTCCTTCTTTGGTTGTGATGTTGCCACTGCTAACCCTAGAGGGGGTAACAGAGAACTTCAACTCAGGCGCCAAGAAGCGTCATGGATTATGCGCCTTCATTCTGTGACACACGGACTCAACACTGATCATGAACTGCACTACTTTTTGGGCGACTGACCGAGGATTGTGCTTTTCCTGTGTCTTCTGTTTCATGCATTTATCATTCCTACGTATTAAGGATTATGAAGTTTTACGTTTGGTTGATGTCAGGTTCTGTTGACTTGTGATACTGTGGTTGTCTCTTGCCACTGTGCTAGATTCTTAAAGAATATGTTGCCCTTCTTTTATAGAGTCTTCTATGTCTATTTCTAGCTTCTCCCTTTGTTCCATGCAGTTTCCCCTTTTTGCTCATGTTTATTTCGTGAATTTTATTATCATTCCATCAACTGTTCAGCTGTCCTCCTATTTTGCTATCTCTACCTCGTTAATGCTTCTCCCTTCTACTTTGTTCAGTCCCGCATTCTATGTTTCTGATGTTTTGTTTCAATTTGGTCATTATCATTTGCCATGTGACACTGTAGGTTTTCTCCAGCAAATAATTATATAATTTTTTCTAGGTTTACTATTTTGATTTACTCTGTGACCCAGTGCTCATTGTTTTTATGTAGTGCTCATTGCTTTCACTTCAAGCGCCTTACTTGGTGCCATACTGTTCTTTCATTGTTCTGATGCATTGCATTATGAGTTTAATCATGTCACTCATTTTGTAGCTGTCCTCCGGTCTTACTGGCCCCCCTTTTTCATCTCTTCCATTTTTGTATCCTTTTACTCTGCTCCTGAACTTATTCTTAGTCTTTTCTTTGTGTCCACTCACTTAGTCTGTTCACTTCTTCACCTGTTCTCCTCCCCCCGTTTTCACCCTCTGGTTTCAGCGTCACCTGATCAGAACACACCCCTTGCTGGGACCACGCCCCTGCACTCGCCTCCTCTTATTCCCTCCTCCCACTCCCTTCGTTACTTCCATATCCGGCAGTCTTTCGAGAGACGGACGTCACTTCTCCTCTGAGTAAGTCCTTGGTTCTTGGGCCCATGCTCGGTTCACGTCCTTCCCTGGCCCTCCTGCTCTAATCCCCGTGTACCTTCCTCCCCAGTTTCTATGCAGGTCCCGGGCTCATCCGCCTTGATTTCTTTCCCCGTTGCCGTGCACACGCAGCTTCACTCCAGGTGAGTTCCCGCCGGTTCCGCTCCGTGCCTCTCCACACCATTGTGTACCTGGCTCACCCCGTTTTCTTTTAATTCCAGCGTGCTCCTTGGGCCCTGCTCCCCCTGGCAGTTTCGGGGACTACCCTCCCATGCCACACGGTTTCTGAACTGTTTCCCCAGACTCCGTGGTTTCTCTCTCAAGACGTCCTTTACAAGTGCGCCCTTCTCTCCACTACCCTCCGGGTAAGCTCCCCCTTTCCCCTTCCGTTTTGTCACCCTTTGTCCAGTCGGTACTTCACCCGCTCTGCTCAACTATCTCACGTCACCCTTTCCTCCGTTGGTCGGTTGTGTCACAGCGTGTACCTCTTTTGGGTCACATACGCATACACCCTCACCTGTCGAGTTCACACTTTCTTCCTTCCCATGCCTTCTCATTTCTCCTCACTTGTATCAACTCTCGGCTGTTACCTTTCCCTTTTGTTTTGTTCTGCTTTCTCTTCTTCCCCTTGCCTCACCACTTCTTTTCGACCCTATTATTATTTCACCTACTCCCTTGTTGTGAACCATACTCACGTACTTTGTTACTATCGTCCAGCTTAGTTCCTCCGTTGGTTACATTCACTGTTTACTTATTTCTTTCCAGCAGATTGTGCATTACGACACGGTGTATGAACATTCATTTTCTACTCATGCGTTCTTTCTTACTGTGATTTCATTGTAGCATGTCATTTGATTCGTTCAATCATTATCTTCTATTTACCACGATTTTTCACGTGCTTGCAATTCTGGTCACCGTCTTGACTCCGTCCAAACACCGTCTCCGTGATATGATTCATCTGTGTACAGACACGGTTCTGTGTTTCACACCAAGTCTTTCACTTGCACATGGTCAGCAACACTTGATGGTTCTCTTTTGCCTTCGCACTACATTTCCAGGATGCTTGTTTCACTTTGTTTGGTCATCTCTGACCAGTCCATGCAGCGTCATTATTTGTTCTTATACCGGTCTCTATTCTTCACTGCTAGCACCTCCAACGACTCTTGTCACTGTGTCCATTTGCACAGCCACAGTCTGTTGTCATTTAGCCATGTTTCTTTGTTTGTTAGGCTTTCCTCTATTGTGTTGTTGTTTTGGTTTCTTGTACCTCGATTCACTTCATTATTTCCCCTGGGGTTTCCTCCACATTTCTGGTAATAGTGCGTGTCGTTGTCACTAGTTACGCAGATACACATTTGTGTATGAGTGTTCCTCATTATTTGAAATACCTTGTATCTTCCCCAGCCCTGAAGAGTCACGGGATTACCACCCATTGTGACGAAACACGTGTCGGCTGGTTTTTCCTTTTGCTTTGTTTCATCATTAAAATAATCCTGATTCACACAATGGATGTCGATCTTGAATTGGGCAACTTTTGAGACTTTGCTTTGTACTGTTATCCCAACTACGTGTGCACAGGACAGTGTTCATATTACCAGTGTGAGTTGTTGACTCACACGATTTACGGGGGTTATTGGGTTATTTCCCCCTACCTGTTAGCACCGTACACATACAGCAGCGAGTGTTACAGAAACGCGTACGAGTCTGAGCGCCATTTCCCTGATGTACGGAAAACCCTTCACAGCTTAGCTCCTTTGGTTTCAGGGCAGGCAGCCGCAGCGTGGTTCATCTACAGTTCACACAGTACTACCTCATATTATGGATAGAGAAAAGATCGCATCAGAATTATTCGAGAATCTAGTTAAGGGCATCCCGACTAACACTACACTGACAAGTGGAAACCCCTCACGCAACGAAGGTCTCAGGGAGAAATTCCTGAGATTAGAGAGATTGAAGAAAACTGAGAACTCTAGGTGGTGGGATAGTGCCACTCTCAAACAGTACCTCAGACTCAACAGAGTCCCGAGGGGACTCCGTTCACAAATTTTTCCAACCTTTGATGATTTAGACGATGATTTGTTATGTAAATGGGAAGAAACTTTGACATTGAATTCCAACACACTTATTGATATTCTTATAGAAAATGCGGAACGCAAAGTAGCCAGACTTCAAATTGAGATTACTAATCTGGAAAAAGAGATAGCGGATCTCAACTTAGCAGAGGCCACAGAAAAGAATTATGTCATTCTGAATGACATACTCACAAAACACCAGAACGAAATAAAAGAAAGGAAGACTCGACAGCTAAGGAGAGACGAGGCTGACTATAGGGAGGGACGTGTTTTTACATTTGCTAGAAAATACGACCAGGTGGCACGTAACGCTCCTCGAAGCGATCCATCTACCAAAACAGATACTCTCTCTGCCTCATCGAGCTCCACCTCACTCAACACGCTGCATAGAAGTGACAGTGAAACAGAGAATCAATTGAACAGACTTGACTCTACCAAGTTGTCTTTTTTAAAGGAGGTCCAAACCATAAGAAGGGAGAACAGAACGCAACAGAGAAAAGGTACATTAGACAGAAAACCCGGAGGGGCAAGAGGGGAGCCAACAGAAGATTACAAAAAGAGATTGAGATCAGGGAACGAGAGGGACAAATAGGATCGCTAGACCAGGGCATACAGGTGGTTAACTTATCCTCCCATATACTCGATACTAGCATGATCTCTTTACTCAGCAAAGGTTTAAGTTTCAACCCACATGAACAAGGGGATACGTGTAGACATAAAATCGACCTCTTTAGATTCATGAGGGGTCTTAAAGTTAAAAAACATTTCAGCGGTATGCCGCCTACGACCATGAGTGTCAGAAATATTTGTATTGATAACCCTGCAGGAGTACAAAGCATCAAGGATATTCAGGATACACACTTACTTTTGTCCCTTACCGATACAGATGAACCACCCATCAACATGGACAGTTTGTTACACGCACTTGACATAGAGACGGATTTCACCCAGAGTAGTGGGCTCAAACCCAAATCCAAATGGACGCCCTTGCTACCAGGAGGCAACCCCATTGATACATTTCATAATCTTGTCCTAGCAGACATCGACAAATATGAACAGAAAGTCATGAGGTCCAAACACAAGATCAAGGATAATTTGAGGAGAGATGAACGTGTAGCCCTCAAAGCCCTTACTACTAACACAGATATCATCATCAAAGAAGCCGACAAGGGCGGCAACGTGGTTGTCATGAACAAAACTGACTACCACAATGAAATTCTTACCCAATTGCAGGACATCTCATGCTATCAACGTCTCACGTTCAATCCCACAGGGACCCTCTCTAACAAAATCAATGGCCACTTAGCTGAATGGCACTCAGCCGGGCTCATAGATGATCAAGAATTTCTATTTCTCAAAGTACACAGACCGGCTTATCCTTGGCTGTATACCTTACCCAAAATTCATAAGCTAGCCCCTTTTCCCCCTGGCAGACCCATTGTGTCCGGTATTGGGGGACCTACTGAAAGAATCGCCCAATATGTTGATTTATTTCTTAGTCCCATGGTCAAGAATCTCCCATCCCATATTCAGGACACCAAACATATCTTGAGCATCTTATCTGATCTCCAATGGCAACCAGATATGATTCTGGCTACCTTGGATGTAGTTTCCCTATACACCTCCATCGAACCGATCTTAGGACTGGACGTCATTACTAAACTACTACACAATAGGCCGGCCTCCCTTTGGCAACATTCCCAGATGCTGACCACCATGATGAACATCATCCTCAATGATAACTATTTTATGTACGACAACATCTGGTATAAACAATCCAAGGGCGTTGCCATGGGTTCAAAGTTCTCACCATCGTTTGCCAATCTTTACATGGGTGTGCTGGAATCAGAATGGATATGGAGCTCCAGAGGGGCCCCATGGGTCAACTCTATAATCTACTGGGGACGATACATTGATGATTGTCTGTTACTATGGTCAGGTTCCCAGTCACAACTCGATGAGTTCTGCCGGCATCTCAATTCCAACAACATGAATATGAGATTCACCAGCCACAGCAGCATCACTAACATTACATTTCTCGATGTGGAACTCTACATTAAGTCAGACACCCTACACAGTCGCCTCTATAGAAAGGAAACATCCTGCAATGCTATCCTTCACGCAGAAAGTTCCCACCCAGTACATCAGATTCAGGCCATCCCCTATGGTGAATTTGTTAGGGCCAGACGGAATTGCAGTGAAGAACCCGAGTTTCAACAGTGTATCAAGAACATGAAACAGAGATTCAGGGACAGAGGCTACCATCCCCACACGATATCCAAGGCTGAAACCAGGGTCAGTCAGCTAGATAGACAAGACACCCTTCGTGCTAAGAACACATTTGGGACACGCGATCAACCAGTCAGATTGGTGACAGACTACAGCAACATGGGTCTTGTTATAAGGAAAAGCCTCAATAGACACTGGGGCACTCTCCTGGCAGACACCTCCCTGAAGAATATCATCACGGCCAGACCACTAGTGACATACAGGCGCGGTAGAACGCTCAGATCCAGGTTAAGCCCTAGTGTTCCCAGACATGTCACCAGGCCTACCTGGTTAGGCACACACACTCTGGGTTTCTACAAATGTGGGAATTGTGGGGTCTGCAGACTAGCCCAGCATGGAGTTAGAACTTTCAAGGCACATGACAAGAGGATGTACTGGATCAAGCACAACATCAATTGCCACACCAAGTTTGTGGTTTACATACTTGAATGCACATGCAAGCACTGGTACGTGGGCAGCACGATCAGACCCCTCAAAGAACGCATCAGCGAACACATCAGAGCCCTACAAAACCAGGATATCAGATACCCGATGGCCGTGCATGCGGCTACCTGTTCAACCCAAAGCATCAACAAGCGTTTTTCCTTCTTTGGTTGTGATGTTGCCACTGCTAACCCTAGAGGGGTAACAGAGAACTTCAACTCAGGCGCCAAGAAGCGTCATGGATTATGCGCCTTCATTCTGTGACACACGGACTCAACACTGATCATGAACTGCACTACTTTTTGGGCGACTGACCGAGGATTGTGCTTTTCCTGTGTCTTCTGTTTCATGCATTTATCATTCCTACGTATTAAGGATTATGAAGTTTTACGTTTGGTTGATGTCAGGTTCTGTTGACTTGTGATACTGTGGTTGTCTCTTGCCACTGTGCTAGATTCTTAAAGAATATGTTGCTCTTCTTTTATAGACTCTTCTATGTCTATTTCTAGCTTCTCCCTTTGTTCCATGCAGTTTCCCCTTTTTGCTCATGTTTATTTAGTGAATTTTATTATCATTCCACCAACTGTTCAGCTGTCCTCCTATTTTGCTATCTCTACCTCGTTAATGCTTCTCCCTTCTACTTTGTTCAGTCCCGCATTCTATGTTTCTGATGTTTTGTTTCAATTTGGTCATTATCATTTGCCATGTGACACTGTAGGTTTTCTCCAGCAAATAATTATATAATTTTTTCTAGGTTTACTATTTTGATTTACTCTGTGACCCAGTGCTCATTGTTTTTATGTAGTGCTCATTGCTTTCACTTCAAGCGCCTTACTTGGTGCCATACTGTTCTTTCATTGTTCTGATGCATTGCATTATGAGTTTAATCATGTCACTCATTTTGTAGCTGTCCTCCGGTCTTACTGGCCCCCCCCCTTTTTCATCTCTTCCATTTTTGTATCCTTTTACTCTGCTCCTGAACTTATTCTTAGTCTTTTCTTTGTGTCCACTCACTTAGTCTGTTCACTTCTTCACCTGTTCTCCTCCCCCCCGTTTTCACCCTCTGGTTTCAGCGTCACCTGATCAGAACACACCCCTTGCTGGGACCACGCCCCCTGCACTCGCCTCCTCTTATTCCCTCCTCCCACTCCCTTCGTTACTTCCGTATCCGGCAGTCTTTCGAGAGACGGACGTCACTTCTCCTCTGAGTAAGTCCTTGGTTCTTGGGCCCATGCTCGGTTCACGTCCTTCCCTGGCCCTCCTGCTCTAATCCCCGTGTACCTTCCTCCCCAGTTTCTATGCAGGTCCCGGGCTCATCCGCCTTGATTTCTTTCCCCGTTGCCGCGCACACGCAGCTTCACTCCAGGTGAGTTCCCGCCGGTTCCGCTCCATGCCTCTCCACGCCATTGTGTACCTGGCTCACCCCGTTTTCTTTTAATTCCAGCGTGCTCCTTGGGCCCTGCTCCCCCTGGCAGTTTCGGGGACTACCCTCCCATGCCACACGGTTTCTGAACTGTTTCCCCAGACTCCGTGGTTTCTCTCTCAAGACGTCCTTTACAAGTGCGCCCTTCTCTCCACTACCCTCCGGGTAAGCTCCCCCTTTCCCCTTCCGTTTTGTCACCCTTTGTCCAGTCGGTACTTCACCCGCTCTGCTCAACTATCTCACGTCACCCTTTCCTCCGTTGGTCGGTTGTGTCACAGCGTGTACCTCTTTTGGGTCACATACGCATACACCCTCACCCGTCGAGTTCACACTTTCTTCCTTCCCATGCCTTCTCATTTCTCCTCACTTGTATCAACTCTCGGCTGTTACCTTTCCCTTTTGTTTTGTTCTGCTTTCTCTTCTTCCCCTTGCCTCACCACTTCTTTTCGACCCTATTATTATTTCACCTACTCCCTTGTTGTGAACCATACTCACGTACTTTGTTACTATCGTCCAGCTTAGTTCCTCCGTTGGTTACATTCACTGTTTACTTATTTCTTTCCAGCAGATTGTGCATTACGACACGGTGTATGAACATTCATTTTCTACTCATGCGTTCTTTCTTACTGTGATTTCATTGTAGCATGTCATTTGATTCGTTCAATCATTATCTTCTGTTTACCACGATTTTTCACGTGCTTGCAATTCTGGTCACCGTCTTGACTCCGTCCAAACACCGTCTCCGTGATATGATTCATCTGTGTACAGACACGGTTCTGTGTTTCACACCATGTCTTTCACTTGCACATGGTCAGCAACACATGATGGTTCTCTTTTGCCTTCGCACTACATTTCCAGGATGCTTGTTTCACTTTGTTTGGTCATCTCTGACCAGTCCATGCAGCGTCATTATTTGTTCTTATACCGGTCTCTATTCTTCACTGCTAGCACCTCCAACGACTCTTGTCACTGTGTCCATTTGCACAACCACAGTCTGTTGTCATTTAGCCATGTTTCTTTGTTTGTTAGGCTTTCCTCTGTTGTGTTGTTGTTTTGGTTTCTTGTACCTCGATTCACTTCATTATTTCCCCTGGGGTTTCCTCCACATTTCTGGTAATAGTGCGTGTCGTTGTCACTAGTTACGCAGATACACATTTGTGTATGAGTGTTCCTCATTATTTGAAATACCTTGTATCTTCCCCAGCCCTGAAGAGTCACGGGATTACCACCCATTGTGACGAAACACGTGTCGGCTGGTTTTTCCTTTTGCTTTGTTTCATCATTAAAATAATCCTGATTCACACAATGGATGTCGATCTTGAATTGGGCAACTTATGAGACTTTGCTTTGTACTTTTATCCCAACTACGTGTGCACAGGACAGTGTTCTTGTTAAATACCCATCTGTCTTATCTATCATGTGCCATTTGACTAAACTTAAGTCGTAAGTAGACTTAACAACTGTATCATGTAGTTTGACATAATGAATATCTTTTCCCCAATTCAATGTTCAAAATATAACCATGGTTATAGTATCCAATGAACTTTATAAAGTTGACCAACAGCTGATAGCTCATCTTTTTATTTTAGAATTTCTGAGCACCTAGTTAAACCAGATTGGCTCTGTGACGCAAGGGAGTGTGCTCTAGATAATTCTTTAACAAACAATCCACAGGCATGGCAGGGCTCACAGCTACCTTTTGAAGACCACAGCCCCCCCCACCACTCTAATGGAACAAGGGCCACTGGGTAGTGACCCTCATGGTTGTCTCCTACCACAACCTTGTGGAATACATCGGCTAAAATCTGCTCTGGGGTCACAAGCCAATTCCTTACCGTAGTCATGCTGGCACCTGTGTCCCTCATTTTCAACACCTTCCCCATTGATGGTGTCCCACTGCATATACTTTGCAGTATTGGATGGCATATGGGTTTTTGGGGACCATCTCCACATATCCCAGGGACACTAGGGTAACCTTATAGAGTCTCTCTCCAATAACTGGGACAAACGTGTCCCCAAGACTTATACTAGCCACCCCTGGTGTCTTACCTCCAGTGGGAGGCTGTGCCCTCTTGGAACATAACGTATCCCCCTTATAATATCCATATTCAAAGCACGCATAGCACTTTAGGGGCTTGTTCTGATTCTTGCTAAGCAAGCTCTCTTTCTGGTGGCAAGATTGTGTATGGGACCCTTTCCCCTGGGAACTGTTTTGGGGGCCTTGAAAGATCTCTTTCTTTTTATCTCCCCACTCCTTCCTCTGGTAGGAACTCTGACCACTCTTTTGTAAGTCCCCCCAGATAGCTCTGGAAACCAAATATCATACATGTGCTCCCTCAAAATGGAATTGTACAGCCCTGTTAAATCATCCACCTAGCTGCCTCTCACCCAGCCCTTCAGTGCCTTGCAGTAGTAGTCCAGGAAATCCACCCAGGTCTGTGTAGCAAGTTTGTGGCTACCCCTGCACTTCTGCCTATACCCTTCAGGGATCAAACCCACATTTCTTGACTGAAATGGCATTCACCGGGGTGTACTGTGTTTGGACTTCCATCTTTACTGTAAGGAGTGACTCCCTCCCTGCCGTGAGCATGTACCGCCACAAGCTACCCTCCATTACTCCTCAGGAACTCTGTGCACCCTTAGAGCCACCTCATATGTGCAAAACCATTAATTAATGTCATCTCCCACCACATAGTTGGGTACCAAGTCTTTTGGTATATAGACCCTTTTTTCTCCATGGGACACTGAAGGTATGCTGCCACCACTACTATTGGATTCTGCCTGCCTGGCTTTAATGTCCAACTCCTTAATCTTGAGCTGATGTGCCAACTTATTCTCCTTCACTCTCAGTTTGGCTAGTTCCAATTTAAGTTTCCTCTCCTCTTTCCTGTCCTCTGGCAAAAACACTGCTCTGTGTTCCATCCGGAGCATATGTGGCATCCAAATCATCTGCTGGGTAACATTGGGACTCTCCTTGGACCCCTAGAACCTGGTGTGGGTCTTCCCTCTCCTCATCCTCAGACAGTGCTTCCCATTCCTCATTGTCATCCAGCACCTCCTCTCCTGAGGTGGCCTGCCATCTCTGTTCTTCCTCAAAGGCTCTGTGGGGTAACTGCAGATCCAACTTGGTAGCTTTCGTGTCTGCCTTCAGCCCCTTCTGGATGCAAAGCTTGAGCAACTCAGACCTGCTGAGTATATCTAAATTGCAGGCATCCATGGTGCAACAAGTAAAGGTTTAGGGCAGTTAAATTTGGAAAAGGGGGGGGAGGAAACATATAAAAACGAAGGAAGAATTAAAAAAATAGTAACAGTATTTAGGTATGGATTGGTAGTGTACACCAAATTACTGTAAGTCACCGCACAAACAGACCTATCCTTACTAGTTGGCAGAGGTATGCACTCTGTCCAAGTAGGGACGACAATCCTAGTCAGGGTAAGCCAAATACACACCCTAAATTAACCTGTGTTCACTCTCTAGTAGCTTGGCACAGAGCAGTCAGGCTTAACTTAAGAAGCAATGTGAAAAGTATTTGTGCAACACCTAATACAGTAAAACTGTAAAATGCCACAAAAATAATCCACAAGGAACAATTGATGGACGAAATGCTGAACAATGCAAACATTCACCCCCAGTCACAAAGATCTGGGTTTAATCCATTGTTCTTCTGCTCACCACGCCACCCCAGTTTGGGCACAGCCATATGCAACTCGGTCTTGACCCTGTGCCTCATGGGAATAGTCCAGCCTGAACTGCCAAGCCAGGCGCTCCCTGGAACGGAAACAAGCATCCTGTGATCAGTTTCGGGGAATCACCCCTCATCAGCCAGGCTAGCTTGAATCCAGTGGCGAAGTGAACACGGGACCCCCGTCTGGGCATACCCTTCCCACTGAGGGTGACAAATGCAAAAGGAACAATTTATGGACGGAATGCTGCACAATGCAAACATTCACCCCCAGTCACAAAGATCTGGGTTTAATCCCTCGTTCTTTTGTATAATAATCCACAGCACTTTAGAACAGGCATTGGCCAAGCCATTATGTTCTGCATATGCAAGAGCAATTGGCTTTTGCCAATGAAAATTGTAAATGTATTTATATAGTGCTTACGACCCTTACGACCCCTGACGAGGCATTGAAGTGCTTTTTCGGTACGTAGCATGATACTCCGAAACCCAGGATTAGCTGTTAGTAGGTAATACCAATTATTATTATCATTGATTAGGTCGAGCTAGACAGTGCAGCTGTCTCTTCGAGACCTGCTATAATCAGTATGGGTGCATCAAGTTCATCCCCTTTTTTGCCATATGCCCCTCCTTTCTCTCTTCTGTTCCTCCCACAGAGCAGGGGCTTAGTACTGTCTCATTCCACTGTGGTTCTTCATCTATTCTCTGGGGGACTCTTTTTTTTCTTGGTTTCCTGCTCTGTTACTGTTTGTCTGCGTTTAGCTTCAGTGCCCTACCTGGATAATTTCAAATATAGCATTCTTCCTCCCACCTCCTCTTAATGCCACAGTTGTGTTACTGCTGCCTACCCTGCCCTGCCTCCCCCTGGGTTGCTTGTTAATAATCGTTGACATTATCTATCAGCACTGTGCCCCTTTTAGAAACTGGTTTCATTTTTATTGTTGTTTACTTCCTGGCTCCTCCGTCCCACTTTCTCTGCTCTCCCTCCCCCACCCCCTCCCAAACAGTCATGGGCTCCAGTCTGGCTGGTCTGCCTCACAGCAGAGCAGGGGAGCAAGACCAATGCCTCAGAGCAGGGGGCACTGCTCTGTGCCTGCCCCTCACAGCTGTCTCAGCCGTGGACTGGCTCTGGTTTTCACAGAGAAAGGCAGCTTCTTTGTATTATATATGTCTTTCGGCAGTCAGGCTCTTTCTATCAGCGCGGTGCCCTTTCACGAGCACTGAGCTGGTTTTGCTTTCCCTCTCATGTCTCTTCCCTCGCTCCTCCACCCCACTCTCTCTGCTGTCCCTCCCCACTCCCTTCCAATCAATCATGGAGCTCTCTCAGTCAGTTCCACGTGATTAATTCTCAAAGCTTGTCCTTTTGTGGTTGTGCACTCTTTTGTTATTAGCCGTCTGTACGTGTTTGTTTTGTGAATGTGCTTGTTTCTGTACCAATGTTTTGTTACGGTTTGTTTTAAAATGCAGCCTGCACTTTTATTTTTTCAATGGTTTTAATTTGAAGTGCTGTAATATATATAGGCAAAGTTCACGCTATATAAAATTAACACGCAGCACCGCAGCATGTGCAGAGTTTTGAAGTTAGCTCCCCCACACCTTTGGCGCAATGTTATTGACATGCCAAAAAACATGTCCTTTTCTAATATATGAATTTGACATGCAGCACCCCGGTGTGTGCACAGCTTCGAAGTCAGCTTCGAAGTTAGCTCCCCACACCTTTGCCCGAATGTTTTCTATGTGTTTGTTTTCAATCTTTAGGTTAAGTTCACGATATATAAAATTGACGCATAGCACCGCAGCACGTACAGAACTTTACAGCCAGCTCCCCACACCTTTAGCGCGTTGTTATTCATGTGCAAAAAACATGTCCTTTTGTAATACAAGTGGTACTTATATAAAGCGCTATACAATTGGTTTTCATATGAAGCACTGTAATATCTTTAGGTTAAGTTCACGCTAACATGTCCTTTTGTAATACACCTGATTTTGATATGAAGCGCTGTAATACTAGGTTAAGTCCACACTATATGAAATTGATTTGCAGCACTGCGATGCATACAGTGCTTTAAAGCCAACTTCCCACACCTTTGGAGCAATGTTTTCCATGTGTAAAAAAAAAATCCTTTCGTAATACAACTGGATTTTATATAAAGTGATATGCAATTGCTTTTTATATGGACCACAGTAAAATCTTTAGGTCAAGCTTTCGCTATATAAAATTGACATGCAGCACTGCGGCGCATGTAGAGCTTCTAAGCCAGCTCCCCACACACAGGCCCTGCTTGGAAGCTTCAGTGCCCTAGGGCAGCTGCTCCTAAGTGCGTCGTGTTTGTGTGTATTTGCATGTATGGGGGAACATTATGTGCTTCTTATGTAGTAACATATGTAATATGTGGGCATTCAGTTGGTGTACATTCTGTATATGTGTGTGTACCTTGCATATCTGTATATGTCTTTGTGCCTCTTGTGTGTCTACGGCGGTTTTTGTGCCTACTAAAACAATTTCCTTTTATAATGCAACTGCTGCTCATCTGAAGCACTCTAATAACTTTGGGTTAACTTGCTAACCTTGGGAGCAATGTTTTCCACATGTTTGTTTTCGGCCCACAAGCGGGGGTGTTCACAGTTAATAAATTAATCACGTTTTTTTGCAAGCCCATTCCAAAGCAACTAAGGCCCACTGAGATCACTGGACAATATAGCCAAATGATGCAGACTGCGCCCCGCACTCAGCTGGCTTATGAAGACAACAAGCATTCAACTCCACTAAATTCAAAACACTGCCACACAATTAACTGCCATGCAATTCCACAACACACAAATGCACACCACATAATTCAACTACACATCACATTTCAACATCCCATAATATTCTACACCATACAATTGAACTCCACTTCATGCCTCATAATTACAATACATCAAATTCAACTTCAAAAATTTCTACTCTGCTCCATGACACATAATTCAACTTCATATAATAAAACTGCATGCAACATTACAATCCACGCAACACAATTCAACTCCAGATAATTCCACTACATATAATTACACTCCAACCTACATAGTTACACTTCATACCACATAATTACACTGCACATATATACACACAGCTCCAAAACACTTAATTACACTCAACAAAATTCACCTCCGCAACGTGCCCCATATTTACACTCCACATAATTCCACACAATGCCACACCACACAATACAATGCCACACAATACCATACCACACAACATAAATACACTCCACACATAATTTCTCTCACATAAATCTACTCCATCCCACATTGCAACACTCCACATAAATACAATCCACACCATGCCATACAATTCCGCTCAACATAATTTCATTCAGTGCCACACAATTCCATGCAACACAATTCAACTCAACACAATTCCATCCCACGGTCACAAAATTCCACTCCACAACACATTCCTCTACACACCACATATATCCAATCCACCGCACAAAATTCCACATAATGCCACATAATTCAACACTGCGCCACATAACTCCACTCAGTATATGCCACTCCATGACACACAGTACCACTACACATAACTCCACTACACTTAATGCCACTTAATTACTATCCCCATAATTCAATTGCACATGAACGCACTAATCCAGCATTTCTCATATTGGTTCACTTCAGGTCTTTCAGCACAGTTTCTTTGCCACAACGTTTCCAAAAATCCAAACTTCAAACACACACTCTCCTCCATTTCTTTCGGTGTCTTCTGCATACACAAGCGCAGCCTCTTTATGCGTCTATAAACTTCTCTGCCCTTCATTCTCTCTTTTTCACACACTCTTTCTACTACTCTATCTAGATTTCATTGTTGTATGTCAGAACCACGTAGGCATTAATCATGCCTGCCTTAATAACTCTGTCCGAACAACAAATGTGTCTTTACAACGCATTCCGCTACCACACAAGTCGTTACAACTACTTGCCTTAGGGAAAGCACTGGAGTTGGAATGGTATAATTTACTATTCCAACTCCAGTCTGTGCAACAGTAGGGAAGTGTTGAACTTAAAGTCCAGCATCAATCCAGCAATGCTTTCCTTAAGGCAAGTCAGATGATAAAGGAATGCATTGGAAAGATGTATCTGTGGTTCGGACCGCGCTGTTAAGGCACAGCGTAGTTTGAGCTGTAGTATAAAGGCTGTTTCCCAGATTTCATTCACCACTACATACACAACTACCTATCACTCTTAATCTTACTTTCTATCTATTTTATACCGCTCTCGTCCCTATCTATTCACCATACCACATATTTCTAAAACACAAATACACTATACACCACAAAATTCCACCCCACACAATTCCACAACTAACAATTCCAATTTCATTCACATAATTCCACTGCAAACAACATACATCTACTCCACTACAAACAGAAAGCATAAACAAAAAACAATATCATTTACAATGCCAATAGCTCTAACTTTAACAAATGCGAGACCGATTGCATTGCAAATGCTTGTTTTTTAATGCCATAACACGCAGTATACTAATATTTGTAACATGAAGCATTTCTAACACAACTAAATACATCCCACCAGAGGGCAAGTAATCCAACCAAGAACAGGTAGCGAGTAGCGTCGCTGGTAATTCATATGTTTTAGTACCACACAGCAAAAACTCTTTTATGGTTATCATCTCGAGTCTGAAACAGCCTCTTTGAAATTAATGTTCAAACCAATGCTCTGATCTTCAGTTCTGGGGAAAAAAACAAAAAACTGGGAAATGATAGATAGGCATGGACAAGATTGGGAGTGTAATTTGTTTAATGCCAATTTCTGTGTTGTTAGTGTCATACGAAGCAAAAGAAGGAGAAAAAAAAGAAAGACATTGAATGGTTTACATACACCAAAAAAGGCTTTGTGATGGGATTTGACTATTTAAACATTGTCAAACAAGGTAAGTCAAAAAACATACAAAGCGGTCATGTATAACCTCCCTGCAGCCTATTTTTTGATTCTGCCCACCTTAAATCACAAAAGAATGGCAAATGGGGTGTCCTTGGGGGCAGCTCCTAGCAAAAGAAAACAAACAGAAACTAGGAACTAACACTTCCCCTCCATTGCAGGAGCCCTATGCCGGGCATGACATTTCTGCATCTCTTAAAACAAGCAAGTGCGCGACTTCTTAATGAATGTTTAATAATTTTTCCATTCCCAGCGCCAGTGTTATTTTTCTTTCAAGCACACTCCCGTCTTGTGTAAACATTCTAAGTGACATGTACTTTGAAGTTTGCTAATTCAGGGAATTGCGGAGCTCAGCCTGTGCTGAAGTTTACACAAATTGTGTGCGGACTGAGTCCTACGGGCATCTCACAAACATCTGTGGAAGAATCACCACAAAACACTACAGTTCAACCAACCGGTCTCGGAGATGGGACGATTAAGATGAAACAGAGATGGGGTGAGGAGAGGAGAGAGAAGGAATGAAGGGGGGGAAGGTTTGTGAGGGAAAAGGAGTAACATGAACGGGATATGGGAAGGCCTGAAAACACAAGCACTCATGTGGAGTGCTTGAAAACAAGGAAAAAAAGTATCTCCAAACACGGGAGCAGTGGAAGGACACTAGTACTTAGTCCATGCTCCAGGGGAGGGACAATGATATGAAACATGCATACCGTGCCAAATAGAAAAGAAGAAAATGCAAGCCACATTGAAGCTAAGCAATGGTAAGTCTATAGGCGGGCTGCAGCCCACTAACTGTAAACAACATATCTTGAAGAGAAACGCTATCTATGCAAGATCTAAAAATAGCACTGGGGCTTCATTTTTATCCACAAACTTTATCCTTATACCAGCCTCTTACCAGCATCATCTTTAAGTTGCTGGGCATGTAAATTGTGATCAAACCATTAAAAAAAACAGTTTTCTGGTCTCCAGTTGTGCTTTTACTCTCCTCCTTGAGACAACCATGGCCAGTTTGAAATGACAGTGACAGCGGGCATAGGAAGTATTAGGAGATTAGGACCATAAAGATGCCATGTCTGTATCAAAGGGGATAACTGACAGAGTTCTAAGAGTGTGGCACTCTGAAGAGCGTGTCCCATGAATGAGAAAATCATTAGACTTTGTGACTTCAAGTCAATCATAACAACTGAAACCATAGAAATGTCACACAGAAACAGTCTGAAAACTTGACAGCTATGCATTGATCCCTCAACAGTCTAATGTGGGGCATATCTCTGCACACTACACATATTTCCATGCTGCTTAGGAAAAGGGGGGGCGCAAACAGGTGCACATACGTTAAGCAAGACCCCAACACAGCGCCTACACGTCTGACTGATTGCGACAAGAAGGGAGCTACCTAACCCAGGCTGCGGTGGTCTCAGCTGCTTGGAGGCAAATTTAACGCACTTTAAAAAGAAAACTAACCAACAAACGTTCTCTCAAACATTTTCTGCACACAAAACCCCAGAGCAAAGGTACATGTGCAAAAAGATGTCCACGCTATTGGTCCGAGAGTCTCCCTGCTCAAAGAACTGCCTGCTGGGCATTGTGGTCAACAGCACAAATGTCATCCGTAGATAACATTACATGCAAGATAGCTGTTGAACTACCACACTCTGGAGCGCTAAATGCCTGCACACCCGGGCAGACTGATTACTAGCCTAGGCAGCATGATCTCAGACCCCAAAGCTCAGTTAAGCATTTGTTCAGTGTAAACCGTGTGATACTCACTACACCCCCCTACAATCTCCAGGCTTCGCTACTAAGGGTCATGAAGTACACTATGCCTTTCGTGTGCGTTCCACGATTGTTTTAAATATACCGATTGCAGCAGACAACCGATTCAGCAGCTTAATGCCACAAAGGTGCAATGGAGTGCCCCACTGTAATTGTTAAAAAACACAAAGAGATGAGTTAAACTTCGCAACTTTGAAGGGCAGTTTATCTGACATGCTGAAGCTTGAAAGGGGAATGGAACAGAGGCAGCGTGGTTCAGATAGTGGATCGGGCAGGAAGGGAGCAGCGGCGGACCAGTTCCCTTTAAGAAGCCTCAGGTCATTTGCATACAAGGTTGTTAGATACAGAAGACGGACTCGCAATGCATTTATGCCACAAGAGTATCTTCAGAGCTGGGAGATCCCTCATCTTTTGGAGGTGCACTATCACCTCAATTAAAGAGGCAATGAAAAATGGGGATTGTGCAAAATATGCGGCAGATTCAGTAGCGCATGAAAATTATTTTTTTATTGGAGAATTTATTTTGGGAAAACATCATACTAGGTCAAATAGACTGGCATTTTTATTAGTTACTTATAGTATTTTGAAAATATCTAGATGCTTTGATAAACTTATCAAAATGGCAGCCACAGTTTCATATGACGCTCCTGGTCCAGTAGAAAACCTCCTGGTTAAGATGGTGGCCACTTCACACCCTGAAGTCTGTTAAGTTCTCGTTTATGTACACGCTCTCTCCATGCTGTACTTTGGCCCAAATTTGACAGTTGCTGTGGCCGTGTTTCAAAAATATAGTTTTTTTAAATTACCAAATGGATTCATGCATGTTGAGGAAGGAGGGGGGTTTGAAACAGGGGTCTAAGTTGCATTATAAACAAGCAGCGATGCGGGGGGAGTTGGGACGTGCAAGCAGTGACCTCGGAGTGGTGGTGGGGGCTGGCAAGTAGTGTTGTGGGAGGGGGTTGCGAAGATGGATGGAAGGAAGAAACAATTAAGGCAAAGCAACAAAAAAACAAGCTTCCACAAACATGAGCAGGAAACAAAAAAGAAAATATGCCGAAAATCACCAGCTAAGTAGCAAAGTGAAAGCTCACAAGTAATGGGCAGGTGCTCTGTGGGAGGAAACAAAACACAAAAAGGAGGGTCAAAGAGGAAGGATTAACCACTAGCAAGCAAGTATTTTTGAACAACAATTGAAGGGACGAAAAAAAAGCCAATGGGTGGGCTGTAAGCCCACAGAGTGAATACAGCACGTCTCAAAAAGATAGTGCATGTACTGCCTAGGCTCGACCTAAAAATAGAACTTAATTAATGAACAAAACAAGACGAAAATGCCATAAATCCAACAAGTAAAACCAGAGTAATGAATTTTTAAAGAATAAACTGAAATGTAATGTTTAAAAGAATAAAGCACCAAATTGGGGCTGTCTGGTCACGCTAGCCTATGTCAAATCCAAAGGTTCAGGCCGACCGCGATGGAGCATAGGTCGGATACACCGACTAACCTTGTCCCGCTAAAAAAGTGCCTTGTTTCACTGTCAACATAAAACACACAAATGAGCCTGCACCCAAAAACTCCAATAATCTATTAATAATAATCGTACTTGTACATCATATAAAGAAAACAAAGCAAAATATAATACAAAAGGCTTCCCAAATGAAAAAGACCAGACAGTAATGTTTTTGTATCAAAATCTGTTTTATTGAATTTTTATCATCACAAGGAGGGCAATAAGTGCATTACATGAGCAACAAACACCATAAATACATTCCGCCCCGTTATACAGATAGCAGTTGACGGATACAGCTTTCACAATAGGTCCATGGCGAAGTAATGTTGGCAAGAGACACGGCTTCATCGTGGCCCGTTGCATTCACATCTTTGTGGTGCTTTATAGTTGACCCTCCCGTGAGAAGAACAGAAAAAGGAAACTCAAGCGTTCCTAAGAAAAAAAAATCAGAACAAAACCTTATCTGAGATGTCATGGTGCCAACTTGAAAAGAAAAGACATAAAAAGAGAAGGGAGAAGGTGAGTGCAGGGGGTGGGGAGCCCCAGACCCCACTTGGGTGATAGCCGCGCCGATAGGGAGGACCGGTCCGAGTGGAGGTATTAAATTAGGAACAGATGGAGGGCCCTAAGCCGCGGATGACAAGCTGTCAAAGGAAGCCCCTCCGATAAATAGGAGACCAGCGGGGACCAAATGTAATCAAACCCTTTCCTGGTGTCTTCAATTATATCGGTCATGCGTTCCAGCGCTAAAACCCTCCAGGGCCTCGCATGCCATTGGGTTAAAGATGGGGCCTCGGGCTTCTTCCACGCTGCAGCGACTGCCATTTTGGCGGCCCCCAAACACAGCCACATCACTGATTTGTTCCCCTGCGTCTGTCGTTTCAACTTGGGATCACGGACCCCCAGTAGAACTTGCTCCAGGGAGCTGGGGATGGGATAGCCCAAGATAAGTTTAATTTGGGACAAGATTTCCTTCCAAAAGGTTTAATAACAGGACAGTCCCACCAAATATGCTTAAAATCGCCCAACAGCCCACACCCTCCAGCACCGATCCGATGAGCCGGGGAAAATCTTATGGGGTTTCTGAGGGTACAGGTACCAATCGTACATGAGTTTATAGTGTGCTTCCCTGAGATACATGGAGCGGTTGAATTTCACAATGTCTTTCCCTAAGTGTTCCCAGTGCTTATCCTCCAGAGGAGTCCCTATAATAGCGTCCCAGAAGCGTTTGTAACGCGGCACCGTTCTAGGACTCATCGATTGGATTAACGCATAGAGATAGGAGATACATCCTTTGGAGGAGGAGCCAGATTGAGCGAATTTCTCAATAGGGAGCAACTCCCTGGTGGCGGCCAGCTGCACTGAGGGCTGCAGCACCCAGTGTTTCAGCTGCAAGTAGTGGTATTCTTCTTTGGCGGATAGTGCAAATTGCTTCTTGCATTCTTGAAATGTGAGGAGTTCCCCTTTGTCAAATAGATGAGAGATCATGTGGCACCCGCCCTCCTCCAAGCCTCAAAGGGACCTTCTGATAATGCAGGGGGAATGCGGCATTAAAATGTATAGGCGTGTGAGGTGAAGGGAAGGTCGTGAGATGTAGTTTGTTCGTGAGGATATCCCAAACCTTAAGCGTAGTGGACGTGGGTGTGCTAATATAGGCGTTGAGGGATCTGTCGTGCTTCGGCTTCCAAAGAAGGTCCCAAATGGTGCGTCCCGTGATCTGCCTGTCTATATGAAGCCAA
This sequence comes from Calotriton arnoldi, assembly GCA_963921515.1. Classification (NCBI taxonomy): domain Eukaryota; kingdom Metazoa; phylum Chordata; class Amphibia; order Caudata; family Salamandridae; genus Calotriton; species Calotriton arnoldi. The sequence goes on from CAWUFW010011188.1 coordinate 55,106, forward strand.
TGCTTCTCCGAGGCCCGCAGCGACCATTCCGTGATTACCCTCATTTGTGCCGCTCGGTAGTAGGACTGAAAGTCCGGTAAGGCCAAGCCTCCGTCTTTGCGAGGTCTAACAAGCAAATTATAGGGAAGCCGTGCTCGCTTCCCCTGCCAAATAAATTTGGTGAGCATCTGCCGCAACTCTTTGAATAGCCCTCCTTCCACCGGAATAGGCAGACCCTGGAAAAGGTACAGTAAGCGAGGAGAACATTCATCTTAATGGCATTGATCCTACCCAACCAGGTGATATAGGTCACACTCCACTTTCCCAGGTCCGACTTTGAGTTGTCGCAAAAGAGGGGGAAATTGGCTTTGTATAGGTCTTGTATTCGAGGAGTCAGCTTCACCCCTAAGTAAGTGATCTCCCTGCTACTACAGCGGAACGGTGAACCCTCCTCAATCCCGCACCACTCCTCCATTGGAATTGTGAGGTTCATAAGGAAGGATTTGGTCAGATTGACCTTAAATCCCGCCACTCGTTCAAACGCCTCCAACTCCCCCTGGACAGCCGGTAGAGAGACTTTAGGGTTTGCCACTGGCAGAAGCACGTCATCGGCAAATAACGAAATCTTATGGTCATCGGAGCCGAAGCGTATGCCGTGGATCTCGGATTCCCTCTGATCCTAAGGGCCAGAGGTTCAATGCTTAGGGCAAAAGGAGCGGGGATAAGGGGCAGCCCTGTATTGTCCCGCGAGCCAATCGGAAGGAAGAAGAGGCCACCCCATTAACAAGGACCCTAGAACTGGGAGAATGATAGTTAGCGCGCACCATCCCTATAAAAGCGTCATTGAAACCAAAGCGCTGGAGCACTTGAAATAGAAAGGACCATTCTACGCGGTCAAAAGCTTTCTCCGCATCTAGCGAGAGAAGCGCTGCTGGGATATTTTTCTTGTGAGCTTTTTCAATAATATGGATGATTCGCCGCAAATTATCGTGGGTTTGACAACCCTTAATAAAGCCGGACTGATCCGGATCTATGAGACCCGGGAGAATGGTTTCGAGACGCGTTGCCAATATTTTGGAGTCAATTTTTGCATCGAGGTTGAGAAGAGCAATTGGGCGGTACGACGAACAGGCCGAGGGATCTTTCCCTGGTTTGGGGATCACTGCCACAATGGCTTCCCCCATGGAGGGAGTGACCTGTTGCGTGGTGGCAATAATGTTAAATAAGATAGTTAAGAAGGGAACGAGCTCCGGTGCGAAAGTACGATAGAAGTGGGCCGAGAAGCCATCCGGCCCTGGCGCTTTCTGGAGTTTGAGAGAATCGATTGCCTTCTGTACTTCTTCAGCTGTTATAGGCTCCGCCAATTCTTCGTTGGAGCTCGCCCCTACCTGAGGAAGGTCCAGAGAATCCAAGTACACCGACAGGTCGGGAGTCCCTGGGAGCTCTGAGGTGTAAAGGGTTCTATAGAAATCCTCAAATGCCCCCGCCTTCCCCTCTTCTGACCTATGAGAGACACCCTTCTCGTCAATTATGAGTTTAACATACTCCTTCTCCTGTTTGGCCCGTAATTGGCGAGCCAATAGGGACCCCACTTTATTTCCGCCCTCAAACCCCGAGATTGTAGACGTAAGATGGTCTTCTCTGCTCTATTGGTATAAATGGCCTGTAGCTTTCCCTTTAGAGCTGTAACCCACCGTAAGGCCGGTGCCGAGGGGTTGGCCTTATGGGTCTGTTCTGCCATTGTGAGGTCTCGTTCCAGTTGGAGGCGCTCCGCACATTGCTGAGCTCGTAAAGTAGTGGCCATCTCAATGCACTTGCCGCGGACCACTGCCTTGAGAGCGTCCCAGGTAATTGCATGGGAAGTAGCCTCAGGGACGTTCAGTTCAAGAAAGTCTCTAATGGCCATTCTTAGTTCATCGCGGAGGAGTCTATCCCTGCAGAGGAAGTTAGGGAAAAACCATCGGGCTTGTTTCAGACGCGGCTTGGGCCAAGTGATCGACACCTCCAAGGAGGCATGGTCCGACAGGCAGATTGGGTGAAATTGGGCTTGCAGTATAGAAGGAAGCAAGGATTGGCTCATAAAAACATGGTTGATACGGGAATACGTCCTGTGTGAATGAGAGAAGAACGAGTAATCTCGCGTCGTAGGATTGGTGTCCCTCCATACGTCCATCAACCCCATTAGTTGGAGCTGTGAAAGCATCGCCTTTCCAAACGCCCCTCCCGGAGCCCTGTGTGAGTGTGTTGTGTCCATGTCAAGATCCCAGACTAAATTGAAGTCCCCCATGAGGATTATGTCCCCCTGAGCAAAATTCTCCAGAGCCATTAGGAAAGAAAGAACGAAATCCTGTTGACCCACGTTAGGGGCATAGAGAACCGCGAACGTACATTGGCGGCCTCGTAGTTCTCCCTTGACCATTAGGAACCTCCCATTTTTGTCAGTTTTGGTGTCGGAAGCCTGAAAGGGGACCCCTGAGTGAAACAACAGTGCCACCCCATTATGTTTCGAAGAGTGTGAGGATCGGAATATGAGGGGGTAAGCTTTGTGACGGAGCCTGTGATCGTCAGATCTTTTGAGGTGTGTCTCCTGTAGAGCCACTATTTGGACATTGTGATCTATCATGTATTTCCAGAGTCGCTGGCGCTTGTTAGGAGAATTTAGACCCCGGGCGTTCCAAGATACCAGTCTAACCGCCATGTGTGTTGAAAAAAGGAGGTTTCCCCATAAGCAGAGGCCCCCACTGACAAGACCCAGCTGAAGCCCTCCCCCGCCCCCGCCCACAACCAATATAAGTATAGGCACCATGACATCTAACCAAAGTAAAAAACCTCAACAAACATTTAAAATGAGTGTGTGGGGTCCCCCTCCTAGAGGGGAACCCCAAAAACAAGATACACTCTAGGAGCATCACCATTTCCCATCCCCCAGCCCTTGTCATAGCAAAAATCAAGGCAGTCGTAGCTCAGAGAAACTTTCCGCCCCCCCTCCCCCAAACCGAGCATCTGCCACCAAAGAACCTAAGAACTATGTAAGGAGTAAACTTGACTATGTCCCATGTGAACAACTCCAACTGGCAGTATTGAGCAAACCCCGTGGATCACCACCTGACCTCCCCAGACCCCCCCCCATCGTCGGGATGTGAAACACCCCTTAACCTGACACCCCAATTACAGTTAGCTCACACTTGTCCATGTCGGGTGCCAGGAGTAGAGGCTCAGGTGTCGTCCGGGCTCTCACGTCCCCCCCGAATGCGGAAGATGCAAGTCCTCCACTCCATCCAGATCTCCAAAAACTTCCCATCTAACCTACTCATGGGTACAGGAGAGAGGCGAGTAAAAACAGCCCCCAGGCAGACGTACCGACCATCAGAGGGACGCCCGGGTGACCAACACTCCTACAGTACCAGGCAATGGGGATCTCGCTGCTCTCTCGCACTTTGGCCTCATTCTGGAGCTTTAGCATTTTTCCTGCCCATTCTGCGCCACTGTCCGCCGCTGCGTCGAATCCGGACGGCCTTCCTCCACGGGATCTGGTGCAGCTTTGGGAAGTTCCAGACCCAGCAAATCCGCCGCCTCCGAGAGCTCCACACAATGCTGCTGCTTGTTTTGCCACAGGAAGGCAATCCCGAAGGGGTATGTCCATCGGTACCTGATGTTCTTCTCTCTGAGGTGTTCAGTAACAGGTCTGAACTGCTGGCGATGCATAAGAGTGGCCTGAGTGACATCCTGGTAGAGGGTACATGTGGTGTTTTGAAAGGTAAGTGTGTCGGAGGCCCTAGCTTTTTGCAAGACTAATTCTTTTATCTTGAACGAGCTAAACTTAGCCAGGACATCCCGTGGGCGACGGTTCTCGCCTAGGAGGCGCGGGCCAACTCTGTGCAGTCTTTCCAACCGGACCTCCGGGCCATCCTCCCCAAGGGCAGAAGAGAAGAGGCCCACCATGAATGCCTCCAAGTCCGGTCCCTCGCAGCCCTCCTCCAGGCCCCGGACTCTAATATTGTCGCGGCGAGAGCGATTTTCCAGATCCTCGCATTTGAGTAGTGAATCGCAGAGGTGCCTGCGGAGATCAGCCGTGCTTTCTTCCAGAGACGTAAGCCTACCCACCACCTCCTGTTGTTGCGCTTCCAGATCAAGTGTACGTGTACCCACGGAGTCCACATCCGCCTGGACAGACACTAGTTTCTCACGCATCTCCGCGCGGAAGGTTTCGAAGGAGGCTTCCATATCTGCCTTGATGTCTGCCCGTAGCTCAGTGCGCAACTCCTGCTTGAAGTTGCGCAAGGAGGATAAGAGATCTTCTCAGGTCAACGCCATAGTCGCACCCTCCTCCGCCGTCCCCCTAGCAGCCGACGTGAAATAGTTTGAAACCCTGTTATTGGGGTTCTTCTTGGGTGGCATAGGGCGCTCTCCGCACGGTCAGCACTCGGCCGCCTCCCGGTACGTGGAATTTGCACCTTCCCAGCAGCCGCTAGTAGGGATCCCCTCGCTCACTCCTCCGCTCTAGGCACCACACTACCTCCTTGCTCCTGATGCCAGGCCAAGTCTGCCTCCGGCGCCCCACCCCTAATCCCACGCAAAACAACAGGCTCGGGGTATGATGGCACCGATCATCCACCTCAGCACACTCCTTGACCTCTTCCAGCAGGGTACTTATCCTCACTTCCAAGCGCCTAGCCGGGGTCACAAACTAGTTAGAAAAGATGGCTCGGCAGCCATGCCAGGGTCAGGCAACTCCCCTCGAAGCAACTCCAGTGGAGATCATCTGTCCCCCTCGAATGGCTGCTTTGTCTCCGCTTAGTGTCAGTTTATTGGCAGCCTCGTGGGGAAAAGGGGCAAGCAACTTCTCCAAAGCCCCCCCTGGGGCACAGCCAGCGACTCACGATAAATGCAGACTTACACAGTGTGGTGGGGTCTGGATCTGCCGAGCCGAGCCGAGCGCAGCCGGGCCTTCTGTTTATTGCAAATCCGGAGGGGAGGGGGGCAGTTCAGCAGTGTGCAAGGCGGCCGTTACCTGCGAAACCGCCAAAGCCGAACCTCTCGCCGCAGCCATCCGCCATCTTGTGTAAGTCACGGGCGATTCCGCGCACCCTCTCAGGCCGCCCCCGGAGGTCCCCGGAAGCCCGTACACACAGGCGCGCTCCTCCGATATCGCGGCAAGGTCGTCTAGAATGCCGCCTCCGGATTCTGCCTCGGGAGCTCAGCAGTCCCGCGCTCTCGCTCTCGGGGCCCGGGTGTCCGCCATTTCCCTCCGGTCCGCCGCATCAGCACCGTCTCACCGGGCCTCGATCTAGTGCGCTCCGGGTCCCTAAAGGGTGCCGACAGTTCCCCCGGAGTCAGCGCCACAGCTGCAGCTCAAAGTGGCATCCGCCAAACCGGGAATATGCCTCGTTGCCTCGTTACTAGCAGGGCCTGGGAAGAAGCCGATCGGAATCACGTCCGATCGGCCATGTTGGTTGGTCACGCCCCCCAGTAATGTTTTTGATCGTAGAAAACATTGTCCCTTTATTCCAAAAGAAGAGTCTAATTTTCATTGAATCGGACGCTCGCATACACGCGGAGGGAGATATATATCCTGAAATTATTATATCGAGCTGATTGACCATACGATGAGTAATGGATGCTGTGTACATGTAAAGATATAATAGTAACATCAGATAGACTCACTGTTTACCTTTTGATCCAAACAGCACATTTCAGCTTCTAAATAAATACAGAAATCACAGAAGTCTTTGAGCCCTGAAGAAGTCCCATGCGGGACGAAACGCGTTGGCTATCAACTGTGTCGTGCATTTTAAGAATGAAGCTTTTGAAATAAAGGGACAACGTTTTCTACAATCAAAAACATTACTGTCTGGTCTTTTTCATTTGGGAAGCCTTTTGTACTATATTTTGCTTTGTTTTCTTTATATGATGTACAAGTACGATTATTATTAATAGATTATTGGAGTTTTTGGGTGCAGGGTCATTTGTGTGTTTTCTGTTAGTGGTGGTTTTTGTACTGCCTTGTGGGGTGCATGTGGATCACATCCCAGACCCATTGCACCGATTTGTCATAGATACTTAGAGGCTACTATACGTAGTAACGTTTGGTGCTGGATCTTCTTGCTCTGATCCTTTCTTGTTTTTTCACCGTCAACATGCCTGATGCGTAGAGCAGAGGAGGCGATGCGTCCACATTGATCCTTATGGATGTAGGCAACGCGTTGGTTCTGAGCACCGCAATTTGAGATGCAGCAGCCTCTTCCAAGGTAGGCGAAGCACCGTTGGCAAGCCGCGCAACCGGTGAACTGATGTCCTCAGAGCAGGCTATGCTTCGGAGCTCAAGGAGGTGAGTCGATTCCAACCGGTGCAACAATGGTGAAGCGTGAATTTTGAAAAGTAAGCACAGAAAACCCATTTGCAGGGCCCAGGACTTGATTGGCACCACATGGCAGGGTAGGACTCACAAATGGCAGAGCCCAGGTGCTGTTGTAGGGTTGCTGGAAGTCTTTTATGTCCTGAGAATTCAGAACAGAAGCAGATAAGTCCTTGGAGTCACTCTGGGTTCAAGTGGTGCAGGTCCAGTCCTTCTCACTCATGCAGAGAGGACAGCAGGCAACAAGCAGGTCAGTACAGCAGAAAAACAGTACTTCCAGAGCAGCAGTCCAGCACAGTGGCAGCCCTTCAACAGCACACCAGTCCTTCTTCCTGGCAGAGTATCCACATGCCCAGAAGTATACTGAGTTGGTAGGGTCGGAAGTCCAGTTCTCATACCAAAAGGAGCCTTTGAAGTGGCGGAGACTTCAAAGAAAGGCTCTGAAGTGCACAGAGATCCTCCCTTCCTGTCCTGGCTCTAGACTCACTACAGGGGATTAAACAGTTCTTTGTGTGGGAGCAGGGCACAACCCATTCAGATGAAAGTGCCAGGTCCTCCCTCCCATCCTGTCCAGGATGACCCATCAGGATGTGAATGGACCATCAGACACACCTAAGCTTCCGTTCTGTGTGGCTGTCTAGAGGGAATGCTCAAAACCCAGCTGTCACCCACCCCATAAGCGTATTGGAGAAAGGCAGCAGGCACACAGAGCTTAGAGCAGAAAAATGCCAACCTTCTGAAAGTGGCATTTTTAAAGTTGTAATGCTAAATCAAACTTTACCATTGAAAAGGGGATTATTTTTACAAGTCCATAGGTACCAAACATGACAGTCCGACTCTTTCGCAATCAGAAATGACACTTATTAAATGCAAAAAGGAATTCCCAATGTTATCCTATGAGATGGGTAGGTCTCACAGTAGTGAAAAACAAATTTGGGAGTTTCTCACTATCGGGACGTGTAAAACTAAAATGTATATGTCCTGCCTTTTACTTACACAGAACCCGGCCTACCTTAGAGGTGACTTATGTGTAAGAAAATGGGAGTTGGCGAGGGCAAGGGGTTTTAAATGCCAAGCCGACATGGCAGTGAAACTGCACATACAGGCTCTGCAGTGGCAGGCCTGATACATGTTTAAAGGCCTACTTAAGTGGGTGACACAATCAGTGATGCAGGCCCACTAGTAGCACTTAATTTAAAGGCCCTGGGAACATACAGTGAACTTTGGTAGGAACTTATAAGTATATTAAGTATGCCAACTGTGGATAAACCAATGTTGCCATGTTTAGGGGAGTGATCACATGCACTTTAGGACTGGTTAGCAGTGGTAAAGTGCCCAGAGTTCTAAGGCCAACAAAAGCAGATCAGCAAAAAGTGAAGCAAAACAGGCAAAACAATTGGGGGAAGACCACCCTAAAATAATGACAGCTTTGTTTCCCAAACTTGTCACCATGAAATGTTTACATGTGTACATGCCAATACTTCTCTAAGTGGTTATTTGTACAGATATAGCATTAACCAACCATGCATCACCACATGTAAAAAACCCCCTCAGGTGCTTAATTGTTTAACCAAACACATACACCGTATCCATGCTGTTTGGTACCATACCATTCCTGTCCATTATCACGTCACTCAACATGTGTTTATATTTCTCCAACTTGTTTCTTTGTTCTGACCCAGTTATAATCAAAAATGTCCTATACATTAAGAACATTTAGATAAGGAGACAATATTTTCTATATTTCAAACTCATTTAGTATAATATAACCAGTTAGAAAACTCGGAGTACCTTTAGGAGATCGGTAAACGTATCAGGTAGAACTTCCACTCAATAGGAACTCAAAATGCTGCAATATTTGATTAGCTTAAATCTTTATATCTTCGGATGGCTCCCACCAACGGGGCCACGCACGTATCTCTGGTAAATATAATTTCAAATGTTCCTAAAAGATATATAAACGAAGCCACGGTTAGTCAAGAGAAAAGTATATCTTTGCCAAGTGACAGCACTAGTGCACTGCCTTGCTCTATCTTGCTTCCTAAAAGATCTATAAATAAGGCAATAATTAATCAAGTAAAACGTATGACTTTGCCAAATCACTACAGTGGTATATTGCATTGTTTTAGCTCATGATATACTCGTCATCATTCTATACTACCTCTTACTTGCAGAGCACGCGACCTTTCCTTTATGTCTCACCCATCATAAAACATTAGACTCAGCCACAAAAAAACGTCCCAAAGATCAGCTCAATAAACTCAGATAGCGTACCAAATGTGATAGAAAACAACTCACACCAATAACAGATCTAACAAACGAGCTTTGAAGCCTTTACTACCTAACTCCAGTCATAGGTTCATCAGTCTCAAACCGCTCGTAGGATGGGGCCATGCCACGACGCTAACTCCCGAGCGAACGTGTCGGGGTCGAAAATGATAGGAAGACGCGTTCTCACTGCCCCTCTCTGAATCCTCAAAGGTACTTAGGGGTCTATTAGGATGGCGGGCGGAGGCACCACCGCGGTGCTGGTGGGGGTGGAAAATGCAATTTTCTGCCCGCGAACAGCGGTCCTCACGGCCGCCATATTAGCATGGGCAAACATAGTCCATTTCCCGTCCGCCGCGGTGCGACGTGAACCGCCATCTAAAAGCGCCCGCCACCACGGCGGTGGGAGCCAATGGAGAGTCACCGCCATGCGGAATGACGTCCCATCCGCCGTACAAATCAGGATGCCCCAAACAGCCAGCCGCACCGCAGCGGAAAAACCGGCTAACCAGAGACGGCGGAAACACCACAGCGGAGCGAGCGCAATCAGATTCACGGTCCCTATCACCCGGTCACGTCCGCAATGGACCCAGCCATACATGTTTTCCCGGCGCTGTACGTGATACACCACCAGCAAGTCATGAACCGTCGCGGACGCCGCCGCAGGTACGCAATGACACAACTCCGCCCACAAACAGAACACACAACTCCCGGGATGACATAGGGTTCCTGTCCACACCAGACACCCTGGTGGGGACAGGAACACAACCACAAGTGCATCCACACATGTCCTACCTGTCAGTAAATCACCCCTCCGCATCCAGGCCACCCATCTACCGCAATCTTGCTGTAATGTCACGGTCACGTCACCGCAGCGGTGAAGACGCAGGAAAACATGCGCACAAAACGGGAAGGCAGGGCCTGAGCCAGGCATGGGCTGTGCACAAAGATCACAGGGCCACACCTCCACCCTCCACACACTAGCCCACCCCCCCCTCAAGGGACATGCCATGTGCCTCACCTGTGCCACCCCATGTACAATAACCACCCAGGTGACCCCACAGCCTGCACCACACACTCCAAACAACTAGGGAGGCAGCCTCAGCAGGTAGGGCTGCAGAGGAACACACAGCACAGAAACACATGGCCAGGGCAACCCTCACACCACACCTACACTACACTCATGGCAGCAAAACTGAGTCCAAGCACAAAATGAACACTGATACAGAATAGGAACAAACACTGAACTGGACACACAGCCTGTCAAGTTACACAGACATACCCCCACACTGACACACAGCCACATACACAGACCACATGTCAGCAGCAATGTAGGACCACAAATAGGAAAGCAAAAGTGAGGTGCACACCAATGGAAGGCCAAGGAGACAACCACTAAGCATTTGTACATCACATGCAAGATAAGGAACATTTGACGACACCCTTACCCCATCAAACCACACATGGCTGCCACAGTGAGTGAAATTAAACCACAGCCACCCCATTTGCAACAACTCAGGGAGACAGCAAGGCAAAACATGTATAGGTGCAGGAATGAAAGGAAGTCTCAGAAGTCAAACAGTCAACAGACACACATCTGCATCCAACTACTTGATAGGTGTCGGTCAGCAGCACCACACACAGGGCCCATTGACAAACTCCACAACTGTCAAACACAAGTAGGATCCTCCACACATACCCCCACCCAAACCACACCCACATCACACAACACCAGTGTCAAACACACATAAGGGGGCCAATAATGTCCAGTCAATACATTGACAAACAATCACACTCCCTGGGGGCAGACACAAACATCACACACACTCAGGGATGCCTGAACCAATGCTGACACCAAAACAACAGCCATACACCAACATCAATAACAACACACACAGGAGTACAACAAGACCAGACCTGACCTGTGCAGCAAAACTGTAGAAAGGCAATGGGAGCACAGACAGAACAGGAGAACTCAACATCATCACCCAGCAACACTGCACAGACAACATACCCCAACACAGACAAGAAGTGCATCATCTCAAAACAATCATGGACACAAACTGGGACCAAGGGGCCTACAATGAAACACAGACAGACATACCACACCACCCATCAAGTCAACATGGCGTCATAGTGTACCACCTGCATGCACATGCACAATCTTGACAAATGACAGCTCCCACATGAGAGGAGAAAACCCCCAGGATGCACCCAAAACAAGCCCAGGGAGAAGAATAGCCCTAAGTGCATGTGACAGACACACAAGTAATGCACACCACACTGGAAACACACATCTGAATGAATCACAACACACTAATAAAACACACACTGACATGTCAAAAGAACATCACACACAGAGCATCTGTCAGCTGCAAGAGACACCACAGCACAAACACTGCACACATCCACATCAAACACACAACAGATGCACATGCCAATACATCACATTGCTAACACAGCAGGACATCAGGGGGTGCACACCAGGCAAGGACAAGGCAACATACACACACAGCACTGCATGCACGACAAGCAGTGTGTGCACAAGAAACATACCAGTACCACACAGATATGAGTGACACAACATGAACACACACACCACCAATCAGCACAGCACTGACACAACATCACACTCAGCAAACACACATACAGCCAATACAACACCTACACATGCAGAAGTGTGGGACTCCCAGTGTGGAAGTTTGGCAGAGATCACTATTAGCATGAGCTGAAGCCATTTTGTTTTTGGCAGCCATTTTAGTTGACCATGTGCTCGCCATGTGCTCCTTCCGTCTTCGCTGTTGCCTACCCTTGTGCTTTACTAGAATAACTGTCTATACTTAGCTCCTGCACAACTGCGTATGCTCAGAAAAGTCTGTAGCTGCTCATGCACCTGTCTTAGTCTGTAAATGTCAGGCTGCTCTAACTGATGTCAGCAACTTCATTACTCCTCCTACTTTGTTGACTGAGCATTTTCTGTATGTCCATACATGTGAATAGCTATTCTTGTGTGTACTTGTACCGCCTCCTTTTGAGCTCTTTTGTGGGTATAAAAGACCCATGATCTCTGTACTCCTTGTGCTACCTCATACACTGCCTGAGGGTTTTGTATAGATGTAGATCCACTCATGAGGTTTAATAAACTGTTGTTTTGATATTCCAGCTTCCGTGCCAATCTCTATTTATTGGTCTGAGGACTAGTGCGCAAAGAAGGGCGAACCCCTAGCTCAGTTTTAGTACAGACACACGGTGATAAGCAGCGTCCTTGTGCATATTTTTCAGCTGTCCTCGATCCAGTCGCTCGTGCGTTGCCTGGGTGTTTTCGTTCTGTTGCAGCGGCAGCTGTGTCCATACGTCAGAGTGAAGGGATAGTCTTGTCACATAGATTGCTTGTGTTAGTGCCCCATGCTGTTGATGCCCTTTTGAACCAAACCAAAACGCAGCATTTAACTAGTGCTCGTTTGACAGGATATGAATTGACACTTTTGGCCTCTCATATCACCTTGAAAAGATGTTCAACCCTTAATCCGGCTACTCCGTTGCCGTATCCAGCTACTCAATCCCAGTCACAAGAGTCTCATGACTGTATATTCCTTACTGAGGAACAGACAAAGGGTCGTGTTGACCTACAAGATACGCACCTCTCAAATGTTGATGGAGAATTATGGGTTGATGGGTCCTGTTTGCGATTACCAGATGGCACGACATCAGCTGCATATGCAATCACGACGCTTCAGACGGTAGTTGAGACAGCTCGCATTCCACAGACGTCAGCTCAGGCAGCTGAGCTGATAGCATTGACGAGGGCGTGTGAACTTAGTACTGACTTGTCTGTCAACATCTATACCGATAGCCGCTATGCCTTTGGAGTGGCTCACGATTTTGGGTTACTCTGGAAGGAAAGAGGCTTTCTTACATCACATGGGACGCAAATAGTGCATGGAGAATTGGTGCATAATCTCCTGACTGCCTTGACATATCCGAAGAAAATAGCGATTGTTAAGTGTAGCGCACACAAGAAAGTGACTGATAAAATAGGACAGGGTAATGCCTTTGCAGATCGCATAGCCCGCGAAACTGCAATGCAGCGAAGCACCACATCTATGTATGTGGTGAAGTCACAGGCTGAACGTTGGCATGATGCTAGGCAGGAAGTGCTTGATATGCAGCGATCTGCCTCTGCAGAAGAACTTGAGCAATGGTCTAAGGAGGGAACATTGGATGATAAGGGTTGTTGGAGGAATAAAGACATGACTAAATGGAGACTGCCCACAGCCTATTTACAGCCTATGATTCACATGGCACATGGGCCAGCACATGTTGGAGCATCCTCAATAACGAAGTTGCTTACACAAGTTTGGGAGCATCCAGAAATTGCCAGCACAGCTAAAAAGATAGTGCAGTCCTGCTTGATTTGTCTTCAGTACAATCCTGGAAAAGGGACACAAACTCCAACAGGAGGGTTTGCTACACCAACTGCACCTTTTGAGGTTCTACAAATGGAGTACATCCAGCTTGAACGCTGTAATAATCTAAAGTATGTTCTAGTGGTGGTATGTGCCTTCAGTAAGTGGATAGAGGCATACCATACGAAAGATAATACAGCTCTTACTACAGCGAAGGTGCTTTTAGAGGAGTTCTTCCCTAGATTCGGTGTTTGCAAACTTTTGTGGAGTGACAACGGACCCCATTTCATTGGGCAAGTTGTTGAGTATGTCTTGAAAGTATTGGGAATTAAGCAGAAGTTTCATGCTGCCTTCCACCCACAATCAGCAGGGCTAGTGGAACGATACAATTCTACCCTCAAACTTAAGTTGGCTAAAATCCAGGCTTCCACATCTCTGAAATGGCCTGATGCACTACCCTTGGCATTGCTGTCCATTAGATCAGTGCCACATACACGATCTGGCCTTACACTGTATGAGGTGATATTTGGAAGGCCTATGAATATTTGGGGAATTCCTAAGCCACGCCCCATACATGATGTAGCTTGTGTTTTGATGAGTGACTACCTATCCCAGTTGACTGACAGCTTGCTTTCTATTCATCAACAGGTTCGAGAAGCTCTTCCTGACAGGTCGCGAGGTGATGGTCATGATCTTCGGCCCGGTGACCAGGTGATGGTCAAAGCCTTCCAGAGGTCGAATAGTCTGGAGCCCAGATGGAGAGGTCCTGAGCAGGTGCTTCTGGCAACGAGAACTGCAGTCCGAGTGACCAATCGGAGGATTTGGGTCCATTCTACCCACTGCAAAAGAGTGCCATCTGCCCTGGTGGAACCTGTTGCGCTCGTCGACTATCGACAGATTCTGGACACTGAGAGAGGCCAAGCCACGTCACCTGAGGAACCTGAGGAAGTCTTCCCGGACCACACGATCCCTGGTACATCTCGATATCAGCTGCGACCCCGGAGAGAAACTGCATTGCTGAAAGAGACTGGTTGAGCAACCGTCCTGGGTTAGTGAGAGACTGAGCTGAAGAGGGGGGGGGATCTTTTGCTTAGTGACACCCATCTTAACCCTCAGTGAAGAAACCAACGGCTGCCCAGGACTTTAGAGCTCCATCTGCTTTGTTGTTTCAGCATCAAGATGACCATGCCTATGAAAGAGACATCGACTGCAATAAGAACATTATGTGCATTGTTGAGTTTACTGTCAGTGTGATCATTATGGCAGTAATAACTTGGGTTGTAGAGGAAGTGGCTTCTGTTCGACGAATACTTACTGCCACTACTCCAGCACCTATTGAGCACCACTACTTTACTCTCCCTTATCATGAGCAGAAGCATAGACAGTCTTATCTCAACAACACGTTCATTCAGATGTTACAGCACACACATAATGCTACGAACATTACCGACTGTTGGGTGTGTGGAATGATGCCAGCACATCAGAAAAAGGGAGGAACACCTTTCATTCCTCTGCCATTCTCACACAATGGTTCTTGTAGGGCTTCGTTTGTGCTGCTCTGGGCTACCCATGTTGCTAATATTACTAAATATGATGTAGGAAGACTAAACTACCAGTTGAATAAAGTGTGTTACCCTGATGAGGAAGGAGATCCACAGGCCAAAGGAACTGTATGGGAAATGGAGGAGTATCGCCGAGGAAATTCCTCTACACACTATGTTTTCCCAAATACTTGAACTGCTAAGGGTAATGGACCTTTTGTTACAGCTGTTACTAGAGCTCGAGCAGACCTGTGTGTGAACAGTGTTGGTAGTATTCCCGTGGGAAAAAGCGACTGTACTCTGGTTTAAAATATTACCGGAGTAAATAACAGCAGTTTTACGTCATCGCATAATACCTACTTTATATGTGGAAATAAGGGATATTACAATTTACCCATTGGCTGGTCCGGTACTTGTTTTGTGTCCTTTTTGTTACCACCTGTGTTTTTGGCATCTGCATCGTACCACAAAGACTATAGACTGTTTAGTGACGTTTCCAAAAACAGATTTAAGAGGACAACAAATCATAATGAGGTGGATCAGACTGACACTGCACTGCAGCAATATGTTGATTTTAATTTGGGACTGTTCTTCTTTGTTGGTGCTGCCTTAAACAGCCGGAAAATAAGACGTTTGACACGTGTTGTAGAGGCTGTAACCAATCAAACAGCTATGGCACTTGGAAATATTACAGAAGAACTGCAAATTGCGAGGATTGTAGCGCTCCAAAACCGTATGGTCTTGGACATAGTCCTGGCCGATCGAGGTGGTGCATGTCGCATCATCGGGAGCAGTTGCTGCGTCTATATTCCTGATCATGCCCCTTCAGTTTTTGATGCGATCTCTAAACTGCATAAAATCGCTGCTGAGATTCACCCTGAAACCGGAATATGGACTTTAACCGGTTGGCTATGGACACTGTTTACTACCTGGGGCTGGAAGCTGTTGATGATATTATGTATATTATTTGCAATCCTGCTGACATGCTGCCTATGTATACAATGTGGTCCAATGCTTTGCTCCCTCTGTATCACTGCTTGTATACCTGCCAGATGTAATGTTAAGAAAGTGAATGCCCAACGTGTATTAGATCAAGAAAATGAAATGATGAAAATTGACATACAAGATGTTTTTATTGTTTCTTCTAGATTATAGATGTCTTCAGCTAATGCTAAAAGGGTCGTCTGTGGAAGTTTGGCAGATATCAATATTAGCATGAGCTGAAGCCATTTTGTTTTTGGCAGCCATTTTAGTTGACCATGTGCTCGCCATGTGCTCCTTCCGTCTTCGCTGTTGCCTACCCTTGTGCTTTACTAGAATAACTGTCTATACTTAGCTCCTGCAGCACTGCGCATGCTCAGAAAAGTCTGTAGCTGCTCATGCACCTGTCTTAGTCTGTAAATGTCAGGCTGCTCTAACTTATGTCAGCAACTTCATTACTCCTCCTACTTTGTTGACTGAGCATTTTCTGTTTGTCCATATATGTGAATAGCTATTCTTGTGTGTACTTGTACCGCCTCCTTTTGAGCTCTTGTGTGGGTATAAAAGACCCATGATCTCTGTACTCCTTGTGCTACCTCATACACTGCCTGAGGGTTTTGTATAGATGTAGTTCCACTCATGAGGTTTAATAAACTGTTGTTTTGATATTCCAGCTTCCGTGCCAATCTCTATTTATTGGTCTGAGGACTAGTGCGCAAAGAAGGGCGAACCCCTAGCACCGGTAGGCCTTGGTGAGGTCTACTTCTATACCAGGTGACAACACCATGACTAGAGGACTGTGCAGCACAAACAGCAGAACTGCAAATGAGCAAACAGGTCTGCAAAACAAAACAAGAAAATCACATATAACCAATTGGTCAACTGTCCTCAGTGGCACATTGGTCCTGTGCACAGATCCGCACCACAAAGCATAGTGAAGCCAATGAACTGATGGGGAGGCACACACACAGGCAAACCAAGGGGACAGCTGGCATGAGAGTGAAGTGGTGTGTATGCCAGTAGTGGACAGGTGAGGAGTGCGCCATACAAATATAGATGCAGGGCACACACACAATGGGTAGGCATCAGAAGCACAGATAGGCAATGGTCTTACTCCACACCCCACATGCCATAATGGCTCCAAATCAGACCTAAGTGACAGCAATGCATGAGAAAACACACCCACAATGTCAGTGTGGCTGAGCAGGGCTGCACAGCGAGCACAAACAGTTACAAGACACATGGCTGATCAACAAAACACAACACTGACTTGCCAGACACACACTCTGCATACTCACAATTTTGACCAACAACAAGTAGTTGTCCCCCACAAGTGCAAGGACACACCAACACACTGCATAGTGCACAACCTACAACTCACACATGTGCACACAGTCACAAGCACAGGGCTGACCAATACAAACAACAGGCACCCAACTCCAGGGTGACACATGTGTGCAGTTGACAATGCAGGGGCACACACATGCCAACACCACTGACAAAGTCACTCCTGCACACTACACACTTCATGAACACCCAAGTGCACACATTGAAATTAACACGTGACTAGGACGCCTGGACATCACTAGATGAGCATACACCAACACTGCTGTGCACACATCAAGAAAGCACACACAGACATGATTACCCTGGCCTGCCAGCCTGCAATACTGTATATAGAATCCCACTTTGTGCTGGCACTGCATACACACATGACATGTGTCCAATATAGCTAAGCTGACCAAAGTGTGACCATTACAACAGTAGTCCATCACAAACCAACATCATTGCACCCCAAAAGCCTCAGAGTCAAGAAGAACTGAAGTGCATGTCACCTCTGTAAAACCCAGAATGAAGTGACCCAAACCATTGGCAATATTGAAGTGGCATATAGAGCATGTGTCAAAGTAAACCATACCCACACAGAATAACGATTTATTCATGAAGGACACTGACAATGCAGACAACAGGAGTAACTTGTTTTATTCACATATCACAGTGATAGGCACCAGAAGTGGACAAGAGCAAGTCCAGTGGCCACGACAAAGTTCAGACTGTGTCCATGAGATCATGCACAGGGAAGGGGTAAACAGCAAGGCCAGTGGCCAGTCCAAGGTGCAGACTGTGTCCATGAGATCCTGCACAGGGAAGGGGTAAACAGCAAGGCCAGTGGCCAGTCCAAGGTGCAGACTGTGTCCATGAGATCCTGCACAAGGAAGGGGTAAACAGCAAGGCCAGTGGCCAGTCCAAGGTGCAGACTGTGTCCATGAGATCCTGCACAGGGAAGGGGTAAACAGCAAGACCAGTGGCCAGGAGAAAGTGCAGGTGAGGCACATGAGAAGCTGCACAGGCAAGGCTCAAACATCAGTGAACAACAAGGCCAGTGGCCAGGAGAAGGTGCAGGTGAGGCACATGAGAAGCTGCACAGGCAAGGCTCAAACATCAGTGAACAACAAGGCCAGTGGCCAGGAGAAAGTGCAGGTGAGGTACATGAGAAGCTGCACAGGGAATAATGAACACAGCCAGGAGCAACAAGGATAATGGCCAGTACAAAGTGCAGAGTAATTACATGAGATCCAGCACTGGGAATGGGTGGTACTGTACCCTGCCATGGTCAGCAACACACTTAGGGTGTCAACAATGGGAAGTCCATGGCACCACTGTGGGAGAGACATGTGTGTGAGGGGGACTAACACTCAGACTTGGCTGACAGTCTGACTGGGAGGTGGCTGTGTGTCGGGGACAGTTGGGGGACTGGACCAGGGAGAGAGAGGCCCAGCTGGGGTTGAGCCATTAGTGGTTTGGGAAGCCTGAGGGCTGCTAGGACCAGGTGGGGTGGTGGCACGTGGAGGTGGACTCATGCTGCCCTGAGACACAGTGTGTGTGGGAGATACTGGAGGGGTGCCCTTCTACTTCTTTGGGATTCGAAATGGCTCCCCTGTCTTGGGATTAATGCCAAGTGGCGTGTACACAACAGGCACACTCACCACAAAAGCAGGATCATGTGCAGACGGTGGCCCTCCCTCTGGGGATGTGCTGGATTCAGCGGTGCGCTTGGCCCGGGATTGCCTCTGCCCCTACATCCCCTGTTCACCAGGTGTACCCCCTACAGTGGGCTCCTTTCCCTGCTTCACAGGGCTCTGGATGGGAGTTGATTTTGTGGGTGAACCTGCCTTGGAGCTCTTTTTACATGTACTCTTAACAGGCACCTGTTTCTCACTGGGCACGGAAACTGTCTGCTTGTCTTTGCGAGACACTTTTGGGACAGGTGAGTCCTTGGCTGGGGATGCCTCTCAGGCATGTGATCCTGAGGCATGCTTCTTGGCTTCCTTGCCCTGGGTGTTGCCTGAAGGGCTTTTGCCTCTGCGGTCTGGGGTGGCTTTAGCTTTCTGTGGGGATGGTGTCTGCGCCCTGGACTGCTTGGGCTGCTGCTGTCTTGTGCTGCGTGTGCTGTATCTTTCCCTTGATGTGTGGGGTCAGTGGTCACTATCATCAGACGTGGCCACTGGCAGGGTGGTGGACCTAGGGACTGGAGGTGGACCATGAGATTGGGGCAGTTGAATGGCTGCTGTCACCACGGAGGACAGAGACTGTACAGTACGGTGTAGCCCACCCACGTCTGAATGAACATCCTCCACGTAACCAACCAGCTGTGCCAATTTTTTGTCGTGGTCTATGAAGGCATTGAGGAGAGCTGTCTGCCCCACACACAGCTGGCGCAAAAGCTCCACAGACTCAGCACCGATGGCAGCAGGGAGGACAGGGGCAGGGTCAGCGGTGCCTGGGGTGAAGGACTCCCTTCCCTTTTTGGTGGTGCGGACACGGGCAGCAACAGTGGGAGTAGCTGGGAGGGTGGGCACTGGACGCTGTGTGGTCGACGAGGAGGCAAAGTCCCCGTTCCCTGTGCCCGACAACATAGTTGCGTCTCCACCGTTGTCAGTTGACGTTGAGGTCTGTGTCTCTGGCTGCGACTCCTCTAGAAGACTCCTGTCCCCCTCTGATGCGCTGGTGACATCTGTGTCACTATGCTCGTGTGCAGCAGTTGTGCTGAATCCCTCACCACTGGTGTCCGTCCCCTGTCCTTCCGTGCCCTCGGGAGATGCTGCATGATAGAGAGAGAGAGATGTAGGATCAGTACATTGGTATCAACATTAAAAATATATACAAGCAAAGCATTACAAAAGATAATGAATTCTCCATGTTGCACAACACCATGGGCAGTAAGATTGTGCAACCTCAATCCAAAAGTCGAATCTTTCGTGGCATCATGCATACTTGGTATAAGTCACCCATGTGATGAACACACAGACAAATAACCTGTAGGTGGCTCCGTGTAACCAGACACACAGATCCCTCTGTGCACACCAAGAACCCTGAGGGGGGAAAAGATGTTCCTCCCAACATGTTGCCACTGTCACATCTTGAGCCAGCAGAAGTGGCCAACACAGGGGCAGCCTCCAAAATATCAGTCCACAATGGCCATGAGCACATGCCATCCACCATGTCGTACCTTGGGGCACAACTACAGTTGCACATTGGTGCCAGATGTGTAGTCCTCACAAATCTGACGTCAGGAAATGCACACATTGATGATGGCACACTCAGATGAAGCACTCTGCCGTTCACTGCCATGGGATGTCCCTGACTACCCCAATGAAGATGGTACCAGAAGGCCACAACTACAAATGCGAATCCAAGGGCCATTACACCAATGACATGGGAAAGTACATGTAGGGAGAATGCATGACAGCTGCACCCAACACCGAGGCCACTTACAAGCCATTGCATCACACTAGCAACATCAGAGCCCTGCACTGGCCCAGGCTTGGAACACATGCAGCCACTCACCACCCAAAGTCACACTCCCAGAATACTCACCCCCAGCTTGCTGCTGATGCTCCTTCAGACGTGCATCCAGTCCTGGCTGCGTCACAGCTAAGATGCGTGCCATTAGTGGTGTCATGCTGCGCCTTGCCAACCTTCCGGCCCGAGGGATCAGCCCCAGTGTCATCTCGGCCACGTTCTTGCTCAGCCGACAGATGTCATCCCACCTCTTGTGACAGTGGGTGCGCCGGCAGTTGCAGACACCCAGAGCCCACACCTTGCATGCAATGGCCCTCCACACGGCCTTATGCTGATGTACTTTGAGCTGCAGGCATGGGAGACAAGAGGGGGAAAACATCAGTGACACAGTGTTATGTACCAATATCTCTCAGTACAGGAGCATGATACTAACTCATCCCAAATCCATAGATATGCCTAACAGAGACAAGAATGCATCTCACATGGAACATCAGCATGGGAGAACCACACGTAAATGCATGCAGGTGTGAGGGTGGACACAGTACCTGCCCATCTCATACACATGCAGGATGCCAGCACATTAAACCATGTGTAATCTGTCCACATCTACTATCCATATTCATGCAGAGCAAGACATACATCACATATCAACATATGTATGGGGGTAGACTCACTGGGTCCAACACTGCACAGCCCTCAATGCACTTGCCCTTTAACTGGCTCACTGTGTCATGGAGGTCACATTGAGGTACATGATCTCACAAACGCAACCCCTCATCACAAGGCCTGCCGTGCTTGAACTACATGGCTGAAATGGATCATTGATGGAGAGTCAAGATTAAAAGCACAAATTTGACACTCTGTACATTCAGTGATGTGTCCCTGTCAGTTTGTGCGGTGAATGTGCAGGCCAGGTGGGGTCACACAGAGGTCCAACGTGGGGCATCTGAACTGTTACATGAAGGGACAATTTGGAAGCACAAACAGTGCCAACACATGCGAGTATGTGCACATGCTGGTGGTGATGGAAGGGTCTGTGCACAATAATGTGGAAATCTACAGTGTCATAGGTGAATGAGCAACAAGAGTGTCACCCTCGGGGATTGAGGTCCTGAGCATAGTGCAGAACCAGAGATGAGGCACATATTGAGTCATATACAATTCCATCACTACCCTCTGGACAACAACCCTAGATAATGCCACAGATGGGCCTGTGAAGGACATCAGGGACCCACACAGACATTCACACTAGCAATCACTGTCCTGACTCCTGCATTCCAAACTTGCTGCGTCACTGTATGACTGACAAGACAAAACATGTCTCTCAAATCTGGATGTGCAGGCAGGGAAACGTGTGGAATAGGCTAAACACCCCTTCCCCCAGGGGACAGCATGCTAGGCAGTGCATGACACAACCCCACACTCTCACGCACATACTGCAACAGATCAACTTCATGTGTGCCCCCCTGCACTCTCACTCCCACTCTGAGAGACTTACCATGACATTTGGCGCACCATATAGCCTCAGATACTGGGTGAGAACCTTGTCCACCAGGACCTCCAGCTCCTCAGTGGTGAAGGGAGTGGCACAGATCTTCTCAGTCCTCGCCATCACTGTGTGCAGGAGTCAGCAGCAGCAGAAGCAGTTGGTGGTGAGGGGTGGCAGGGAGTAGGCCCTGGAGACAGCAGCAGCAGAAGCAGTTGGTGGTGAGGGGTAGCAGGCAGCAGGCCCTGGAGACAGCAACAGCAGAAGCAGTTGTTGGTGAGGGGTGGCAGGCAGCAGGCTCTGTGAGCTGTGTAAATGTGTGGCTCTCACACACATATCTAGCCCCCTGGGCTCGTTTCAATGGTTCTAAGCTGCTGCAATTGGTGTTCCAGGTCTGCCTTATTCAAATACATCCAATGACCGGCTCCATGGTGGCGGAGCACGCCTACCGCGATTTTCAAAATTGCATCAGGCTACCGCGATTGCGGTTCCCATTGGCTGTAAGGGCATGGTTCATGGCGGTGACACACCGCAGGGGACAGGCGGGCGCTACCGCGGTGGTGCATCTTTCAAGTGCATCCAATGACCGGCTCCGCGGTGGCGGAGCACGCCTACCACGATTTTCAAAATTGCATCAGGCTACCGCGATTGCGGTTCCCATTGGCTGTAAGGGCATGGTTCATGGCAGTGACACACCGCAGGGGACAGGCGGGTGCTACCGCCATTCCAGGGCCATACATTGCTATGAGTGACCGGGATCTGGGTGGCGGAGCATGCCAACTGCCATTAGCCATGTGTAAATGCCTATCACTCCCGCAATGGTGTCTTGGGCCATGGCGGTGACACACCGCTGGTGCCAGGCGGTAGCTTCCGCGATTTGGGTGCCATACATTGGTGCCTGTGACCATGATTTGGGTGGCGGAGCATGCCAACTGCCATTTGTCAATACATGTATATCTCTCACTACCGCAATTGTGTTCTAGGGATTGGTGGTGACACACCGCTGGTGGCAGGCGGTAGCTTCCGCGATTTGGGTGCCATACAGTGGTGCCTGTGACCGTGATTTGGGTGGCGGAGCATGCCAACCGCCATTTGTCAATACATATATATCTCTCACTACCGCGATTGTGTTCTAGGGATTGGTGGTGACACACCGCTGGTGGCAGGAGGGAGCTTCCGCGATTTGGGTGCCATACATTGACGTGAGTGATCGTGATTTGGGTGGCGGGACACTTTGTTAGCACCTATGGACACATCATGCTGTGTCAATGGCCAATGGGCAGTCATCAACAGTGCACAGTGGCCACATGATTAATGGCACATCATTGTACACACAATGCCAGTGTAACATTTCACACACTGCTGACTACACATGCCATGTTTGTGTATGTCATGTAGTACATTGGCATGTACTCACTCACATGTCACAAGTGATATTGATGGGCATGTACACCAAACAGTGTTGTTATGGACTCTCAAATGTGTACACATGTCAATGTGTGAAAGTGCTGTGAAAATCACAGTGATGTATGTCTTAATGTAGAATATGCAGATTTGACTGTCTTGTTTTCTTTGATCATGCACACACTTGTTGTTTATGCTCAGCCTGTGGTCATTGTGTGGTTGATGTGTGCCATGTTTAACTCACGCCTGAAGGTGTGTCAGGTACAGCAGCTAGGTATGAGACAGTGGTGTTGCAGTTTTACACATATGCTGTATGAAATACCCTCAGGCCTGCTCATGCTAGATGTGGCCATATCCCTACGTGCATTCACATAGTCAGATGTTGTTTTGGATGTACTTGCTGTGTGAAAGGGGACAAGTGTGCGAGTAGTGTGGCTGAAGGTGTCCCTACGTGTAAGCTGCTCTGTAACTCAATTGTGATGACAGTCATTGTTGGCGTTGTGTCAGTCAAAACGTAAGATGTTGTACACGTCTCAGGGTGTATTGAATTGACATGTGTCCACTTTCATCTCAACTAGGAGGAGACCAAATCTGCATCGTCCCTACACCATGCTGGCAGACATGGAGAATAAGGAGGTCATCCGGAAGTTCCGTCTGGACAGAGCCACCCTACAAAACCTCTGTGCTATGTTGGAGCCCCACCTGCAGCCTCGCAGA
Organism: Calotriton arnoldi; assembly: GCA_963921515.1. Taxonomy (NCBI): domain Eukaryota; kingdom Metazoa; phylum Chordata; class Amphibia; order Caudata; family Salamandridae; genus Calotriton; species Calotriton arnoldi. The sequence continues at coordinate 79,046 of CAWUFW010011188.1, forward strand.
ACATATCCAACAGCTTTCACCCCAACATCTAAGGTGATGGCGGGTCTGCATTTTTTTGCCTCTGGATCATTCCAGCACACGGTGTCCAGCGCAGGTGGGATGTTGCAACTCATGTTCAGCATGGTGCTGCGTGATGTCCTGTCCACCATGATGATATACAAGGACAGGTATATCCATTTCCCCAGGGTGCCGGAATTGGCGGCTGTAAAAGGAGACTTTTATGCCCTTGGACACATCCCCCATGTTGTTGGAGCCATTGATTGCACCCATGTTGGGCTTGTTCCACCACAGGCAAGGGAGCACATTTATAGGAATCGAAAACATTTCCACTCCATAAATGTGCAAGTGGTGTGCCAGGCGGACATGATCATCACGCACATGTGTGCCAAATATCCAGGCTCAGCCCATGACTCATACATCATGCGGAACAGCATTGTACCACAGCTCATGGCTAATCTACTTCCTGAGCGTGCATGATTTGTGGGTGAGTACGAAGAGTCCAGTAGCGTGTGTCCTCTGCCACAGTATAATTACAAGGTTTATCTGTGTCTCTCACACCTAGGTGACTCTGCATATCCCAACCGTCCGTGGTTGCTGAGCCCACTACGGAATCCCAGGACACCAGCTGATGTACGCTACAATGATGCCCATGGGAGGACACGTCGTGTGGTGGAGCGGACTTTTGGTCTCCTGAAGTCACGATTTTACTGCCTTGACAAGACGGGAGGTGCACTCATGTACTCGCCCAGGAAGGTGTGTCAGATTGCTGTGGCGTGCTGCATGCTCCACAACCTAGCCATTCGCAAGGATATCCCCCTGCTCCTGGATGTTGATGAGCAGCCACGGCCCCCACCTGCAAACCAACCCATGTCCAGTGATGAGGACAGTGGAGAGGAGGATGGTGTTGACCTGCGTCAACAGCCCATCAGCCGCTACTTCACTTGAAGGTGAGTTTCAATGTACAACGGACCCATTGTCTGATGATGTTGCTGTTGTTGTGAAGGTGTATGTGAGCTTTGTGACTGCAGCCGGTTGTTGACTCAGTGGTGGATGACAATGTTTATGGGACAGGGTAATTTTGAACATCTACAGGATGTGTATGTTGGCACTTGTTGCTCATTGTGATGTGTGCATGTTGTATTAGCTTTAAGAGTATGTGTTGTGTGATGTCTGTGATGCCACACCCAGACTAGTGAATCTTGTTCTGTTGTGTTTTCCTAGGTCCCTTCAGCCTCTCCTTGCCTACATACATTCCATACTCCTGGTACATTTTAATCATGGTGATGACTGCACATCCTGGAATAAAGACGGAGCAGAAACAACAACATGTGTGTAAGGAGCTTTATTTACAATGGTGACATATGAGGGGGTGAACATGTACATTGAGGTGATTAGTGAAGCAGTGAGTTGACAGTTATGGTAAGTGAGAGAATCGAGTAGTCACCACATTGATGTGGTGACCCAGTCCAACAGACAGATGCCATTCATAAGGCAGTGTGGGGAAGGACAGTCCAATGAGTCAATGCAGTAGTGAAGAGTGTTGCCATCATGGCTGGCTCCGTGACTGACGTTTGGCAGGTGCTTTGCCACGGGATACTCCCAGGGATTTCTTGGGACGGCCCCTTCGTCGCTTGGCAGGGGGGGCCTCTGCTGTGGGGCCTGAGGACTCACCCCTCTCTGTGGCCGCAGGGGAGGATGTTGAACTGTCATCCTGCAGCTCAGCAGGGGGAGGTGGAGGTGTTGTTTGTGGCGCAGGCCTGTCCCTCAGTGCCACCACTATCTGTCCCAAGAGGTCCACAATTTGTCCCATGCGGGTGTCCATTGACCTCTTCAGCAGGAGGAGCTCGCGGGAATCTGCTTCTGACCGGGCCGTTCGTCCCTGGGCCCGTTCATATGCCCCAAGGACTCTGTGTATGCTGTCCAGGGCTTCGGTCCCAGGCTCTGGTTGTCTGTGAGTGACCCTGCCACTCCCACCTGCCCTGCTGCCACGGACCTGTTGCATCACCACTGTAGGCACCCGCATCCTCTCCCTGCCCACCTCGGTTGGTGGTGTGGGGTGGTCATCCTCTGGGACAGGGAGGGTGTTGCAGGCAGCACTGGTGGTGGTGGTGTAGGACACACAGGCCGTAACAGCAGGGGTCTGCATAGCTGTTGTTGTTGCTGCAGATGTGGTGGGGGGACGATGGGTTCCTGGGACCGGTTGCGCCCTGGCACACCAGATGGGCTGGCTCCGGGGTCATCGTCCTCTGAATACCTGTAGTCAACATCCATGTTCCGGGGGGAGACTGGCTATGCAGGTTGCTGGTGTTGTCATCTTGTCAGTTCTTGGTCACCTGTGGGACAGATGAGAAATGGTCATTGTAGTGCACCCCGCAAGCTTTGTGTTGGCTGTGTATTATTCACTGTTTGTACACCACACAGTTGACTCGTCATCACATTGTTTGTATGCGCACTACTGTGCCTCCTGAGATGATGTTGAGGTACATGCATTAGTTGTCCATGGTGTGAGGTGTCACAACATACCATGTGCCACGTGCATGTTTTGCGATTACAGGGACATGTTGCCATCTAGGGACTGGCGCAACAAAGTATTTCTGTGGCGCCTCTTTGTTGGTCACTCTGCCCTGGCAGACGATACATCTGAGCATGTCCTGGCCATTGTCATCTCATGCATACCTTTGTAGTGTCATGTGCAAATATGAATTTGTACCAACAACCAGGCTTTCTTTGTTTACATATGGTCCTTGCTGCTCTGCCCACATGGCACTTACACATGCATGATTGAGCACAGACTTTCTTCTACATGTGAATTGGTGTGTCACACTTTGGTTGCTGTGGCAGTTACATTTGCTTAGCTGTCTGCACACTGTGAGTGGCAATTGGATCTGTGTGTATTTTTGTGTGATGAGAGGGCTGGTGTTGTCATATGGCACCATGCTTTTTGGGAGGAATGGCTGGGTGCATGTACTGGCTACTTACCTGTTCTGTTTTCATATTTGGGTTGGATTTGTGTCACATCTATGTGTGTGTGTGTGGTGGAGGCTTCCATCCTGCTCAGGGATGGGACAAGAGGGCATAATATGTCTACCTACCTGTTAGTTTGAAGTGGACAGTGCAATCACTGACATGCATCTGGGTGGGAGGGAGTGCTCCATCTTGATGTGCTGGGGAACAAGGGGGCATGGTGGGAGTTGTTGTGCAGGCCTCCCACCCCCAAACAGCCCTCCCAGGAAAGATGGCTACCTACCTGTTAGTTTGAAGTGGACAGTGCAATGACTGACACATGCATCTGGGTGGGAGGGAGTGCTCCATCTTGATGTGCTGGGGAACAAGGGGGCATGGTGGGAGTAGTACTGCAGGCCTCCCACCAGCAAACAGCCCTCCCAGGGAAGATGGCTACCTACCTGTTAGTTTGAAGTGGACAGTGCAATGACTGACACATGCATCTGGGTGGGAGGGAGTGCTCCATATTGATGTGCTGGGGAACAAGGGGGCATGGTGGGAGTTGTTGTGCAGGCCTCCCACCCCCAAACAGCCCTCCCAGGGAAGATGGCTACCTAGATGTTAGTTTGCTTGTAGTGAGACAATGGCTTCCCAATGCTTCTGGGTGTGGAGTGCTCCATCCTGCTCAGGGGTGGGACAGGGGGCCTGGTGGGAGTAGTACTGCAGGCCTCCCACCCCCACACAGCCCTCCCAGGGAAGATGGCTACCTACCTGTTAGTTTGTTTGTAGTGAGACAATGGCTCCCCAATGCTTCTGGATGTGGAGTGCTCCTTCCTGCTCAGGGCTGGGACAGGGGGCCTGGTGGGAGTAGTACTGCAGGCCTCCCACCCCAAAATAGCCCTCCCAGGGAAGATGGCTACCTACCTGTTAGTTTGTTTGTAGTGAGACAATGGCTTCCCAATGCTTCTGGGTGTGGAGTGCTCCATCCTGCTCAGGGGTGGGACAGGGGTCCTGGTGGGAGTAGTACTGCTGGCCTCCCACCCCCACACAGCCCTCCCAGGGAAGATGGCTACCTACCTGTTAGTTTGTTTGTAGTGAGACAATGGCTTCCCAATGCTTCTGGATGTAGAGTGTTCCATCCTGCTCAGGGGTGGGACAGGGGGCCTGGTGGGAGTAGTACTGCAGGCCTCCCACCCCCAAACAGCCCTCCCAGGGAAGATGGCTACCTAGCTGTTAGTTTGTTTTTAATGAGACAATGGCTTCCCAATGCTTCTGGGTGTGGAGTGCTCTATCCTGCTCAGGGGTGGGACAGGGGGCCTGGTGGGAGTTGTAGTGCTATTTGCCTGGGCACATACAACCCTGTAAATGTTGGCTACCTTTTGAGGTGATTCAGATGTAGTGGATGTTACATCTGTGGGAAATGTGTTGGATATTGTGGTGCATATGGATATACTTGTGCCTCTGAGATGTAGCTTTGTAGTTGTGCTTGACAGTACATTGCTGTGTAATGGTTAAGCCTGGGCGTAGTAGCACTTCACGTAGCTACGTGAAGTACATTTTGAACTACACGTAGCTATGCAAATTGCATAGTGCGTAGCTGTGTGCTTGATTGCACTGTACAAAAATTGCCAAAAGCATCTTGCACAGAGCAAGTTAAAATAAAATAGCTGTCTTTATATGCTAAAAATGCATATAGTCATTTCACAAAAGTGAAAACGATAAATTAACAAGCAGTGAGAGAGGTGATGATTTTGGGATCCTCCCTAACCTAGGAGAGAACCAAGCAGATGCCTTGAAAACAAAAGCACATCTTTTGAACGATTCAGTGGTGGTCCCATCCTCTTAAGACCACCCCAAGCACAGTTATTGGCAAAAATACAATCCCAACCAAAGGCCCTGCAAAGCATTATGGGACGAGATTAGCAGTGGGCAGTGAATATTATAGTATCCAATATCAAAATAATTCTACAAAGAGCTGCAGTTCCACTAGTCGTTACTAGATGTCCCTCACGAGTCAAATGCAAAAGCTTCATGAAAGGGTTTCAATGCTTTTGCATTTGACTCGTGAGGGACATCTAGTAACTGACTAGTGGAACTGCAGCTTGATGTATTAATAATTTCAATGCTTTTGCATTTGACTCGTGAGGGACATCTAGTAACGACTAGTTGAACTGCAGCTCTTTGTAGAATTATTTTGATATTGGACACTATAATATTCACTGCCCACTGCTAATCTCATCCCATAATGCTTTGCAGGGCCTTTGGTTGGGATTGTATTTTTGCCCATAACTGTGCTTGGGGTGGTCCTAGGAGGAAGGGACCACCACTGAATCGTTCACATGATATGCTTTTTGTGTTCAAGGCATCTGCTTGGTCCTCCCCTAGGTTAGGGGACCCCAAAATCATCACCTCTCTCATTGCTTGATATTTTCATTGTCAAAATTCACTTTTGTAAATTTGTTATATGCTTTTTAGCATAGAAAATTGTTTTAACAAAGCATTTGTATGTGTTTAATATACTGTTGCTACGTTGATTAGCACAGTTTTTTACTCTGCTATGTGCAATTTGCGTAGTAACACAAACTTTGCATGCTCCGTGAGCGTAGCAAAGTATTATGCCCAGGGTTAGTAATGGTCTATATTTGTTTATATTTACCAGCCTCCACTCCCCCGGGTATTCCTGTGAGACTCTCTGGATGCAGTATGGCAAGCACCTTTTCCTCCCATGCAGTGAATGTTCTTGGTGGAATGGGAGGGCCACCGCCAGTCCTCTGAGCCAGCTCATGGTTCTTGCTCCTCTTCTTTTTGACAACACTCTTCAGGTCATGCCACCGCCTCATGATTTCCTGTCTGTTGTGTGGGATGGTCCCTATTGCATTGACCTTATCGACTATCCTTGCCCACATTTGATTTCTTCTGGCTAATGGTGTCTGTTGGACCAGGTTATCAAACAGTTGTGGTTCAACTCTGACTATCTCATCTACCATGACTGTCAACTCACTATCTGTGAATTTTGGCATTTTCTGTGGTGCCATGGTGTGTGATGTGCTGAGGGGTTTGAGGTGCAGGTGTGTAAGTGATGAGGGTGGGGGTGATGTGTATAGTGTGTGATGTGCAGAGTGGTTAGAGGTGCAGGTGTGTAAGTGGTGGTTGTGCTGTGTGTGGTGTGAGTAGTGATGGTGTGCAGATTTGCCTCTCCTTTGTGCTCTGGTGTTGGGCCCTTCAGTTGTGGAGTATTGCAAAGGATTGTGTTCAGGGAAGGGGCTGGTTTTATACCCAGCTATGTGGGTGTGTCCAAATGGGGTATTGCTGTCAGGTGTGTTGTGTGGGTTGTCCTGGGATTTGGATTTTTGTAGTTGCCATGTGGTTGTGTCATTGGTGTGTGTTATGTTTTTTTGGGTGCATGGCTAGTTTGCTGTGTGCACTTTGTGACCTTGTTGTGATTTTTTTCTGTCGACCGCCATATTTGTCACGGAGCGTCCGCAGCGGTGGCTATGCTGCAGTTCTTCCGGCGGCTCTCCCATTCAGCAGTGTTGGCGTTTTCGGCGGTCGGATTCAGCGGAACGTACCGCGGTCACATCGGGGATATCCTAATGTGCGGTTCGGTGTCTCCGCTGTCGTGGCGGCGGTTTGATTTTTTTCCTCCGAGAATCCGACTGCCTCGGACGGGTTTTCGCCTTCTCCGCCCACTACGAGCGGTTTTTCGGTGGCTCTTACCGCCGCGGTCAGGTTTTTTTGGCGGGACATCCTAATCTGGCTGCCGGTTTTGCCGCGGTACCGGCGGGTGGTTGTTTTCCGTTACCATGGCGGTCGGGGAGGTTTTCCGACCGCCATCGTAATAGGCCCCTTAGTCTCGGTTGCGTCCTATCCCGCCCAACAGTTGTATCCGAACTATTGCACCCCCACCTATCGTCCACCCCGCAGCAGTACTCAGGTGTAGGACCAAAGGGCATAGAGGTCCAATGTGTGCATGATAGCCCATAACATGTAAGTCGTGACCACGTGACCGCCATCATGGGCTGTCCACCTCAAATCCACACGATAGTGAAGGCAGGCTATAGAAATACTCTTAATGGTTGTGATATAATTTCCATATAACGTCAAAAACGCACGTTGGAAATAATTTATTGTTGTGAGAAGTGTGTTGTTCTTAATTCATGTCTCTGTCTTATGGGCCTGACTCCTAAAAGATGGGAGATTTATTACAGTAATTCTAAAGCAGCGATGGCTTTAGCGCTGGTGACGCCTAGTGCGAAAGTCTATTCTGGCGCCCCCTCCCCATGACCTCCTCCTCCTTGGATTCCCTCAGTACTACCCAGCAAAAGTGCCCCTCCTCTCTCCATACCATAGGCCCTCTTTCACATACATTTAATTTGTTTTAAAGCGCTGGTAAAGGCTGGCTTTACCAATCCACTCAGCTATTCACTTAAATACAGATCTTTTCTTTGCAGCAGACATATTAACCCTCTGCGCTACTTTATGGGGAGTCAAAACTGCCACTAGACAAAACTCCGATCTCTCTGACTAGAAGGAACATTTATCACAAGTGGTATCTTGACATTTTTATTGTTGCCTTAAAGCTGGTCACACAATGAACTCAACAGCAGGTGCTTTTAAACCTTAAGTTATTGCTAAACGCAGCACCCTCCCCCTGAGGTCAGCGCCCCCCCTCCAAGTCAGTGCCCAGTGCAGCCGCACCAGTCGCACTGCTCTAAAGCCGGCCCACTTCTAAAGTAAAGCCAACGGTATGGAGAAACATCTATCCCTTATTTCTAAGGGTATCAAACCTTGCAACTCCATTGGTTACTATTAAATGTTCTTAATTTCTCAAAGGCATTTAAAAAATGCTAAAATTTAGGGCCCAATTCCGATCTCGCTCGGAAAGCCCTACGACCAATTCTGTCCCGTAGAGCTTTCCGACCGACTCGTGCTCCGGGGCACTGAGCGACAGAGTACGATGTGCTGCAGCGCTGACGGACTCGGGTCGCTCGGAGCCCCATCGAAGTCAATGGGAGCCTGTTGAACGTTGCGTACATAGGCTTCCATCGTGAAAAATGTACGCCTTGGAAAAGGCTGCCCCCTGTCGCGTGTTTGCATCGGTGCCCCCCGCAACGTACATGCATGGGTGACGGGGACCCCTGGGTCCCCCCACTGTCCGAGTCATAGGGCCCCGGGTGAAGGGGGGTCCGGCGCGGACCCCTGTAGTACGCTTCCCAGAGCTTTTTCGAGCTGGAGGCTCCGACTCGCACTGGCTGCTCGCAACACGCATCATACTTGGCCGGCCGGAAACCGTACGCATTGCACTGTATGCGTCGGACAGATTTGAGTCGCTCGGGAGGCTTCGCTGATGGGTACGAGTCGATCGTAGCGCGAGGCTTGAAGCGCATCATACTTGCTCGCTCATACAGCTGTACGAGTCGCACCGAAATCACGTGTACGACTCGGACTCGCTACTGACGCATGCAGCTAGGAGCCCTTCCAAGCGAGATCGGAATCGGCCCCTTAGAAGTGAGAAAGAGGGAGGTTCTCAAAAACAAATGGGGGGAATTAATTTTAACAATTGACTTGCATTGAAATGGAGGTAATTTCAGGTAGAAGAAAGCTAATTTAAGCCATCGGGAGTCTCCGTCCTGAATCAGATGTGTTGGCATGTATGGCATTTCCATGGCTACACCTCATTAGTTCTGATAGATTTCCAACTACTTTTCTCATTCAGAATTTGCTAGAGGTTTTCAAGGTAAATATCCAAAAGATCTTTTCTCTGTGCTTGATAGATGTTGTCCTCCTTTTATATGCTCAGGGATGAGACATTGTATAATTTCCTACCTGTCTCCTCTATGGTGAACAGACAAAATATCGAGTTTTTTATTTCGAAGTACAAGAATATCGAGTTGTAAATATCGAGGTACAAGAATATCCACAGCAAGAATATCGTGGACCAGAATATCGACAGTAAGGTAAGAAATATCTTTTTTTAATATCGAAGACAGTAATATCATTTGTAAAAATATCGTTGTTAATAATATCGATGTTTATATTAGTGTTATGTATTTTAGTATGTATTTTGAATGTATGTGTTCTATATTTTTGTTTAAGTATTGTATGTATTTTTAAATATATGTATTAAATTTTTAGAAGTTATAAAAAGAATTCTGTAAATTTTGCGTTTTAGTTCCGTAGCAGGTTGTGGGTTTATAGGGAATAGAGTGGGAAGTAATGTAATTACAATTAATTTATTAATATTATTTATTAATTAATATTTATATATCTAATATTTTATATTGTTAATTGTGGTAATTAATTTTTGCATCAATTAGTTATTAATTGGTTGTTAATTATTATTAATTATTTGTTAAATACATTAATTATTTTATTTTTTAGGAGCGGGTTGTGGGTTTATAGGGAATAGGGTGGGAAGTAATGTAATTATATTTAATTAATTAATAATATTTATTAATTAATATGTATATATTTAATATTTTATATTGTTAATTGTGGTAATTATTTTTATCAATTAGTTATTAATTGGTTGTTAATTATTATTAATTATTTGTTAAATACATTAATTATGTTACTTTTTAGGAGTGGGTTGTGGGTTTATAGGGGAATAGGGTGGGAAGTAATTTAATTATAATTAATTAATTACTCATTTTTTATTAATTACTAATTAAGTATTTATATTTTTATATTTCTAAATGTGGTAAATAATTTATTATTAATTAGTTATTAATTGTTTGTTAATCATTAATAATTATTTGGTAAATGTGTAAATGGTGTTACTTTTTTAGGAGTGTGTTGTGTGTTGATAGGGGAGTAGGCTGGGAAGTAATTTAATTTCAATATATATTTTTTTAAATGTATTATAAAATTTATTTTAAGTTGTTTTATATTGTTAATTGTGTGAATTAAACAATATATTTATTGTTTTTAAATTATGTGTTAATTTTAATTAATTAATTAGATAATTATTAATTAATTATGTTAATAGTGTTATGTTTTAGAACATTGGTGGTGTCATTTATAGGAGAATATGGTGGGAGGCAAATTTGTTTTAATTTATTAATTGTTTGTTTATTAATCTTAATTATTTTGCTTGAGTGGGAATAGAAAATGATTCCCCTATGCAATCCAACACTTTCTCTACTGTTGCACTCACTGGAGTGGGAATAGTAATTTGTACCCCTACGCTATCCAACACTTTCCCTACTGTTACACTCACTGGAGTGGGAATAGTAAATTATTCCCCTCTGCTATCCAACACTTTCCCTACTGTTGCACTTGCTGGAGGGGGAATAGTAATTCTTACCCTTCCGCTATCCAACACTTTCCTTACGGTTGCACTTGCTGGAGTGGGAATAGTAATTGTTACCCCTCCGCTATCCAACACTTTCTCTACTGTTTCACTCCCTGGAGTAGGAATAGTAAATTATTCCTCTCCCCGCTTTCCAACACTTTCCCTACTGTTGTACTTGCTGGAGTGGGAATAGTAAATGTTACCCCTCCGCTATCCAACCCTTTCCCTACTGTTGCACTCGCTGGAGTGGGAATAGTAATTGTTACCCCTCCGCTATCCAACACTTTCTCTACTGTTGCACTCCTTGGAGTGGGAACAGTAAAATATTCCCCTCCTCTATCCAAAACTTTCCCTACTGTTGCACTCGCTGGAGTGGGAATAGTTATTGTTACCCCTCCGCTATCCAACACTTTCTCTACTGTTGCACTTGTTGGAGTTGTAATAGTAAATGTTACCCCTACGCTATCCAACACTTTCTCTACTGTTTCACTCAGTGGAGTGGGAATAATAAATTATTCCCCTACGCTATCCAGCACTTCCCTACTGTTGCATTCACTGGAGTGGGAATAGTAAATTATTCCCCTCCGCAATACAACATTTTCTCTACTGTTGCACTCACTGGAGTGGGAATAGTAATTTTTACCCCTACGCTATCCAACACTTTCACTACTGTTACACTCACTGGAGTGGGAATAGTAAATCATTCCCCTCTGCTATCCAACACTTTCCCTACTGTTGCACTTGCTGGAGTGGGAATAGTAATTGTTACCCCTCCACTATCCAACACTTTCCTTACGGTTGCACTTGCTGGAGTGGGAATAGTAATTGTTACCTCTCCGCTATCCAACACTTTCTCTACTGTTGCACTCCCTGGAGTTAGAATAGTAAATTATTCCTCTCCGCTATATAACACTTTCCCTACTGTTGCACTTGCTGGAGTGGGAATAGTAATTGTTACCCCTCCGCTATCCAACCATTTCCCTACTGTTGCACTCGCTGGAGTGGGAATAGTAAATTATTACCCTGTGCTATCCAACACTTTCCCTACTTTTGCACTCGCTGGAGTGGGAATAGTAATTGTTACCCCTCCCCTCTCCAACACTTTCTCTACTGTTTCACTCCCTGGAGTAGGAATAGTAAATTATTCTTCTCCCCGCTATCCAACACTTTCCCTACTGTTGCACTTGCTGGAGTGGGAATAGTAATTGTTACCCCTCCGCTCTCCAAACCTTTCCCTACTGTTGCACTCGCTGGACTGGGAATAGTAAATTATTTCCCTCCACTATCCAATACTTTTCCTACTGTTGCACTCGCTGGAGTGGGAATAGTAATTGTTACCCCTCCGCTATCCAACACTTTCTCTACTGTTGCACTCCTTGGAGTGGGAATAGTAAATTATTCCCTTCCGCAATCTAAAACTTTCCCTACTGTTGCACTCGCTGGAGTGGGAATAGTAATTGTTACCCCTCCGCTATCCAACACTTTCTCTACTGTTGCACTTGTTGGAGTTGTAATAGTAAATGTTACCCCTACGCTATCCAACACTTTCCCGACTGTTGCACTCAGTGGAGTGGGAATAGTAAATTATTGCCCTACGCTATCCAACACTTTCCCTACTGTTGCACTCACTGGAGTGGGAATAGTAAATTATTCCCCTCCGCTATTCAACACTTTCCCTACTGTTGTACTTTGTGGAGTGGGAATAATAATTGTTACCCCTCCACTATCCAACACTTTCCCTACTGTTGCACTCGCTGGAGTGGGAATAGTAATTTTTACCCCTACGCTATCCAACAGTCTCCCTACTGTTGCACTCACTGGAGTGGGAATAGTAAATTATTCCCCTCTGCTATCCAACACTTTCCCTACTGTTGTACTTTGTGGAGTGGGAATCGTAGTTGTTACCCCTCCGCTATCCAACACTTTCACTTTTGTTGTATTTGCTGGAGTGGGAATAGTAAATTATTCCCCTCCGCTATCCAAAACTTTCCCTACTGTTGCACTCGCTGGAGTGGGAATAGTAATTGTTACCCCTCCGCTATCCAACACTTTCTCTACTGTTGCACTTGTTGGAGTTGTAATAGTAAATGTTACCCCTACGCTATCCAACACTTTCCCTACTGTTGCACTCAGTGGAGTGGGAATAGTAAATTATTCCCCTACGCTATCCAACACTTTCCCTACTGTTGCTCTCACTGGAGTGGGAATAGTAAATTATTCCCCTCCGCTATTCAATACTTTTCCTACTGTTGTACTTTGTGGAGTGGGAATAATAATTGTTACCCCTCCACTATCCAACACTTTCCCTACTTTTGCACTCGCTGGACTGGGAATAGTAAATTATTTCCCTCCACTATCCAATACTTTTCCTACTGTTGCACTCGCTGGAGTGGGAATAGTAATTGTTACCCCTCCGCTATCCAACACTTTCTCTACTGTTGCACTCCTTGGAGTGGGAATAGTAAATTATTCCCTTCCGCAATCTAAAACTTTCCCTACTGTTGCACTCGCTGGAGTGGGAATAGTAATTGTTACCCCTCCGCTATCCAACACTTTCTCTACTGTTGCACTTGTTGGAGTTGTAATAGTAAATGTTACCCCTACGCTATCCAACACTTTCCCGACTGTTGCACTCAGTGGAGTGGGAATAGTAAATTATTGCCCTACGCTATCCAACACTTTCCCTACTGTTGCACTCACTGGAGTGGGAATAGTAAATTATTCCCTCCGCTATTCAACACTTTCCCTACTGTTGTACTTTGTGGAGTGGGAATAATAATTGTTACCCCTCCACTATCCAACACTTTCCCTACTGTTGCACTCGCTGGAGTGGGAATAGTAATTTTTACCCCTACGCTATCCAACAGTCTCCCTACTGTTGCACTCACTGGAGTGGGAATAGTAAATTATTCCCCTCTGCTATCCAACACTTTCCCTACTGTTGTACTTTGTGGAGTGGGAATCGTAGTTGTTACCCCTCCGCTATCCAACACTTTCACTTTTGTTGTATTTGCTGGAGTGGGAATAGTAAATTATTCCCCTCCGCTATCCAAAACTTTCCCTACTGTTGCACTCGCTGGAGTGGGAATAGTAATTGTTACCCCTCCGCTATCCAACACTTTCTCTACTGTTGCACTTGTTGGAGTTGTAATAGTAAATGTTACCCCTACGCTATCCAACACTTTCCCTACTGTTGCACTCAGTGGAGTGGGAATAGTAAATTATTCCCCTACGCTATCCAACACTTTCCCTACTGTTGCTCTCACTGGAGTGGGAATAGTAAATTATTCCCTCCGCTATTCAATACTTTTCCTACTGTTGTACTTTGTGGAGTGGGAATAATAATTGTTACCCCTCCACTATCCAACACTTTCCCTACTTTTGCACTCGCTGGAGTGGGAATAGTAATTTTACCCCTACGCTATCCAACAGTTTCCCTACTGTTGCACTCACTGGAGTGGGAATAGTAAATTATTCCCCTCTGCTATCCAACACTTTCCCTACTGTTGTACTTTGTGGAGTGGGAATCATAGTTTTTACCCCTCCGCTATCCAACACTTTCCCTTCTGTTGTATTTGCTGGAGTGGGAATAGTAAATTATTCCCCACCGCTATCCAAAACTTTCTCTACTGTTGCACTCGCTGGAGTGGGAATAGTAATTTTTACCTCTCCGATATCCAACACTTTCCCTACTGTTGCACTCCCTGGAGTGGGAATAGTAATTTTATCCCCTACGCTATCTAATATTTTCCCTACTATTGCTGTTAATGTAGTGTAAAATGTAATTGTAAAAGAATAAAAATATTTTGATATTTTAATTAATTATATATATATTTTTTTATTAATATGTTAATGGTATATGTATATATATATATGTATGTATAATTTTTAATATGTTTCTAACATTTTATAATTTATTATAATAATTTTTATATTCATATTATTAAGTAAATATATATTAAATGTTATATATATGTATGTTAATTTTTATTAACATTTATTTTTCCTAATTTTAAACATTTTATAATAATTATAACTATCATTTTTTTAAATTATATGTATTATTTACTTTATTTTATATTATTTTTTACACATTAAAAAAAAAACGATATTTTTAACAATGATATTTTTTACAACGATATTTTTTTTCTCGATATTTTTGTACTTACCATGATGTAGATTAACCCTGGGCGTAGTTCGCAAGTAACGCTTCGCGGCTACGCAAAGTGCAGTTCGCACTACGCGAGCTACGCGTAGCGCTCACGCGAACTGCGTAGTGCACTGTTCGCAATGATTGCACAGTGCCGGATGCTTGTCCGCACTGTGCAATCATTGAAAACGGCATCTTGCACAGTGCAAGCTGTCTTTTACTGCCGCTCGAGTAGTTTTTACTCGAGCGGCAGCTTCTCAACGCGGACTGGTAGTTTCTCATCGCGAGCGGTCGCGAGCATACGCGACTCACTCGCAATGAGAAACCTGACCTCCCCACGTTGAGAATCTCGCCGGGAGGTTTATTTTCCACGCTCGCGATCGGCAACTTGATGTTGCTGATCGCGAACGAGGAAAAAGTCTCACCGGGATGTCATTTTGCTTGCTCGCGGTCGTCAACTTGACGTTGAGGACCGCGAGCAAGCAAAAAATGACCGCTGCACTATGCTACGCTACGCGTGTTTGCACTGTGCTACGTGCAATTCGCGTTGTGCGAAGTAGCGCAAACTTCGCAAACTACGCGAGCGTAGCGTAGTACTTCGCCCAGGCCTAATGTAGATAGGATGCCGATATTCTTGACTTCGATATTTAGGTGTCGATATTTTGGGACCTCGATATTGTGGTCGTCGATATTCTGTCAGTGATCCCTCTTCTATGTAAGTAGTATATTATGTCCATTGTAATGCCTATTATATTTAGTCACAGGCATGCCGTGCTGCCACTGCGATGATTCCCTTTAACTGCTAGACCCCACCCAGCACCTTCTGAGTTGGCAGGTATTGCTCATCCAGGTATGAACTAGTTTGCCTGGCCGAATCCCAGTACGAAGAGGGGTGAGGCAGGGGTTTGTTTCCGCTCTGACCCTTTTCTCACTCTTCGTAAACGACATTGCAGGTTTCCTATTTCAAGGCAACATAGATGCCCCTAAATTAGATGGGGTCTGTGTACCAGCTCTCTTATTTGCAGACGGCACCCTGGTAATCTCACAAACTCCTATGGGTCTGCAACAATTGTTAAATAACTTTCATGATTTCTGTTCATCCAAGGGGTTAGAGATTAATATAGCAAAACTAAATATATGGTAGTTAGACACGAGTTCTTTAGAGGCGACAATTATTTGGACAAGGAGAAACTGGAAAGTGTCTCCAGCTTTGAATATTTAGGGATCATGCTAGATAGTAAGGTTTCATGGGCACTGCATATCCAAAGCAGAGCGTCATCCTCCAGCACCAAGCAGTGGCTATTCAAAAAAGACATCAGGCATCATTCACAAGAGCTACACTCCCTGATATGGAAGTATATAAACTTAAGGCACAACCTGCGGCACTTCATGGGGCCGAAATTTGGGGCCATGCCTCTTGTCAGATCCCGACCATAAGCTAGAATAGATTTGTTCGGTCTCTCCTTCAACTCCCTAGGAATACACCCCTGAACCCCATGCTCTTTAGTATAGCCCTTAAAAGGATGGGTTGCATCACCAAGTTAAGACATCTGTGTTATAATTCCCTGACTTGACTAAGTTTGTATTCTGGTATTTTCACATACCTGTTGTGGTCTCTCCCTCTCTCTCTCTGCCCCCCTCCCTCCTTCGACCCTTTGGAATGTTCCTACAGTTTAGCCAGAGGCTGCCTTAGAATGTTGACAAGAGCAGCCTGACTGGCAGAGTTGTTGGTCGCTTCGCTTCAGTGCTGCGCGTTAGAGGTGCTACAGTGGAGGCCTGAATAAAGAAACTGAATCTTCACCTACCTGTTCCAGGTGTCTTTGTAACACTGGCGATGACTGGTCTGCGTAAGGGAGCAGGTTGGCGCTCCTTCCCTTCTGTCTTCATCCTCTAGCTCTAGCGCAATCACGACCTTGTGGACTACAAGGTGAAGGTACTGTTTTCATAACGCTCTCTGCGATCTACCCTCCTTATGCCAGAGATTATTCACCCAGCGACCACCTTATCTCTATGGAAAACCACCCTGGCACTCTGTCTCTCATTGTTTTCTGAGGCATAGAGACGTTTACCGTGTCGCCTGCCAGCTGCTTCCTCCGCTGACAGGCACAGCTCGTTGCCGCTCAAGTGAGACTTTCCTACACCTTCGCTCTTGCAATTACCCCGGTGAATTGCTTTCTTCCTCCGGGGGGTCGTTGTGTCTTCTTCCTCACCGTGAACATTTTCAGCTTGCCTGCCTTTCAGGAAATACCCCCGCCCGTGGCTGGATTTCCTTCGCAGCTGGTGTCCTCATGCTGAACTATTGAACTGTTCTCCCCCTGCTGGGCGCTTGACTGTAATATCCCCACCCGTGACTGAATTTCTCTCTGCAGCCGGCGATCTCTTTTGAAACTGTCCTCCCCCTGATGGGCGCTTGACAGTAACATTCCCGCCCGTGACTGAATTTATATCTGCAGCCGGCGATCTCTTTTAAACTGTCTTTCCCCTGCTGGGCGCTCGACTGTTTCTGTCTCTCCTCACTAATTATTAGTGCACTTCAGTTTTACGACGCAATTCATTTGTCTGCCCCGAGGAATTTTTCTACTGTGGCGCCGCTCTTACTCCTTCAGTATTCGGAGCTCCCCTCAGCGCTGTTCGAGACTGGCATGCGCAGTAGAAAGCACTCCCAGCCGTGTGAGGAATTCATTGTTTGATGACTCAGTCTTCCAGCTGGTGAGAAAGGCACGAATACACGTCTGCTGCCTCTGCCCC
The DNA here is from genome assembly GCA_963921515.1 of Calotriton arnoldi. Classification (NCBI taxonomy): domain Eukaryota; kingdom Metazoa; phylum Chordata; class Amphibia; order Caudata; family Salamandridae; genus Calotriton; species Calotriton arnoldi. The sequence continues at coordinate 96,181 of CAWUFW010011188.1, forward strand.
CTGGCTGTGTTGACGGATGTGTCTAGCCATGCGCAGTAACGACTTATCTTAATTCTGTGGGGAACTTGCTGTTACGCAAAGCTATCTGTCAGTCCTCTCAGTGTGTGGGACCCTTCATCGCAGTGAGGTTCCGCCATTACAGTTTGTACTGTCTTCAACTTGCTCTCCCACACTTGCCACAGAGAAGAAGATTTCCCCTCATGTTCATTTTCTCTATTGTATTTCTCGAAGTTTCTCTAAGGCTGCACTTCGATCATTAAAGTTATGGTTGCCTGCCAGCTTCATACACGCTGACAGGCACAGCTTTCACAAGACGTTCTTCAAAGGTTTTGTTCTTCCAGTGCTGGGTCTCCTGGATTTCCCTGCCAGTGCGCTCACCGCTGACTGGCACAGCTCACATCTCGTCACTGGCTTCTTTTACTTTCTCCAGCTGCTCATCCAATTTACTTACCTCCCCGGTGACGCGCACAGCTCTTTGCGTGTCTGAAGTTGCTCAGTGACACTCTCACTGCTTTTCTCTACATTTTCAACGGTGACACGCACACCATCCATTGGGTGTTCCTCCTCCTACAGTGATACGTACACTTCATAATATTTTGCGTGTCATTTCCAGAGTTTCCCTCCATCTCTCCTACAGCTACTTGTGGTGGCACGCACTCCTCCATTGTGTACTGATTTTGTTTGTATTGCACCTAGCTCCTTCTCTTCCAGTTGCTCTGGCAGAACTCTCCCGTAATCCACTTTTAGCGAGTCATTCTTCTCCCTGGGGTTTCCTCTCAGTGTTTTTCTTCCCAACATGGCTGCTGCAAGCATCACCCAGCCCCCGCCTCTTCTAAACGAATGTGGGGAACCCAACCTTCCTTGGAAAGAATGGGTTAAGATCTTCGAGTCGTACCTGATTGCCATCGGGGGGGGGAAATTCAGTGCTTTAAGAAAAAAACACATTCTCCTTCACAATCTGGATACCCATGGGAGGAAAGTCTTTGATACTCTTCCAGAACCTGACCTAGAAGAAGATGGAGACGCGTACGAAACATCTTTAATAAAATTGGAAATACACTTTGGAGACAAAGTTAACATTGTGCTGGAATGCCACAAGTTCTTCTGTAGGGTTCAAGGAAAACATGAGAGCATTTCCAGCTACGTAGCTGTGCTGAGAGGTCTAAGTGAGCTATGCCAATTCGTAGATCTCAATGACTCACTTATTAGGGAACAAATGGTGAGGTGCATCAATAATAGTAAAATACAAGAGAAGTTGCTACAAAAACAACATAATTTACAAGAAGCGAGCGAGCTGGCTAAATCTATTGAACATACCGCCCTCTGCATGAAAGAAATTAGACCCAATCCTGTTCTACCCGAACACTCCCACTCAGTCCAGAGCCTGGTGTCAGAAATCATTGAATCAGAAATTGCTGATACCATCAATGAAAACACTATTTGCAAAATTAAAAATGCTAAAACCCCCAGCTCTACTCGTGACAACAACCCTAACAGACTTAAATGTTACCGGTGTGGTAGTAGCAACCACCTTGCCAACAACCCTAATTGCCAAGCCATATCAGCTATCTGCAAGAAGTGCAATAAGAAAGGCCACCTAGCTAGAGTTTGTCATAGTAAACAGAACAGTTCGGCGGTTACTCCTGAACCTAAAATTCAGTCAGTTAAGGAAATTATCTTCCAAGTCCGAGACCCCAGCACCGTCAATCAAATAAACTACCCACAATGTGAAGTTGGGTTGGGTGGCAAGAAAATCAACATGTTTGCGGATTCTTGTTCCCCCTTCACCTTTGTGAACATTACTGACTTTAATAATATGAACTTCTGTAAAGAAAGTGAATTAACAAAACCTGACATTTCTCCCAGCAGCTACACTAGAGAATATATCCCTTTGAAGGGCATGGTTAAAACTCACATTTCATTCAAAGACCGTGTTACCCTTGGGAAAGTTTACATAGTTGAGGAGGGGTCCAATCTTCTCGGTTGGCAACACCAAAAAGAATTAGGCATAAAACTGGACCCTAACAACCCGGAACAAGTCCTCACCATTGATTTATCCACCCAGGGTATAACCTTTGTCAAAGAGTTCCCTGATGTTTTCACTTCCGAACTAGGACTCCTTAGGGATTTCTAGCATAAAATAAAATTGAAACCCAATGCTAAACCTATTGCACACAAAACGAGGCCCATACCTCACCTTATGTGGGAACCCCTTAAAACTGAACTGGCCAGACTACAGTCCCTAGGTGTTATACAACCAGTGGATTGCACCGCATGGGTCGCACCTGTGGTCATCGCCAAGAAAGCCCATGGGAATGACATTAGATTATGCATCGACCTCAGAGACCTTAATGATAACATCATCATTGAAAGACACCCACTTCCACGCATCCACAAGGTTTTAAGTACCATGGGGGAAGCCACCTGCTTTAGTGTACTAGACCTTTCAAGTGCTTACCACCAAGTAGAATTACACCCCGACTCCAGAGAATTAACTGCCTTTACTACTCCGCTGGGGTCATACATGTTCCTCAGAATGCCGTTTGGACTCGCTTCAGCGGCAGCAGTGTTTCAAAAAATAATGCAGCACATACTTGACGGGGTCCCCAAAACCATGTGCTTCCAAGACGATGTCTTGATCTACGGGGCAACACCAGATGAACATGACTCCTCTATCAGGATAGTCCTCAAGAGATTCAAGTAGGCGGGTCTTACCCTAAAAGAAGAAAAATGCCAAATTGGGGTGGGAACCGTTGATTACCTCGGGCACACCATATCAAGGGACGGATTTAAACCCAAATTAAGTCTCCTTGATGCTGTCGAAAAAGCAAATGCACCCACCACCAAGCAAGAACTATTATCCTTCCTGAGTCTTGCAGAATACACGGCCAAATATGTTAAGAACTTTTCTGATATTTCCAACGATCTTAGGGAACTCACTAAAAACCATACTCCCTTCAAATGGCTAGAAATGCACCAAACAGCCTTTGATAACATTAAAAGAAACATATTAAATGCCCCTCACTTATGTAATTTTGACCCTTCCAGGAAGACCATACTGACCACCGACGCCAGCAACAAAGGCCTAGGAGCAACTCTCTCTCAAGTTATCGGTGGAAGAGAACGCATTGTTGCTTTCGCTTCCCGCACCCTGAACAGCTCAGAAAGAAACTACTCTGTAGTAGAAAGGGAAGCCCTGGCGTGCTTCTGGGCGATCAAACATTTCAAATTCTACCTGTGGGGGATAAAGTTCACGGTTCGCACTGATCACAAGCCCCTCATCTTCATGTTCAGTTCGAAAGGTTCAGTTGACAGTACTCCCAGAATAGCCAGATGGGTATTAGGCCTGGAAAGTTTTTTTTCAAACTCGAATATGTCGCAGGTGACCTCAACACTGCAGCTGACTTCCTTTCGAGGGCACCACTAGACCTGACTGAGAACTTTGAAACGTCTGAATTCCCCATCTTACAGGTTCACTCCTCCACAATAAAGAAAGATGAATGGATCGAGAACATGACCCAAGACACCACACTTACTTGTCTTAAAGAATATACTCTTTAAGGATGGCCAGCTTTGCGCAAAAGTGTCAGCCAAGATCTAGACAAATTCTGGGAAATAAGACATGAGATCAACTTGAACAATGATTACATATGGAGAAACAACAAAATCATTCCTCCGGATGGATTGAAAGACAAAATAATAGACTTGGTTCATGAGGGCCACCTGGGGAGAAGCCTAACAAAAACTAGACTCAGAGAGCACTATTGGTTCCCCAACATGGACTCCATGGTCGAGAGCAAAGTCAAGAACTGCACCATATGTGCCAATAGTGACAAAACCAAACGTACTCAGATGGCACCTCTCTCCCCAGTTTCCATTCCGGACAAACTGTGGGAAAAACTAGCTCTAGATATCATTGGCCCAATCAATAAGAGAGGTGTCACTAAAAGATTTGCTTTTGTCCTAACAGATTTTCACTCACACTGGGTAGTCATCAAAATGGTGCACCAAATAACCACTGAATCCCTGATCAACTTCCTGCGAGACACCTTCGTCACTGAAGGTATTCCGGCCACCCTGGTCACGGACAATGGTGTCCAATTCACCTCGTCAGCCATGTCCAACTTCTTAACCAGCCTAGCCATAAACCACCAAAAAACGGCTCTGTACTGTCCTCGTGCTAATGGCTTAGTCGAAAGAGTTAACAGAATGGTAAAAGAGAACATACAACTAGCTTGTATCAACCACCTACCTGTTGAACGCTCTATTCAAGACATGCTCTGGGCATACCACACCACCCCCAACATGGTCACAGGCATATCCCCCTTCTCATCATGCAGGAGAAGAAAACCCAGCACTAAATTCTTCCCCAACTGGATCGGGGGAGGGGAGGTAACAGCACACTCTTATGACAACGCCAAACCCAAAATATCTTCCCACCAAGCCAACTACAAAGACCGGTATGATCAAAAGCATGGAACAAAACACCTAGAATGGTCTGTAGGTGATTGGGTAGCCGTTAAAAAACCCACACTAGCAGGGGATCACGAATCTAAGTTTTATGAACCCAGGAGAATAGTGGAGGTCAAAAACAACACTGTGGTCCTTGAGAATGGGCAAAATTGGAGCATGGACCGGTTGGCTAAATGCCCTAACCCAGAGGACACCACTCATGGAAACCCCCTAACACCTGGGGACCCTGGAGACCCTGCCACCCTTCCTAGGAACTGTATCAGAAGATCTATTGTGTCACCCAGATGGCATAAAGACTTTATTATGCGAAAGTGTCATTTTTCCCTTACGTTGTCTATGGGGGGAAGATGTGTTATAATTCCCTGACTTGACTAAGTTTGTATTCTGGTATTTTCAAATACCTGTTGTGGTCTCACCCTCTCTCTCTGCCCCCCCTCCCTCCTTCGACCCTTTGGAATGTTCCTACAGTTTAGCCAGAGGCTGCCTTGGAATGTTGACAAGAGCAGCCTGACTGGCAGAGTTGTTGGTCGCTTCGCTTGAGCGCTGCGCGTTAGAGGTGCTACAGTGGAGGCCTGAATAAAGAGACTGAATCTTCACCTACCTGTTCCAGGCGTCTTTGTAACAATCTGCTATATTGTTTGAGGCTCTGGTCAACTAGGAACTTTTATTTCTAGTGAAGAACACCATTTTTCTATGGTTCAGGCACATACAACAATGGTTCTCGAGGCTCGGTCTCAAATGATTCTGGACTAACCAAGAAAATGTAACTATGTCTTCCAAAAAGCAATTACAAAATATATACTGGGAGCATGTCATAGCAAAGTACCATTGTAATCCCTCGTTGGGGAGATCAACAGAAGAATTTTTATCTGTCAAGGTCATTTCATGTTACAAGCCATTTTTGGACATACCACAACAACAGAAGGCAAAAAGTTTATACCTGAAGTTTTGCTATGGTACATTAGAAATACGCTCTTTCACATCAAAGTGGTCTGCAGAAAGCCAGGGAGAACTCATTGAGATATGCCCAATGTGTTTCTTACCTTGTAAGGAGAATTTTGGTCATGGTCTCTTCTGCAAGGCCTATGTAACTCCAAAGTGGATTCGACCTTTATGCACCAGGCTTGGCTTTAGAGGCCATTTGTATTTGGTATTGTGCCAGTTAGCATTGATTTCTTTTCTAACCCTATTCTAATGTTTGGAATACCTTGTGACACACACTAAATTGTCCTACCTTTGTTTGTTTTTGGCTGTAATAGACCCGTTCTATCTTGATATTGCTGTTTTACAGGCATTTTTTACCAACCGTTTGGGGGTACACTCTCTGTACAAATTTATGTTTGAGTTCTTCTGCATTTCTCAAATAGTCCTCCATCATTGAGCAGTTTTTATACAATCTTAGAAACTGTGTAAACAGTATGGATTCTTTTTGACAGTTTGGAAGTTGGAGAGATGGACTAGCGCATTCCTGCCCGTTGCTCTTATATGCAGATCTCGTGTATATATCCTTGACAACCAAAAATCCATATATCTAGATATTCTATTCTTCCCTTGCCTTTTTTGCTGTGCAATTCAAATATGGATTACCTGAATTGACCCATAGGAGACATTTTGTAAGCTGTTCTTCCTTCCCATGACATATGAAAAAATACCGTCAATAACTCTCGACCAATATTTGGTGTTCTCTTAAAAAGGTGCTACTTCATTATATATCTTTTATCTTAGACACTTCCATATAGATATTTGCTACCCTGTGAGCACAAGAGGCTCCCATGCTTGTCCCTTTAAGTTGGTGAAACAGATCTCAATTGAATTCAGAATAGTTATTCATTAAAAGAATTTCCAGACATTCAATAATGAAGTAATTTGGTCTTTCACCTGAAGTTCTGTCTAAAAATTCTCAGATGGTATACATGACTTCTCTCTTTGGTATCCGTGAATAGAGAGTTTCTAAATTTTGGGTGACCAATATTTCTCACTCGACGCAAAATGGTTTACATTTGATCTCCTTACTCATATCTCCTGGTTTTTTTTTAATGTAGGATTCAACATTTCTCACCAGAGGTCTGTGAAACACATCAGCACATTTAGAAAAAGGTTCAGTTGTTGCATTAATAGTGGAAATAAGCACCTTCAAAGGGGAATCTTTCTCTTTTTCCCCACTGGAGAAATAAAAGCTGTGTAACATAGACCCACAAAAATGTGAAAATATTTTTATCTGCAGGAGGAGGAGACTCCATGATTTTTAGGTACTCCATAGTACACTGGAATCATTTATTTAGCTCTGTTCAGGAAATGAAACTCCCTATCACAAACCGTGTGCCAAATATTCCAACTTGTACAGGTTAAGGTGGTAATTTGATTTAGTTTATCTTGAAGTGTTTCTAGTAACTCTCTCCTAGCTTTCATATAGTTTTTTTGTATTGCCAACACTTCATTGACTTTCTTTGTATATTGGTTAGTATCCATGAGCAGTATTCCCATATCACACGGTTAGATAGTAATATGGGCAACGTGCGACTGAACCCATTGTTCCTTCTTTTCATTCAGCAGCTGCACCACTATATCTGGTCACTGACCCACCTGAGCCACTGTTTCAGCATGTCACCAATGACATTGATTCACTCTAACAGTGTTACCACAAACCTATTCCTAAACAACAAGGTCACCATACATACTTTCATCCTTACAGACTTGATTCAGTTTTCTTACACAAACAACATCCCCCATCTGGAAAGACACGGGTCGCACATCCTTTTTCTGATTGTATTTGTTTGGCTGGAGCCTCCTTTAAATTGCCGTGCACAGCAGGGGTGTGCAAAATTTGTGTAATTTGCTTTTGCATAATTGTGTTTCACAAAATTATGTGAAATCACACTTTATTATGTGAAACGCACAACTTGGATTTGACAGAGCATTTTGCCGTGAAATGTGGCCTTTAACAGCCGCTTATGCTCTGTTGTTCAAGTTGTTCCTTTGCATCTGTGGTACATTCTTGCCACAAATGGCTCAAATACTGTAAATTCTTACTGTGAATTATGCCACCATAACACAAATGTTGCCCTGGCCTAATACACAGGGGTAGAAGGAGTCAGGGAATGCAACAAGGACAGGAAAAATCAGATCATGATTAATAGACTGCTGCTATTGCCCCGACTAAAGACTTCTGTACGTATTTAATGACTAAGAGAAACAAGGCATAACAGTTTGTCATTACCATCAAACCACTCCTGTGGCCATCCAATTCTCACTTTCTCATCCCAGTACTTACTTCCCTCCCTCCCTCCCAAGAACAGTGCATCTACAGTATAACACAAACAGTGAGTTTAAGGTCTACATCAAACAAGAAAACAGTATAAACAGGTGGAAATGCTAAAGATGTATGGGAAAGTCTGGGCTATGAGGTGTACAAGGGGAAAGAAGGGGAAGAGGAGAGTACTGTATGAGAAGAGGATGCAGCTAATAATCAGTATGGGGACAGTGGCGTGAGCAAGAAGAAAGTAGTATAGGAGAAGAAATGAGATGGGGAAGGGGAAGGTGGGAGTAGGAGCAGAGACCGATATAGGGATAGGTGTCTGGGGAACAATGAAAAGAGGGAGGGGGGCACGTGAGTGAGAGCAGGTGAGAGAGGAAGCAGGGGAAAAGTATGGAGCAAGATAGGGAGAGGAGTGGAGAAAGAAAAGAGTGGGAAGAAGCAGAGGAGCTAAGAAGAAGTAGGAAGGAAGTGCCAACTGATCATACTCCTATCGAAAATCTTTGAACTAGCATTTATGAGACTTCTCTATCAGTGTTTCAATGCAAACTGCAACATTTCCAACCCATTGATAACTTCCTACCACTTTCCCGAACTATGGGGCCGATTACGATGGCGGATGAACTGGAGTCCGTCCGCCATCGTGGTGGAGACCAGGACCGTCCGCAATACATGCGGCAGTCCCGCACACCAAATCAGGATGCGACCGCCACCATGGCGGTCGCATCTTGCATTTTAACATTGCCGCGAAGTTAAAATGGCATGTTGCACATTTCACTGCACTACGTGGCAGGCACCACATGGTGCCTGCCACTTGGTGCAGTGAAATGTTGGGGGGTACCCCCCCAGTGCACCCACACCTCCCCCCAACACAAGGGTTGCCTGCAACATGCCCCCAAAACCAATCTCCACCAGCCTTTCAATGGCGGTTTACCCGCCATGGAAAGGCTGGCTGGAGACAGCATCGTGATCTGGCAGACGGTGCCTGCTAGGCACCGCCACCATTTCATTGATGCAGACCGCTCTGCCAGGCAATCGCAATGATTGCTTGTGGCGGTTCCGTGGCGGACGGTCTTTGCGTCCGCCGTGGTCCGAACGCGATTACCTCCGCCATCGTAATGTGAGGGGGGGAATCGCAGTCCGATTGAGGAAGGACTGCCACCGCAAGGCTGGCGGTGACGGGTCTTCCGCAATCATAATCGGCCCCTATATGTAAATCAAGCTTGTCTGTGTATATTTTGTTAGGTTAGTGCAAATTTGTCAAAAAGTGTCACAGTTACATGTCCCATGCAACAGTTACGTGTAACATGTTACTTCTTCGACACATTGATTAGGGCATTTGCTAAACCATGTCTTTTCAAATTTAGCTGGTTTAGTGGCTGTAAAAAATAGGAGTCTCTAATTGGCAGAGGTATGCACCTTTGTCGAAGTAGGGACCCTTGCTTCTAGTCAGGGTAAGGGGAATACACACTTTAGATAACCCCTGCTCACCCCCTTGGTAACTTGGCACGGGCGGGCAGGCTTATCCCAAAGGCAATGTTTAAAGTATTTGTACTCAAAACACACAGTAACACAGTGATAACACCACAAATGGACACCTCACCAGTTTAGAAAAATAAAAGTATCTTTATCTAAACTCAACAAGACCAAAACAACACAAATCCAACATACATGTAGCAAAATAGCACTTAGAAACAGTTATTTAAAAAATAATGCTTGTAGAAAACCAATAGCTCCACCTGGGGTAATACAACGTCGTGATAGCAATAAATCCAAAGTACGGCGGCGACCGTGAGGTGCACGGCGTTGGGCATGGAGTCACATGGACGCCCAAACAAACATTGGAAAACGAAGTCTATGACGATGCACAGCATCGTGGAGGTGAGGCATCGGTGCTGAGGTCGAGGCCGGCTCCCTGGCTGCCACGGGGGAGGCAAGGCATCATGTCCGCGAGGAGGCGACGTGTCAAATTCAGGACAGGGGAAGTCAGTTGCGTCGGCAGTGAGGTGTCAGTTCAGGTGAGGCATAGCAAAGTCGGCAAGTTTGTGGAGTCACCCTCTGCGGTTATCGGCGCAGCGATAACTGGATGCAGGCGCCTGTGACGGAGGCGGTGTGAGTTCTGGTGTTGGGAAGGCTGATAACTGGAGGCATCAAAAGGCGTTGGAGCTTTGGTGCAGGCAGGGTGGTGCGTCGTGCACTTCACGAGTGATGCTTGGCCTCAGTGCAGGTCTCAGCAGCACGGTGTTGCTGACGGTGTCAGAGATTGTTTTCTTGCTTCTCTTAGATTTCTTCAAGCTTCCAACAGCAGGTACAACCTCTAGAGGCCCAAAACTGGAACAGGCACCTCCTCCTGGCAAGTCAGAACTCTTAGCAGTAGAGTTAAATGGAGCTGGGGGTGAAGTCTTTGTGTCCATGAGACTTCAGAAGAGGAGGCCAGCACACACAAGCCCTTGGAGATTCTTCTTCAAGCAGGTTTCTCAGCAAAGTTCCAGTCTTTGTCCTTTCCTTAGCAGAAGCAGCAACTGCATGCCAACCCCACACAGCACACAGCAAAGGGGCAGTACTCCTCCTCACAGTTCTCCAGCTCTTCTCCTTAGCAAAGGTTCCTCTTGAGTCCAGAAGTGATTAAAGTTCTGAGGTTTGAGGTCCACTACTTAGACCACATGTTGTCTTTGTTCTTTTTTGTGTCAGGGTCTCTGAGCCCAGTCCAAACCAGTTCTGTCCTCACTGGTGCAGTATGACCACAGGGGATGGAGACAGCATTGTGCAGGGGAGACAGGCCCTATTCAGGTGCAAGGAAAACTCTTCCCACTACTCTGAATGCAGCTAAGGTCTATTCAGCTCAACTCTGAGTCATCCAGGAAGGGCCAGGCACACCTCAACCTCCCTAGTGGCTGTCTACAGTGAATGCACATTCCCAGCCCCTGCCACTCCAAAACCAGATAGTCAATCCACAAACAGGCAGAGGCACATGGAATGGTTGAACTAGAAAATGCCTACTTTCTAAAAGTGGCATTTTCAAACACACAATTTAAAAACCAGCTTTACTAAAAGATGTGTTATTAAATTCTGAGTTCAGAGAGCCTAAATTCCATGTCTCGATCTTGTCCCAATGGGAAGTTATATTTGTAAAATGTTACGAAGTAACTCCCATTTTAGCCTATGGGACAGACAGACTTTCAATAGTGAAAAATGAAATACATAGTATTTCATTATCAAGACATGTCACACACACCAGTACATGTCCTTCCTTTCACATACATTGCACCCTTCCCATGGGGGTACCTGGGGCCTACCTGAGGGGTGCCTTACATGTAAGAAAAGGGAAGGTTAGGGTTTGACCAGTGGATGCACTTGCCAAATCGATATGACAGTACAAAACGCACGCAGACACTGCAGTGGCAGGTCTGAGTTACATTTGCATGGCTACTTAGGTGGGTGGCACAATCAGTGCTGCAGGCCCATTAGTAGCTTTTGATTTACAGGCCCTGGGAACACACAGTGCATTTTACTAGAGACTCAAGAGTAAATCAAATATGCCAATCATGGATAAACAATTGCAATAACAATTTATACAGGGAGCACTTGCACTTTGACACGGATCAGCAGTGGCAATGTGCCCAAAGCATCTAAGCCAACAAAAACAAAATCCAGCACACATCAAAAATAAAGGAGGTAGAGGCAAAAAGTCAGGGGAAACCACGCCGAGGATGCCAAGTCTAACAGTGGCCAAGCAGCCTATTCCTCTTATCTGGTACGATCATTTTGCAATCCCCTTTACTGTCTTGTGTGGGAAGGGATCTAACAGTCATGCACCTGTCCATGTGGCACAAGCGCGGCGATGGGCCAGAAATACACCAGCTAAATTGTGTAATTCTTTAACAATTAGCCGACCTATCTCGGACAGTTGTGTTGAGCTGGTAGATGCACAAGTAAATAAATGGATTGTGGAAGCACTTGATCATATAGCCACATTAGAGACTCAAGCTTACCACAGACAAAAACATTCAGCAAAATGGTTTAACAAAGAGCTGTTGGTATTGAAAAAACAGTGCAAGCACCATGAGCGCTACTGGCGGAGGACATATGATCCCATTCGTAAAAAAACAACTTGATAGCCCAAAAAAATCTACTATAGTAGGATTAAGAAAGCTAGGCACGATTTTTACACCGATAAGTTCAGGCGGCTCAATACGCCACCCTTGAGTTATTTGTGATGGTGATGTCACTCTCATCCTTGTTGCCAGTCTAAGCCTTAATTGCGCCTTCAGAGGTGGGATGCAATGCCTTAGCCCAGTTTTTCTTTGACAAAGTGAATAAGATATATGATACTTTCCTGGCAAAAGCCAGAGATATTGAATGTATGAGGGCCTGGTTTAATTATTCAGAGAATAATGTGGGGCTGATGAACTTTAGATCTATTGAGTCAGAGTAGATCCCTTGAGTTAGTCTCTTCAGTAAATTCAAAACCACCACTGGAGCCAGCTTCCCTGTCCATTGTGGAGAGAGGCAGGGAAGTGGTTAATCCAGTTCTGGATGTACTGTTGAATTGCTCCCTGTTGTCAGGTCAGATTCTCAGGTGCTGGAAGCATGCAGCGGTAGTTCAACTGTTGAACAAAATGTTAGTGGACCCTACCAAATTTGAAAACTAAAGCCCTGTTTCACTATTGCCAGCCTTCACTAAGATAATGGAGACATTTGTTAATAAACAGCTCTTGAGTTTCTTAGAGAGCCATAACCTGCTGCATAGGACTCTATCTGGCTTTCACCCCTCATACAGTACCGAATCAGCCTTGGGACCATCTACAAATACAAGCTAAATGGAAAATGCCAGACAGTAGGACTTTACTCAGATCAGATACATTTTGTGGTTTGACCTGATTCCAGTTATCAGTGTTTCTTTATGGAAAAAAGGGTTATATGTGAGCAGTTTATTTATGAATTGTGTGTAGATTTAGATCCAGTGAGGAATCAAATGTGTAAGCATGTTTTTAACTTCTTGGCCATTTTGTTATCCATGGATAAAATTGGCTTGCATGAGTCCAAAATTTAGTTGCACTCATGAAGTGTGATTTGAGGGAACTGTAAATATTCATGGGAAACAACCTTTACATCGCGGTCATTAGACCGCGATACCTTTACAACGCGGTCGTTACAACGACTGCGTTGTTAGAACACGATGCCATTACTACGCAAGTCATTACATCGACTTGCAGTAAATGTCGCTCTAACATAAGGAATAGTATAATTTACTATTCCAACACCTTCCCTACTGTTGCGTAGGCTGGAGTTGGAATAGTAAATTATACTATTCCTAATGTTAGAGCGCCATCTACTGCAAGTCGATGTAATGACTTGCATTGTAATGGCATCGCGTTCTAACAACGCGGTCGTTGTAACGACCGCGTTGTTAAGGAACGCGATGTGATTGCATGCGTTGTAGCATGCTATAGTCATATTCATGGATGCTTCAGCAGAGAAGATGAAATGGGATTGATTGAGCATCCCCTGGCCAAGACGTCATGATTGACACCATCTATGATCACCAGAGCTCATTTGAGATCTTGAGATTTAAAAAAATAATATATTGGTCTGTGTTGACACAGCACAAATGGCATGGCATATTGACGCATGGTGGGGCCAAAGCCTATGCACAGCAGGTTTCACAGAAGGACTGGGCACAGTGCAAAACCCATAGCATAGGGAGCATGGCCCATTGGAGGTCATGCCCTGTACCTATATTCCACTGCACATAGATAAATGTTGAACACCAAGTTCCTGTTTTGGCCAGGGGTAAAATATGTCATTAATAAATTCACTGAATACAACTGCTAAATGGAAGTTATTATTCGTTACTTAGATTGATAAATAATATTTTGATAAACATAGGAGTTCCCCAACAAATGCTTCATTTAAAGGTGTATTATGATTATGATGCAAAAGCTAAAAAAATAACATATATGTAAGGTGTAGACCACATTGAAACCATAACAACTCTGTAGTAATTGTCTTTGGTCAGGATACACACACATCCGGAGAGTGTCTTTAAGTGTAGTTTATTGGTACAACTGAGCTGCGAACCCACACAGCCTCACAGCATCTATCTCAGGCTCCAACTGCCACCTGTTCATCACTAACAACGTTCCCCCCAGGGTCATTCAGCATTCCATGGAGCACCGATACACTCATTACTACATTACTTCTCCCCTTAACACAAAACACTAAACGGTTTTACATACATATATACATTATGCAAAGGTAAAAGCATTCACATAGGAGTTTTATCCCAATAAGAAAATATATATAACCAAAAACAGCATACTGGAATAGTAGTGCAAACTCTAACTCCTTGTAAACAGTTCAAAGATATACTAGAACCATTAATTCGGCTAACAACAGAAGCAACAGAGATATGTTACAAAAGCGAATAGTGGCACCAAAAAAACGTGGCACTGAGAGTGTTTGATAACATATGCTCAACCTATCTAAATCTGAACTATCTAAATCTGCTAGGTAACCTTCTTACCCGAAGGCTTCTGCAAATTCCATCATTAACATCCTGTGAAGTAGGGCAAGTGGGACTACCCATTTCTCTTGGTTTCACCAATAACTCTCTTTGGGGCCCCCATCACCACCACACTTCACAACTCTCCTAACATTCCACCAAATGCTTCCATTAACTCTGACACCATTGTCACAGACCTTGTCAATCACAATCGGCCCACTGAACTTATCTTCTCCTTTTTTTACATGAACTCCGTTCCTGATACGAATAACACCACCTTCCTTTAATTTGATCTCACTCACCCTCGACCTGGATGTCATAGTTCTCTTTTGCTTAGGTTTTGACACAGTAGTGTTCCTCTTGACTGTCACATCACAGTCCTCTAACGACACACCAAATTTGATCCATTTGCCCATCCAAGTTGGGCATATCTTGGTGAAAAGCTTCCTTCCTCTTAACAATTCAAAAGGAGATACCAATGCAGAGCTTTGCTGGCTAGTGCGATAATACCATATCTTTGAACTTATAGCATTCACCACCAACAACTTGTTCGCAACCACCCACTGAACACATTATACCACCACCCAATTATGCGCTCCACTTGACCACTGCTTTGGGGATGATACAGTGATGTTTTCAAGTGTATCACATCTCCTGACTTCAAAAACCTTCTCATTTCCTCATTTACAAATGGGACACCATTGTCTGACAACAGAAACTGTGGGAAACCTCCCCGCATGAAAATGCTCTTCAAAAATTAAATTACAGTTTTAGCATTGGGTTCTGGCACGATTTTCACTTCAGGCTACTTTGAATACAAATCAACAAAAAACAATGCATAGCGACACTGGCTAGGATCAACATAAAACGGACCAACCAGCATGAGTTGGGAACTCAATTGGTTGTAAAGGTGGCTTTCTTACAACAAAACTTGTCACAAATGGTACATCTACTGACAAATTAATGTACCTCCCTGTCCATTGAAGGTCAAGAAAAAAAGTTTGCCTCAACCTACGGTTCGTAAACCTACCTCCAAGATGCCCTTCGTGTGCCAGCTTGAACATCAAACCCACAGGAAGTACCAATTTCTCCACCCTGAGTAACAACCCGTCCTCCACTGACAAATCGTCAGTGACCTTCCAAAAAGGTTGGCATTCTGCTTCCACTGTTTTCTCTTTAGACCATCCCTGAGAGACATACTTGATAGTTCACTTAATGACCTCATCAGCTACAACTTCTGTCCTCCATTGTTTTTCAGAAATGGCACACATCGCTTCCAAGCCATTAGCTGCAATCAAACAACTTTCTTCGCCCCTTCATTCTCCCCATTATCTTTATCTTAGGATGAACATCTAAACAGAAAATCAGCTCTTGCATTTTTCACCTCCTGAATGTGGACAATGTCAAATTGAAAGTGTAAAAAGTTCGTAGCCCGCCTAGCTATGCAAGGGGTTTGATCTTTCACCTTATCTCTGCTTAAAATTGTAACCAATGGTTTATAGTCAGTTTTTGCAGTGAACTCGGTTCCACACACATAAGGCTTACATTTTTTAATAGTCCACCAACATGCCAGAAGTTGCATCTCAATTGTGGAGTAATGTGTCTCATGCTCTCTGACGTTCTGGATGCATATCCAATAGTATCTTCCACATCTGCCTCACTCTGAGTAAGTGCAGCCCCTAATCCATGATTGCTGGCATCAACAGTTATACAGCAAGTCAGCTTAGGGTTGAACAGATTCACAACTTTAGTTTAGAGCTTGCTAATTGGCATTTAATCCAATCAAACGCCTCCTTACACTTGTTATCCCAAACAAACAACACATTTTCTTTAGCAGACCAGTCAACACCTTGACGTGAGAGGCATAATCAGGAATAAATCTGGCAGAAAATAAAACTCACTTAAACCCATAAATGACTTTAGAGTTGTTTTGTCTTTGGGTGCTACTGCATTGATGATGGCATCATCTAAACCTGGCCTTGGTTCGATACCATCCCCAGACACCACATGGCCCAAATATTCAACATCATCTTTGAGAAATTCACACTTTCCCATTTTGAGCATCAACCCATTTTCCTAAAAAATGGATAACACTTGGTCAAGAATCTTGTTATGTTCTTCTATGGTTGATGCAAAAATCAGTACATCATCCTGAAATGCCCCTACACCTTTCACACCCTTCAAAAGTTGGTACATCACTCTCTGGAATACCACAGCAGCCGAAGCCAATCCAAACAGCATCCTGCAATACTGGACCATGCCCACCGGTGAAACAAAAGCTGTAAAGTATCTTGAACCAGGTTCTAAGACCACCTGATGGTATGCTGAATTAAGATTTAAGTTGCTGAACCACTTTGCCCTAGTAATAAGTGCCAACAAATCTGAAATCTTCGGAAGTGGATGACAATCCATCCTAATTACTCTGTTAAGGCAAATCTACACAGATCCTTGAATCCCCATTCCGCTAGCTAATCTACTGGTTTTAGATGAGGAATGTTTTAATTAAGGTTAACTATGTCTCTTTTGGAGGTGGGTGGGAATGGAGTCACTTTTATAGTGTGCTGATGCTAGTTTACATGATGGTGGAGATGCTACTATCACTTAAGCAAAAAAATGTTTTTGGTGGGGCAACAGCCAGCAACAACATTGAAAGGTCCCTTTTTAATAATCACTCCAACACAGTATATGCTGGTTTTATGTTTTCAAGTCCTCTGACTGTTTAGGACTAGAAAAAATGAAAAAAACCACTGCAAAAAAAATGCTTCCGCCACATCAGGGAAATTATTCCTTCATCATATGCTTTGAGGGCTTGTCGTTGGAGAGTGAAAGAGTACAGCCCGTCAGCCAAACACTTATGCCCATATGGTATGACCAAATGTCCATCATTGTTTTTCTGTCAAATGGAGGAGGAAGACACTATTGCCAACAAAAAAAGGCTTATGGTCATCTCTTTATGACACCTGAAGGATCCTTTCCCTAATTTGAAAAGTTTAGCACCCAGCAATATCATGGAAAAATTATTTCTACAATGACTCAAATGCCCGATTATCAGTTATCAGTCAAAAACTTTGTATGGACATTGCTTAGCCAGCTTCTTTCACTTTTTCTATATTCTATAAGTGTATTCGTATCAGCTCTCACGAGTGTCCCTATCTTTGCTGATGTCCTTGTTATGGTGAACTGTTCTCATATCATGTATTTGTTTTGCTTGTGCAGGTAACACCAACACACGCTTAATGGAACTGAAAAATTACACCGATGTGACAGAATTCTTTCTTAAGAGCTTCTCGCAAAATCCCAAGCTGGAAGTGTTCCTTTTTGGTCTTTTTCTGTTAATCTACCTGGCAGCTTTGTTTGCAAATGCCATAATAATTTCAGCTGTATGGTCAGATATCCACGTTCACACACTCATGTACTTCTTTTTAAGTAACCTGTTAATCCTAAACTTTTCCTACTCATCCGTCACAGTTCCGAAGATGTTGTCAGACTTTCATAAGCAGAGTAAGACCATCTCATTTACCGGTTGCCTCACCCAGCTGTACTTTTTCATGTTCTTTGTCTGTGCAGAAAGTTTTCTTCTGGCTGCAATGGCATATGACCGCTATGTTGCTGTGTGCAAGCCTTTGCATTACTCTTCCATTATAGACAGAAGTGTTTGTTTGCAGCTGGCAGTTGGTGCCTGGGTCTGTGGCCTCCTCTATTCGGTGGTTCACACAATCTATGCAACAAAGTTAATCTTCTGTGGCCCTAATAGCATTAGCCGGTCCTTTTGTGATGTGACACCTTTCTTCAGACTGTCCTGCACCAACCCCTTCTTTCATTTCCTGGGATTTCTCATCTCAGAGAGGTTGATCGCTCTGTTTTCTGTTTCAGTCAAAGTTTTTTCTTACATCCGTATTGTTTCTGACATCCTAAAAATTCACTCAGCAAATGTTTTCTATGGTTCATTGTCCTTTACTTATGTCCCTGCTGATTCCACTGTGTCTGAGGAGAAGGAGGCATTTGCATTTGTGTTCTATACCGTGGTGACACCCTTGCTTAACCCAATGATTTATTGTCTGAGGAACAAAGAGATGAAAAGGGCAAGTAGGAATACTGCAAGGAGGAACACATACTTCTTTTAATATTGGGCTGGGGACCATCTTGTTACGAATGCTGACAGTATTTAAAGAATGATCAGCAGTATGGAAGTGCAAGCAGTATATAAAGCAGAGCCGTTCATTATGCATATTCAGAATTGTCTTATCACTTGGTAACCAGCAGTGCATGTTCATATTTGCACCATCAAACATTATTTGCAGCTGCATTTTTACATTTGCCCAGATGCTCAGTCATCATTAGTTCATGGTCAGATTTGTGCCTCACTAACTAATCCGCACTCTATCCCCAGGTTTATACATTCACTGAGAAATAAGTCATTCAGCATGGGGATACTTTGTAAGGTTGACGCACTCTGTCATTCAGTTTCAAAACTCAGTGCCTGCTGCTACTTACACCAAAGATGGCAGTGTATACTTGCACCTGTGCCTCCACTCGAAGTCTAACTCATCCATGAAAGAACAAGTTGTGTGCTATTGCCATGGATCCCACCCGCGGCCGTCATGATTGAAGAGATGACTAAGGTCTGGCTTCAAGCTCCACTCATCCCTTAACCCATTATTATTGAGATGCCAACGGGTCACTGTCTGACTGTGTTGTATTCTGGTCTACCACAACAATGCCTGGCAGATGCCATGTTAGGGAGCGAGAGGGTACTTCAACATGCAGAATGGTCAGTACCATCCTGTCTTTACCATCAGCTGCAGTCCTAGAAACATCCCATATTCACTGTATTACAAGTGGTATAGGCTATAATGTACTTGAACTGCGGTGGACGGGCAACCACCACATTTGTAATGAAGAATCTGTCTGCCAAACTCTAAATATGGTGCTGATTTCTTTAAATTGCAGATTTCTACAGGAAAACACCATACCGCATAACAAATCGCTGTAGGTTTATTACTTACTTATTAATTATATGGGTCTGTCAGAAGGTATGTGTACAAGAAATGTTGTCATATGTTATACACTCTACAGGTTTACATACTCAGATTGCATGCTATTTCAAAAATCCACCTCCCACTATATTTCCAAATCCCTGCATGAAAAAGTAACCTTGACTTAAAACTGTCTTGTTTTTCTTTTGAATGCCCAAATGCTTACCTTCCAGGCTCTGCATGACTCCTCTCCCCTGACTATGGCCTACTCTGCCTAACAGACTTATTAACTAATCATACATCTCTGCAAATTTCCCACACCGACTCTCATAGATCACTTCCCCTTCTTTGAAACTGTTTACCTGCATCCCAGCAATACAGTGCACCTGATTTAAAATTTAGCAGGCAAGTTACTCCATCACAAACGAGACGGCTATTCCGCCCACCTTAGTACAGGTGCATTGTATCCTATGGCATTTGTAATAAGGCAGATGTTATGTCTATCACGTTTGTGATGGAGTAACCCGTCCACCAAACCCAAATCAGGCCCTTATTCTCCTCAGGCCTCTCTATTCATCACACTAATCATTTGCATGAACTTACACAACCCCTGCTAGTGATCACACCTCACTTCTATTAATGTAATGTACCACAAGTAAACTGAAACATAAAATGGTTTTCTTGAGAACACAAGACTAATAGCAATGACTAACAATAACAAATAAACCACTGGATTAACCACTAACCTTGGGATACAGAGAAGCGTGCTGCTTACCGCGAACCACTTCAACACCTTGTCAAGGTTCGTAAGTGCTATATAAATGCAATTACAACAATTCCAATAGGGCAATATAACTGTATATATTCCTCCATGTTAACTTTAATTGTCTGCTTGAGAACATATATATCTTGAAGTGTAAATTATTTTAGAAACAAATTAGAAAAAGAGGTCATGTTTCTATAGACATGTCTTGGAAATTGTGACATCATATGGAAACAAATTACTTTGGATGACAGATGATGGGATATCTGTTCATACTTCTCTGCAGTTATACATCTCAAGCTCCATCACATAGGACAATGAATTTTGTTGCAGCCATTTTATTCTCTTGAGTTGAAATTCTAGCTGAAATAATGCTGGAACGCTCAGAAAAATGCAAGTAGAGCTGAGCTGCTCTGAAGTTCACAGCAACCTGTGGTCTAGCGGGGGCTTGTTCTGGCCACGCGAGAAGATGGCCGCTTAGATCCGGAGCTCCGCGCTGTGGGGGGGCCCCGGCGGAGGCAGCAATACTTTGGCAGTCTTAAAGCGGCTTCAGAACAGCTTTCCTGACAGCTGAGAGACCGAGGCTGAGACAGTGTTGTTTTTGTCTTGGATGACGGCTCCCGCTACACGTCTCAGCTTCAGTAAATAATGGCTCCCATGCTGAGAGGATAATCACCTCATGACTGCGGGGGGCGACATTCACCAGTAGAAACTCTGAGGTGAGACTGCAGTTTTTATCTTGAAGAGCGGTTTAAGCTGAACTGTAATAACAGATTATGCAGTTCATATGCTGTGAGGAGAGATGCAGTGAAGCGCGCGCACACGCTTCTGAGGTGATTTAGGACTCTGAAACATTCCGGTTGGTCTTGGAAAATCATTTTCTCTTGTTTAACAGCACCAATGAGCTAAATGGAGTCCTGCATTCCTATCTATAAATAAGCACAGGCTGAAACAATGGAAAGCTACACCATAATATGGAATAAACGGCACTGAAGCAATTTTCTTTCCTTTTCTCCTCACATAATGACATAACAACAACTTGAGTATTTTATCTTGGATATACGTTTTTCCATTGTTTAAGCTCACATTTATTGCGCATGAGGCACAATATTAAAAGTACTGAAAAGCTGCTGCACTGATTTTGCGCAAAAATACCACAGTAATATAGTTCAATAGAAGTGATATAAGAAATTTAGCCTTCTTGGCGTGCTCTGCAATTAAACGTGGTGATTTCACAATTGCTGGGAACAGCTGACCTTGCACCTCATTTAATATATACTGCGTAGCATTGGCATTTCTGCTGCCAGAGAAGACAAAGCGGCTCTCTTTATTGACCACAACACTTCAATTGTCTGGATTTGTGCCTTCTGAAGTGCAGATACAGTATTGCACTACAAAGTTAGAATTATTGTGCCCAAGCCCAGCTTCATTTGATTGATTGGCAGAGCGCGGTCCTGTCTGGTATCTTTACAAAAAGGGAGCAAAGGCAAAATATAAGAATTCATTTCAATCGTCTAGATGCAGTGCAAAATAAAGACCAAGAATTGCTCTTTCTTCGCAGTAAGATAGTTGACTTGGAGGACCGTAGTAGGAGAGACAATATTTGCTTTTTTGGCTTTCCGGAAAATATTGAAAATCAAAATGCTAGGTTATTTCTTTGTGACGTTCTTCCGAAGCTAACTGGCATCACCTTTGACCCTCCTTTAGAGATCCAAAGAGCTCACCGCATAGGTCCTCCACGAAAAGATAGCACAGCTCGACCACGACCACTTATCGCTTGTTTTCTCAGGCATGAGCAAACCAGACTTCTACTAACCACAGCGCGTTCGCATGGCTCATTTTCATATAAGGGTCACGTCATCCACATGGCTGCGGATTTCTCTAAAGAGACTAACGAGAGGCGCAAAGCATTCCTTGCTATTAGACCTCAGTTACGACAACTGGACATTAAGGGGCCGATTCCGATCTCGGTCGGAGGCGTACCCAATACCATTCGGTCGGGAAAAAAGCCATGCGAAAGCCTGTTACCCGACCGATCCGTACAGCACACCGAACAAGTAAGTACGATGCGCACAACAGCACAGAATCCGGCCGAGCCGTACTCACCCAAACCAGGTCCTGTTCCCCGACCGAGGCGAATCCGGAAACGCCGAATCGAGTCGCACGGAAGGGAAAATGCAGCTCCGTCCGGCCGAACAAGTACGATGCGCTTCCCGTACGCGCCGAACCCGTCGCTACGCACGGCACGTCAAAGCATCCGGGAGAGGCGCACATAAGCTCCGATTTGCGCCACAACACGATCCACGGCTACGAGACGAACACGCCAGCAACGAGGACGACGCGAAGCGACGAGGACGACGCAAAGCAACGAGAAGGACGAATGACACAAACCAACCATGAATCCCTTCGTCCCGATCATACCAATATTCTACATTTACTACCGGAACAGGCACGGACGCGTACGGCGCAGAAGGTAAGTCAGACACCAACCACAAAACACATACAACACGTACACGACACATCACACACACACAGAGGGATGCAGAATATACTTACACCAGCAACAGCAGCACCATAGGGGTGGGATGCCCATCACCAATGCCACATATGCACACAGGGGCCTGAATGCGCACCACCACCCCTACCCAGGGGGTGCTGGATGCCTACCACTACTACCACCCTCACCCAGGGGGGGCTGGATGCCTACCACCACTACCACCCTCACCCAGGGGGGGCTGGATGCCTACCACCCTCAACAGGGGGGGCTGGATGCCTACCACCACCCTTAGCCAGGGGGGGCTGGATGCCTACCACTACTACCACCCACACCCAGGGGGGCTGGATGCTCACCACTACTACCACCCTCATCCAGGGGGGCTGGATGCCTACCACCCTCAACCAGGGGGGCTGGATGCCTACCACCACCCTTAGCCAGGGGGGCTGGATGCCTACCACTACTACCACCCACACCCAGGGGGCTGGATGCCTACCCCTACTACCACCCTCACCCAGGGGGGGCTGGATGCCTACCACTACTACCACCCTTAGCCAGGGTGGTGCCAGATGCCCACCACCACTACCACCCTTAGCCATGGGGGTGCCAGATGCCTACCACTACTACCACCCCCCTCACCCAGGGGGAGCTGGATGCCTACCACTACTACCACCCTTAGCCAGGGTGGTGCCAGATGCCCACCACCACTACCACCCTTAGCCATGGGGGTGCCAGATGCCTACCACTACTACCACCCTCACCCAAGGGGGCTGGATGCCTACCACCACCCTTAGCCAGGGGGGGCTGGATGCCTACCACCACTACCACCCTCACCCAGGGGGGGCTGGATGCCTACCACCCTCAACCAGGGGGGGCTGGATGCCTACCACCACCCTTAGCCAGGGGGGGCTGGATGCCTACCACTACTACCACCCACACCCAGGGGGCTGGATGCCTACCACTACTACCACCCACGCCCAGGGGGGCTGGATGCCTACCACTACTACCACCCTCACCCAGGGGGCTGGATGCCTACCACTACTACCACCCTCACCCAGGGGGGCTGGATGCCCACCACTACTACCACCCACACCCAGGGGGGGCTGGATGCCCACCACTACTACCACCCTGAGCCAGAGGGGGCTGGATGCCTACCACTACTACCACCCTCACCCAGGGGGGGCTGGATGC
Organism: Calotriton arnoldi; assembly: GCA_963921515.1. NCBI lineage: Eukaryota > Metazoa > Chordata > Amphibia > Caudata > Salamandridae > Calotriton > Calotriton arnoldi. The sequence goes on from CAWUFW010011188.1 coordinate 119,836, forward strand.
CTACCACTACTACCACCCTCACCCAGGGGGGGCTGGATGCCTACCACTACTACCACCCTGAGTAAGGGGGGGCTGGATGCCTACCACTACTACCACCCACACCCAGGGGGGGCTGGATGCCTACCACCACCCTTAGCCAGGGGGGGCTGGATGCCTACCACCACTACCACCCTCACCCAGGGGGGGCTGGATGCCTACCACCCTCAACCAGGGGGGGCTGGATGCCTACCACCACCCTTAGCCAGGGGGGGCTGGATGCCTACCACTACTACCACCCTCACCCAGGGGGGGCTGGATGCCTACCACTACTACCACCCTTAGCCAGGGTGGTGCCAGATGCCCACCACCACTACCACCCTTAGCCATGGGCGTGCCAGATGCCTACCACTACTACCACCCTCACCCAGGGGGGGCTGGATGCCTACCACCACCCTTAGCCAGGGGGGCTGGATGCCAACCACCACTACCACCCTCACCCAGGGGGGCTGGATGCCTACCACCCTCAACCAGGGGGGGCTGGATGCCTACCACCACACTTAGCCAGGGGGGGCTGGATGCCTACCACTACTACCACCCACACCCAGGGGGGGCTGAATGCCTACCACTACTACCACCCTCACCCAGGGGGGCTGGATGCCTACCACTACTACCACCCTTAGCCAGGGTGGTGCCAGATGCCCACCACCACTACCACCCTTAGCCATGGGGGTGCCAGATGCCTACCACAACTACCACCCTCACCCAGGGGGGGGTGGATGCCTACCACTACTACCACCCTTAGCCAGGGTGGTGCCAGATGCCCACCACCACTACCACCCTTAGCCATGGGGGTGCCAGATGCCTACCACTACTACCACCCTCACCCAGGGGGGGGGGGGCTGGATGCCTACCACCACTACCACCCTCACCCAGGGGGGGCTGGATGCCTACCACCCTCAACCAGGGGGGGCTGGATGCCTACCACCACCCTTAGCCAGGGGGGGCTGGATGCCTACCACTACTACCACCCACACCCAGGGGGGGCTGGATGCCTACCACTACTACCACCCTCACCCAGGGGGGGCTGGATGCCTACCACTACTACCACCCTTAGCCAGGGTGGTGCCAGATGCCCACCACCACTACCACCCTTAGCCATGGGGGTGCCAGATGCCTACCACTACTACCACCCTTAGCCAGGGGGCTGGATGCCTACCACCACTACCACCCTCACCCAGGGGGGCTGGATGCCTACCACCCTCAACCAGGGGGCTGGATGCCTACCACCACCCTTAGCCAGGGGGCTGGATGCCTACCACTACTACCACCCACACCCAGGGGGCTGGATGCCTACCACTACTACCACCCTCACCCAGGGGGCTGGATGCCTACCACTACTACCACCCTTAGCCAGGGTGGTGCCAGATGCCCACCACCACTACCACCCTTAGCCATGGGGGTGCCAGATGCCTACCACTACTACCAGCCTCACCCAGGGGGGCTGGATGCCTACCACTACTACCACCCTTAGCCAGGGTGGTGCCAGATGCCCACCACCACTACCACCCTTAGCCATGGGGGTGCCAGATGCCTACCACTACTACCACCCTCACCCAGGGGGGGCTGGATGCCTACCACTACTACCACCCTTAGCCAGGGGGGGCTGGATGCCTACCACTACTACCACCCACACCCAGGGGGGCTGGATGCCTACCACCACCCTTAGCCAGGGGGGGCACTGGATGCCTACCACCACTACCACCCTCACCCAAGGGGGGCTGGATGCCTACCACCCTCAACCAGGGGGGGCTGGATGCCTACCACCACCCTTAGCCAGGGGGGCTGGATGCCTACCACTACTACCACCCACACCCAGGGGGGCTGGATGCCTACCACTACTACCACCCACACCCAGGGGGCTGGATGCCTACCACTACTACCACCTTAGCCAGGGGGCTGGATGCCTACCACTACTACCACCCACACCCAGGGGGCTGGATGCCTACCACTACTACCACCCCCACTCATAGGATGGACAATGCATGACACAACCAGCACACCACAACCTAGGGAATGCAAGAAAAAGACATCCCCCAACACCATGACAAGCGTGTGTAGACTGTGTCAAATGCCTACAACACCGAACATGACTTTGAACATACAATGTGACCCCCTAGCACATGTGCCACACATATATGTGTGTGGCACCCACAATGCAAGCAGGCCATGACCATTGTGGCAATGGGGTCCAAACCCCCATCATCACAGTGACCAAAATGTAAGTGTGGGGTCCATAGCTGAAGCACATTTTGAACATTGTGGCAATGGGGTCCAAACCCCATCATCACAGTGACCAAAATGTAAGTGTGGGGTCCATAGCTGAAGCACATTTTGAACATTGTGGCAATGGGGTCCAAACCCCATCATCACAGTGACCAAAATGTAAGTGTGGGGTACATAGCTGAAGCACATTTTGAACATTGTGGCAATGGGGTCCAAACCCCCATCATCACAGTGACCAAAAGGTAAGTGTGGGGGCCATAGCTGAAGCACATTTTGAACATTGTGGCAATGGGGTCCAAACCCCCATCATCACAGTGACCAAAAGGTAAGTGTTGACAAAGAAAGAGGTGCAACTGCCAAACTGCATGGATGATTCCTGGTCACAGAACAAAAAACACATCAGTGGCAAAGTAGTGTATGTGTCCCATTGCAACATAAATTGGGGGAGCCAAATACTGCAGTGCAAATAAGACATACCTTTGGCCATGTGCAGACAAACAACACCCATGGGGGCTGACACCGTCAACATTCATCAATGACACAATGACAGAAGTGACCATCAGAATGCAGACCCACATATTTGCACCAAATGGGCACACAAATGCAGATACCCTGTGGAGACTGCAGATGTGAGGTGAACAGATACCATACCATGGCAGCAATGGGACACACAAACCATGATCATTGTGCTGACCGATGACCTAGGAGTCCCAGGGACAGCAGGGGAAACCCACCAAACTACATACAGCCAATGGCACACCCAAGATATGCCAATGCAGTGGTGCAGATGCACAAACACAAACAGGCAGACCCACACTGCACATCATACACAACAGGTGAGGGGGGTGCCAGTGTCCCCAGGCAACCACACAACACATGAGGAGACCTGAATACCAATCATACAGATGTGCATACAGTGCCACACAAAGGTAACTCATGGATCCAAATCCCATATGTGGGCAAGCAGGCATTGTCAGATGAGAGGGAGCACAAATCACACATGTCACACAGGCACGTAGGGACAGCAACTGACACAGCAAGACACAGACACACCACAGCACCACCCCCAGGGCCCCCACAATGTGGTGACCCTGGGCTGCATTCCAATCCCACTGTGATGACAAAGCTAAATGTTGTTCACACTGTGAACCACAGTCATGTGTCCTGAGCAACTAACTACCATCACACCTACACAAGCACAAATCAATCAGCATGGCCAGTAAGCCAAGGCCAACATGGAGGCAGGGGCCTAGCCGGGCAACAACTCTCATCTGCACACACTCAACACCACACCCCTCGACCTCCAACAATGTGCAGCAGTGAAGTACACATGCACTGGTGACATTGCACATGCACCCATGACTATTCCAGGGTGGTGGGTGGGAACCAAGGTGCAGAAACACATCACACATGGCCACTCAACAAGACTCCTGAATGTCTGACACACTGCACACTACGCTGTACATGGACATGACGGCAATACCACACCAACCAATGGGATCCCAGCCACAGTCACACACCAATGAAGAAGCCAAGGTCACCCACAAAGAACACACATAGACAACAACCAACATTGCAGCCCGGACCCTGAGGAGTGCCAGCAGTCACACACACAATGTGTCACAATCACTGAAAGATAACACAAACTGGATATCACATGACAGGGGCAAACAACAAGTGCCAAGGGGAAACCTGACTGTGACCCATCTGCGTCTGCACACAAACTCAGCCCTGACAGCAAACACACCTATGGGTGACACCCTGATGACCAGTAATGTGCCATGCATCCACATCACAGAGAACCCAGGGAGAAGACTTGGGGGAACATAGGTCAACTCAGCAAGCATCACAAACAGGTACAACACTAGGGATCACAGCATGCACAGCTAAACGGAAGTGAACACACAGACATGCTCATACAACACACACCTTGGGCGCAGGCAATGTCACAGGAGTACACACTGCCATGAGGGGACTCCACTCCTGTGTGAGGAAAGCTGTGCCATATGTTGCCTCAGTAGGGCCCCATCATGTCAGCTGAGCACTTGGTCACACAATCAACAATTAGCACCAAATGAGGGCTCCCGTCACATCAGCCTGGTCATGGAAGTGCCAACGGAATCATCAGCACAGATCCAACACACTTGTATAGCAATGTTGCACTGACAACACAGATGAGTCCTTCCCCATTGATGCCCAAACCTGCATGTCCAGTGGAGATGGCCACACGGTCAGGGAAGTAGACGAATTGAACAATGGCAGGCACAACAGATGTGCAGGGGTGGAAGCCACAGATGTGAAATAGCTAATCTAAGTAGGAAATCCCATTGCCAAATACTGAACACATGACACCCTCAGATGCTGCTATGGATGACATGGATACACCACAGGATAGGACACATTCCCCCTGGACCACATGGGTTCCTGCACAGTAACACTTCATTATCATGAGACCAAATATCACCATCACTGCAGCAAGGGCATGGTTAGCATCATCAACAACATGTACATCAGAAGCATAAGCACTAGAGAACAGAAAGTTGCTTTATTCAGCATATGTGTAATGAAAACAAAGTCCAGAAAAAACACAAAGGCCAATGGCCAGTCCATTGTTAAAGTCCAAACAGGGTGACAGTGGCTGATGTCACCCTACGCATGCCTGCACAAAACCAGGGACAATCCACTAGGAGGGGCAACCGGGGGGGTAGGCCAGGCACCGCAGGGACAGGATCAGGGCTCACCAGGAGGAAGCAGGGAAGGGGTGGTGGGTGCTGGAGAGCCACTGACAACTGCAGTGGAGGTGTCTGACATGGTGTGTGCCGGCACAACTGGGGGGCATGACTCAGATGGTGTGGGTGCCGGCACGACTGCAGTGGACCCTGCAGATGGAGTGGACAGGTCCGCAACTGCAGTGCCCAAGTCAGACAGGGTGGTAGTGGACTCCACTGCAGTGCCTACCACCAGGGGAGGAGAATGGGGAACAGGCAAGGTGGGCTGGACAGAGGGGGAGGACACCCTCACCACATCAGTGGTACAGACAAGCGCAGCGGGGGTGTGGTGCCGGGAGAGCAAGTGGCAGGGGGAGAAGGCCGGATCCTCTTGGGGATGGTATATCTGTGGGTGGGGGAACCTGGGGCAGGGTGTGGTGGGGGCACCTGTGGAGTGGGGGCCTGAGGGATGGAGGAAGGAGACCTGGTGCCTGAGCTGCAGGGCGGCGGCGGGGTCTTGCTCTTACCACTCCGTGGGGACTTGCGGGTGGGGGCCTCAGTCTGTCTGCGCCTGGGGGAGGGTGTCCGGGGGTGAGGGGCACTCTGCTCTGTGTGGGGGGCTTCCTCTTCCCCTGGATGCTGGAGCAGCTGGATCAGAGGGGAAGAGGCCGAGGTCACTGAGGAAGAGGCGCTGGGTCTTTGGGGTTGCAGGTGAGGCAAGGGAGGGTGTTTTGGAGGGAGAGGCAACTGAGGACTGCGCAGTGCTCGTGGATGCGTGTGTGTGTACCAGGGCCCCATCCCCTGTGAGTCTGGTTTCAGTCCCCTGACTGTGCGTGCGTGTGCGTTTTGTTTGTGGCGTGTGTGTCTGTGTGCTGGATGTGTGTGTGCTGGTGTGTGCCTGTGCCGGTGTGTGTGTGCTTGGGACGGGTAAGGTGCTGGGGAGTGTGGATGGAGCAGAGGCAGGAGGGTGAGGGACTGTCTGAGGAGGGACACTGCTGCTGTCAGGGAGGAGTCCATGGACCTATTGCCCCTCTGTAGGTCAGACATGCCCGATGAGATGCCCTCCATGAACAACACCAGCTGAGTCAACAGAGCGGTGTGCGCATGGAGGACACTCAGCATGGCTGTCTGCCCTACATGGAGCTGGCGAAGGAGGTACACAGACTCCTCACTCAGGGCAGCAGGGGACACAGGGGCGGGGGGTGCGGTGCCTGGCCCAAAGGAGACACGCTCCCGAACATGAGAGCCTCCACGGACCTGGGGAATGGGAGCCGATGGGAGGGCGGTGGTGGTGCTGGTGGTGTGGGGACAGCAACACTAGCTGGGGTGTGGTGGCTGCTGACACCCGCCTCCATAAGGGACTCATCCTCCGAGTTGCTCTGGTCCTCAGCTGAGGTGGGTGGTGCTGAGGACTCCTCGGTGTGGCTCCCCTCGCCCTCCGTGCCACTGGGTCCCTCCGACCACTCCTCGGCTGCTGACCCAGTCTGGCTCTCCGGCTCCTCCTGGTCCGTGGAGCTGTCCCCTTCCGTGGCCGTGGATGTATCTGCAAACAATGGGGAAACAGACAGACATCAGTCACCTGCACCAAACGCACACACCACTGTGAGCACAGCACATTACAGTGCAAGCCCTGGCATCATTAGTTGTACATTGCTAAAAGTGCCCTAACTGAACAGGAGAAGCCAATTGTCAGTCTGATGCCAACCATGGCACTCACATCCCACATGGCCTTGCACCCATCTGTCTGGTGTCTGTTGGATGGCAACACCCCAGTGTGGACACATGCACCAAGTACACAGTAGTTGGACAGTGCAGAGGACACAGTGTGGCATGTGGACATGCACACATCACAGCTCTTGCCATTGAGTCAGTACAGATTTCCGGATGAAAGGGATGCCCAGAGTCAAATAGGAAATGCATGTGATGCATACCAGCGACAGACACCATGATGCACCCATGTCCTGATAGCCATCGCCACAATGGTGTGCATGTAGCACATGTCACTCCCCTGCAGGATCACCAATAAGTAGACACATGCCATGGCGGAGGCATGACTGCTAAGTCATACATCACTGTCTCAGTGATGTATGACTTGGCAGCCAGACAACAACACTCTGCACTGTGTCACAATAGTAGGTCATGGTGAATGCAAGTCCTGGAGCTGCACAAGTGCACATGTACATCCCCCACACAACACATCATCTTTACCCTTATCTGTCCAGGTCATACCTATTGGACATATGGGTGACCTGTGACACTACCCTCTGAACCTGAGCCCCTCACAATCTGCTGTGAATGGGGAACAGCTGCCTGAACTTCACATTCGCATACCCCAGTCTGCACGGGCAGCTGATCAAACACCTATGTGACACACAAGTATCGTCTCCTATGGTCACATCTCCAGGGGCATGCTGAGCCCCTACCAAGAAACACCCCAGCAGTCCTGGCAACTAATCCACAGCACACTGACACAGAGGCAGACACCTGAGGGGTCAAATCACTGCGCACAATGTGTCAGCTGATACACGGGAGTGGGAGTACAGAGTGCATTGCATGGCCTGGAGTAGGCATGACTGTCCTGCCCCACATGAATGAGGGATGAGCCCTTAACAGTGGATAGCTGGCTATGTATGTGTGACACACGTAATCTGCACACTCCTGGGGCCCAAACATTGTTCCCACCCGCTGCATGGGCGTGTGCCACATACCCCAGGCACATGTGGTGGCTCAGCTCAGCAAGTGGACCGCATATCAAAGCAACACGCAGATTACATGTCCGAACACAGGCGTAGTGTGAACAATGTACCCACCCATGATGCCCACAACAGAGTTAGGGAAACAGATGCTGTCCCCCACCTTTAGTGAAGCAAACTGCAAGGACACAGTCCCAAGTGACACAATTCCCTGAATGTAAGGGCCACACCTGGGTATCAGATGAGCAGTGGGCAGTGCACAATAGAGGGACATGGCTCCTGGACAACATGACTGCTGCACTGTGGCAGTTGAACCAGGCCAGAGGAGGGCACAAAGCATGTAATACAGAGTTCACAGTGCAGTCTTTGACTCACCCCCTCCTTGCTGCTGTCTGGCCTTCAGCTGCCCATCCAGGTCTGGAAACACCACCGCCAGGATCTGGAGCATGTGGGGGTCAGGGTCCATGTTCCGCCCCTCCTGCGAGGAGGCGACAGCTTCAGCTGGACCCGTGCAATCCTCCGGGTCCAGCCCCGAAGGTCCTGCCACCTCTTCTGGCAGTTGCGGATCCGGCGCTTGTAGACCCCCACGGACCGGACAGCCCGGACGATGTCCTTCCAGATCTCCTGCTTCCGATGGGCATTAACCTGTCAGGATGACAAAGTGAAAAGGCCATTACTACACATGCAACATATCCGTGCAACACACAGTTGTATATACATGTCTCAATCACAGGGGCACATGATGTACACAGGCAGTGCAAAGCTGCCCATGGACAGTTTGCCAGACGTTACTACATGGTATCATTGCATGGGAAGTAAAACCTTGTTCAAATGCACTGTCACTGCACCATACCTGTCCAGTGCATGTCACTACACACTATGGGGGTGACAACTACTCAGTGAGCCTGCTAGCCAGTGGCGTGCAGACTTTCAGCCTTGCTAGTCAGACAATATGCACATTCAGAAAGGCAGTGCACAGAACACTCACCTGCTCCCCTGGTGTCCCATACAGCTTGCTGTACTGTGGAAGTAGGCTGTCCAGCAGGGCCTGGTTCTCCTCAAGGCTGAAGGCTGGGGCTCTCTCCACAGTACGTGCCATTGCAGGGTCCAGAGGGGCAGAGACAGCAGCAGTGCAGTGGCAGATGTCGTCCTGGAGCATGTAGTGCAGGCAAGTGAGCTCTCAGAGGAACAGCCAGCAATATATATGTGCTGGAGAGGCAGATACTGTCCCTTGTGTCCAAAGTGATAGGTCCAAGTCGTTTGCATCTTCTGAATCTGGCCAATCCATGGAATAGCAGCACCAAAACACGCCCACAGCATCCTTCAAATCTTCAACTTCATGACATACATGATTTTGCAACATTGTTGTGGATGACCAACTGAATTTACAGCAACCGACTCGTTCGAAATTCGAAACGCGTCCGTTGCCAGGCAAGCCCATTGTCAATGGGTGCGCACCGATCGGTCCATTGCGGTACAACGCGTACAGGGGTACAACGCGTACCCGCACACATTGAATGCAATGGGCCGGCCGGGGCACCGATCGGTCCATTGCAGTTCAAGGCGCACAGGGTACAACGCGCACCCGCACACATTGAATGCAATGGGCGGCCGAGGCACCGATCGGTCCATTGCAGTTCAAGGCGTACAGGGGTACAACGCATACCGCGCACATTGAATGCAATGGGCGGCCGGGGCACCGATCGGTCCATTGCAGTTCAAGGCGTACAGGGGTACAACGCGTACCCGCACACATTGAATGCAATGGGCCGGCCGGGGCACCGATCGGTCCATTGCAGTTCAAGGCGTACAGGGGTACAACGCGTACCCGCACACATTGAATGCAATGGGCCGGCCGGGGGCACCGATCGGTCCATTGCAGTTCAAGGCGTACAGGGTACAACGCGTACCCGCACACATTGAATGCAATGGGCGGCCGGGGCACCGATCGGTCCATTGCAGTACTAACGCGTATAGGGTACAACGCGTACCGCACACATTGAATGCAATGGGCCAGCCAGGGCACCGATCGGTCCATTGCTGTTCAACGCGTACAGGGGTACAACGCTGCATCCGCGCACATTGAATGCAATGGGCCGGCCAGGGCACCGATCGGTCCATTGCAGTTCAAGGCGTACAGAGGTACAACGCGCGTACCCGCACACATTGAATGCAATGGGTCGGCCGGGGCACCGATCGGTCCATTGCAGTACAACGCGTGACAGGGGTACAACGCGTGCACCGCACACATTGAATGCAATGGGCCAGCCGGGGCACCGATCGGTCCATTGCTGTTCAACGCGCATACAGGAGTACAACGCTGCACTCGCACACTTGAATGCAATGGGCCGGCCGGGGGCACCGATCGATCCATTGCTGTTCAACGCATCACTGTATATGTGACTGGCATATGTCAGCATGCCTGTCTCAGATGGACATATGCCAGCCACAGATAGCTCCCAGGGAGTGAGGGGCACACCTACATCACGACAGCCTGTCCAAACTTTATCATAAGGCATGTAATGCTGCATTTGCTATTGTGTGTATGTTGGTATACATGTTGTCCTGTGGGTGTCACCTGTGGGCAGCCACCCCCAGGTTGTGCACCTGTTCATGGGGACAGGATCCTGGGTGTTACGTGTACATGACCACTGTGATGTGCAACTGTTCATATCTGTGCATGTGCCATGGTCACATTTCACGGTGGTGTATGTGTATGTCATGTCACATACCCCTGAGTCTCATGTGGGACGGTATGTTTGAGCCAGGGTGTCCCAGTGGCACAATAGTGATGGTCCTCCACAGTCTTTGTGCATGTAGTGTTTACGATGTCTCTGATTTCATGTGCACAATGGGAGACAGTCTCCACATCCACGTTGTGTGTGCATGGACTTTGATGTTGTGCGTGTGTGTGTCACAGACGTCCATGTCTGTCCTGCCGTGGCAAGTGGGACCACTACCTGTGGGGGTCATGGTTGTTTTGCTGTGGTGTTTACATGATACTCCATGTAATGCCAGTGTCCATGTGGCAATACAGGGTCCCTGGGAATGTACCTGTCGTTGAGCTGTGGTGCCTGGGGCACATCTGTCCTCACATGTCACTGTGGGGGGTGATTGTGACACGGCAGCAGGAGATGGGAACTGTGACACGGCCTCATGATATCCAATGGGCCAACCTGGGACTAATTGATGCCACTTGTTGGACCGTGTTGACAGATGTTGGCCATGTATGTACCATACATGTCCTCACGGAACTGCACACTTCATGTAGTTGTGCCTCATAATGATGTATGTTGGGATATTGAGTGTGTTCAATGCCGCATATGTGGGGTGACTGACAATCTTGCTTACTTCTCCTCTGCACTGCAGGGCTCCTGCTGTCCATCGACCATTCCCAGACCTGGCAACGATGGTGGAACGGGACAGCATCCGACGGTACCGCTTCACCAGGCAGCTGATTGAGGATTTGGCAGTGCAGTTGTCCCCACATTTTCAGCCTGGCCGGCCGTATCCTACAGCGCTGACCCCCAAGGTGAAGGTGATGGCAGCCCTACACTTCTTTGCCACCGGTACCTTCCAACATACTGTGGCGACTGCTGGTGGGATGTCACAGACCATGTTGAGCCGTGTGCTCTGCGATGTTTTTGCGGCAATGTTGCTATTCCTGAACCGGTACATCTATTTCCCTAGACTGCGACGACTCACTGACGTGAAGAGTGACTTTTATGCCCTGGGGAGGATGCCGCATGTCATTGGCTCCATTGATGGGACACATGTGGCTTTGGTACCACCACAGGCCCAGGAGCAGGCCTACCGTAACCGCAAGCACTACCACTCGGTCAATGCACTGGTGGTGTGTCTTGCAGACATGACCATCACACACGTGTGTGCCCGTTTCCCTGGTTCAGCACACGATGCCTTTGTGATGAGGAGTAGTCGCATCCCCAGGGTGATGGCACAGATGCAGAACCACCGTGCCTGGCTTGTCGGTGTGTACTGACTTTGTGCCATTGTGTGTGATCTGATCTGTAGTATTCCGCCCACTTTTCCAAGTCAGCTAATGTGCACTTGTCTGTCCGTAGGTGACTCGGGATACCCCAACATGCCGTGGTTGCTGACACCCCTCAGGAACCCTGTGACACCAGCCCAGATGCGCTACAATGAGGCACATGGTCGGACCAGGAGAGTAATTGAGCGGACATTTGGTCTCCTGAAGAGCCACTTCCGCTGCCTGGACAAGACCGGAGGGTCCCTCCCATATGCCCCTGCGAAAGTGTGCAAGATTATCATCGTCTGCTGCATGCTCCACAACCTGGCAGTGCGGAAGGAGTTGCCTCTCATCCAGGATGACAATGACCAACATCCGCCACCTGTGGAGGATCCTGGCCTGGACCACGAGGCCAGTGACGATGATGATGATGATGATGAGGGTGATGTCCGCACACAGCTCATCACCAACTTCTTTAGCTGAATGTGAGTATCCTGAGGTGTCATGTCAATGATGTGAGTTGGCATGATATGTGTAGGTGGTGCTCTGGTGCTGTTGGAGTGTGTCCATGGGCTACTTGACTGGATGTGTGTTGCGATGTGTGCTTACAGGTGGGCTGTACTCCCCAACAGTGTTGACATGCTAACTTGGTTATGGGTGGGTATCTTGTAACATGTATTGTGCATGAGTTTTGCTGTTCTGTCCTGTACTCCATTGCTTTTGACTGTGTGTCATTTCTGTCCTTCACAGGGTACTTTCAGATTCGTTTGGTCAACTGTGTCCACCGACGACGTGAGTGCACTTCCAGGCTGGTAGCTGTTGTGTCCCTACAGGTGATGTGCCCCACACCCATGGACTTCCTTCCGTCTACAGTTGTTGACTGTGTGCCCGCTGCCAGGTGGGATTACCTTGCATCTGTAGTGGTTACGACATGTTGCAACTGTGTAATAAACCTGTGCTTCACTTTGTGATGTGCGTTGTCTGTGGTCACACATTTGACTGCCATTTGCTTACTGCACCTATGGGCTACTTGACTACAACTGGCAATGGGTGTGGTGTCTGTGCATTGCACCGTCTTCCCTGGCAACATCAGTGTAGGCAATGAGTCAGATGGCCTAGGTGTGTATGTGTTGTGAAGCCCTGGTGGTGTGTCTCCCTCAAATGTGTCACGTTGCCTTTAATCACATGCCTGTGTTGTACTTGCTGTTGAAGTTCGCATACACAGTGTAATTTTGCAGTTCATCATCCCCATAACAGCACCCACGTTGGAATCACAACAGAGGCAAGTATGGTGTATTAGTGTGTTTATTGTGATACATTTGTGTGAATAGTGCATAGGATGGGTAGTGCTGTACATAAATCTTGCAATCACAAGTCCCTAGGTGAATTGAAAGTCCTGGTAGACAGAATCCCCAGTATCGGGGCCACAGTTGTCTGACACATTGGTCCAACTTGTACTCCCATGCAATGTGTGGGAGTAGTGTTGCCGTCAACAGGGTGAACAGTCTGTGCACAAAGGTGAACATCCAGAACAGGTTCAGGCTTCCTGGGAGTTGCGCTTGGCCATTGGCCTCTCACTTGCCCCTCTTCGGACGACCCCTCTTCTTGGGGGGGCCCTCAAGTACAGGCTGCTGCGGTGCAGGGGACTCTCCGCCAGAGTCATCCTCCCTCCCTGTGGCAGTTGCAGTTTGGGCAGCACCAGATGTTGTTGGCACACAGGGAGGTGTGGACTGGTTGCTGTTCATCTGGCGGAGGCATTGTAAAATGTCCCTGTGCACGGCCGTCATCTCATGCAGTGCATGTAGGAAGGTGGAATCTGACTATATGGTTGCCCCCACTTTTTTTATGGTGTTTTGCTGGTTTATGACTTAGTTGGACTGGGATCCTGCTATTCAGGGCCCCAGTCTATCTGCTTTCTCTGTAAAGGTTTCCATGTGCCTTAGGCACATCACTGATTGGAATCTGGAGTGCCCTTATAAGTCCCTAGTATATGGTATACTATGTACCAAGGGCATAGGTACCTCAGAGGCCTGCCAGGGGCTGCAGCATGTATTATGCCACCCCTGGAAGGCCATCCAAACTGACACCACAGGTCTGCTACTGCAGCCTGGGTAAGGTGGTGCATGCACTCTTACTGTGATATAGGTTACCTATATCACTAAATACATACACACATATAAACCTATAAGTCACTCCTAAGGCAGGCCTTATCAATCCTAAAGGCAGAGTGCATGGTTCCTATGTGAGAGGGTGCCCCTGCATGAGCAGGGCCCCTCTGCAGCGTTCGGAGACCATTCTCTGATGCTGTTTGTAGTGCAGCCTGACCATATACTCTTAAGCGCATTATAACCACGCGGTAAAATGCTAACTTTGGAATGGCTGCACCTAAACATGTCGTGTTTGGTGTCAAACATCTTGGAATACTACCCCCCGCCAACTCTGGCGGCGGGGTAGCATTCCACCCTTCTAGAGGGAAAGACATGTTAACTCTGGCCTGGCCGGTAACTTCTTTCTAAAGCCCTGGCATCACAAAATGGATGCTACTGCCACAGACACAAGTCTGGCCTCCTGCTGCTGGACGAAACTCCGGCAGGGGAGGCCTGGACACAGGTTTCCTGTCCCAGGGAGATGTGACCACCTCCCCAGACAGGATAATGTGTATTGGGGCTGGGCGGGAGCACTTTCTGGTGCTTTGAAGTCCTGCACTGGGGGCACATTTGGTGTCCCTAGGCATACCCCAGTTCAAACCGGATCAGGGGCTTCCAGCCCCTGCTTTGGCGTGAACTGGACAAAGGGAAAGGGGTGTAGCCACCCTCTGCCCTGACCCACCCATAGGTGGGGCCACAGAGTAGTCCAACCCCTATCCTTAGTCTAAGTATAGGAACCCAGTCCTTAGGACTTTAGATTATCCCTGGACGAAACTCTGAAACTGAATCCTGGACCTTCGACGCTCTACTCACGATTAGAGGACAGAAGAATCTCCTTGGGGTCAAGGAGTGACTCCCTGCTTGGCAGGCACCAAAGAAGCATCTGTCCGGTTCGCATTTCTGAAGCTCCCGCCGGACGCCGAAGTCATCGCATCACCAGAGGTGGATTCTCAGACTTCCCCGAGGCTACCCTGAGTCCCCAGCAAAGCTGAGGCCCGTGGCTATCGTGGGTGACTTGAGACCGTGACCCCTGGACACCGAGCACATTTGCAAGTGCATCCTCTTCTGGGTCTCCCAAGAAGTCGTGCTTTGGGCTCCGAGTAGCCCTAGCCTCCCGCACCACCTGCACCGAAGATCACTGGCCCCCACTCCACGAGTGTCCTGTAAGCCAGCTCCACGTGCGGCATCATGAGGCTCCTTCGCTGTCGCTAGCCCGTTGGCTAGTAGCCCTTAACGAAGGCCAATCTTTTTCTAACTTGGCATCCTGGTTGCTTCAGGCCTGTCCTCACTTACTTTTGCTGGGTGAGTTCCCCAGACCTTGCTGGTCTGCACCATCGACGATCTTCCTCTACATCAAGACTTGCCGTTGCCAAGGCTTGTTGGGTCCAATCCGGTCGCCGACACCTCAGCACTCGACAGACATTGTGTACCAGCCCGAATCCTGCTCCTGGTCGCCGACAACGCCTCCTGGACCTCGTGGCTGAAGAGTCAAGACGACCGTCAACGCACCTGAAGCACTCGACATCGGTGGGCATCTGTCCATCGCCTTCCTGGTCACTGGCTAGTGACCCAGACTCTGTCCCCTCTGCTTTCAGGTTCTTCAGAACTCCGATCCACTCTTGGATCCACCCGGACTCTTTTCACTTGGTCGCCAGCAGCACTTTGCAGCAGATCGCCATTCAAATCGACGACGAAACCCGACCCCGAAAGGCACCTATGCACCCGGCTTCCTGGGTGAGGTAACACGAGTACTCCGGTGCTCCCGTGGGTAGAGACTCTTCAAAGTCCTAGATCTCAAAGGGTTTGGTCCAAGTCCTCTTTAAGTGTCCCTTTTCTCTAATTTCCCGATCACGACTTTCTCCATAGAAGTCAACGGCGTATCGCGGTTGTGTATTTACACTGCACGCGTCCTCCCGTGGGTCCCCTGTGTCACTACCTTGGGTGGTTCCTTGTGGTCCAAGCACTTCTAGAGGCTCTAGGCCTAGTGTCTAGTTCAGTCGTGGTTCGCATACCACTTTATTGGTATATGGTTTGGTACGCCCCTAGGGCCCAAACGTGTATTTGTGCTATTACTGTGTTTAAATAACTTCTAACTTATGTATTTCGAACTCTAGCCTCATAAAGAGACTAGAGGGGTGTGTTTAGCAATAAATACATATATTTTGAATATATACCTGGTGTGGTGCTCTTTCATTTGATCACTCAAGAGATTATAGACTGGTAAAACAAGCTGCTTTACATTCCTTCAAGACTTAGCCTGAAGGCTGCTCTCCATAGCTACCACTAGGATAGCTTTCAATAAGGTTGTCTTTAACCTATCTCCAATAAGGGGTTGTTTGGACTGGTGCAAGGTGCCCACTATAATTAGTGGACAGCATATGCCAGGCCAACTTCTCACATTGGTGTGCAGCGTGTGGGATTCCAGCTTGCTATTGTTTTACCAGATAATCTCAATTGAATTGATCAACTGAAAACCACTAAAGGTACCTAAGGTACATATAATTTAAGCTTAGAATACAGTAAGTTCTACTGAACTTAGAGTTGTGTGTTAAGGGATAGCACAACCCTTTCTACAACTCAAGAGAGTTTAGTAGGCCACACTAGAGTAGGTAGTGCATACACCACACCACACTAGTAATGTCTTTAAGGGTAGGATCTAAAGAATCCTTGCAGGAAGCCACTGAGCTTCCACCCTCCAAGTATGATACACTCCCATTCTTGGAATTGAGAGCTTTATGCAACTTGAGAAAATTAAGGACAGGCCAAAGCTCCACCACCCAACACCTCAAGGAGTTGTTGGTGGCTTATGACCTTAGTAGGCCCTTGGGGACTGAAGGGGCAGGAGCTGAGGGTGGGGCAGATGATGAGGATGGGACCAGGGGTACCAGTACCCCCAGCCCCCTCTGAAACTGGCCAGGAGGGCGACAATGGCCCTGACCTGGATAATCCAACCCCTCCTGAGGAAGATGAAGAGGAGGATCAGAATGATGCCCCCTTTGTCCCGCCAGGAAGGATTGTGAGTGTGCCCAGAAGTTCTAGATCTTCTTCTCAGGAGTCTAACCACTCTGGCACCTCAATAGGGAGCTCTGTCTCATCTCATAGGAGGGAATCCTCTCATGAGAGAAGAAAGAGGCTGGTTCTATATGAGGAAGCTCAGCTTGAACTCAAAAAGAAGCAACTAGCCATAGACAGGGAGTCCCTAGATCTCTTTAGAGAGAGAAGAAAGTTGGGACTAGAGTCCCATGGTGGCAGCAATATCCCTAGAGATAGGGACAGGTCTTATGACCATAGAAACCTAAACAAGATTGTCCCTCCCTACCAGAGTGGGGATGACATCCACAAATGGATAACTGCACTGGAGAGGGCCTGTAAAGTTCAGAAGGTCCCCCAGAGGCAGTGGGCAGCAATCTTGTGGCTCTCCTTTGCAGACAAAGGTAGAGACAAGCTCCTCACTGTAAGAGAAGAGGATGCTGACAACTACACAGTCTTGAAGAGTGCTCTGATAGATGGGTTTGGCCTAACCACTGAACAGTATAGGTTGAAGTTCAGAGACACCCAAAAAGCTCAGACTCAAGACTGGGTTGATTTTGTAGATTGTGCTACAAAGGCTCTGGAAGGTTGGATACATGGCAACAAAGTGCATGACTTTTTAGGATTGTACAATTTGATTATGAGGGAGCAGATCCTTAATAATTGTCAAAACCAGCTTTTGCACCAGTATCTGGTGGACTCTGATCTGACCTCTCCCCAAGAATTGGGAAAGAAGGCAGACAAATGGGTCAGAACCAGAGTAAAAACTAGAAATCAGGGTGGTGACCAGAAGAAAGATTCTACTAAGTCCCAAGAGAAAGGTGGGGATAAATCTAAGGATAAGTCCCCTACAGGGCCCCAAAATTCCTCTTCTGGGGGTGGGTCCCAAACTCCTTCCTCTCCTGAAAAGAAACCATATTGCCATGTCTGTAAAAAGCCTGGGCACTGGAAAACTGATCCCAGTTGCCCCAGGATTGGCAATAAAGAAAATGTTCCTCCCACAACTACTACCACCCCTCCTGGTACTACCAGTAGTAATCCTCCAGTTGGGAGTAGTGCACCCAAAAAGTTAGGTGCTTTTGCAAGAGGAACAGAGGTGGGCCCTAGTTTAGACAGGGACCCCTCAACAGACTCCTCTGACTCTGATGGTGGTATAGGATTTGCCACCTTTACCATGGGTCCCATAGCATTGGGCAGGTACAGATTGGAGCCAATAATTAATGGTCAGAAAGCTGTGGCATTTAGGGACACAGGGGCTAGTGTCACCATGGTGGCAGGGAAACTAGTCCCCCTCACCAGCTTTTACCTGAGTTTAAATACCAGGTGACCAACATTGATGGTGTCAGAACAGATCACCCCATGGCCATAGTCAATCTCAGCTGGGAGGGGGTCACAGGCCCAAAAGAGTGGCAGTGTCCCCAACCCTACCTGTAGATTGCCTGATGGGCAATGATCTGGAAATTTCAGCCTGGGCTGAAGTTGAACACCAAACCCATCTCAGGATGCTGGGCGTCCCTGTAAAGGTTAGTGGGGCTGTAATGGCCACAGCCCCAGCCCAAGAATTTGGAAAGATGGAGCCTGAAAGAATGGCCCACTCTCCCCCAAAAGAGAGCACAAGGGTTGAAGAAAAGTCTTCTTCCCTCCAGACAGTAGGTAAGGGTCAGCCTCCTCAGGGAACTGACCCTACCCCTAGTGAAGGAACTGCCCCAGAGGTAGTCAGGCCTGGCCTGGCCACACCCCTGATGGCAGAGGACCCTTCCAAGGTGGTACCCAGTCTGGAGCAGGTAACCTGCCCTCTCTACCCTGCCTCAGCCAGCCCAGGGCTGCAGAGGTCAGGGAGGTCAGTGGACCCCCAGGGCCCCCTGTCCAGAGGAACACCCCCATCAGCAGATTAGGGGCACCCAGTCTAGTAGCCCTAGCCAGGTGAAAACTCCTCTACACACTGAGGGATCCCCCATGCCTTTATGTAGGGACCTCCCCAGAAGGACTCTGGTAGGCAAGGGCAAACCTGGGACCAGAAGGTTCCAAACCTGCCCTGTCCCTCCAGTAGTCCATCCAAAGGGACCCAACCCCCAGCTGTAGGCAGCCAAAGGTTGACCCTTAGAGCAAAGTGCAACTCAGTCATGGAAAGACAGGCATACATGGTGACCAGTGATCTGAGGAAACTGAGGCCAACATTCCTAGGGCCTCACTTCCCTACTCAGACACCTCACCAGCCTTGTACTTTACCTAAGCACACCACAGGTAGTGATTCCCCATGGTGGAGACCCTCTTATACCCTTAGGGTGAGGGATTGCTTAGTGGACCATAAGACAGGGGGCAACCATGCTAGTGCAGGTGCTTCCTTATATGACCACTTAGTCAATGAAGGCTCAACTGGCCAAGGTTAGCCTTATCTCCTTTCGTTTGGGGGTTATGTAGGAAGGTGGAATCTGACTATATGGTTGCCCCCACTTTTTTTATGGTGTTTTGCTGGTTTATGACTTAGTTGGACTGGGATCCTGCTATTCAGGGCCCCAGTCTATCTGCTTTCTCTGTAAAAGGTTTCCATGTGCCTTAGGCACATCACTGATTGAATCTGAGTGCCCTTATAAGTCCCTAGTATATGGTATACTATGTACCAAGGGCATAGGTACCTCAGAGGCCTGCCAGGGGCTGCAGCATGTATTATGCCACCCCTGGAAGGCCATCCAAACTGACACCACAGGTCTGCTACTGCAGCCTGGGTAAGGTGGTGCATGCACTCTTTACTGTGATATAGGTTACCTATATCACTAAATACATACACACATATAAACCTATAAGTCACTCCTAAGGCAGGCCTTATCAATCCTAAAGGCAGAGTGCATGGTTCCTATGTGAGAGGGTGCACCTGCATGAGCAGGGCCCCTCTGCAGCGTTCGGAGACCATCTCTGATGCTGTTTGTAGTGCAGCCTGACCATATACTCTTAAGCGCATTATAACCACGCAGTAAAATGCTAACTTTGGAATGGCTGCACCTAAACATGTCGTGTTTGGTGTCAAACATCTTGGAATACTACCCCCCGCCAATTCTGGCGGCGGGGGTAGCATTCCACCCTTCTAGAGGGAAAGACATGTTAACTCTGGCCTAGCCCGGTAACTTCTTTCTAAAGCCCTGGCATCACAAAATGGATGCTGCTGCCACAGACACAAGTCTGGCCTCCTGCTGCTGGACGAAACCCGGCAGGGGAGGCCTGGACAATAGGTTTCTGTCCCAGGGAGGTGTGACCACCTCCCCAGACAGGATAATGTGTATTGGGGCTGGGCGGGAGCACTATCTGTGTGCTTTGAAGTCCTGCACTGGGGGCACATTTGGTGTCCCTAGCATACCCCAGTTCAAACCGGATCAGGGGCTTCCAGCCCCTGCTTTGGCGCGAACTGGACAAAGGGAAAGGGGTGTAGCCACCCCTCTGCCCTGACCCACCCATAGGTGGGGCCACAGAGTAGTCCAACCCCTATCCTTAGTATAAGTATAGGAACCCAGTCCTTAGGACTTTAGATTATCCCTGGACGAAACTCTGAAACTGAATCCTGGACCTTCGACGCTCTACTCACGATTAGAGGACAGAAGAATCTCCCTTGGGGTCAAGGAGTGACTCCCTGCTTGGCAGGCACCAAAGAAGCATCTGTCCGGTTCGCATTTCTGAAGCTCCCGTCGGACGCCGAAGTCATCGCATCACCAGAGGTGGATTCTCAGACTTCCCCGAGGCTACTCCTGAGTCCCCAGCAAAGCTGAGGCCCGTGGCTATCGTGGGTGACTTGAGACCGTGACCCTGGACACCGAGCACATTTGCAAGTGCATCCTCTTCTGGGTCTCCCAAGAAGTCGTGCTTTGGGCTCCGAGTAGCCCTAGCCTCCAGCACCACCTGCACCGAAGATCACTGGCCCCCACTCCACGAGTGTCCTGTAAGCCAGCTCCACGTGCGGCGTCACGAGGCTCCTTCGCGGTCGCTAGCCCGTTGGCTAGTAGCCCTTAACGAAGGCCAATCTTTTCTAACTTGGCATCCTGGTTGCTCCAGGCCTGCCCTCACTTACCCTCGCTGGGTGAGTTCCCCAGACCTTGCTGGTCTGCACCATCGACGATCTTCCTCTGCATCAAGACTTGCCGCTGCCAAGGCTTGTTGGGTCCAATCCGGTCGCCGACACCTCAGCACTCGACAGACATCGTGTCCCAGCCCGAATCCTGCTCCTGGTCGCCGACAACGCCTCCTGGACCTCGTGGCTGAAGAGTCAAGACAACCGTCAACGCACCTGAAGCACTCGACATCGGTGGGCATCTGTCCATCGCCTTCCTGGTCACTGGCTAGTGACCCAGACTCTGTCCCCTCTGCTTTCAGGTTCTTCAGAACTCCGATCCACTCTTGGATCCACCCGGACACTTTTCACTTGGTCGCCAGCAGCACTTTGCAGCAGATCGCCATTCAAATCGACGACGAAACCCGACCCCGAAAGGCACCTATGCACCCGGCTTCCTGGGTGAGGTAACACGAGTACTCCAGTGCTCCCGTGGGTAGAGACTCTTCAAAGTCCTAGATCTCAAAGGGTTTGGTCCAAGTCCTCTTTAAGTGTCCCTTTTCTCTAATTTCCCGATCACGACTTTCTCCATAGAAGTCAACGGCGTATCGCGGTTGTGTATTTACACTGCACGCTGCTCTCCCGTGGGTCCCCTGTGTCACTACCTTGGGTGGTTCCTTGTGGTCCAAGCACTTCTAGAGGCTCTAGGCCTAGTGTCTAGTTCAGTCGTGGTTCGCATACCACTTTATTGGTATATGGTTTGGTACGCCCCTAGGGCCCAAACGTGTATTTGTGCTATTACTGTGTTTAAATAACTTCTAACTTATGTATTTCGAACTCTAGCCTCATAAAGAGACTAGAGGGGTGTGTTTAGCAATAAATACATATATTTTGAATATATACCTGGTGTGGTGCTCTTTCATTTGATCACTCAAGAGATTATAGACTGGTAAAACAAGCTGCTTTACATTCCTTCAAGACTTAGCCTGAAGGCTGCTCTCCATAGCTACCACTAGGATAGCTTTCAATAAGGTTGTCTTTAACCTATCTCCAATAAGGGGTTGTTTGGACTGGTGCAAGGTGCCCACTATAATTAGTGGACAGCATATACCAGGCCAACTTCTCACAGTGCATCCCACTTGGACTCCACGCGGGACATGTGTGAGTCCACGCGGGACATGTGTGAGTCCAAGCGGGCATGATGGGCAGCCTGTTGCTGTTTCATGTCTCTGAGGAGCCCCACTACCTGGCTGAGGTCTCCGGTGCTGGACTGGTACGCATCAGCTATGCGTACCAGTTGTGGGTCAACATGCACACCAGCAACCTCTGCAAGCAGTGACCTCTGTCTCCCACCCCTCCCACCACCCCTGCTGACATGTGCAGTGGCACGCACAGATGACCCTGGTCCACCTTGGGGGTTGGTGGTGGTGGTGGTGTCCATGGCCCCAGGTTGGTCCAGGGTCCCTGTGCTGGTGTTGCTCCTTGTTCTGTCCATGTCGGCAGGGATGGTATTTGTGTTGACAGTCGTTGGAGGGGTGGGTGCAGGGGGTGCAGCTGGTGGTCCTGCTGGTGCTGCAGCTGGTGGTCCTGCTGGTGCTGCATGTAGACTTGCACCGGATGTGCCAGGTTGGTCTTCTTCGTCCGAGGAGGGCAGAGGCTGTACGACACCAGTGAGCTCCACATCCTCTTGAGCCTGGGACTGGGACTCCTCAGCGCCTGCTGCTGTGTCCCCATCATCACCTGTTTTTGGGAGACACACACAATGTATGTTATGTTTCTGCAGGCATCAATGGTTGACACACATGACAGTTGTGACTGTGCCTCTGGGTGCGGGCCTGTACATTGCATTGTCCTAAGTCGTCACAGTCAGGGGTTGATATTGGTGTGGCACATTGTCCTGCATTATTTGGGCATTTCTATGTATTTGTTGGGGTGTGAACATGGTATGCATTGGTTGTGTTTGGTTGACAGCCGGCCCTCCTTCCCACCCACCCAGCCAGTCAGTTATCCCACCATGGACTGTGCTTGCATTGCAGGGAGTGGAAGTTGTCTCTCAGGATGTCAGTCAGTGGTGTCCTGCTGTTTGTTGGTGCGCAGTTGCCAGCAGGGCCTTGTGCTCCCACAGCAGTAGCCAGTGTCAGCCATCTTGTGAGTCCTTCTCCACTCCCTGTGATGTGAGCATGGTTCAGGGTGGTGTTGATGGGACAGTTGTGGGGGTGACCAATATCAGTGACTGCCACTCCCATCATGCTATTGCCTCCACCCCACTTGCCAGCATTCCCATACTTACTTGCTTTTGTGGGGAGTTCATTGTGTGTGGGTGTGAGGGCAATGGCAAGATGGCTGACAGTGGTGTCCTGCTGTTGGTTGGTGTGCAGTTCCCAGCAGGGCCTTGTGCTCCCACGACACAGCAACAGTGTCAGACATCTTTGATGGGCCTTTCCACTCTCTGTGGGATGTGCATGCGTGAGTGTGAGCTTGCTGGGCCATGTGGTGGGGGATGTAGAGCTGTGACTACGACTCCCATCATGCTATTGCCTCCACCCCCTTCCCAGCATGCCCATCCTTCCTTCCTTTTGACTCTGCTTCCCTGTGGGGTGGGCTGCCTGTGCTGACAGGATGGCTGGGAGTGTTGTCCTGGCAGTTGTTTGGCTAAAAGTCCCAAGAGTGTCCCTGTGCTTCACACAACATAACCCAGGGTGGTGGTTCTTTGTGGGATCTTGAGTTAGGATGGGAGGCATTGCATTCTACCAGGTGGGTTCTGTGGAGTTTGTGTTGAGGTGGGGTGTGAGGGGAGGTGCTTGTGACCATGGTCAGTGCTGCAAGTCCTCCTTCCCACCCAGCCAGCCAGATATCCCACCATGGAACGTGCTTGCATTGCAGGGAGTGGAAGTTGTCTCTCAGGATGTCAGTCAGTGGTGTCCTGCTGTTTGTTGTTGCACAGTTGCCAGCAGGGCCTTGTGCTCCCCACAGCAGTAGCCAGTGTCAGCCATCTTGTGTGTCCTTCTCCACTCCCTGTGATGTGAGCCTGGTTCAGGGTGGGGTTGATGGGCCTGTTGTGAGGCTGAGCAATGTCTGTGACTACCACTCCCATCATGCTATTGCCTCCACCCCCTTCCCAGCATGCCCATGCTTCCTTCCTTTGACTCTGCTTCCCTGTGGGGTGGGCTGGCTGTGCTGACAGGATGGCTGGGAGTGTTGTCCTGGCAGTTGTTTGGCTACAAGTCCCAAGAGTGTCCCTGTGCTTCACACAACATAACCCAGGGTGGTGGTTCTTTGTGGGATCTTGAGTTAGGATGGGAGGCATTGCATTCTACCAGGTGGGTTCTGTGGAGTTTGTGTTGAGGGGGGGTGTGAGGGGAGGTGCTTGTGACCATGGTCAGTGCTGCAAGTCCTCCTTCCCACCCAGCCAGCCAGATATCCCACCATGGAACGTGCTTGCATTGCAGGGAGTGGAAGTTGTCTCTCAGGATGTCAGTCAGTGGTGTCCTGCTGTTTGTTGTTGCACAGTTGCCAGCAGGGCCTTGTGCTCCCCACAGCAGTAGCCAGTGTCAGCCATCTTGTGTGTCCTTCTCCACTCCCTGTGATGTGAGCCTGGTTCAGGGTGGTGTTGATGGGCCTGTTGTGAGGCTGAGCAATGTCTGTGACTACCACTCCCATCATGCTATTTCCTCCACCCCCCTTCCCAGCATGCCCATGCTTCCTTCCTTTTGACTCTGCTTCCCTGTGGGGTGGGCTGGCTGTGCTGACAGGATGCCTGGGAGTGTTGTCCTGGCAGTTGTTTGGCTACAAGTCCCAAGAGTGTCCCTGTGCTTCACACAACATAACCCAGGGTGGTGGTTCTTTGTGGGATCTTGAGTTAGGATGGGAGGCATTGCATTCTACCAGGTGGGCTCTGTGGAGTTTGTGTTGAGGGGGGGTGTGAGGGGAGGTGCTTGTGACCATGGTCAGTGCTGCAAGTCCTCCTTCCCACCCAGCCAGCCAGATATCCCACCATGGAACGTGCTTGCATTGCAGGGAGTGGAAGTTGTCTCTCAGGATGTCAGTCAGTGGTGTCCTGCTGTTTGTTGTTGCACAGTTGCCAGCAGGGCCTTGTGCTCCCCACAGCAGTAGCCAGTGTCAGCCATCTTGTGTGTCCTTATCCACTCCCTGTGATGTGAGCCTGGTTCAGGGTGGTGTTGATGGGCCTGTTGTGAGGCTGAGCAATGTCTGTGACTACCACTCCCATCATGCTATTGCCTCCACCCCCTTCCCAGCATGCCCATGCTTCCTTCCTTTTGACTCTGCTTCCCTGTGGGGTGGGCTGGCTGTGCTGACAGGATGGCTGGGAGTGTTGTCCTGGCAGTTGTTTGGCTACAAGTCCCAAGAGTGTCCCTGTGCTTCACACAACATAACCCAGGGTGGTGGTTCTTTGTGGGATCTTGAGTTAGGATGGGAGGCATTGCATTCTACCAGGTGGGTTCTGTGGAGTTTGTGTTGAGGGGGGGTGTGAGGTGAGGTGCTTGTGACCATGGTCAGTGCTGCAAGTCCTCCTTCCCACCCAGCCAGCCAGATATCCCACCATGGAACGTGCTTGCATTGCAGGGAGTGGAAGTTGTCTCTCAGGATGTCAGTCAGTGGTGTCCTGCTGTTTGTTGTTGCACAGTTGCCAGCAGGGCCTTGTGCTCCCCACAGCAGTAGCCAGTGTCAGCCATCTTGTGTGTCCTTATCCACTCCCTGTGATGTGAGCCTGGTTCAGGGTGGTGTTGATGGGCCTGTTGTGAGGCTGAGCAATGTCTGTGACTACCACTCCCATCATGCTATTGCCTCCACCCCCTTCCCAGCATGCCCATGCTTCCTTCCTTTGACTCTGCTTCCCTGTGGGGTGGGCTGGCTGTGCTGACAGGATGGCTGGGAGTGTTGTCCTGGCAGTTGTTGGGCTAAAAGTCCCAAGAGTGTCCCTGTGCTTCACACAACATAACCCAGGGTGGTGGTTCTTTGTGGGATCTTGAGTTAGGATGGGAGGCATTGCATTCTACCAGGTGGGTTCTGTGGAGTTTGTGTTGAGGGTGTGTGTGAGGGGAGGTGCTTGTGACCATGGTCAGTGCTGCAAGTCCTCCTTCCCACCCAGCCAGCCAGATATCCCACCATGGAACGTGCTTGCATTGCAGGGAGTGGACGTTGTCTCTCAGGATGTCAGTCAGTGAAGTCCTGCTGTTTGTTGTTGCACAGTTGCCAGCAGGGCCTTGTGCTCCCCACAGTAGTAGCCAGTGTCAGCCATCTTGTGTGTCCTTATCCACTCCCTGTGATGTGAACCTGGTTCATGGTGGTGTTGATGGGACAGTTGGGGGGGGCAATATGTGTGACTGCGACTCCCATGATGCTATTGGCTACACTGACTTGGCCAGCATACACAGAATTCCTTCCTTTGAGTGTTCTTCACTGTGTGTTGGTGTTGTTGTAGTGGCTACATGTCTGGATGTGTTTGTTAGTTCTATTTGTGCCACTGCCTAGCTGTAGTTGTAGTTGTGTTTGTACATGTGATGGCACAGTTGGATGTGACTTTTTGATGGCATGTGTTGTGTTTATCTGACTGACATACACATTTTGGGATGATTCTGTTCTGGTTGCTGTGTAATTGCTATGAGTGCATGGTTTGACTCTCCCCTTGACAGTGATGTGTGTGTGTTTTGTGGCAGAATATTGTGTACATTTGTTGTGTACTCACCAGGCTCTGGGATGTTCTCTAGTCCATATATGCTCACTGGCGGAAGGATGGCCCGCACCTTCTCCTCCCAGGGCCTGAGGTATATTGGCTTGGCAGGAGGGCCACTGCCGGTGTGTTGGCTCAGGATGTAGTCTTTCTTGAGCAGGTCACGGACCCTCCTGCGCACGTCATACCACCTGTTCTGGATGTCGCTCTTGTGCGCAGACATGGTGATTGTGCGTTCACCCTGTTGATGATCCTCTCCCACATCTTGGTTTTCTGGGAGATGGGGGTCTGTTGGACCAGTGTGCCAAACAGCTGTGGCTCTACCCTGAGGATCTCGTCTACCATGACTTCCAATTCACAATCTAGGAACTTGTGATTCTTCTTGGGGGGCATGGTGATGGGTGGTGATGGTGAGTGATGTGTGTGTTGGTGTGCAGGTGAGGGTGTGTGGGTGTGTGTTTTGCTGGGTGTATGTGAGGTAGGTATTTGTTGGTGTGCTGATGGTGTGTGGCTTGTGTGAGGGATGAGCTGTGGGTGTGTGGTTGCTGTCTCTGGGTGCTGGCAGTGGAATGGCATTTGCAAAGGATCATGGTTGTGATTTGTGTCCTTTATATGGGTGGAGTTGTGGGTGTGTCTTTGTTCTCTGTCCCCACCCCACCCCAGTATTTATTGGCTTTGTAATTGCTTGTTTGGCCTTTTTTTGTGTGATTTTTCCTTTGTACTGTCTGTGCATGTTGGAAACGTTCTTGTGACCGAGTCGGACCCTGCATTTGTCTCGTACGGTGTTCTCCCGCTTCGCTCACGCTGTGTTTGTGCAGTTTTGTATGCTGCATACGCGTCGGTCGCGGTGTTTTGTGTTGCTTCGGCTCGGTTTTGTATGCGTAGTCGGTCGTACGGCTTGTCCTCCGTCCGACTCGCTCGTGGTTTTCGCGCCTTGCATCGTACTTTGCGGTTTGGAGTTCGCGTGTACGTTTCGGGTCGGATTTGTTCCGGGTGCGTGTCGGTCGGTTGGATTCGCCTGTTTTTCCGACCGGATTGCTGTTTTCCGTGCGGCTCGGTCGTTCGACTTGGGTTCGGTACGTGTCGGTCGGATTTTGCACGCCTTGCATCGTACTTGGCGTGTCGGGCGACACAGGTACGTGTCGGTCGGTATAATTTCCGGATCCGAGTCGGTCGGTGCTTTTTCCGGCCCGAATCGGAATCGACCCCTAAATATGGTCTATTCGAACCAGCCCGTTTTCGTATTACAAAAAATGGGGACTCTAGAGACTTTTATGATCCAGCAGATTTGCAGCAATTCCTAGATCAAATGAAAACGCAAGATATGGATACACAAGATGCTTCAATTGATCAATGCTATGCGAGCTTGAGTTTCACACAACAAATACCTGATAATAGAAGACGTAATGTTAGCAATCCTCGCCAAAGAGGAAGAGATCTAGAAAGACCTACTGCACTCCAAGATGATAAATCTTCAGCGTTGCACGCTGCTTCTGTTTTTACACAAGATCAACATAGATATAAGTCTCGCTCCCTTTGAAACCTGCCTCAGAAGAGGACTGACAATTGTAATATGACAAATTTAGTCATTAAATAAGTTTTCATATTGTTGAAATTTAATTTAAAATAAGATAACTACTGCATTACTTATATTTTTATTGTAAAAGTTGAATTGATTAGACAGTGTAAATCTATGCGACATAGATGGAAATATTATTCAAGTTTTGCGTAATAGAATGCTATCTATTCACCATGTTTTATAATATGTATTGAATTATACTGTTTCATTAGCATGATCCATTTTATCGTACTATAATATTTAATAATATTTACCTCAGCTTTTCACTTTCTTATCTGTTCTATTTCGTATATTTATTATATTAGATCAATTAATTTTTTATTTGTGTGCATTTATATATAGCAATGAATGTTCTCATATCTAATATATATTATATTTATTGCATTTTCGAGATGGTAACATATACCATGCTTAAAGGACCTTCTCATCTGATTTTATATATGTATTTGCATTATGCGCTTTCCTATAGATTCAGCATATTATGGTAATCTATGTTATGCTGTGATGTGTATAATATGTGGATTGGCGGTGTTTGCTGTCCCTTCGTCGGGGCTCCTCTACGCGGTGGAGCTTCGGGAGATATAGACCCACGGTTCACAGTTTAGTATTTTTGGCACTTATATTATTCTCTACCAATATCTAAATTATATTTACCTTATTTTTCTTAATTTTACTGTGTCTACACATTTCCTACTCTCACAACTTCTACTCCCTTTGTGTCTCTGATTATCTATATCTCTGCTAAACCAGGGGTTTCTCTTCCTATTTTCTACCCTCTCCCCTTTTAATCCTCCCTTTTTTTTTTTCTTTTTTTTTTCTTTTTTCTTTTTCTTCTTAAACTCATTGGCACCTCGTAAATATGTCCAACACGCCCAACACACACCCTCTTTCTGTAATTACATGGAATGTGCATGGACTTACTCACTACATCAAAAGAAAGAAAGTACTGTCATATCTTCAATCCAAGAGGACAGATGTGGCATTACTTCAAGAGACACATTTGGATACATTGGAGTCAGAGAAACTCTGTAGAGATTGGGTAGGCAAAGTAATTCACAGTAGTATACAAAGGGATGAACATACAACCGCAGGCCCCACACGCAAATGTGGAGTAACAATTCTAATCCGTAAATCTCTCCAAGTAACAATATCAAAACAAGC
Source organism: Calotriton arnoldi (assembly GCA_963921515.1). Classification (NCBI taxonomy): domain Eukaryota; kingdom Metazoa; phylum Chordata; class Amphibia; order Caudata; family Salamandridae; genus Calotriton; species Calotriton arnoldi. The sequence continues at coordinate 149,132 of CAWUFW010011188.1, forward strand.
ATTGGCATAGCCAATAGGTCTCGCCTTTGAGACCTTATAAGTGTTTAGCCATGCAACAGTTGATGTTGTTTCACCAAGGATATTGTGCTGGATAACTAATCACTTATAAGGTCCCAAAGGCTAGACCTATTGGCTATGCCAATGCTTGTTTTATTTTTTCGTGTAGCACATTACTCTTTTATAGTGTACACTCTGAACTGAGGCGCCCGAGGTGTTTATAACAGGCCATGATTGAACTCTGGGGTCGAGGCTGAGGACAGTGCGCCTTAATGGGTCAAAAAGATGTTCAGAATGCAGTCAATAAATCCTTGACTTCTCTGTAAAGCGCACAGATACAATCATTGACAAAGCCAATAATCCTGGCTGGTTTTTAGGTGTATGTCAGTTGTTCTGTTCTATATCTGGATGCAACAACAAAGAGCTCAGAGAGAAACCAAAATACCTGTCGAATGGCACACCACAAATCACAGAAATGTAGTTTATGTTTTAGGCCACGCCTATAATTACATTGGCCACGCATATTTTAAAGACCACCCACCCTTTACATCTCACTTAAAGTCCTGCTTTTAACTGATGACAATGGCTAGGCTCTTGATGTGAAAAGAACATTTTACTCGATAAATGCGTTGAAATAGTTAAGGACGCACAGCAGAAAACCCTAAACTAAGATCTTAGAAGGTGGGATCAAGCATGCGTAGTTTTCTTTAGCGTTTGATAATGATGCACCCAAAAGTTAAACATGAGGGCACAAAATCAGAAGACACTTCTTCTGTACTTATGGGATATTCACGTGCATCGAGAGTCCAGCGCAGTGCAGTGGAGTGAACATCACACAAAATTAGAAATCCTGAGAAAAAGTCAACAAAGCACGCAAACTATTGGACCATTCCTTAGTGCTGAAACGTCATAATTGTGCATCCATAGAAAATATTTGGGTGCAGGATGAATGATCCAAATGAAAAGATACGCCATGTTCGTAATACATGCGACTTACACAACTTTGTTCAAACGGGCAAGTATTTTACGTTGTGAAATACTGGCTAACAGGACCCAAATATGAATGCATGTATAGAGATTGGCGAACACCGTACATCATTAAATATTTTCATACATAAACATGATTCATACATGCACCGTGAAAACATCGTACAAGCTTTTGGAATGTGCTTCACCACATCAGCCACAGATGTAAAGGGACGTACATCGACATCAGCCACCTTTTTCAACCCAAAAGACCATACCTGCGTTCCATATACATTTCGGTCGAACTTTAGAGAGAACTGTAAAGTAATTAAACACTTTTTTAATATAAGTCTCGTTGGGAACAGACAGCAAAAAGTATAAGATGAATGCCATTTCCTTCTCCCATTAAAAAAAGTTTGTAAACAATATTTCACAACCCCTTAACCTACATTCAGCAACAAAGGTCATTTTGTATAGCGTTTTGAGTGGTAAGATTAAGATACCGAATCTACTCCACTGAAACAGAAGATAATGCTACTATTTCTCCCATTGAGACAGCTCACTAATATAGCGTAATACAGATTATCTCTCAAAAGGTTGCTCAGCAATAAAATCAATTTCCGATTTTCAAAACGCAGCAATCAACATTAACGACAAGGTACAAGCTTTGGAATAAACTAGCCACGGAGGGCAATCGGATTAACGGGTACTCAAGTTTTCCAAAAATTGTAAAGTGATAAAATAACGATTTATAAAACAGGGATTCTGTGTTTTAGCTGTGATCTAGGCCCAAATGAGACTAACAAAACAAAGCATGACTTTTAACGTTACTCCCAAGCATATAGAAAATAAAAGGCAGAAAGGCAGGTTGAATATATAAACTAACGCAAACGCTGTCAAAACAAGCAAAAGCGCGACTCGCGCGGCAGAAGGGGGGAGGGGGGCCTGCCGATTGCCTTGCGGGAGACAGCGGCGATAATTGATACCATATGGCGCTGCCGCTCGCTCCCGCAAGGCAATCGCCACACGTGCACGCGTTGCCATTGAAGGCAATGGAACGCGTGCACGGTTTTGGGGAATAAAGGGAACCGATGGCTAAAGGTCTCCTCCTAAGCAGCGCATGCGCGCTGCGTAGGAGAGACCTAAACATGGACAGATCCTGAAGGTCGTTATGTATTTGCCAAGCTACGTCTTGGAGATACCTACATTTGTGTTGGCTCTGTTTATGCTCCAACGGGATCAAAAATCATTTTTTCTTCATCTAAATCGCTTGTTAGTTGAGATAGGTGCATCACAATATCTCATAGGTGGCGACTGGAACATTGTAAGGGAACCAATTTTAGATAGAACAGGACCCTTAGATAAAAATAATAATGCTGACAGGGCACTAATGGACGACATCTTAGCTGATCATGGATTAATTGATCACTGGCGTCTTTCACATCCGTTAGATACTGAGTACACATTTTCATCTCCAACGCATGGTACTCTCTCTCGTTTGGATTATTGTTTAGTATCACAAAGATTAGTTCAATCCATTCAAGAATCTTGTATTTTGGAAGCAGCATTATCTGACCATTCCCCGGTCCTCTTAGCCATTGAAGTAGGCATACCCAACCAGGGCGTAAACCCTGGCGCATGAACATATAACGACACAAGTCTCCAGAGGGTAAACATCAATTACAAACATTTTTTAAAGACTATATTTCTATGAATCAGGGTTCAGTAACCTCAAGTAAAGTGATATGGGCTGCGGCTAAAGCTATTATCAGAGGTCAATTGATGCGCGAGGCGGCATTAACCAACAAACGAAATGCTGCACGTCAACAAGAATTGGAACAGAACATTCAGTCGTATACCCGTCAATATACCATAGCACCAACACTGCAAAATCGTAAATCTCTAGAGCAAGCTCGAATGGCGCTAAATGGGCTTTACACATCTAAGGCGGAGTTTGCCCTTCAAAAAATGAAAACAAGACATTATGAACAAGGTGAAAAGGCAGGTAGATTATTAGCGGCACAACTAAGGCAAAGAGAAGCAGCCATGGCTATCCCAGCTATTAAATCATCTCACGGTCCAATTCTTACTAGACCACAGGACATAGTGAATGAGTTTGCTTCCTTTTATACGTCCCTCTACACACCAGACACACAAGTAAACACAGATAGACTAAACAACTTTCTTTCAAAAGTAGATCTTCCATACCTTTCCGATGATGGAAGGGCTTTTCTTGAGGGAGAAATTAGCAGGGATGAAATTGTGCAAGCAATATCTAAATTGCCATACCATAAAGCTCCTGGGGAAGATGGTTTTCCAGCTGAATTCTATCGTTGGGCTGGACATAATATAATTGATTCCCTATATGCTGCTTTTCAAGAAGCAGAGCGAGATAACTCCTTAAATCCTCTTTCTAACAAGGCAACAATTGCAGTACTCCCTAAACCTGGAAAGGACCCTTGCTTTGCACCAGTTACCGTCCCATTTCACTCCTGAATTGCGATATAAAAATATTTGCTAGCATTTTGGCTTCTCGCCTTAAAAAGGTATTACCTTCCTTAATTCACTCAACTAAAGTAGGATTCGCTCCAGGACGTTCCTCTAGGAATCACTTGCGTACACTGGCACATACCCTATGTTATGCTAAAACCTCCCACAAGACGCACTAGCTTTATCACTAGATGCTGAAAAGGCCTTCGACCGCATAGAATGGGACTATCTTTTTAAAGTGCTCGAACGTTTTGGACTTGGAAACCAGTTTATTCAGAAAGTACGACTACTATATGATAATCCTTCCGCACAAGTTAATTGTGGAGGCTTCATATCAGAATCATTTCCGATCCGAAGAGGAACACGTCAGGGATGTCCTCTATCCCCACTTCTTTTCTTTTAGCAATGGAGCCTTTAGCAGCCACAATCGTCAATCAAAAGCAGTTACAGGCATATCCCTCCCTATAAGTGAATCAAAACTTTATCTATACGCAGATGACATATTACTCACCTTAACAGACCTCCCTAATTCATTGCCATCTTTGCTTCAAATTATAGACACTTTTTCTTCACTCTCAGGTAATAAAATAAATTGGGACAAGAGTGAAGCCTTACCTATTTCTGATGGAACCACTAAAGCGGCTATACACAACTTCCCTTTCATTGGCAACCCTCACGTCTTAAATATTTGGGTATCTTAGTGAATAAGGGTATGGAAGGTATGATTACAGATAACCTGAACCCACTGATTGTTCAAATGCAACGTGACTTTGATAAGTGGAAAAGTTTGAATCTTTCCATGTGGGGTAGAGTTCAAGCTGTTAAAATGGTTACACTTCCTCGTTTTCTATATACCTTAGGTATGCTCCCTCTTCATATTCCCTTGTCTACTTTGAGACTCATAGATTCCAAAATAAAAACTTTTATATGGGGCTCAATGAAACCTCGCTTGGCCGTGACGAAATTAATGGCTCACCATTCTTCTGGAGGTATGAGTCTTCCATCCATTGAACATTATAACTTAGCATTGCAGATTTCTGAATTATCATACATGTTACCAGGAGTCTCTGATGTTCCGCAATGGGTCCATTTAGAACACCATCTTTTATCTTCGGGCTCTGATATTTCTGCACTTTATGGCACTAAAAACCCACAAACCCAATCCTATCAGCCATGTCCAAATCGTGGCAAAGAGCACACCGTATATTAGCTTTAAACTCCCATATACATGAAAAGGCACCCATATGGAATAATACCGGTGTTCGTATTAATAAGAAGGTATTATCATGGACATTATGGTAAGCAGCAGGTATTCAAACATTAGATCAAATTTTTTATAATGGTGACTTTAAAACATTCACACAAATACAAGAGGAATTCGGTCTTCCATCGCATCAATCCCTAAAATATAACCAGCTCAAGCAATGTTTGGAAAAACAATTAGGTTCACATTCTCCGGTGCTGTTAAATTCACAGATAGTATCATACCTAAATACTTGGGGAAAACATAAAGGAGTGATATCTGGTTTATACAGAGTTTTTACATCACATCTTTTTTCTCAACCTCTAACACAGACACTACAATTTAAATGGCAGTCACGACTTTCAATTTCTTACACTACTGATGCATGGGAGACAATAATGGAGAATCTAGATAAAGGAACCCGTGAAGCTCGACTTAAATTTTGCCTATTTAAGATTCTTCATGATTGGCATTGGTCTCCTGCAAGATTAAAGAAAGCTGGTTTAATTTCCCATGCCAATTGCTGGAGATGTGATAACACTAACTGTGACTCAGCACACATTATATGTGACTGTCCGTTGATTCAATCTTTCTGGGCATATGTGGGAAAAATCTTATCTTCTACTATGCCTTTACATCTTCCGTTCTTCCTGCTGTTATTATCATTCATGACCTTCAGTTATCTCCAAAACTCACCAAACCCCAATGTCGTCTTTTTCACACAGCAATGGCCACAGCAAAAATATGTATTTTACGCCATTGGAAATCTCCATCTCTTCCTTCGCAAGAAGAATGGTTGACAACTATGTTCCAAACAGCGTCACATGAGAGGATAATTTATAATCTTCAAAATCAAACTGACATATTTCTTCGTGTTTGGTCACCTTTCCTGAACCTGAATAGTGGCATGGATATTGACGATAACACTCCAGGAGTGGATATTAATACCCCTTGATCTGACATTTCACAATATACTTTCTTTCTTTCTCCCTTCCCTCCCTCTTTCTACCCCTGGTTTTCATGCTTTCCTAATATTGTTTTAACTTATAGTTTTGTTGTATTATTATTTTATTATTCTATCATCTTATTATTCTATCTTTTCTAATTTTCTTCTATTCTTTTATTCTTACTATATCTTATTGACATCTCATTTCTCCTTTCGCTTCATATAACTTCTATTGATATGCTTTGTTAGTTCTTATATCAACTATTTTTCTATATTCTATTCAATACTCCTTTCTTCATATATTTTACAATTTTCGATTTTACAAATGAATTACTCCTTGGGCTGAGGAGATTTGTCATGTTACTATTTTCTATATTTGTAGTTAAACATAATGTTTAATTTATATACTCAATTTATATATCTATTGAGTTAACCTATGATTGATTCTTTAAGACTTTTATATCTCTTATATATGTTGCTTGCATTATTTAAATATTTAACGCTTCTCACACCATATTTATTCAACTGTATATCTTACTATTTATCTTTATAGTTGTAAGTATTATTTATTGGTGCATAGTATTTATCATATATGCATTTTCTCTTTTTCTTTTCCATATATTCCGTATATTTATTCATATCATTCAAATTGCAAGTTATTATTAACTTTATTGTACTTATGATGCAATTTTCTCAAAATGTCAATAAAAAATTATAACACACAACCTGTGGTCTAGCGTCTTTCTGGATGATTGTAGGAGCTGTGTATCAGCAGCAGTGCAAAGTTCCTGCTTGGGCATTGTTGCTTCTGTTTCTTTACAAATGCAATATACCCTGGTTGCAGAGGCTGTCACTACTTACTTTTGGGCTGCAACTAAGGCGTATTTGCACATGACTGGTACTTTGTTGGGGGGGCACAGTGAGAAAAACTATAGACTGGAATGCAGACTAGAACAATTACGAGTCATGATTAATTCAAGCATTAAATGAATTGCCTCAAGTTTTTCACAGGGAAAAATTGGGAACTCTGACATGGGTCCTGCAGTCGTGACATAGGTCTTAACCTGCAACTCTTTGATATACCCAACTGGGTCAAAACATGTTTGGTTCTGCTGACCATCTTATACAGAAAAATGCCCTAGTATATTTGTCGGGACCGACCCTTTTCTGCGGCTCTATGAGTGACTTGGTTATTGTACTTGTCTTTAGTGGCTTAATGAAAAAAAACTGTTGCCCTTGAAGAAGGTTAAGAACAACATCAAGTGGCAGTGATGGACTCAAGCATTTCTGGGGTGACTTACGGACACAAACACCATGAAGAATATTCAAGGTAGTTTATTTATGAGCAAATGTAACAAGCTACTGGAGGCACACAGTCTGGTAGCAACTGTCAACCCCACATTCCACATGAACATCCCTATTGAGAACTTGAAATATGATGCCCTGGCAACGTTCCAGTCTCATGCTGAACTATACTCTAACTTTATACACAAACAGTTCCTACAGTTTCATCCAAGACCTTTTGGTCCCTGCCGGGTCATTGTAACATCACTGGATATCTGTAACAATTTGTCTATCCGTACCAGTGAATTTATTATTCAATCCTTAGTGTTCTTGTGTTATAACATTAGTGTAAAAAATGGAAATATGAGATAAACCTTTGGAGATTAAGTTCCTCATGTATTGTTTAAGTTTGAATGGGGATGCAAGCAGGCCATATGATAAAGGAAGTTAAGCTTGGGTTGTAAATGTCTTGAAAGGACATGATAAAGTATTTAAAGAAAATATAAAGAAGTGACTTATAATGCACATTTTCTGAAACAAATTTAAATGGATTACAGTATGTAAGGATGTGGGTTATTAGGTGCGAAGGATATGAGTCTTTCCCAAGTAACAGGTACACGACATTCCATCTACTGGTAACTAAGTACCAAAGTGCAGCAGTAGTAGAGAAACCCAAGGCCTACTAAGGGGAGGTGGGGTGGGCTAGTACCCCAGTGCACTGGTATGCACCAAACAACACATAATAAATCATTGTTCAGTCAGTTATTTTTCTTATAAAAAAGAAAACTACTTTATTACACCCACACTCCTAAATACTATGCTTTCATTTACAAATATCCACAAGTAGGCAGGTGGAAGTAGCTATGGTGATACCCTCATAATACGCTACACCCTTAGTGAATCCTAAACCCTATAATCACAATGCCCCCACATATACTAGACACTATATGGGGGGGGTCATTATAAAAATTGCAGGCCTACTGGTTTTGTCAGGGTGGCACCACATAAAAAAAGCATTTGCAATGCAATTGGTCTCGCCTTTGGGACCTATAAGTATTTAGCTATGCAACATTTACTGTTGTACTGTGCACGAAGCAGTGAAAGGGTGCAGAATCACAGGCTGTCACTAGGTGTCCCTTGGGACCTCTTTTGGCGACATAAGGTACTGAACCCTGCAACATAGATAGGGAAAGGATATGGTGCAGCGGTGAGAGCTGCCGACTGTGGAGCTGGGGATATGTGTTCAAGTCTGGTGACGGTTCAACATAAATGAAAGCTACTAATTTAAAATGTGGAGAAGAAATCAATGCAGCGATCTCGGAGGTGGGGGCGGGCAAGCAGTGTTGTGCGAGGGGGGTGGGGGAAGAAGATTAAATAAGGGCACTGCACTGCAAATCATGCAAAAATTTACCAAACAGGGTGGGGATAGGAGATTAGCAAAATGAACAGTGCCCTCGGAGCGATGGGGGAGGGCCTGCGAGCAGTAATAAGGGAAGGGGGAGGCACAGGGAGGTTAAGGGAAGGGCAAGAAAATAAATGAATGGTTTCGAAAGGATGTAAGACAGACTTGGCCTAGCCCGGAATCAAACTTGAGACTTACAGACCACTGCTTTGCTCAGCAGTGAGCGTTTAACTCACTTATGGCCAGATGTAGGTGGCCAAATAGCGAGCGCTAACGCTGAAGTTACCCAGACACAAAACAGTTGGGCCCGAGGTTGAAAGTATAATCTTCTCTACCTTGATGATAAGGAACAAGTGAATAGCTGTATCTCCGGTTATCTCATACACCGGCACCGATAGCACCTTCTCTGATATGGTCTATCTAGGATCCAACAGTCAACGCACCTTTGTTGTGTAATAGGAACCTGTCTTTCAGGTAAGATCTTGTGCACATAAAGGACTTAATGTGACTGATATTTACCTACTTTTAGATTGTTTTGTTGGTTGGTTCCACATTCATGTAAATAATGTTTCTCCTTTTAGAACCGAGGACAGTGATCACTTATTCCAGTGAATAAAAGAATGATACATAATTTGCTATATCAATCATTTGATATTATTGGGAAGCACATCACCGATTGGGGTGAGTGCAGTCTTCTCTATAGTTTGAAAAGAATAATTGATAGGACTGAATGGGATTGGTATAATTGTGTATGAAAGTAATACGTGAGAAAAAGAGTAGTGTTTTTTTAACCTTTATCCACCATACCCGATTATTGTACTGACAGATGCCCTAGGTGGTAGGTTTTTGTCTGTTTTATTTTAATTGATTTTTGGACTCTTCTAAATAAATTGAGAAATATGCTTGAACAGAGTTGTGGGTTTAATAAATGGGGTGTGACAACCGTAAATGTATTTTTGTATATCCTCTCCCCCATTTTGTTTTTCTTTTCTTTCCTTTTCTATTCTAGATCTGACCTATTTGTAGCTCCTCTAAGAGGGAGGTTTATATCTCTGATACACTTTTTGTCCTGAGGAAGGTGGGGTTTATTGTCCAAAGACCATTGAAACGTGTCGACGCTGCTAAATCACCGAATCCAATCACGAGAGAGCTTATTGCAAAATAAATAAAGATGGACAGCAATAAAAACATGAACTCTACGTAAATAATTGGATCAGGTCCTGTAACAGTATCTTCTTGACTGTGCAATAGGGTCTCCCTGTTAGGTTTTTGTTAAACAATTTCTTTCTTCTTATGTATATTATTGTGTAATATGTTTTTTTTTAAATGACATACTGCTTTTAAGGTTTATATGTTTATTATAACAAATACAAGGAGTTGGTTTTAAATGTAGACTGGATTCATTGTGTTCTGAATGAACTGTTTCTATTGCATATTGGATTTATTGTGTCTTTTTAGAATTGTGAGATTACTAATGGTTTTTTAAATGTGAATTATATCGTCCAAATACGAATTTAGTTTTTACTAATACATAAATAAAGCCACTGACGCTACATTCTTGGGCCTGGTGGTATTTTAGCTGTATGACTCCAGTGTATGTGCACTTCTTGTGTGTTGTGATCTATGAGTCTGATTGAAGTTGTATCTGTGTGAATTTGAGTTTGTTTTCCTCTCCAAGGGACATATTTTTTCTTCACTATTAGGTAGTGCCCTGGTCCCCTGGGTTGGTGGGGCCACCTCTCTTCTTTTTACTCGTTATGCTAGGTCAAACCTAATGCCAGTTAATCTCTTCACAGTTAGTTTAGTTGCAACCTATATCAACACTTACGAACAGAAAGTGAACCAGATGAGAGTCCGTAGATGTTAGATGTCCATTCTCCCCTCGGAAAAAATGCAGCCAAGGCGCTTTAACTCACAGCTATACATTTACACTGTGATGTTATTTCTAAATTCAGGCACAAAATCGCATTTGGTTGAATAACATATACAGTGGATTAAAAGTTTAGAATATTCTTTGTCACAAAAGTTCAGTGTCACCAAAGAACATGTTTTACATCCTGTTGGTTGCAGACTGTGTACGTTATGTATGTATGTACATGGTATTTCTATAACGTGAACCTTGCCAAAAAGGCAGCAAAATACGGCTGGATACACTGATGAGATGTGTGATGTCACTGGGAAATCACTGTTGTTTTCCTGTACGTTGGATTTACACATCACTGCTTTCTGGAATCTGTAGTCTTGGTTCTTTTTTTTAATATTCCAATTGGACCAACGCATCTGATAACAATGATAGATAAAAGCAAAGCCCAGAAACTGAAAAGTGGTGCCCCGGTGACATGGTGCCACCGTCTCACCCCACAAAATAGGGTGACACCTGCCAAAATAGGTTGCTTTAATATGTGTGCTCTCAGAGTGCATGCCACAACAAAAAAACAAAGCCATCTATGGATTGCTAGTGTAGGTTGGCTACGTATTACCAGGGCAAGCTTTAGCGCGGTTGTCACCGGTGCGACAATGCTTTTTGGCACCCCCCAATCACCTAATTCTCCACAAATTCCCTCACTAACACCCTCCAACAGTGCCCCTCAAGTCTGCACAACCACTCTCTCTCACATGCATTTCTTTTGTTTTATAGCGCTACTTAACCAGAGTAGGGTGTCAGAGACCTTTACATCACATGTAGATTTTAGAGACAATGAATCATATGTGTGTAAATTAGTCTCTAGGAAATGTTACATAAAACATTGAGGACTACAAGGTGCAGGCGTCACATGTCATCCATACTGGTAGGCAGTATGTTTTAAGAGTGCTTGGTCTGGAGAAGCACAAACTCATGATTTAAAACCTAACATCAGGGTTAGAGGTTAATTTTACTAATAAGGATTGATTTCTACCCAAATAAACCCCTTTTAGCAACATTAAGATAATGAAAGATCCAGGAAAAAAATCATAATGCTCTAACCTGCACCCAGGGCCACCCAAGTTATATGGTTGTGCGGCATTTTTCACAATATTATAGATTTGCTGTACTTGCCACATATTTTCTTAACTAATGCATTATCTGCTAGCTCAAACAGTTCAACCGTTACTAAAAACGCAGCAACACATGTTGCCATGCAGTGGAAGGCCCTTTGCAAAGGTAGAGTGGTCACCTTTCTGTTGCTTATTGCTATATTTGGGCATTAATCCAGTACTCTTGAGCTGCAAACAATGCCCAGACAGTGTTAACAAGTGTACAAATGACAGAATAATGAATACTATCACAATATGTGCCGTATTATGCTACATACGTTTGCCTGCTACATAATTTACTCAGCCCTCCGCTGCGCATAATTCCTGTGGCCCTGCCAATACCTTGCAGTTTGCATGCAGTTCTTTAAAATGGCATTTTATAGCTAACTGTAATAATATAGGATTGAAACTTATAAACTTCAAGTAACAAAAGCATCTCTCTGACAAAAGCAGTAACCCGCTGAACTATTTACAATACATGCACAGTAGTGATCGGCATGGTATACGTGATTTGCAGCAGGTATATTAGCCCTCTGCACTACTTTATGATGAGCCAAAACTTCCACTAGACAAAATTCCATCTCTCTATAGGAGGCCCTTTATTCACCAGAGTTATCTTGCAATTTTATGTTGCCTCAACACTGCTGAAAGCAAGAAACTCTGCAGCAGGTGCTTTTACATCCAAAATATATTTGAACATTCTGCGCCCCCTGACGTCAGCGCCAGGCACGGTGGCACCAGTCCTTCTGCCATAAAGCCGCACCTGCACATTTCCTAAGCTTTACATTTCTATTTAACCGGACAACGCCTGCTGTTAGCTTTGCTGCGCACACTAGCAACATGACCAGTGGTTAAGAGTATCGGATCCATAAATGGTGCAAGATGACTCAGTGTTACCAGGGGCAGTATTTCTCTCCCCCGGTCTTTCTTTTATTAGAATTATGCATTGTAGAACTGTAGCACTGGCTCATTTCAATGTAAACAATTGGACCAACGCACCTGAAAACAATCAACAGCAAAAGGAAAGCCCGGAACTTGAATATACTGCCCTGCCGATGTGAAGTTATCAAGTAAGTAACCTTACTGAGGCTGGTTCTTTAAAGTGAAAAAATACAATAATGTGGTACCTATAGAGCTACCCAGTAGTGCCGGTTCTCTTCCACTTGTGCTGAGAAGTGCCGGTGCTTTCCCTTTTAAGTTTAGGTATCCAGTACTTGCGAATTCCTGCCCAATGAAAACACTGTCATGACTGGACGCTCAAAGGGACTAATTGACACAACTGCCTGGGATTTGACTTAAAGCTTGATATCCGGAAGCTACATACTTGCTGGAGTTCAATCGGCTTTAAAAAGTGTATTCCAGAGACAATCACCCATCGCGTTACCCCATCAATTCCGCCCAGACAGTTTTATATGCCACCCCTAATTTGCGCCCCAACCTACAGAATTTAAAAATCCATTTGCCTACGCTTTGCATTCTGCTCCCCACAGCTTCAATGCAAACGCAATTATGGGGAAAACTGTCCAAACGGACAGATCAAAGGTCTTTGTGACTGCACTTCCAAGTGCCTAGTTAACACAGCTGGGCCGTAAAAACTGACAACACCAGAGTGTTGCGGCGTGACCCATAGATGCAGGGCTCACAAATGTTTTTTTTTATTTAAAGAAACAATTCGAACTGGCAGATCTATTCTGCTGGGGGATACCCTAAGGAAAGTGATGGTGGGAGAGAGTCCGGGAGAGGGGGTGGAACTAACGGGGCAGAGGTTAGCTGTCAGAGCAAAGCATGCGTCCTGCCGCAGCAGCCACCGTTCACGCCACTGCTGGCTCCTGCAACAATACTCCATGGGAGTGAACTTTTTTTTAAAAAAGGTGGGGCATACACCTACCATTAGCCATTTGCGGGCTACAATTTTTGAAGAACACGCACAAAAGCCTATCTGAAGAATGGGAGGAGTCAGACCTCCACAAAGTACCTACAACAGATCACCTAACAACGCAAGCGCTATATAGGCTCGACACAAAAAGCAGAACTACATCATACATAACGAATGCAACACCATTAAAAAAAAATTGGATTGAACCATGTAACAAGCACGTTCATTATTGCATGTAATGACTCACTGTTAACCTTTGGGTTGCCAGTAAAGCATTTCAAAATGAGTTAATGATCTTCATTAAAACAAGCAATGATAGACAGTTAACCTATTGAGTGCGGGCATTGGTAAATAAGCATACATCTGGCATTAACCTAAAGGTTGCTCCCCCCACCGCTGCCCAGCACTATCAGTCTTTCAGACCCCCTCCTCTTCCTCAGGGAAACATGGCGTACTCAAGCATAAGCACCGGACTTCTCTGCGGCCATTCCGGCCAGATATAATATCGTCAGACAAGATTGCCAACACAGGCCCGGGGGGGAATCACCATCATCTTCAAGACAACTGTTATACCTATCAGACTTAGGGTGGCCTCCCCCAAACAGTTTGCCTTAACTAATCCTGCTTAGCTGAAATCATTTTTGTTGGCCTTAGGACTCTGCACAATTTACCACTGCAAACCAGTGCTAAAGTGCTTGTGCTCACTCCTTTAAACGTGGTGAAATTGGCTTACACCCCATTGGCACATTTAATTTACTTGTCAGTCCCTAGCAAAGTGGTACTACAGGTACCCCAAGCTTGAAAGACGGAGATCCTCATCCTAGGCTCCAACCCATCAGCCTGGGACGACTCCTGGTGGCCCTCATCACTAGGGGCACCGCCGACACCAACCGACCACGCACGCAACCTGGGAGTCATCCTCGACTCAACGCTCACCATGACCAAGCAAGTCAACGCAGTCTCCTCCTCCTGCTTCAACACCCTGCGCATGCTCCGCAAGATCTACAGGTGGATCCCGACAGACACGAGAAGAACAGTCACCCTGGCACTCGTCAGCAGCAGACTCGACTACGGAAACGCCCTGTACGCAGGAGCCCCGACCAAGCTCATCAAACGACTGCAAAGAATCCAAAACGCCTCTGCACGCCTGATCCTCGACATTCCACGCCACAGCCACATCACCCCCCCACCTGAAAAACCTACACTGGCTCCCCGTCGACAAGATAATCTCCTTCAAACTCCTGATCCACGCACACAAGGCACTCCACAAAACCGGCCCAGCCTACCTCAACAGTCGACTCTCCTTCTACGTTCCCAACCGTCAACTCTGCTCCGCCGACCTCTCCCTGTCCACCGTCCCGCGCATCCGGAGAACCACCACCGGAGGAAGATCCTTCTCTCACCGCGCCGCCAAGATCTGGAACACCCTTCCCTCAACCTACGACAGACCCAAGACCTGCTGACCTTCAGGAGACGACTCAAGACCTGGCTATTCGACCAGTAGAAGCAACACCCCCCTCCTCTCCCTCAGCGCCTTGAGACCCTCGCGGGTAAGTAGTGCGCTTTACAAATCTTGTGATTGATTGATTGATTGATTGATTGAAAAATAAATGTTAAATTCTACTAGTGGGCCTGCAGCACTGATTGTGACATCCACTTAAGTAGCCTTTTAAAACATGCCCCAAGCCTTCCATTGAAGTCTATGTGAGCAGTTTTAAATAGCCATTTCGACCTGGCAAAATAAACCTTTAGCCAGGCCTAAACCTTCCTTTTTTATACACATAAGTCACCCCTAGGGTAAGCCCTAAATAGCCCATAGGGCAGGGTGTGTTGTATTTAGAAAGTTAAACATCTACTTGTAGGTTTCACATGTCTTGGTAGTGAAAAACTCCCAAGTTCGTTTTTCACTATTGCAAGGCCTACCTCTCAAATTGGGTTACCTTATTACATTGAATAGGTGTGAGAAATTGGTTTGTTGTTTGACTGGCGTGTGAGCCCTTGCCAAGCAAAAGCCACAATCCTTGGCAGGGTGAACCACAAAAAGTCACTAAATTAACTATGGTTAGCTCTGGGTAGCTTAGCACAAAAAGCACACAGTCATAACATATTGCCAATGTGAAAAGTATTTATGCAGCACACAAACAGTAACAAAGTGAAGGCACAACACACTACAAATCCCCACCAATTTAGAAAAAAACTAGAGGACATTTTAATAAATTATTTGATTTCAAAATGACAAAAATCCAATCACTAGGTCCGGAGTAATAGATTTTTAAAGTTTTTACGAAAAAGATCAAAACTCCAACCACAGACATCTAGTCGTGTAAGACTGGGCCAAAGTTGAAAAATATGCCTGAATGCGATGGAGTATGGATCGGATCCAAGAAGTGGATTGGGCTGGGTTGGTGCTTACTTTTGGACTTAGAAGAAATTCAGGTGAAAATGTTCTGAAAAGGTAAAGTTAAGCAGGGGAAAGGCTGCAGGCGGTGTCCGAGGAGGGAGTGTTGTTGTCGGGGAACCACTGGACATAGTCGCGGTGAGGATTTATATGTTCTGACTTGGTCACTTTTATGGAAGTCGAAAATCTCCAGTGGGACAAAGAAGGAGGCTGTAGCCAACGAGAGTTCCAGGAGGCCAGATACCTCTTCGGCTGAACAGGATTTGCTGCTGTTGTGAACGTAGCAAGAGCAGCCACAAAGGCAGACTGTCCGGTGAAGCATCTTGGGTGAATCAACGAGCAGATTGATCCCAGTCTTCCCTCAGTTCTCAAAGCAGTTTTTAGTCAAAAGTCCCAGGTTTTGGATTTTGACTTTCTGGGCATCGTTAGCACCACTAAGGGTCCAGCACTGGAGAGGCACCATTTGGCACCATTTGGGGGGTCAGGAATCACTCAGGCTGGGTCCCGGTGTGGGTTCAAAATTGTGGGAGCCTGTTATGTTCCTGTGGCTCTAAACAGGAAGCCTGGAAACTAGCCCTTGAAGTCAGTCCATTAGTCCTGGGTTCAAGTGGAAAAGCAGGGCTCACGCAGCAGGGCAGGCCTCTGAGGCTTCAAGGGAGGTGCCAGGTAGTAAAGTAGTTCTTTGAAAGTCCTTCCACATGTCCAGAAAGTGACCTGAAGTTTGAGGGCCCTATGTTTATTCCTGGTGCCTTCCTTGATGTGGAGGAAGTTTATTGAGCCTTCACTTTGACGTGCTTGGAATTTACTGAATCCCTTGTCCTGGCTCCAAGCTGATGGCAGAGACAATGCAGTGGTGACAAACCCTTTGTGTGAAGGCAGAGCACAGCCTATTCAGTTGCAAGTGGGGCTGTGCCGAGCTCTGTCTCCATATCCTACCCCCACATCTGTCTCTGGAAAACTCTTCCCCTTCCCTTGTCAAGGTTCCAAACTGTCTGGGGTTGACAAAGGTAGTGCAAGCCAGGTGTCAGCTTTCTTTGTGTGTACAGGAGGCAAAGCCCTGTGAAGTGTATGTGAAGCTGGGTACAGCTCCTCCCAGTCACCCTGCAAGGAAGGCCCATCCTGTTCAGACCTAGGCCCCCTTTGTGTTACTGACTAAAAACAATACAGAAACCCCAGCAGCAGAACCATTCACAATTTAGTGACCCAGGACACTGGTGGAAAGTACAAATAGGTGGGGCAAGAAAAGGGCAACTTTCTAAAAGGGTCATCTTCAGAACTGTGAATTAAAATCCAACCTTACCATTGAAGAGGACTTTAAATTACAATTATTTGGAGTGCAAACACCATGTCTCGTTCTCTACCTGCTCCAAATCCAAACTTATCATTTGTTAAGTACAATAAGGTAACCCAATGATAGCCAGTGGGAGAGATAGGCCTTTCACTGCTAGGACATGGAAAACCTAAACACACATGTCCTACTTTTCAAGTACAATGCAACCTGCCCTATGAGCCTTTATGGCCTATATGAGGGATGGTTTATCAGTATTAATAAGCATTGGCAAATGCAATAGGTTTAGCCTTTGTGAATTAATAATAAGGGTTTTTTTTGTAAGTCTTAGCTTAGTGAGCAGTTTTGCAGCATGAATGTCTGTCAGGCCACAAAGTATCTTAATTTCAAAAAGAGGTCACAAGCACCCTTGGTCAACTATAGGAAGAAAATAGCTTAGGGATTCTAGAGGAATTGGTGGCTCCATTTACACCTCTCTAGCTTCTAAGTGCATTTGTTCTGTCATTTAATCTGTCATTTTATAAAATACTTGTTTTTTATCTATGGCGCGTTATTGTATTTTAGGCGCGTTTTTATAGTGCTTACTCTAATTTGTGTGGTCACTCTGAGTTTTTATATTCTGTGCTCAGTGGCATAGCAAGGGGGATGCGGGGGCGGTCCGCCTCGGATGGGGACGAGTTTTGGGGACGGCGGCACCACCCCTGCTCTTGCCTGCGCCGTCGCAGGGCGGCAGATGCAGGGAACATCGCCACCCCCGGCTCTCACCTGTGGCTGTCGCGCCGGGCATCAAAAAGTCTAGCTACGCCACTGCCTGTGCTTGTTTGTAAATGAATTGTTATCACAAACTGTAAACGTGACATAATTCTGTGTATGGTGTGTATAAATATCTTACATACAAGTTTTTACAATACAAAAAAATATAATCTCAAGCCATTCACAATGTTATTTTCAAATTCCACCCAAAATACAAGGTGAATAAACATAGCATTAATCAATAAAAGAGGTCACAGACTTCCTGATTTTGAGTATGTATTTCCACTTCTCCCATACATACAAACAAATGTACATATGTGCAAGCTCATGTATATGTATCTATTTGTATATATAGATCGATGTATATGTGCATGAGTGCAATATGGAGTTGGAGTCAGTAACTCTATCTCTGGTTATTTATTTTTTTGCTTCAGACACTTTAAGTACCAATTGTAGCGGTCTTTGCTGCTTATCAGATTCCTCTAGAATCCACATAGTTCCTCCATTTTCACAACAGCGTGAGAGTTAACCACACATTTTTTAGAACAAATAATTAATCATTTTGAGATTCTAATTTGCTGCACTAGTCTTGTGTACCAAGAAAGACAACGAACCACCTAATGTCACCCGTTTTCAAGGTTTCCGCAGTCTGTGTGAATAAAACAATTGTGGACCTCCTAGAAAGGATGTTAATTGGGATTTTCCTGATGTAGTGTTGCGAGGCCACACTGAGGAGTGTGCGCTACACAGAAGACTGTAACATTGCGTAATGTGCACGATTTTAAGGTTGTTGGATGGGCGTCATTGATCATGTTTTTTACAATCTCATATACATTTCCAGCCTAGAAGCCTCTCTGAAAGGGGCGGCGGACACCCCTCGCTGACACAGCTGCATTATATTGCACTAAAATCCCCCCTCAATCTGAACTGTGTCTAGAAAGCCCAAGTGGCAAAAGGCACCCGCCTTGAATTACGTGGCCAGCACAACATTCCTCTGTCCAGACCCCGATCCAAGGTGCAGCTGCTGGAGTATTTCTGGAATGAGTGCCTGAGGAGCCGGAGGCAAACCCTTAATTCTTTAGATAATGTTTCTCTGTGGCTTGTAATCATGGCTGGCTGGACAGCTCACCAGAGGTTAAAAAGGCCCAGGCAGCAAAAGGGGAAGTGCCCCTAAACAGAAAAATATTATCTAAAGTAAAACAAGCGCAGCCCGAGACACCCAGACACCAAATGCACTGGATAAAAATATTTAGAAGCATATGTGTGTCCATATGGTATGGAGACTGTGTGTGTGCCGATATGGTATGGGCGTATATGTGTGTCCGTGATGGGAGGGAGAGACTGTAGACACATTTACTCTCAGTGCATGTTCAAGAGTAAAAAAAAAAAGCATTTAGTTCATCACTTTTTGTATACTTTCCCAAACCAGGCTCCCAGACTCCAAAACCTCGTAACAGCAAAGTATTGATTGACACGATGTGCGCACAAAACTGTGTATCTGATTTGGGCCTTATTTATTTTCAGTCACGCATTCTCAGACCTTACTTATTGACTGTGAAAATGAGCCCTTCTAACCCAGATGAAATAAACACACTCTGTACTTTGTGATCCTGCTTTCTCCTCCCACTTTAAATTAATAAGAGGACAGAAAAATGGAAGAAGGACTCAAGAGCCCATGGTGCGCATGAGAGAAAGAGGGTGCTATCTTAGAACTAAAGCAACGGGAGTGGAGCAGCAGCACTGACAGTAGCCGTCGTCCACAGTTAGCCGAGCACCGGAGCAACAGCACTATGGAGCCGTATGTAGCTCAAGGGCTAAATCGGAAACCTTTTATTGGTGCTTGTGTAAAGAGCTCCAATAGGGCTCGAGCTACATAAACAACATTAGCTGTGTGTGACTGAGCGTGTCTCTTTGCTGCGGGTCCCGAGCTCAGGTCCCTGTCCAAAGGGAAGCTGTGGGGGCTGAGGCGCATGATGGGCTGCAAGGTGAGCACAAGCGTCCAAGATGATAAATATTTGTGGGAGGAGCGGCACAGGAGTTCAAGCTGCTGTGGCTGTGTAAGAGGTCTGGCAGAAGGGGATAAGCAGTGCTCCTGACACTCTTGCTCACAAATAAGAAAGAAGTTCAATTAAGGTGGATGAAAAGGAGTACTTTGGCCATGAGCCACTGATTAGAAAAACACAGGAAGAACAGGAAATAGCATGCTTCAACCAATAGAAACGGAGGAAAAGTAAGTGGCAAGCACACAAATAAATGAAAAGTAAGGGCGGTATTTAAGCCCCTTTTAGGATTTATATTAAATACAATAGATTTCTACACCTTTTAGGCGAAACCTAAAAAGGAAGGTTTAGGAATGGACGTCATTTGAGGTTAGTTACGGGTTGCAGCTGCGACCTCTGTCTTGCTCCCTGCTACTCCTGGCACTTCCTTTGCAACCCCTGGCCTCAGAGGTAGCAAAATGTTTGCCTCCTCTGAGGCCAGGGGCCGCAAAGGAATTGCCAGGAGTCAGGGAGCAAGTTCAAGCTTGCAGTAGCGACCCCTAACTAGCCTCAAATGACATACATGGATTTAGACCTGGCAAAAAGGTTTATTTTACCAGGTCAAAATGTCAGTTTTAAAACTTCACTGCAGACTTGCAGTAACAGGACTGAGACATGTTTTAAAAGGCTACTGTAGTGGGTGGCAAAATGAGTGCTGCAGGCCCACTAGTTGGTTTTAATATGCAGGCCCTAGGTACAGGTAGTACCACTCTATTAGGGGCTTACAAATAAATTAAATGCAGCAGTTAGGTGTAGTTCAATTTTAATTTCACCATGTTTGAAGGAGAGGGCTCAAGCACTTTAGCACTGGGTAGCAGTGTTAAAGTGCTAATGCTAACAAAAACGAATTCAGCAGAACAGGAGGAGTGAAGGCAAAAGGTTTGTAGGAACACTACACCAATGATTTCAGACCTAAAAGTCCAGACCTATTGACCTTGCCAAAGCTTGTTTTGATCGTGTTTGCGAGTGAGACTTTGTCACCAGACACCTTTTTATATACGAACAAACAAGTTATGGATGGAAATGCTTGAATCATTCTGAAACTAATAATTACTCTAGGTACACCCCATAGCCCTAATTTTGTTCCATTATAGGAATGGATCAACCAACCACATGCAGAGAAACTTTGGTCTTCTCCAATAGCAACAGTCCAGCCCAAACTGCTAGTGCAGGCTAAAAACGCGATGGAATGGAATGCTTTCAATAGTATTTATGCTCTGCCTGAGATAAATTCAAGCAACCCACGTCTGATTGTTTGCTCTATGTATTGGTGGGCCACATCTGATGAGAGCCTGACAAAATTTGTTTTATTTTTTCTCTGAAAATGTCAGTCCAAACAGTTAACTCACCATCTGTTCAGTCAGGTCCCTGCTTCATAAACAAACAGGCCACTGGGGGATTAGAGACGCCGCCTGTGTGTTTGAGACAACAATATCCACTCAGGAACTTTCCAAACAGGAATCCCCTGTGGAGTATGTGCGGAGGCAGGGGAGGGGTGTTGGGGGGGTGGGGGGACTCACGAATGCTTTAAAGTGCCTCCGTGTAGCTTGGCCGGTTGCAGTTCACCGCCGGGTTGCTAGCATCAAGGTGAGTCATCAGGGGACTACAGTGAACACACTTTTGCCAATATGGTGGCTGAACATCCTGGGTTTCTTCTGCTCAGAGCTGAAATTCTTCTCCCTCTCAAGACTTTTCCGGAATCTTGAAGGACGAGTGGCGAGTGGTGATAGGGCTTACATTATTGTTTGAACGATGACATCATGGTACAGATGCTGTACAACAATGCCACAATATAATGATGTCTAGAAAGGAAAAATAAAGAGATACAATAAAAAAGGTTCCACTAGCTAGAAAATTGCATAAAGCAGAATTATAAATTAAGACGGTGTAAACTTTTTAAAATAACGTCATTGTTTAAGGTTTTGACCTGCAGCAATGTTCGATGACTTTATGGATAATTGAGTGTCTGGGTTTTACGTGCAAAGTATGTTTCCCTTTAAGAAGCAATGTTTGTACATTATTTTGTTAGATATGTTTGTCGGGATTTGGAACCCACTTTTGATTTCAATAACTCTTCTTTAAAGATAGTAGGTTCTTAAGTCCCTGCCGTACCTGTTTCACACTTTGGTTATCTACCCATGTCCTGGTTTAGACGCAGGTGCCCTGCAGGAGGCCCACCTCCGCACCTCCCTGCCTTATTTTCAGTTTGCACAGCAGCATTACCCCTCTTCTCCTCGTCCCATGCCTTAGGTGATGAGGACAGAGGCACGCCTCGGCCAGACAGCATTCCCTACAAAAGCTCCCTTTTGTTGTACAATACTCGCTTGAAAAGAGACTTTTACCACTCTCCCTTAACGCGTCTTATGCTGTCCCTGAAAAGGGATTGTTGGATAACACACTACTGCATTTTTTGTGGCCACTGTTATGTCCTGCGAGACACGTTCTAGTGTCTCGACAGGCATAGAGTTTACAGCCACTCCCCTATGGGAGTGGGCACACTTGCACCCCCACACGCATCCTTCACAGGCGTCACGAGTGACGTGAGCCTGTCAATAAAAGGGCCCGGGTGCACGTGCTCGTGGCCAGTTGAATGACTATAGATACCGTGTCCGTGTCAGTCCTTGTATAAGCATGTGGGCCTAGGGCCCACAACATAACAGCCACCAGCTCCATCCTTAGATGGACTCCCCCTGCTTCAGCTGGGCCAGAGTGTTTATGGTTATTTTTCATTTTTAAAGCGTGGGTTAAGCCCGTGCTGCATACAGCAAGGGTTGGGCCGCTTTGTTTTATTTGGCATTGTTTTAGCCCCCGGCGAGGCTGTCTTCAGCTTTGCGGCAGTGAAGCAAAGCCGGGATACAAACAGCAAGGGGAGGGCTTGCGCCTTCCCGTTTTATTTAATGATGCATGGGCCCAGGCTGTCTTCAGCTCTGCAGCAGAGATCAACGCTGGGAAGTAAACAGGAAGGGCAATGCGTTGCCCTGCCTGTGTTTTTTAAAATATATTTTTACTGTTTTATATAGCGCGAACTCGCCCCGAAGGTATCAGAGCGCTTTACATGAGCACGGGGAGATTAAGTGATTTGCCCAGAATCACAGGCTGCTTGAGCCTCCGCCAGACTCGAACCTGGTTCCCCAGCTTCGAGGTCGGTCTTTCTGGAGCAAACTGTAGTGAGTGAAGCTGGAATGTAAGTAGTTTGCACGATGCACGGGCCTGTCTGATTTATTTGGGGATGGTTCAGCCTGCCATGAGGCCCTCACGCACTGTCACAGCATGTAGACAGCTTGGGCATGGGCCTGCCTCTTTTATTTGGCGGTGCTTCAGTCAGCCCGAGGCATTAGTAAAATGGGTAGCGCCCGGTTTTATTGCTTTTCTTTTTACACAAGAAGCGGTGCAATTGGCCTGCATCGTATTCCCTTTATGCCAGCGGCGCAGAGCCCGCTTGGTTCAAAGACACATATAAGGCAGTGGCGGCTGCTGACATTTGAAAGTGGTGTGCCTAAACTTTGGGCATGACTAATATATAGCGAGCGATGTGAACAAGTTCAATGGACAAACCTCGGGTCCAGGGAGAGTCCCTTTCCCGAGAAAGAAATGAAAAGAAGATTGGCAAATGGTGCATTTAAAGCAAATGAATGTAGTGATAAAGCAAGGCTTATTAAGCAGCGGGAACGTATAGTCTTGAAATATTAAACACATTAAAAACTGACTCAAATCTTCCTGCATTCATTTGTTCAACAGTTACTGTAATGTGTAAATTGTACAGCATGACAACTTTAGCCCTTTAAAATGTATGCTTGCCCAGTGTCTTGCACTGCATGCAGCATTAACTTTGGATAAATATGCTCTAACCAGACTTCGAGAAGCACCCACAGATGCTGGCTGTAACCAGTCATATAGAAATACATGCAGACAGGTCTTCAAGTGAGATGAAAAGAGTGGGGGCTCTCTATAAAGGAACATGTCAAATAAATGTCTGTGATTCCCATAGTGTGCCACCTGACCAGTACTTTGGTTTCTCTCTGAGATGTAATTTTATCCAGATAAATGACACAACAACTGACATACACCGAACACCTGTCAGGATGATTGGCTTTGTCACGGGGTGTTAGCTGTTTAAGATAAATGAGTAACAACAATGATTTCTAATGCATAATTAACATTAGAAATGTTTAAATTCTGAAATAGTGAGTCTGTAAATTGAATAGTATTGAGGCCTGTAGAAGGAGTTTTTACCCTTCAGTTATGGGGCTTTATGTTAGATATGTATCCTCTTTTTCTCTGCATATTTTCTCCATCTGCACATCTTCAACCCCCTCTCTTTCCTCTTCAGCATCCTCTTTTCACTCTTCCCCAAGTGCAGTTCCTCGCATCTCTGTCACTTACGCCCCCAACATGCACTGTACTCCCTCAAATTTAAGCACTTTAATTTCTCTCACTTTTACCTTGCAAATATTTTGACATATGTGTACCCCCTTCACACACATATCCACAGAATTTCAGTTGCAAATGGAATACATAAACATTGTTCTGTGTGCTCTGCAGAGAGGCCAACCCACTAAGAGGCACTTTGTTTGGCTTCAGCCTTAGCGCCTGCACGCACAATCAAAGCCCCTCATAAACACCTGACATGGCTCAAGCCTCAAAGTATGCACAGATAAAAATACAGATAAACAACAACATTATAAAATAGCTAACTCTTGGGGAATGCAAGATTAAATAAAGAATGTGACATATGAGAGGCACTAAATCGCTGAAATGATGTTTTTAACATTTATTGTTTGCGAGTCAATCCATGTTTTTGGCATCAGGGTTAACTTAGGAGCATGAAGACACAGCCAGTTTTAATATCATACATCACAGAACTGGCCACTGTAAGCACATGTTCCACAGTAAGCACATATCTCTCGCTTTGGGCTTAACTCGGATATTTGGATCAACTTTGCAAGGGAACAAGAACCCTGCTTGTTATTTGGATCCATTTCATGGTGGAACAAATGCCGCAGCTCCACTTCTAACGGGGCCAGCGATCTGCAGTGAGGGCCAGGGGTGTCACAGTGGGGGAGGTTAGCGTGATAAGTATAATATACATAACACAACATTAGCTTGCAAACACTTACCATTACCAAGAACAAGGCACCGGATCAGACGTGCTTCCGTCCACTCTCACGTATGACAAAAGGGTGGGATCTAAGCCTTTGAATGATGGACGTCTGAAATCACACAGGGATGAAGTCTCCAACGCCCGAAACCGTGACGCTTATTGTGTCACTGGCCTACAGAGTGCATACAACCCTAGACCACAATGGCAACGAAGGGCTTTCTTTTACGGAGTTTTATATAGCGCAAACTTGACCCGATTCAGGTATTGGAGCGCTTTACACGAGCACCAGTTGCGTTACACGAGAACACATTCATTTTTGTTAGGCACGGGGAGATTAAGTGATTTGCCCAGAATCACAGGATGTTGTGCGTCCCTGCTGAGACTTGAACCTGGTTCCCCACCTCCGATGTCGACCGCCCTAGCCGTTAGGCCAACTCCTCTCCCCAAAACTGAAAGCCCTGCGTCATGCCTCACAGTTAAGAAAGTTAATTTACTGCCTGACTTCCGTCTCCTGCTTCAGAGCAAGGCGGGGCAGGCACCTGAAACAGACAGCCCAGACTTAAATACATCGATTTATTTAGAGATACAATCGTATCTCTAAATAAATTGGTCTATTTAATATGTTTTTATGTAAATGTGTAGGAATTTCAGAGGGGCGCAGACCCTTAGCCCTAATGGAGAAACCGCCCCTGCTTAAATACATCAATTTATTTAGAGATACGATCGTATCTCTAAATAAATCGATCTATTTAATATGTTTTCATGTAAATGTGTAGGAATTTCAGAGGGGTGCAGCCCCTTAGCCATAATGGAGAAACCGCCCCTGTTATGAGGAGTGAGTGGACCTTCAGTCGGATTCCGGTAGTGCATGGGTCCTCCTTGAATTCTTCAGCTGCACTGAATTCAGGTAAGTCACTTGGGGGAATTTCCCTTTTTCTTCTCAATTCTTGTAAAGTTCTGGACTCGTCTTTAATACCACCAGTGGTCCTTGTGGCTTGCACATAGGCAGCCCAAGATGTGAGTTTCTGTGCTTCTCCTCTTTTTTGGACTTTGGACAGTCGGAAAATCAAAATTTCAAGTCCTACTGTCTCCTTAATGAAGAAAGCACACTGATATTATGACCCTGGCTGAGCCATGTCTGGTGGTAAAATCTAAGACTTTGGGTCTGTAAATTGTGGGCCCGATTCACAGAGTATCTGCAGTCTTGGCAGAGTCTTCGCACTTGTGGCGGAATCTCCATACGGCATGCTGCAGAGAGTGCGTCGTGTGGAGATTCCCCCACAATCGCAGAGGCTCCGTCAGGACTGAGGAGATTCTTTGTGAATCAATCCCTGTGAATTTAAGATGCACTGTGTCCAGGGTCTTATGGATCAGCTGACTGGTGCATCCGTTCCATGCCTTTATGTTTAAGCCCAACATGGTTAGGTCCTTGGGTTTTTGTGGGTCCTCTTGGCCTTGCATCTCTCTGCAGTTCTAAGAAAGGGTCTGCTAGTCTGTAAACGGGACGCTGATGACTGGTATTGATCATGTAAGAGCTTGAATTTCTTTTTTTTTTTTTGTCCTCATTTACCTCAAAAACAACATTCCATTGCCCGTACCTGGGTTTTCCTGCACTTTTGCTGGAAAAGAGAAGAAAGAGGATTCGATCGGTACCGCCCTTAGATTGTGAAAACCCTTTCTTCAGACCACAATTCCTCCAAGCAGACTCTGCTCAATAGGAATGAGCCAGCGGAGGCGGAGTAGGCTTAATCATCAGACCCCTAATCTGTCCTGCCTCATTCTGCTCCTACCCACCTTATAAAAGGTTGCCAAAAATCATACCTTTTCTTTCCATTGTCCGATATGTCCAATCTAGCAATATTCTTTGCTGATAATAACCAATCCTCATAACAGGGGGGGGTTTGAGACGACCCACTTTCTGCAGATTTCCCTGCGTGCCAGCAGCATTGCATAAAATATCAGCTTTGAGTGGCCCTTATCAATTTTTAACTGAGGATCCAAACATCCCAAAAAAATCAAAGATACGCTTACCTGAATTTGTATCTTCGGGATATCAGATAAGGATTTACTCACATCCTCCCAGAATGGCTGAATCTTAGGGCATTGCATAAACATGTGAATGTCGCCCTCTTTCAATTTACCACATTTCGGGCAAGCCACCTCTCCTCCATTCCAAATTTCAATAATCTCAGTGGGGTCCAATATTTATTTTATTTTGAAGGTTTTGTATAGCGCGAACAAGACCCTTGCAGGTATCAGAGCACTTTACAGGGCAAATATAGGTGACAGAAACACGCATAAAAAAATATAATATAAGTAAGACTGATACGAGAGTAGTAGCTATTACAGACTAGAAAATATATATACGCATATATAAATAGTTCAAGTGAATTTGATCCGGAGAATCGATTTCACTTCTTGTTTGAAAAAGGCCGTGGAAGGGTTCTGTCTTGTTTCTGGGGGCAAGGCATTCCAAATCCTGGGAGCCATTCCTGAGAAGGTCCGGTTGTATGTTTTGTTCTTATTAAATCGTTGTGGTTTCAGTAGAAGATTATAGGAGCTCCTGGTGGTTCTGTTCCCACCCGATGGCACCAATTTCTCAGCTAGGTATCTTGGGGTTTTGTGATGTATTGACTTGTGTGTCATGCAGGCGATTTTCAAATGAATTCTGGCCTTGAAAGGTAGCCAATTGAGGGCACGAAAGTCAGGGGAGATGTGATTGTTTCTTTTGGAGCCTGTGATGAGTCTAGCAGCGGCGTTGATTGAGGCTCTTAGAGGGGCCGTCGTCGATCTGGGAAGGCCGCAGAGAGTGACGCTCCCATATTCCACTCTAGGAATTACTAGAGTTTGAACTGCCTGTTTGAAGTCATTTGCAGGCAGGAAGGGCTTCAGTTTTCTCAGGGTGTTCATCTGAAAATGTGCTCCTTTTGTCGAGGCGCTGATGTGTTTCTGCATATTTAGTTTATTGTCCAGAGTTATTCCCAGTGATTTTGTGGAGTCGATAATAAGAGGTTGACCGTTGAGAGCTGTTAGGTGCTTCATCCACTCGAGGATTATGGTTGATTGGCTTGGGGGAGCGATTAGGAGGAATTCGGTTTTGAGGGTGTTTAGTTTCAAATGGTTTTTTGCCAACCAGGTCTGCGTCTTTAGAAGCGTTGAATTGAGAGATTCGATGTCCTCAAGTGAATGGATCTTTATGTAGAGTTGCGTTTCATCTGCGTACATGTGATAGAGGACATTCGAGGAGCTGAGCAGTTCGGTGAGTGGTTCCATAAACAGGTTGAAAAGTGTAGGGGAGAGGGATGATCCCTGTCGTAGTCCTAAGGTGACTGGGGTGGGCTTGGATAAGGATTGATTGACCTTGAATCTTTGTGATCTATTTTGAAGGAAGGAGGTGAACCAGTTTAGTACCGATCCAGATAGTCCCATTCTGTGTTTCAGGAGGTCTAGTAAGTTGTCGTGTTTGACGGTGTCGAAGGCCGAGGATAGGTCAAGCAGGATTAGTAAACAGGCTTCGTTTTTGTCCAGGATTTTTAATGCATCATCTATTATGTGGGTCATGGCTGATTCGGTACTGTGCCCTGCACGGAAACCTGATTGGAATTGATCGAGCAGGTTAAAGTTGTCTATGTGGTTGCTAAGCTGCGTGTGAACACATTTTTCTAGCAGTTTGGCCAAGGTGGGGATGTTGGATATTGGGCGATAGTTATTTAGGTCTGTCGGGTCCGCCGATGACTTCTTTAAAATGGGGGATACCTGACCTGCTTTAAGGATGTCAGGGATGGTTCCTTGAAGGAGAGAGGAGTTTATAATCCTAGTCCATAGAGGCACTAGCATTGGAATGAAGTCTTTTAGGTATCTAGCTGAGAGAGGGTCTGTGAAGTGATTCGAGGGATTCAGGGCCATGAGCGTTTTTAGGATAGCTTCTTCGCTGTAAGTGTTGAAGGAGGCCCAAGATGCATTGTTTTTGAGGTCGAACTTTGCAGAACAACTAAGAGGGGTCCCTGGCGGGGTCAGTGAAGAGACCATGTGAGGGTCGGTGTGTGATAATAGATCGTTAAGCAGGTCTGTCTTTATGTTTTCTGTCTTTGTCGTGAAAAAGGAGGCAAAATCCTCACAATTAGGAAGTGTGTCTGGATTAATTTGGCGGGGGTGGGTGACACCCTTAGATTGAGATTTGATTAGTTCGAATAGCCTTTTGGGACGGTTCTTGGCTTGGTCTAATTGCTTACTGAAGAAGTCTGCTTTGGAACGTCTAATCTTTCTATAATAGAAGTTTCTCGTGCATCTTAGTAACTTGAGGTGGTCAGAGGAAGGTGCCGATCTCCATTGTCGTTCAATTGCTCTTACTGATCTTCTGTCTTCATTTAGCCTACCATCATACCAGGGTTTTGAGTCTTTTGTGGCAACTCTTTTCAGTTGTAAGGGAGCTAGATTGTCTAACATTGTGTTCATGGAGTGGAAGTAATGATTAGTCAAATCTTGTACCACGTCTAAACCTTCCGGTGGTGTCATGATGTTGGGGCTAGAGGTTGCGAGTAAATCGGGACTGAGGTTTTTTAGGTTCCTCTTTCAGATTTTCGTCCTTGTGGGTTGGACAGAGAGTAGTTTAACTGATTCATTGATGTGGAAAGTGATGATGTGATGGTCAGACAGTTGCACGGGAGGATCGATTCGAGCTGGGTGGAATCCGCTTTGGAAATTACTAGATCGAGGGTTGAGCCTTTTTCATGAGTGGGGCTCTCACAGATTTGGGACAGGTTAAGGTCAGATAGGAAAGCTTTGAGGCTATTGACCTCTGGGTCGTCAGGGTCATTCCAGTGGAGGTTAAAGTCCCCCCAGGAATATTTGTATGTTTTGTTGTCCAGAATTTGTAGCAAGTATGTCCATGAGGTGTTCGATGAAGGTGAGGTTATCCCCTGGTGGGTGGTAAAACGAATGTAGTGAACATATTTGTTAGAAATGGGGTCTCTAGTTGGCAAGGGCTTGCACCTTTGTCCAAGTAGGGACCCTTCTTCCTAGTCAGGGTAAGGGTTGTTACACTCGTGAAGTAACCCCTGCTCACCCTCGTGGTAGCTTGGCACGAGCAGTCAGGCTTAATTCAGAGGCAGTGTGTAAAGCATTTGCACATAACCAACAGTAATACAGTGTAAGCACTACAAATGGACACCACACCAGTTTAGAAAAATAACCAATATTTTATATACTCAAGACAAGACCAATTACGATAAAAATCCACAATACTATACTTTACGAATGAATACTTGATACGTTAACTTCTTCTTTGCAGGAATAGCACAAAAGCAAAGTTCGTACGAGTCGGTAGCTCCGTCCGAGCCTACCGTGATGCTGAAAACCACAGAGTCTAACAGTTCCAGCCGACCGCGTCGATACGGGCCAGCAGAGTCATGAACAGACTCGGTTACAGTACCTTTCTCGTTGTGGCTGGTATGGAGTGTACGAGCCGGTCGGCGTTCGTCGCGGTTGCGGTGCAAGACGGAGCGATGCAAGGTGCGGTGTCCCTCGATGCGGTGCAGGCAGCGGCTCGATGAGCGTCGTGCAGACGGAGTCGGTGAGTCCAAGGCGTGCGATGCAGGGCGAGACGATGCTCGATGCGGTGCTGACAGGTTGCGATGCAGGCGACCAAGCCGGAGTGCGGGAGCTGGCGTCGGACAGCGGTTTGAGTCGGAGCGGTGCGTCGCAGACGTGCGAGCGGTGCCCCAAATGCGGTGCGGTCTCGACTCTTGAGCCAGTTGCAGCGACAGTGTCGGTCTGGTCCGGCTGGCCCAGTGAAGCGATGCGATGCGAACTGCGGTGCCCACAGGTCACGGTGCAAGCAGCGGCTCGATGTTGGCGGCGTCGGACGTCGCCCACGGTGAGACCAGGGTTGCGATGCGAAGCGGGGCGATGCGGTCTGCGGTGCAAACAGGTCACCGGCCAGGGATGGATTCGGTTGACGGAGTCGGTTGCGGTTCCCTTCCTCTGTGGCAACTGAAACAGCGTTCCAGAAGCGGTACCCAGAGGCTTGTGAAGTCTTTGCGGTCCCTGAGACTTCTTAACAGGAGGCCAGCTCGGTTCCTGGCCCTTGGAGATACTCAGCACAAGTTTGTAGAAAGTTCAGTCCAGTCCTTTCACTGCCCAAGACAGAAGCAGCAACTGCAGGCCAACCCAACAAAGCAACAACACAGCAAAGGGGCAGTACTCCTCCTGGCAGCTCTTCCAGCGCTTCGTCTTGGCAGGTTCCTTGATTCCAGCGAGATCTAAATTCATGGGGTCAGGGCCCCAATATTTATATCCCAAATTCCTTTGTTCTCTGAAGGCAGAGAGGCCTTCGCCTAGTCCAAACCAGTTCTGGAGCACTTTGTTGACAAGTCTCCGTCCCTTCTTTCAGTGAGTAGGCCAGGGACATCAGACGCACCACAGGAGGTGGAGCCAGCATTGTGGAGGGAAGGCACTGTCCTATTCAGGGCCCAGGTGCGACCCCTCCCACCCATCTACAGGTCGATCTGGCTATTCAGCCCTGCGCTGACTCACCCTGTCTCCTGGCATCCCCCAGCCCCGGTCACTCACATTCCAGACACGGAATACACAACCTCGCAGAGGCAGGCTTGGATGGTTAGGCAAGAAAATACCCACTTTCTAAAAGTGGTATTTTCAAACCCAGAATGGTAAAACCAACCTTACTAAAAGCTGCATTTTATCATTCTGAGTCCAGGCATACTAAACTCGAATTTCTACCATGTTCCCGGGTCAGTTAGGATTATAAGCTGTAATAATCAAAACCGCCCGTTCTGGCCTAGGGGGAACAGGTAGCCTTGCAATAGTGAACAACGAACTAGGCTGTAATTCACTATCAGGACATGCCGCACACACCAGGGCATGTCCTACCTTTCGCGTACAACGCACCCTGCCCACAGGGGTACCTTGGGCCTACCTTAGGGGTGACTAACATGTAGCAAAGGGAAGGTTTAGGGACTTGCAAGTGTGTGCACTTGCCAAGTCGACATGGCAGCCCCAGGCTGCGCACAGGCTCTGCGATGGCAGGCCCGAGTTACACTTTACGGGCTGTTTGCGTGGGTGGCACAATCCAGTGCTGCAGCCCACCAACAGCATTTGGTCTATAGGCCCTGGCACTCGCAGTGCACTTTACAAGGGACTGACACATAAACCAAATAGGCCAATCATGGAAACACCAATCCATAACACATTTTATACAGGAGCACTTGCACTTTCCCACTGGACCGCAGTGAGGAAAGTGCGCAGAATCATCACACCAGCAAAAACAGGGTCAAAACCGGGAGGTCAGAAAGCAAAAAGTCAGGGGAAACACGCCAAAAGATGCCAAGTCTAACACATGTCCCCTCCAGCTGAAAGTAGGGAGAACTACCCAACCCCATGGGAGTTCTCTTCACTAAGGCGGAAGAACCTGGACAGACCATCTGCGTTGGCGTGTTCTGTACCAGGACGGTGCTCCACTGTAAAGTCCATTCCCTGTAGGGAGATGGACCACCTCAGCAGTTTTGGATTCTCGCCCTCATTTGCATCAACCATCTGAGGGGCCTGTGGTCGGTCTGAACCCGGAAGTGAGTCCCAAACAGGTATGGTCTCAACTTCTTCAGCGCCCAGACCACAGCAAAAGCTTCCCTTTCTATGGCACTCCACCTCTGTTCCCTGGGAAGTAGTCTCCTGCTAAGGAAGACTACAGGCTGATCCAGGCCCTCTTCGTTCAGTTGTGAGAGCACCGCTCCCACACCATGCTCTGAAGCGTCAGTCTGCACGACAAATTCTTTGGAGAAGTCAGGTGCCTTGAGCACGGGCGCCGTGCACATGGCTGCCTTCAGGGCATCAAAAGCTTTCTGGCAGGACTCAGTCCAGATCACTTTCCTGGGCTGCCTCTTAGAGGTCAGCTCTGTTAAGGGGGCAACGATGGTGCCATAGCCCTTAACAAATCTCCTATAATAGCCGGTGAGACCTAAGAAGGCTCTCACCTCTGTCTGGGTTTTGGGGGTTCCCAAGCCAGAATGGTGTCAATCTTGGGTTGTAGGGCGCCACCTGGCCGCTTCCTACCTGGTGTCCCAAGTACACCACAGAACCCTGCCCGATCTGGCACTTACTGGCCTTGATCGTGAGGCCTGCACCTTGCAGAGCCCTCAACACTTTCTCAAGGTGCTGTAAATGTTCTTCCCAGCTGGAACTGAACACAGCAATGTCATCCAGGTAGGCGGCACTGAAATCCACCAGCCCAGCCAACACCTGATTGACCAACCTCTGAAAGGTGGCAGGGGCATTCTTCAACCCAAAGGGCATCACCCGGAATTGGTAATGACCTTCTGGGGTTGAGAATGCTGATCTCTCCTTGGCCCCATCGGTTAAGGCAATCTGCCAGTACCCAGACGTTAAATCAAACGTGCTGAGGAACCGGGCAGCTCCCAACCGATCAATGAGCTCATCAGCTCTGGGGATGGGGTGCGCGTCAGTCCTGGTGACGGCATTGAGCCCACGGTAGTCCACACAAAACCGGAGTTCTGGAGTGGCACCGGGCGCCGCAGCCTTTGGGACCAAGACCACTGGGCTGGCCCAAGGACTGTGGGAGAGCTCGATCACCCCTAACGCCAACATCTTAGAGACCTCCTCCTTGATGCTGGCTCTGACCCGGTCAGTCAACCTGTAAATTTTGTGCTTCACAGGATGGCTGTCACCGGTGTCCACGTCATGGGTACACCAGTGAGTAACACCGGGAGTCAGAGAGAACAGTGGGGCGAACTGTCCCAACAACTGGCGACAGTCCCCCTGCTGCTCCTGAGTCAGAGTAGGGGAGAGGATCACACCCTCTACTGACCCATCATGCTCCTTGGTAGACAGGAGGTCAGGGAGAGGCTCGATCTCCTCTTCCACCCCATCATCTGTCGCCAAGAGCATACTCACTTCGGACCTCTCGAAGTGGGGCTTGAGGCGGTTCACGTGAAGGACCCTCAAAGGGTTCCTTGGAGCCTGCAAATCCACCAGGTAGGTGACGTCACTTTTGCGCTCCTTTACCTCATATGGCCCAGTCCACTTGTCCTGCAAGGCACAAGGTGCCACTGGGGCCATTACCCACACTTTTTGCCCAGGTTGAAATTCGACCAGAGTGGCGTTCTGGTCATACCATCTCTTCATTTCTTCCTGGCTTGCTTCTAGGTTCGCCTGAGCGAGTTTCCTGAAGCGGGCAGTTTGGTTTCTAAAGGCCAGCATGTAGCTAAATACATCCTGGGGAGTTTTCCTGGGAGCCGCCTCCCAGCCTTCCTTCACCAAACTCAGAGGTCCTCTGACAGGGTGGCCATACAGGAGCTCAAAGGGGCTGTACCCAAGAGACTTCTGAGGCACCTCCCTGTACGCAAAGAGTAGGCATGGCAAGAGGACGTCCCACTTACGCCTCATGGGTTCTGTTAGACCCTTGATCATGCCTTTCAAGGTCTGGTTGAATCTCTACACCAGACCGTTTCCTTGTGGGTGGTAAGGAGTGGTGAACTTGTAGGTTACCCCACACTCCTTCCACAGGGATGTCATATACTTCGATATGAAATTGGTCCCCCTATCGGAAACCACCTCTCTGGGGAATCCCACACGGGAAAAGATCCCCATTAACGCCCGGCCCACCACTGGCGCCGTCGTTGTCCTGAGAGGGATTGCCTCCGGGTACCGGGTGGCATGGTCCACCAAGACCAGGATGTATCTGTTGCCCATGGCTGTCTTGGGATCCAGTGGCCCCACTATATCCATCCCTACCCTTTCAAAGGGTGTTCCAACAACCGGAAAAGGTTGGAGAGGAGCTTTGACCTTCCTCCCACTCTTACCACTTGCCTGGCAAGTTTGGCAAGACCTACAGTGTGCATCTGACTGCCTTCGCATTTGGGGCCAAAAGAAGTGGGTGACAAGCCTGTCAAAGGTCTTGTCCTGCCCCAAATGTCCTGCCAAAGGCACGTCATGAGCCAGACCCAGCAGGAAGGTCCTGAAGCGCTGGGGTACCACCAGCACACGGGCTGACCCAGGCTCAGCAACCTTAGGCTCACTGTATAGGAGACCGCTCTCCCAGTAGATCAGATGTGACCCGGACTGATTACCAGCTGCCTGGTCTGCAGCCTGCCGCCGCAGACCCTCCAGAGTAGGGCACCTGCTCTGCTCCCTGCAGAACTCCTCCCTGGTGGGACCCCCTTCTTGCTGCCAATGGGTCAGCTCAGAGATGTCTCCCAGTTTGGCTACCTGCTCCCCTGTAGGCACCGGGGTGTCCCCCTCGAGGTCCGCCTCCTCCCGGTCCGTGGGAACTTCGGGGCCGGTTTCCCGCGCCCCTGCCCTTTCTCTTGGCAGGGACTTGGGCCACTGTTTCAGGCTCCAAGTCCTCTTGATCACCCTTTCTGGCCGCCATTGACCGAGTAGACACGCATGCCCACTCTGGCAACCCAAGCATCTCCAAGTGAGACCTGAGCTCAACCTCCTTCCATGAGGACTGCTCCAGGTCGTTTCCTAGCAGACAATCGACAGGCATGGTAGGGCTCACAACCACCCTCAAGGGACCTGAGACCCCCCCATTCAAAGGGAACCTGCGCCACCATACATTGGCGCTCTGAGTTGTCGACAGCAACTACTTGGTGGAATGCTCCTGGGACTACTTGCTTCTCAGACACCAGGTGACACCGGACTGAGGTCACACTGGCTCCAGTATCTCTGAGAGCCTCTACCCTGTTCCCATTAATGGTCACCCAGGTGCTATATTTCTTTGTGTTAGGGGGCACCTGGTTTCCTGGGACCATCTCACTGTCCCCGAGTGAGACAAGGGTCATTTCTGCGGGATCCCCACCCTCCTGTGGGCACCCCTCCTCCCCAAGCGCTACACTAGCCAACACTTTGGATTGTCCACCGGTGGGTGGCTGTGTCCCCTTCGGGCACTTGGGGTCCTCCTTAAAGTGACCTACCTGGTCACATGCATAACACTTGTGGGGCCGGTCTCAACAGGCTTCCCTGTAGAGACCCCTTTCTTCTTATCACCGGGGGCTGGGAACCTTTACCCTGGGTACTAGTTTGGGGCCCTTTAGAGAACTCCTGTGCTTTACCCTTGTCCCCCCACCTTTCTGCTGGGGACCCTGCCCACCTTTGGCTGAGTCTCCCCAAACGCTTTCTTGTGGACCCTGGTACTCACCCAGCGGTCCGCTTCCATAGCAAGCTTCCTGGGGTCAGTTAGCTTACTATCCACTAGGTGCTGGCGCAGATCTGCAAAACATAGACTAGACAAGTGCTCCCATGCAATCAAGTTGTAGAGCCCCTGAAAATCTGTTACACTACTGCACTTCACCCAACCATCCAGAGACCTGCAGAACACATCCACACATTCCAACCAAGTGTTGACATCAGACTTCTTACTGGACCTGAACTGATCCCTGTACTTTTCAGGAGTAAGACCATACTGTGAGAAGGGCATCCTTCATGTCAGCATAGGTGAGGTGATACCCCTTACCCAAAGCTATCAGAGCATCCCTTGCTTCTTCCGGGAAAAGTGGCCACAATCCTGCTCCCCAACTCTCCTCAGGGACCCCATTCATGTGTATGGCTGCCTCATAACCCTGGAACCACCTTTGTATGTCATCCCCCTTCTTGAACTCCTTGCCTACGTTCTTGGGAATGTGCACAATCCTGTCTGCCTTTCTGGACGAATTGCTGCCACCATCTGAGCCTGACTTACTCCTAAGTTCTAGCTCCTTCAGTTCTCTCTCATGCTCTAAGAGCATCTTCCTCTCTTCTATGGCCAATCTCTTCTCCTCCCGCTCACTCTCCAGCCTGAGCTTCTGCAGCTCAAACTGCCTTGCCTCCCGCCTGTCCTCCAGCTCCTCTGGGGACAGACTGCTGCTGCCTGACCTGGCGGGTTCCCCCTACCCAAAAGCACATCCACCCTGGAAATAGGCTCCTCCGCCTCCTCACTGAGATCACCAGGCTGCCCATTGGCATGTCTGGCTGCTACCCAGGCCCTCAGCGCCTTCTGTAGCTCCTCCTTCCTTGTGAGGCCTTTAATTTGGACTTTCAGGTTTTTACAAATCGCTCGTAACTCCTTTACGGCGTAGGATTCCAACCTGTCCTCCTCAAAGATAACTTCCAGAGATGCAACGGATGATGCAATTGATTCAGGCATGACAAAAGTCGTGAGTTGAAAACTGGCAAGATCAAAAATAGGCCAAAAGAAAAAGAACCAGTATGTGGTACGTAATGGTCTGCGATATGGTAGTAGTGCACACCAATCACTGTAAGTCAAGTGCAAACACAAGTCCTATCCTCACCGCTGACAACCAATGTTAGAAATGGGGTCTCTAGTTGGCAAGGGCTTGCACCTTTGTCCAAGTAGGGACCCTTCTTCCTAGTCAGGGTAAGGGTTGTTACACTCGTGAAGTAACCCCTGCTCACCCTCGTGGTAGCTTGGCATGAGCAGTCAGGCTTAATTCAGAGGCAGTGTGTAAAGCATTTGCACATAACCAACAGTAATACAGTGTAAGCACTACAAATGGACACCACACCAGTTTAGAAAAATAACCAATATTTTATATACTCAAGACAAGACCAATTACGATAAAAATCCACAATACTATACTTTACGAATGAATACTTGATACGTTAACTTCTTCTTTGCAGGAATAGCACAAAAGCAAAGTTCGTGACGAGTCGGTAGCTCCGTCCGAGCCTACCGTGATGCTGAAAACCACAGAGTCTAACAGTTCCAGCCGACCGCGTCGATACGGGCCAGCAGAGTCATGAACAGACTCGGTTACAGTACCTTTCTCGTTGTGGCTGGTACGGAGTGTACGAGCCGGTCGGCGTTCGTCGCGGTTGCGGTGCAAGACGGAGCGATGCAAGGTGCGGTGTCCCTCGATGCGGTGCAGGCAGCGGCTCGATGAGCGTCGTGCAGACGGAGTCGGTGAGTCCAAGGCGTGCGATGCAGGGCGAGACGATGCTCGATGCGGTGCTGACAGGTTGCGATGCAGGCGACCAAGCCGGAGTGCGGGAGCTGGCGTCGGACAGCGGTGCGAGTCGGAGCGGTGCGTCGCAGACGTGCGAGCGGTGCCCCAAATGCGGTGCGGTCTCGACTCTTGAGCCAGTTGCAGCGACAGTGTCGGTCTGGTCCGGCTGGCCCAGTGAAGCGATGCGATGCGAACTGCGGTGCCCACAGGTCACGGTGCAAGCAGCGGCTCGATGTTGGCGGCGTCGGACGTCGCCCACGGTGAGACCAGGGTTGCGTTGCGAAGCAGGGCGATGCGGTCTGCGGTGCAAACAGGTCACCGGCCAGGGATGGATTCGGTTGACGGAGTCGGTTGCGGTTCCCTTCCTCTGTGGCAACTGAAACAGCGTTCCAGAAGCGGTACCCAGAGGCTTGTGAAGTCTTTGCGGTCCCTGAGACTTCTTAACAGGAGGCCAGCTCGGTTCCTGGCCCTTGGAGATACTCAGCACAAGTTTGTAGAAAGTTCAGTCCAGTCCTTTCACTGCCCAAGACAGAAGCAGCAACTGCAGGCCAACCCAACAAAGCAACAACACAGCAAAGGGGCAGTACTCCTCCTGGCAGCTCTTCCAGCGCTTCGTCTTGGCAGGTTCCTTGATTCCAGCGAGATCTAAATTCATGGGGTCAGGGCCCCAATATTTATATCCCAAATTCCTTTGTTCTCTGAAGGCAGAGAGGCCTTCGCCTAGTCCAAACCAGTTCTGGAGCACTTTGTTGACAAGTCTCCGTCCCTTCTTTCAGTGAGTAGGCCAGGGACATCAGACGCACCACAGGAGGTGGAGCCAGCATTGTGGAGGGAAGGCACTGTCCTATTCAGGGCCCAGGTGCGACCCCTCCCACCCATCTACAGGTCGATCTGGCTATTCAGCCCTGCGCTGACTCACCCTGTCTCCTGGCATCCCCCAGCCCCGGTCACTCACATTCCAGACACGGAATACACAACCTCGCAGAGGCAGGCTTGGATGGTTAGGCAAGAAAATACCCACTTTCTAAAAGTGGTATTTTCAAACCCAGAATGGTAAAACCAACCTTACTAAAAGCTGCATTTTATCATTCTGAGTCCAGGCATACTAAACTCGAATTTCTACCATGTTCCCGGGTCAGTTAGGATTATAAGCTGTAATAATCAAAACCGCCCGTTCTGGCCTAGGGGGAACAGGTAGCCTTGCAATAGTGAACAACGAACTAGGCTGTAATTCACTATCAGGACATGCCGCACACACCCGGGCATGTCCTACCTTTCGCGTACAACGCACCCCTGCCCACAGGGGTACCTTGGGCCTACCTTAGGGGTGACTAACATGTAGCAAAGGGAAGGTTTAGGGACTTGCAAGTGTGTGCACTTGCCAAGTCGACATGGCAGCCCCAGGCTGCGCACAGGCTCTGCGATGGCAGGCCCGAGTTACACTTTACGGGCTGTTTGCGTGGGTGGCACAATCCAGTGCTGCAGCCCACCAACAGCATTTGGTCTATAGGCCCTGGCACTCGCAGTGCACTTTACAAGGGACTGACACATAAACCAAATAGGCCAATCATGGAAACACCAATCCATAACACATTTTATACAGGAGCACTTGCACTTTCCCACTGGACCGCAGTGAGGAAAGTGCGCAGAATCATCACACCAGCAAAAACAGGGTCAAAACCGGGAGGTCAGAAAGC
Source organism: Calotriton arnoldi (assembly GCA_963921515.1). NCBI lineage: Eukaryota > Metazoa > Chordata > Amphibia > Caudata > Salamandridae > Calotriton > Calotriton arnoldi. The sequence continues at coordinate 188,604 of CAWUFW010011188.1, forward strand.
AAAAAGTCAGGGGAAACACGCCAAAAGATGCCAAGTCTAACAATATTGGTTTGTTATTGTTAGTAATGTCTAAACATAAGTATTCACAGGAAGAAAGAGCGTGAATTCCCTGTCTTCCAAGTCGATCATCAGCCAGTACCAGATAGCTAATTCTTTCTTCACTAGTGTTCCTAACATCAGCCTCTCTTCGAGGTCATTTGGACCCCCTACCATCGTACCAGGGGATTGATACCAGCTCTGAATTTGGAGGAATTTGAATCTTGACACCCTATTCGCCATCCTTTACACTTCTCCCATGTTATCATGTGTCCTTCATGCATTAAATTTTCCCATCTCAACATGCCAGCCTCCCTTAATGGAATCGTCAGCTTGTCTTTTGTCCAATCCGGAGAGCCCGAGAGTCCCAAGTTGGGGCAAGATTTCCAAAATACGGTAACTTTAACCTTCTTTTAATCCTGTGCCATGTCTTTACCATGCCCTGTAAAATTTTCAGTCTGACCTTCTTGAAGTATTTGGGGTCAGCGTATTTATGCATGAAGCCACACTCCCCTCCTGAACTTGCAGGTCTGTCTAGCAGCATTTTCCCGTTTGGTTCCAGACCATTATCTCTGTCTTTCCTCTGTTAACCTCTGTTAATCTCATATCCTGAAACCTTGCCAAAATCCGTTGTTAATGCCATAACCCGACTCATGGTCTTCTGTAGGTGAGTCGTATGAATCAAGAGGTCATCTGCATAAAGACCTAATTTCTTTTTCCAGCCTTTAAATCGAAAGGGCAGAATCTCCAGGTCATTTTTGATTTTCCTTGCTAGTGGTTCAATATAAAGATCAAATAATAATGGCGACAGGGGGCATCCTTGTCTCGTTCCTCTGGTTAATTTAATAGGGTTCGTCAAAAAGCCAGGAAACATCCATTACAATGCAGTCATTACAACAAACTACCTTTACAACGCAACTGTTATAACGCAACTGCCTTTACATAGCATGCCATTGCAATGCATGCCATTACAGCGCATGTCACTACAAGGCATGCCATTACAACGCATACCATTACAACGCATGCCATTACAATGCATTATAAGGTAAGTAATGGAGATTTTTTTAGCATTAGGGTGAGTATGGGTTTTGGGGTACATGGGAATAGTCATTTTTTACCCCTACACTATTCAACACTTTCCCTACTGTTGTACTCACTGGAGTGGGAATAGTAATTTGTTCCCCTACACTATCCAACACTTAGTAATTTTTACCCCTACACTATCCAACACTTACCCTACTGTTGCACTCACTGGAGTGGGAATAGTAATTTTTACCACTACACTATCCAACACTTACCCTACAGTTGCCCTAAAAGTATTATGCATTCTAATGGTATGCATTGTAATGGAATGCGTTGTAATGGTAGTTTTTAAAAATGCGTTGTAATGGCATGCGTTGTAAAATCATGCAATGTAATGGTAGTTGCGATGTAAAGACTGCATTGTAAAAGCATGCGTTGTAATTGCATGCGTTGTAACATCATATATTCCAAAAAGCCATTTACCAACACCCTTGCCACTGGTGAGGCATATATTCCAGCTAGTGTTTTACAAAACTTCGTTCCCAGGTTAAGAGATTTTGTAACTGTTTGTAGGAAGACCCAATTTACCCAGTCAAACGCTTTTGTAGCGTCTAACGCAACTACCGCAAGGGGGAGTTCATATGTAGTAGCCAGGTCTATGGAGCCGATGAGAGCTTGAGTTTCTTGTCCATTTCATGATAGTTGAAAAAAAGGGACAAATAAAATATATAACTGCCAATCTGACCTAGCCTACAAAGGGTTCACAATTCTACACAGATCTATGTGTAGCTTCCCACTGATGTTCAAACCATAGCAAGGCCAAGGCAGTAAAAGATGGTGATGGTAACTTTTTAAATAGCCTGTCATTTCTCATATCATGTCATAGTGGTCTTGTGTTGAACAGGTAGGATAAATATAGTACCTGCCACATTGCTTCCTCTCCTAGGAAGGACAAGAGCCCTGACCTTTGAGCATGTGGAGCCACATTTATGTCCTGGATTTGACTCTGAGTCCCATGACGGCATGAAGGTAGCTGACTCTTGGCCTGTATGCTGGGGGGTTTTAAACCTACTGCCTCCTCGATAAAGTGGCTGCTTAAATTTCTCTGGACTCAAGCAGTTTAAAGTGTTTTACATTAAGAAGCCAATAACATGTTGAAGTGCTTTTTTGCATAATCTTATATTGTAGATGCTCCCCATTTATTACGAATGTAGTGAAGGTACTGACTTGGACAGAGCGTCTGTTCAGGAGTCTGCTGGTTGACTACTCCCATTTTCCAACAATTTAATGCATACCATGGTTGGCAGTATTCACTATTCTTCTTCTGTTCATAAGGGGAACATTTGTCAGTTTCCTGCTCATGTCGCCAATGATGCTTCAAAGCTGCTTGCTACTCCCTTTTAAGATGAAGTGAGAGTTTGAATGCTCTGCCGAAGTTAGGAATATGGGTCCTAGAGCAATGGGAGTGTACGTTTTGTTGCAATGTGACCCTTATTCCCTAAAGGAAATACCCCCCCAAGCAGTGACTACTGACGGTTCTGCTCACAATCTTCCCAGGCTGTAAAATGTTAACAATGTGAGTTGTCCAATGACATTAGCGTCAGAATCGAAGATTCCCAGTTTGTGTTTTAACGCAGGCAACCTTTCTGTGTGTCCTGTTGGGACCCCTCTACCTCACTGTAAGTAATCTAGGTACTTAATCAGCTCACTTAACACACTTGTATGTCACTCAAGAAAGACCCCTAGCAGCACTTGATGCCCTGCTGCTTGGTGTGGATTCCAGTCCATTGAGCCTGACTCTAGAGAGACCTTTAGACTTTTTCCGGGCTGCAGGTAGTCGAATATTCAAACGTTGACACTACTCCAGACTATACCGAATGCGTGGCAGCCCTGCTCAGAGTTTAGTTAGCTAACTCTGGGGAATCAAGGACACCATGTGCTGGCTTCGCGCATTCCTTTTACAAATTATTGATGACAACCCGGAGGCCTGTGCACCGCCCCACCCTATGTGATGCGGCCAGCGCAGAACAATACCCGCAGCCACAAGCCTTCCATAACGAATCGGGACCTGGGCGGACCCAAGCCCCTATGTCTGGCAAACTGATCCAGAGCCCAAACTCCCGCCCAGCTCCTACGGGAACAGGCTCCTCAACCGGGAGGACGAGCCACCGGACAGGGAGGAAGGATAGGGGTTTGTGGCCGGGGTAGGGGGGCCCGATCATGCGCAGCACTCCCTGCAACCAGAACCACGCAAGCGGAGTCGCCGGACCAAGGGACGCGTCTTGACTAGGCCTGGGCGGTAAATTCCGTTCCGCTCGCGGAATTTGCGGAATTTGGGTAATTTCGCGTTCCGCGGAGAACGCGAAATTGCCGAAAATTCCGCAATCCGCGATTTCGCGGAGTTTTTTGCTTGTTCGCGCTTTCAAAATGCGTGTTCGCGAGATATTTCTCCCCGAGCACGCAAACAGCGTTCGCGAACAGGAAAAAAGCATCGCGAACGGGCGGAACAAGCAATTCCGCGTGTTCGCGGAACTTTTGCGTGCTCGCGGAGATTTTTGACCGTTTCGCGGAGCTTTGCGTAGCGCGACTACGCAAATTCCGCCCACCCCTAGTCTTGACGCGCCGGACAGCGTGTCCAGTGGGGAACAAAAAGGCTGGGCAGTGGGTGGGGGCAGGTATAAATATTTGTCCCCAGCCCACTGCGCACCGGAAATGATGCCGCAGAGGCGCCGGACTTAGGAGGGACTCCCAAGGAGGGGGTCTCAGCAACAGGGCGCGGGGATGTGCCTAATGGGGCACTAAGGGGGCCGCCCTCTTATAGGGCCCAAAGCTTGTGCCGCGGGCAGCTGCATATTCCACTATAGGTTTGATTAGGTAGTGATCTACAGAAAATGTCTTTGCCACTAGTTGCTCTATTATGGTGTTTGTTACCATGGAAGGACTTTTCTTCCAGTAATGCAGAAATAGAATCATTGCTCTGAATTTCTGTATGTCTTATAATAAGACTGGTTGAAGGCAACAAAGCCTTTCTGCTCGGGTCCCAGCGCTGAGGCTTTGCTGGGAATCTTGGACGTTTTGCTTGGTAATTACAGGAAGTATTTTGTGCACCAATTCCTTTTCAGGGGCCATGTAAGGTATGTTAAGGGGAAGTGTTAAAACTCTGTTTACAAGGGATTATTGAAAAAATAGAGCTTTCGTACTGGGTGCCGGCCTGGGAGAGGTTGCAACTCCGCATTACGTAAGTACTGGGATGAAGAAGGAAGAATCGTAATGAAGATTACTGGTAACTAATGTCAGCATTTCCAATAATAAAGTTTCTTCTGAGTCCGCCAGGAGAAAGATTAATTGAGTGGACGTGATGTCTCCAGAAATGCTCTTCATTCAGCCCTCTACATTTCTGGTTGTTCCTCTTCTGTGCAAGAAAAGACAGTTCATGTAAACAACATTAGTTCAGTATGAAAACCCCCGCAATGGAACTTGCCATGCTGCGATAATACCCAAGCACCTCAGAGACATTTCTAGCGTGGACACCTGAAGTGTACCCTACTTCTCAGTACCCACGTCTCAGAATATAGATAACAAAAATATTGTCTGACCTCAATACTGGGGCCTAAATATAGTTTTAAAAAAAATCGCTCCATTGGGTTTAGATTTTCTATTGTTAACTCAAAATGGAAATATATTTATTGTAAAGTTTGGAATCAATATTTTTGTCAGACCATATTTAAAACTCAGTATCCTGGTACCGTACCCATGCACGTTGGTATGTCACTTCCACCATTTCAGATAGGCAAGAAAAATTGCCACCTTTCCAAAAGAAAAATACTGGCTGCTTGTTCATCATTTAAGAGTCTGCAAAGGCCCAGAAGTGATAGGTAAATGCAACCTCATAAATTCATCTGTATTCATTTGTAACATGACTTCTGTTTTTGTTTATTTTACTTATCAGTCAAGAATCAATAAGGCAGCTCTACAGCATGTTTTGAACTGCTTTCATCTTATATTTATTGTTTAAAGTATGTTCTGATAAAGAGGAGAAATGCCAGATTTCGGTGATTTTCCAGTTGGCATCCCTAATCCGCTGGCAAAAACTCTGTTTCCCAGGTCATAAAGACAGGAGCTGCTTTAACAGAAAAGAACCCTTCGGTGAGGTGTGGGGGCTATGAGAGGGCTTGGGCACTCAGATCAGAGCTGATACTCCTCAGCCGGAGTCCCCGGCGACTCTCCAAATCTGTGCAGCTCAACCTTTATGCAGAACTCTAATACCAACGTATCTGATCACATCTGAAGAAGAATTAACAAGATCCCTTAAAGTGATGCTTATATTGCGTGTTTTATGTTATGATTCAGAAACACAAAATCTGGTGTAGTTATGCGACATGATTTTTGAGTAATTTTGAGTAATTTCTTCTGTCATGCATTGTCGGTCTAGGTCCACTCTCTCCACGCAGCTCCGCTGTGCCGTCTCTTGCCTCCAGACCCCGACCTCCTCCTTGGGAGGTTCGAGGCTGCTGCACGCTCCTGCGCCTGCTGCCCGCTCCAACTGGGACCAGACTTCCTGCAACCACCGTAACCTTTCTCAGCCGTTTTTTTCTTAATTTTTCCCTGTTGTGCCACTGTTATTGTGCCTATCTGTGTCTTGCTCTAATTCCACCACTGTTTTTATTTTCTCATGCCTTCCTGTTCCTTTCGCCTTTTGCCGCTGCTGCCCCTGCGGCCCCTCCCCCCCCGGAATTCCCCTCCGGAATTCCCCCACTCCCGCCTCCCAGCCTCTCCTCCCTCCCACTTCTCCTACTTAATGGCGGCAGCCGTGCGGTCGCGCAGCCGGCGCGCCTCGGCGCGCCAAAGGCAAGCCCGTCTGCGCCCGTCCGCGACCCGACCACGGCCAGCACCAGGAACTCTGGACCTCCCACTACCCATCACTACGACACCACCACCCTCCTCACACTCAACCCTGGAAGACTTAGAGAATGCCAACAGGCCTCGCCGAACACGACCCACGGCCCGTTCTCCTGCCTCCACTGCCACCAGACCCTCACCGCCACCCTGGGCTCCAACACCTCCGACGCCAGCACCGGGGACACCCTAAAATGCATCCTCCTCAACATACGCTCCATACACAAACACGCCATGGAAATCTGGAACCTACTCGACTCTCTCTCGCCCGACATCGCCTTCTTCACAGAGACCTGGTCCAATGCATCCTCTGCCCCCGACATCAGCACCGCCATCCCCGACGGATACAAGATCCAGAGGAAAGACTGCCCCAACCACCCAGGAGGGGGCCTCGCCATCGGCCACAGGAGCACCCTCCGCCTCACCACCTCCAGCGAAACCTTCCCCTCCGCCGAACACATGCACTTCCAGATCCAGACCACCCCCAAAGCCACACTCTGAGGAACCCTCATCTACAGACCCCCGGCCCCCGAACACCCTTTGCCACCACCATCACCGACTTCATCGCACCCCACGCCATCGCCTCAGCAAACTACATACTCATTGGAGACCTGAACTTCCACCTCGACAACCCCAGTGACCCCAACTCCACTATCCTTCATGGAATCTCGCCAGCATCGGACTTAAACAACTCGTCAACACACCGACCCACAGAGCAGGACACACCCTCGACCCCATCTTCGCGACAGGAAACAGCGTCCAATTCAGCCACACAACGCAGCCGCCATGGACCGACCATCACTGCGTACACTTCGCCATCAACAAACCCAAGGCACCCAAACCAGCCCCACGCCCACCTCGAAGGAACTGGAGCAAGGTTACCGACGAGCAACTTAACTCCACCCTCACCTGAGACAACCACACCTGGGCACCCGACGCAAACGAAGCAAACAACGCAGCCAGAGATCTCCACACCTGGATCTTCAACTGCGCAGACGAGCTCGCCCCGCTACGCAACCCCGACAGACAACGCCCCAGGAAAGCCGCCTGGTTCACCACCGCTCTCCAAGAAGCCAGACGCACCTGCAGATGCCTGGAGAAGAACTGGAGAAACACCAAGACAACCGAAAACCACACCACCTACAAGGATGCCTTGACGGACTACCATAACCAGATCAGAGCCACCAAGAGGAACTTCATCCACAACAAAATCCTGGCCAACTCCAAGGAACTTTTCAGTGTCATTCAGGAATTCACCAACGCATGCAGCGAAGCCACAGACATCACACCATCCCAAGACCTCTGCGACAAGCTTGGAACCTATTTCCACCTCAAGATCAAAAACCTCTATGACAACTTCATCGACCATCCACCAGGTGCCACAGACGGCCCCCGCCCCCCAGAAACACCAGCCAGCCCACCATCTCCAACTGGACACCGATCACGGCCAAAGACACCGCCTCGACCTTGAAAAGCATCCACTCAGGGGCCCCACTGACCCCTGCCCCCTCACATCTACCACAGAGCTGCGGCTGCCATCGCACCCGAACTACAATGCACCATCAACACCACCTTCAAAACAGGCACCTTCCCAGATGACTGGAAGCGTGCAGAAGTCAGACCCCTGCTCAAAAAGCCCACAGCTGACCCCACCGACCTCAAGAACTATCGGCCCATCTCGCTCCTCCCTTTCGCAGCCAAAGTTGCAGAGAAAACCCTCAACAGGAAACTGACACGATTCATTGAAGAGAACACCGTCCTCGACCCGTCCCAATCTAGATTCCGAAGCAACCACAGCACAGAGACCGCCCTACTCGCCGCCACAGACGACATCCGCACCCTCCTGGACCAAGGCCACTCCGCAGCCCTCATCCTACTCGACCTATCAGCGGCCTTTGACACCGTCTCCCACCGCACACTAGTCGCCAGACTACACGACGCAGGCATACAAGGAACAGCCCTGGACTGGATCCGATCATTCCTCACCGGAAGAAGCCAAAGGATCATACTCCCACCCTTCCTCTCCGACCCCACGAAAATCACCTGCGGAGTCCCACAGGGTTCATCACTGAGCCCCACCCTCTTCAACATCTACATGGCCCCCCTCGCAGCCATCGTCCGACAACACGGCCTCAACATTGTATCCTACGCTGACGACACCTAGCTCATCCTCTCCCTCACCAAAGACCCCACCACTGCTAAACTCAACTTCCAGAAAGGAATGGAAGACGTCGCAGTCTGGATGACCAACAGCTGCCTGAAGCTCAATGCCGAGAAGACAGAAGTCCTCGTCCTCGGTACCACCCCTTCTGCATGGGACAGCACCTGGTGGCCGGCCGCCCTTGGAAGCCCACCTACCCCCTCAGACCACTCCAAGAACCTCTGCATCATACTCAACTCATCACTCACCATGAACCGACAGGTCAACGCTGTCACCTCCAGCTGCTTCAACACCCTCCGCATCCTCCGCAAGACCTTCAAGTGGATCCCCCCTCAGTCAAGGAAGACAGTCACCCACACACTCATCACCAGCAGACTGGACTATGGAAACGCACTCTACGCCGGCATCAACAAGTCCCTACTCCGCAAACTCCAAACAATACAGAATACCGCCGCCAGACTCGTCCTCGGCATCCCCGACACGAACACATCAGCCAACACCTACAAAGTCTCCACTGGCTCCCCGTGGAGAAAAGAGTCACTTTCAAAATCCTCACTCACGCCTACAAAATGCCTACACAACAACGGACCCAAATACATCAACGACAGAATCAACTTCCACGTACCCAAAAGAAACCTCCGATCTTCCAACCTCGCACTGGCTGAAACCCTGCGCATCCACAGAGCCAGAGCAGGCGGAAGATCCTTCTCTCACATTGCAGCCAAGACCTGGAACGAGCTACCGGGAGACATCAGACGCGCCCCCTCCCTGAACACCTTCAGGAAGACCCTCAAGACCTTGCTCTTTGGCTAAACAGATCTGTGGAACCCCCCCCCCCTCAGCGCCTTGAGACCCTCACGGGTGAGTAGATCGCTTACAATTCCCTGATTGATTGATTGATTGAAGGAGAAGCCAAGGACAAACAGACAAGAGCAAATTGAGCAGACACCTACCCAGTCATAAGTTACTAGGAGTCTACAAACAAGTTCCAGTGGTAACTGACTAGATATGAGCAGTGCATAAAGTGTGGGAAAGTGATCCAAAATAGCTCATCTGCATAGGATCTATGCAAGAAAGGGAGATATTTGCTCAAAAAAAGATGTCATCGGGGACCAATGGACATATCTCAAGGATCTTAGCCACAAGTGTTTGCATAGCACATACTGCACAGAGTATGTAAAAGAATGCACAAAAGTCCAGTAAGGGAAGTAAACAGATTTAAGATCAACAACCATCATTTCCTATCCTATTACACAGGGGGAGGAGGCCTTGGAGACATTTGGTGATGGCAGAGGCTCATCGTTCCCCCTCCTCCTCTTCTGGATGCAGTCCTGTCTGTGAATCACCCTATAAACACTGCGAGGCGCCTGCTGATGCACTCTTTTCACTCTTGTTTCCTTTGCTGGACATACAGGTATTCTTGAGGTCCCTGCAGTGGGTTGACTGCTACTCCTGGAAATGCAGGGGTCTCCCTTCTGAGACCTTCATGGGCTTGAGTAAGAGAGCAGGCAGCCCTGGCTGATAAGAATGCTGCTGAATGGGTTTCAACCTGGGAGGTCCCTAAGCCATGCAGTTGGCATGTGGTTCATGGATATGAGTCATGGTCGGGCCAAGGTGGTTTTCTAAAATTGATGTCCTTAAACTGTATGATAGCTCCACTTGTTGAGTGCAGCACTTGGAAGTGGTTTGAAGAGCTATATTAAAAAATTGTTTTTAATAACCCCACAGCCGGTGGCACTGTCTGGCACATCCTCACCACTAAAGTCAGTAGGTGGTGAGATTTAGTTCTGGTAACGTCAAGGCTCAGCTCTACCCACCACTGAACAGTATTCAGACAAAGGTGTTGTGCAGTGGGCCAGCAAGGGCTGGATGCAGTGTCACTGCGGCAGATCCATTTTTTTAGTACTCTAAGCTGTGCTTTGGGTTGGTTTGGCCACCTGTTGGCTTCTAGAGTTTGCATACTGGCAGCCATGACCTTTTTGTTAGAGTGTTGTTTCACTTGTTCCACGGGAGGACTTAGTTGGTCTCCTTTGCTGTCTTCTGAAGAAAAATAAAAGTTTCTTATCTAATCTTCAGTTTGAGAATGCGGTCAAAGTGATATCTCTCCCTGCTGCCTTCTTGCATATTGATTGGGGCTTCTTCTACTTTTCTGTCCTCTGACAGAGAACAGTGGCCTCCAGCAAGCGATGGCCCCCAGGGTACGTATGCCTGCCCCCACAGTTCCTATATACCTGAGGTGCTTGGTTGCTTCTGCTATCCTCGGAGGTGCCTTTGATTGGCTCCTGCGGTTCCTGCAGGTTGCTTGCTGACCCCCCTAGTCTAGTGTCATGAGTTGTACTAATTTTGCCCATGCCGCTTTGGGTCATGTGCCTTCTAAAAGACTTTACAATATGTGGCAAAAGAGATGAGTTTAAGGGACGTAAGTTGTGGTATTGTTTAAAAAGATTATTATTATTATAATAATCGGATTCTGCCCCATTTTAAGATGCCCGCCATGTTTACATCAGCAGAAATGACAGACAGCTCCCAGCAATCAGCTGCTCTAAGGCTATTGGTGGATACATGTGTGAAAGGCCTGGACACAATACACTCCCTGTCTGCTAGTCGGAGACTGCCAGCATTTGCGAAGTTCCAGTAGAGGAGATACCATGTTTTTTTTCCAGAGGAGTTCTTCGGTGTTGGAGTGCTGACAGTGGGAGTTAGTTTGTTCCGCCCAGCTTCTTGGGGTGCTTTCAGTCTCACGTTTTCAGATTCCCTGCGTGTAACGTTGCGTCCCTGTCACTTTGCCGCACCGACCTTGTGAGTCCGTTTGTTTCCGGCCGTCTTCTCGGGTGGTTCTTGTCCTGAGTATTCAGGGAGGCCTGACTCCCGTTTGAGGAACACATTTACGTGCACGCTTTGATTCTCTTGTGGGTCATTCTTTATATTTTTTAAGGCAGGTTGATTTTGACTTTTCCTTCGTGGCTTTGGCGAATTTCGAAATATCTTTGATATGTTGTTATATTTAACAGCCGTGGACATGGACAATGGTTTTGGCGGTTTGCTGAAAGAGTATTTCTTTTCGCAAAGAATGATTTGAAATTTTGAAGTGAGCCCTAATCTTTTGAGAATACTCAGACTTGATGATTGAGGAGAGAGTTTTCCCTCTGTGGTAGTTGTTTTGTTAAGACATTTATCAGTGGAGAATCTTACTGCTTACTAGAAGTCTTGTTAAGTGTTGATGCAGGAACATTTGTCATTTATTTGTTTATTATATATGAATATACCATATGTAAATAATTCCATTTATTATGGGTTTCTGCAGATGCTGCTGTTCTGTATGTATGGCTATATATGTATTGGCAAATGAATACTTATTTACTTATGAAACCAGATCGTCACTGATTACTAGTCTGCATAATATCATTTTATTTTTCTGGATCTCCTTCCCTGCAGTACCCTCCCTTTTACTCTTCCCCCCATTTCGCCACCTTGTCCCTCTGCCTTATATGAAAATCCAGATTCTGGGGTGCCGAAAAGTTGGATTCTGGGTGGATGCTGTTCCTGAGGATCCATTTCAAATCATTACAGCTAGTGGCCTCTCATGGTAACAATTTGAGAGCCTTGGTGGGCACGGAAGTCTTACAATGGACTTTGCTTCTCATACGTTCGGATGTAGACCTAATACCCCTTTGAGGAAGATAGACATGGGCTCCTTTAGCCTTCTTTTGCTAAACGTATTTTTATTGGCTATAGAAGTCTGTGCACTTTACCGTGGTGATAGAAATTGGATTTGTGGTTGAGGGGGGTGTTAACCCTTCTCCAGCAACAACTATAATCCTTGTTAGAGTGAACCACAAAAGTCAACCTCTGGTAGCTTGGCACAAAAACAGACATGCTTAACTTAGAGGTACTCACTAAAACAGTAATAAAGTGAAAATACAACACAAGATAAATTACACACAAATTTATAAAAAGAGAGAAAAATGTAATAAATATTTTGACACCAAAACGACAAGACTCCAAACAGAACAACTGAATTTAAAGTTTTCAGTAAAAAATAGCTCCTAAAAGATCAAAGAACCAACCCTGGGCATCTACTCGTCTGAGACCGTGGCAAAGTTGAAAGTTATGGCCGACTGCGATGGAGTGTGGCTTAGATACAAGAAGTGGACTGGGCACGGTCTCAGCTTACCTTCGGACTTATAAGGAATTGTCAAGAAAAATGTCTGAGAAGGTAAAGTTCAGGTGGGTAAGGCATCCGGCAGCTTCCAAGGAGGAGGCTTCATCATCGGTGAGCCACTGGATGAAGTCGCTGTGAAGATTTCTACATTCAAACTTTGTCAAATTTCTGGAAGCTGAAAAAATCCAGCGGGATGAAGCTGCATGCTATAGTCAACGAGGGTTCCATGAGGCGTGATACCCCTTCTGCAAGGAGCTGCTGAAGAAGATTTGCTGCTGCAGAGGAGAATGTAGCAGGAGCTACCGCAAAGTCAGACCGACCAGTGATACTCCTTGGGTGAATCGGTGAGCAGATAGGTCTTCTTTCTGTTCTCAGAGCTCTTTTTGGCTGAAAATGTTCCCATGTTTTGTATTTGTGGCTGTTTGGGCACCTTTAGAACCACTTCAGGGGTCTGGGACTGTGTGGGTACTACTTGGAGGGTAGGACTCACTTCAGGCAGGGTCCAGGTGCAGTGTTCAAGTTGTTAGGACTTGTATCCCTGTTGTTCGAAACAGGAAGCCAGCTGTCAGGTGCTTTAACTCGAACTTGCACAGGAACAGAATGATGAACTTTCCTAAATCCTCTCCCAGACCCCTTCGGGCAACCTACTGTCACAGGAATACCCTAAAGTCCCGAGGGGGGAAAGTGGATTGGGACAAACTAACAAAGATAAGAAGAGGCTGCCTCAGGTAGTCTGGTCTCTGCTCTGTTCCTACCGACTCCTCACCAGTCTAGCTGTTTGTGGTAATTCTTTTACTGGAGCGTCTGAAAACTAGATAAAAACGCATGCAATTAGAATGAGAGTTTTCTATTTAATTCTTTATTTTAGTGTATACATTTATTGTCTGAAGTAACCCCATTTATCAACTAACATACCCAGTAATCCTAGGCTTCCGCTTCTCTTCTTAGTAGGAAATAGTTTCTGTTCCTTGAATTCTTCTATTCTTTTTTAAGAATGAGCACTGTGAAAAAATATTTAGTCTTTTCTCCTGGATCTCCTAGCGTTCTTATGTATTTTTCTCTTTTTTACAGGGTAAACTCTTCCTGTGGAAAAACAGAACTCTGGTAAGTACTGCTTGTTTTCTTAATATTTTTCTTCCGACCAACAAGTAATTAATGCCTTTATATTCATTTAATCATATATAATGATTTTTGTACTTAGCTTGTGTACTTGAAAAGGGAAGACTCGATGACTGTGGTCAGCAAAGTTCTGCCTCTGCTAGCCTCTGTCTGTGTGGAACGCTGTCTCTAGAATCTGCCAGGAATGCTGCTTGGGGATGAAGAGACTCGAAAGTTGGAGACGCTACTTCCCGGCCGTCCCTAAGTACCTTGGGCGAAACGCTGCTTCCGTTTAGTTGAGAAGGAGGACTTACAATTCTTAGGGCGCAGACTCCGAGCAGAGAAACTACTCTGGAACGGTAAAGGGCATGCGCAAAAGGAAGACTTCTTCCCGAATGCCTCTATCCCTTTGGAGATATTCGCGAGACGTAGCCTGACGGGCAACGGAAACGCCACTCTAAACTTCACTGACGGGAAACTAAGGAGTCAACACTCACGACGACAACTACTTCACTAGACTATGAGGAGAAGGTCAGTGCAATGCGTGCTCGACATTTACTTCAGTGAAGTGTGTCGTCTCAGAGAGGCGTGCATTTCACAAAGAATCTTGAGCCTTGGGTTGGGAGAACAACTAGAGCGGATCCTTTTACACATTAAGGCCGCCATCTTGGAGTTCCTTTTCCTCCACGCTTCTTTCCACAGGTTTCCTTTGAATCTTTTCTCCTGTTCTGGACGACCTCTAGAGCCTAATTCAAATAGGGATTGACCTTTAGTTTTGTGAGTCCTGACAGTACCCCCTCGCAAAGAAGATCCTTCCTGTCAAGGTTTTGCTGGAAACCTTTGATGAAAGGCTTTCACTAACCTGGGAGCATACACATCCGTGTCCAGTTCCCATGATCTTTCTTCAGGTCCTTAACCCTTCCAGTCTATCAAATAGTAGAGCTGGTTCTTTACTCTTTTTGAATCCAAAATTCTTTTAATTTCAAACTCCACTCCAGTTTCTAGTTGCACTGGTTTTGGTGGTAAGATCGTTCTCAAATCTTGGGGTACCTTTTTTAGCAAAGAGATATGGAAGACTTGGTGAAACTTCATCTTGTGAGGAATTTTCAAGCGAAATGTTACTGGGTTCACTATCTTCTTGATACTATAGGGGCCAACACATCGAGGTTGAAACTTGCGGTTCCCTTTCAATCTAAGGTTTTTTGCATTGAGCCAGACTCTGTCCCCCTATTTGCAGTGAAGGACCTTCTTGTCTCTTTTTGTCTGCATGGATCTTATAATTCTCTTTTGCCTGTATCAAATAATTTTCTGTTGCTGAGTGATGGGCTTGTGTTAGGTATTGTACTATATCTTTCACTGCTGGGACTGATACTTCTCTGTAATTTACTAAGGAATTAGGGTGTCTCCCATAATTTAGGTAAAAGGGGAATACCCTGTGGATACTTTTTTTGCATTATTATGAGCAAATTCTGCTGTCCATAAGTACTCTGGCCAGTCACCCTCCTGATACAATAAAAACAGTTGTAAATACTGCTCTAGCTCTTGGTTAGTTCTTTCTGTTTGCCCATCTGTCTCTGGGTGATAACTGGTGGTATATCTCGCCTCTATTCCTAAACTTCCCACAAAAGCCTTCCAAAAGTGAGCCAAGAACTGAGAACTTCGATCTTAGATGATTATCTTGGGGATACCGTGAATTTGCACTAAATGTGTGCTAAAATGAGCAGCCAATTGTTTTGCAGTAGGGACCCCTTTTAAGGCTGTGAAGTGGGCCATTTTAGTGAAAGCATCAACCATTACCAAAATTGTGTGATACCTGTGGCTGGAGGGCAAATCTACAATTAGATCTAAGGTGATTGTGTGCCAAGGATATGGAGGGTTGGGCATAGGTTGTAATAAGCCCTGTGGAGCCTGTCGTTCTAGTTTTCCCCGATCACAAATCTCACAAGTCTTGACATAAGTATGAATGTCCTTGGTCATCTGTGGCCACCAGAATCTCTTTTTGACCAAATTTTCCGTCTTTGGAATTCCTTTGTGTCCCAAAGGACTATCAGCAGACTATCATGGCATTCCAGTAGGGCTTGAAGTCGTAACTCTTGGGTGGGCAGGTACAAGGCTCCTTCATGGAAGGGTAGCTGGTCCCAGACTTCTCGCCCCACCTCCTGTTTGGTCCATGCTTGCATTTCCTCTGAATTCATCTCTAGACTTACTTGTTCTTCTGTTGTTCCTCGAGACACTGCTCCCACAATTTTCGATTCAGGAATTATGTTTTGAACTTCCTTTGGGTCCTTTTGGCCTTCGGTATCATTTCTTGATAGGGCCTCCGCTTTTCTGTTCTTGTTTCCTGATCTATAAGTGATAACAAAATCATAGTCTGCAAAATACAATGACCACCACAATTGTCGTGGTGTTACGGTTCTTGCAGATTTAAAAAATGTAAGGTTGCAATGGTCTGTAAACACTGTTACCTTATGCTTCGCCTCCATCAGGTAGTGACGCCATTCCTTGAATGTATCTTTCATGGCCAGCAATTCTTTTTCTCTAATGGTGTATTCACCTATGCAGGGTTCAGCTTCCTTGACCGGTACACCACTGGATGGAGCTGTCCAGTTTTTGTATGTCTCTGAGAAAGCACACCCTCAATTGTCTGATCCGAGGCATCAGTTTTCAAGTAAAAGGGTTCAGAAGGATCTGCGTGCAACAGGATGAGTGCTGTGGTAAAGTCCTTCATCATGGATTTAAATGCCTCCTCAGATTCTTCCATCCAATTGAAACGAGCTCCTTTCTTGAGTAGGCACATTAGGGGTAGGATCTTGTGTGAGAAAATTGGTGAAGCCAATGAAACTCTGCACTTCTCTAACACAGGTTGGGGATGGCCACTCTGTCACTGCTCTGATCTTTTGTTTATCCATGGTGACCCCAGTCGGGGAAAGCACGAACCCCAAAAATTCCACTGACTTGACACTGAAGGCACATTTTTCCAATTTCACATATAGGCTATTCTCTCTTAGTTTTTGTAAAATCTTCCATACTTGTTCTCCATGTTCCTCTTCTGAAACGGAGTAGATTAAGATATCATTAATACATAGTATGGCACATTGATCGATAAATTCTCCCAAGACACTGTTAATAAAATGCAGAAAGTCCGCTGGAGCATTGCAAAGCCCCAAAGGCATTACTTGATACTCGAACAGACCAAACCTGGTTCGAAAAGTGGTCTTCCATTCACCGACTTCTCTCATCCTTATCAAATGGTAAGCTCCTCTCAAATCAAACTAGGTGTAGATTCAAGATCCTTTCACTTGGTCTAACAGTGCTGATATTAAGGGTAATGGATAACGATTCTTCACCGTGATCTTATTTATCGCTCGATAGTCTCTTCACGTTCTTAAATCTCCTTCCTTCTTGGGTACAAAAAACAAAGGCGATTTTACCAGGGACTGTGATGGTTGAATAATAAACCCATTTGAAAGATTTTTTTTATGTACTCCTTCAGGTGTTGATTCTCCTTCTCAGTAAGTGCATAGACCCGACTACAAGGTAAGTTAGTCCCTGGTTCTAAATCAATCTTGCAATCGTATGGATGATGAGGTGGTAGTCTCTCTGCTTCAATTTCATAGAACACATCTTCAAAATCCGTGTACTTCTGAGGAATCTCTTCAGTGTTTATCACACACACCGACCCTCCTGCACTACACAATTGAGTTGCCGGATTCAATTCTCTAGCCTGGCTTCTTTTTTCAAAGCAGTTTTTGTTGCAGAATTCAGAATCCATAACTATGGTTCTCAAACTCCAATCAATGGTTGGATTGTGCTCTGTGAGCCAGGGCAACCCCAAGATTATTTAAAATTGGGGGTCGTCAAATAGGTTGAACTGGATTTTATCCCTATGCCCTTCTTGACAGGTTAGTTCCACTTGTTCAGTGTGTCTCACCATAGGGCCAGAGGATAAGTTTGTACCATCCACCGCACATACTGGTTCACTCTTGAGTTTCTGGGTGGCTCGTAGTGTTGTATTTCCTCTTAGGGTGTCCATAACGGGCCTCCCAATATCCTGTCCTTATATAGGCACAATTCGCCCTGCCCTTATATAGACATAGAATCCCAGGCCTTATTTAGGCATTAAACCGTGCACTCCAAATACAGGCATGGTCTCTGACATCCGTCCACCCTAACGTCACAACGAGTTCATGAAGAACAGACCCTTAGGCTGCAGGAGTTTCCCTAGCTCAGGACTATTGATTTCTTAAAGGCCTCATCTATTATGCATGAACCATTATTCCTTAGGGGTTCATTCATGACGTCTTTCGTTGTCCAATTCACGTCAATGCTAACATTCCTAAGGTACTCTCAGGTATAAATATACCTTCCCTAGTCCCTGTAAATCAGAGGAGACCTCGACTTCAGAGGAGCCCGTATCCCGGCCTGACGCACTGAGAAGACGCTGCCATTCCCTGCACGCAGAGAGCCCAGCTTCCAGCTTCCAGTGATCTGACTTCCCTTGCGGGGTGTTGGAGTTCGAGTCTGGCAAAGAGATTCCAACCTCTCTCATTCTTCAGGTATGGAGCTGATAAGAACCTAGAGGGACTCTTGGCATACTAGGCATACTAGACTTAACATACTCTTAGTATACCATAGTAAGGAATACTTCACCTACTTCTTCCCTCTTCCTACACCTAGGTTAGGTTAGGTACACTGGGGTAGAACTAGCTTAGCACCGCATCGTATGAGTACTCGCATTTTTAGTCTGTGTTATTTATGTAACAGCATTTGTACTATAAGATAATGCTATTGCAGTATTATTTATTTCTACTGCTCACCCTGTACATTATTTATCTCGCATACTGTCTTGTGATCGTAACAGCACATAATACTTACACCAGAAACAAGACTGTTCAATAAACCTTTTATTGAAAACGCCCGTCTATTATTTCTGTGTAACTCTGAGGAAAACTAAGCATGCACGACTGAGCTGAGTGAAATAGTTATCTAGTGTTTCCACGACTCTGGGACACGTTCTGATTCTAAAAGGAAAACATATTGGTCATTGTAGGAAAGTGGCTCTGTATATACTGTACCCAAGTAAGGTTCAGGGTGTACAGAGTCCACAGTCCCCAGAGGGTTGACAGAGGCTAAAGTTAGATATAACCTTACTCTCCAAAGTGGTAGCTTGGTCGAGCAGTAAGGCAGTATCAGAGGACAGTGTAAAGCATTTGTTGTACACACTCAGTCAGCAAATGAAGCCACACACTCAAGAACTGAACTCTAGGCCAATGGTTTGTATATAAAAAAATATATGCTTGTTTTATTTTAGAACCAACAATAGGGTCAAAATATACTTTCTCAGTATGAGATGCTTTGGTTATTCACCTTACAGATAGGCAATAGACTTTTTAGATAGTGGTAATCACAGTTGGTGCAAGAGGCAACACAGGGTCAAATTCAATGCAACATTGAGCTCAATGGAAAATTATGCTTAATTACAATTGATTACTTTGCAGAGCACTTTTCTAACCACAGGACTGGATCCTGGATTCAGTCCTGGGACACTTCCTGTAAACAGGTAAGAAAAAGCGTTTTGGTTATTGTAGTGATTTTTGAAGAATATTACTATATTTCAAAAGCTGACACTTAGAAACTTTTCTGGATAAAATTACCAATGTTATCCTATGAAAGGAAATACAGTGTGCAAGCAAAGTATGTTTACGTTACTTTTGTAATCCAGTGCTGGACTCCTAGGTTCAGCACTGGGACATTTACTTAAAACAGGTAAGTAATTACGTTTTTGTAGTTTGTTCGATTTTTAAAGAATATTTGTAAAATACAGAAATCGACACTTAGAAGAAATTTCACAGAAAACCAGTCAATGGAACCCTATGGAAGAAAAGTGAGTTATCGGATTTCGGGTAAGTACTTGACTGGCAGGGTTAAGGTTCTGGGTAAGACTCAGGGGTCCCCCAGGATCAGGTAAGTACAGTTTTTACACCCTCAGCGGCACAGGGGCGGCCGGGTGCAGAGTGAGAAGGCCCAATGTTATCCTATGGCAGGCGGGGGCCCCGGGTTGGTGGCTGCTGGCAAGCAGGCCACGCGACTGTGGGAGCTGGGCTCCTGGTCACTTGCTCAGGGCAAGTAGGGAAGTAGGTTAGGATAGAGGTTGCACTTCCAGGGGCACTCGGGCGGCTGGGTGCAGGGTGCTTTGAGCCGTCGGGCGCTCAATGTTAAACAATAGAGGTCGTGAAAGGTGAAGAAAGGCTGCAGGCTCGGGGACGGTGATTCTTCAGGGACGACCAACACTTCAGGAGGTAAGTTGGGGTCTTGGAGGATAGGTAGACACCCAGGAGTTGGGCACAGGGGGCCGTGGGGCGCCGGGTGCAGGGGTGTCTTTTGAGGTCGGGAAATCTTACCCCCTGCTGGTCGCGGTTGGAGGGGTCCCTTGTCCTGAGGCTGCAGGCGTCGTCTGGGTCGTCGAGGAGGGTCCTTGGCCACTGGATTCCAGGTCAGAATCGCCGGGGGTCGTCCTCGAGGTCTTTGGTCACTCAGGCACAGGCTGGACTCGGCGGGTGCAGAGTGTGCAGGTTTCGCGGCTCCGTGCCAGGGCCGGGTCTTTGGTAGGTTTTCTTTTGAGCAGTACCACTGCTCGTGGGAGTCCCTGGGTCGAAGGCTGTAGCACAGAAGTCAGGTCCTCCGGGGTTTGTGAGGTTGCTGAGGCCGGGATTCCGCAGGAGCAGGTTCAGAGGTCGACAGGCCGGTAGGGCTGGGGCCAAGTCAGTTGTTGTCGCCTCCTTTTTAGCAGCTGCACGGCTGGTCTTCTTGCTTCGTCTTCTCTTCTTGTTTTCGGATTTGGGAACTCCGGAAGGAAGGTTCAGGGAGCCCCTAAATACTAAATTTAGGGGTGGTTACAGGTAGGTAAGGGCAGGGACCAATGAGTCCCTTCCCTGGGGTGGGTACACCCCTATTCTGTTCCTCTCCAGTGGGAGGGGGACAGGAGCCTGTCCCTGGTTGGCCAGGTCCCCCATCCTCAAGATGGCGGGGACTCGAGTTTGTGCTTCACCTCGCCTCCCCCACCTTAGGGGTGGAGTTGGCAGAGGTGGGCACAACCCATTTCCTGCTTCTGGTTTTCCCGCCGGTTCTCCCGCCAGGAGTGGGGGTAGAACCAGTGGGGACCAGTTTGCTGGAAGCAGCAAATGGTCTGGGGAAACTCCAAAGGCGGCAGGCCTTTGAAGCTCCCCCTGCCCATCCTGGGGGAGGAGGCTTTGGCACCTCGTCCCGGGATGTGCATTGTTTCAGGCCCCTGAGAGCAGAGGCTCTCGACCCAGGGGTCCAGAAACATGTCTGGTGGTGGCAGCCTGGGCAGCCACTCAGTCCGGACACTGGAGGTCGGGTTGGTTTCAGGGGGCATCTCTAAGATGCCCTCTGGAGTGCGTTTTACATTAAATCCCACACTGGCATCAGTGGGGGTTTAATGTGCTGAGAAGTTTGATACCAAACTTCTTAGTCTTCAGTGGGGCCATTATGGTGCTGTGGAGTTCGTAATGACAGACTCCCAGCACCATATACTCTTAATGGCAGCACTGCACTTACAATGCCCAAGAATGGACTTGGGCACTGTAGGGGCACAGGGCTCATGCCTCTATGCCCTCACCACTGGCATAGTGCACCCAGCTAGAGGGTGGCTGACCTAGGCCAGGGCAGTGGCTTGTAGGCATGGCACACAGGGATGTGAGCCATGTCGACTCTTCACTTTTGTTCTGCACCAAGACACGCAGCCTGCAAAGGCAGTGTGTGTGTGTAAGGTGCAGGGTCCCTAAGGGTGGCACAACAAGTGCTGCAGCCCTTAGGGGCCTTCCCTGGTCACAGTGCCCTGGGTACCCATGGTACCATTTACCAGGGGCTGACCTGTGGCCAGGGATGTCAATTGGGTGTAGGTATCAATGCAATTTTAGGGAAGGAACACAGGCCCTGGGTACCTGGTTGGCAGGAGCCCAGGGCACACTCAGTCAAAGTACATCAGCCATTCAGCAAAAAGTGGGGGCATACCATGTAAGAAAGATGGCACTTTCTCACACAACTCCCCCAAACGAAAGATGATGAGACTAACCTTGCCCTATGGAGTCTTCATTGTCTAAGTGGAAGAACCTGGAAAGGCCATCTGCATTGGCATGGGCAGTGCCAGGTCTGTGTTCCACTTCAAAGTCCATTCCCTGTAGGGAGATGGACCACCTCAACAGTTTTGGGTTTTCTCCTTTCATTTGCATTAGCCACCTGAGAGGTCTGTGGTCAGTTTGAACTAGGAAGTGAGTTCCAAACAGGTAGGGCCTCAGCTTCTTCAGGGACCAGACCACAGCAAAGGCCTCCCTCTCAATGGCACTCCAACGCTGCTCCCTGGGGAGAAGCCTTCTGCTTATAAAAGCAACAGGTTGGTCTTGGCCTTCATCATTGGTCTGGGATAGGACCGCTCCTATCCCTAGCTCAGAGGCATCAGTCTGCACAATGAACTGCTTGGCATAATCTGGTGCTTTTAGAATTGGTGCTGAGCACATTGCTTCTTTCAGAGTGTCAAAAGCCTTTTGGCAACAAACTGTCCAGTTTACTTTCTTTGGCATCTTCTTGGAGGTGAGTTCTGTGAGGGGAGTCACAATGGACCCATATCCCTTCACAAACCTCCTGTAGTACCCAGTCAAGCCAAGGAATGCCCTGACTTGGGTCTGAGTTGTTGGAGCTACCCAGTCCAGGATAGCCTGGATCTTGGGCTGTAAGGGTTGTACCTGGCCTCCACCAACCAGGTGGCCCAAGTACACCACAGTGCCCTGCCCTATCTGGCATTTGGATGCCTTGATAGTTAGGCCTGCAGTTTGCAGGGCCTTTAAAACCTTCCCAAGGTGGACCAGGTGATCCTGCCAGGTGGAACTGAAGACAGCAATATCATCAAGATAAGCTGCACTAAAGGACTCCAACCCAGCAAGGACTTGATTCACCAACCTCTGGAAGGTGGCAGGGGCATTCTTTAAACCAAAGGGCATAACAGTGAACTGAAAATGCCCATCAGGTGTGGAGAATGCTGTTTTCTGTTTGGCTCCTGGGGCCATGCCAATCTGCCAGTACCCTGCAGTTAAGTCAAAGGTACTCAGGTATTTGGCTGCACCCAATCTGTCTATCAGTTCATCAGCTCTTGGGATAGGGTGTGCATCTGTCTTGGTGACAGAGTTGAGACCCCTATAGTCCACACAAAACCTCATCTCTCTCTTTTCACCCTTTTGATGAGGTTTGGGGACCAGAACCACTGGGCTAGCCCAGGGGCTCTCAGAGGGCTCAATAACCCCTAGCTCCAGCATCTTGCTGACTTCAGCTCTGATGCTTTCCTTAACTTGGTCTGACTGACGATAGATCTTGTTTTTGACAGGTGCACTGTCACCAGTGTCCACATCATGGGTACACCAGTTTGTCAGACCAGGGGTCAAGGAAAAGAGCCCAGCATACTGCTGCAAGACTTGCTTGCAGTCAGTCTGCTGTTGGGCAGTGAGGGTGTCTGAAAAGACAACTCCATCTACTGACCCATCTTTTGGGCTGTGGGAGAGGAGATCAGGGAGAGGTTCACTCTCAGCTTCCTGTTCCTCATCTGTCACCATCAGCATGGTGATGTCAGCCCTGTCATTGTAGAGTTTTAGGCGGTTCACATGGATAACCCTTTTGGGTGTCCTGCTGGTGCCCAGGTCAACCAGGTAGGTGACCTCACTCTTTTTCTCTAGGATAGGGTAAGGGCCACTCCATCTGTCCTGGAGGGCCCTTGGTGCCACTGGCTCCAAAACCCATACCTGTTGCCCAGGTTGGAATTCAACCAGTGCAGCTTTTTGGTCATACCAGTGCTTCTGAAGCTCCTGGCTGGCCTCAAGGTTCTTGGATGCCTTTTCCATGTACTCAGCCATTCTGGACCTTAGGCCAAGCACATAGTCCACTATATCTTGTTTGGGTTCTTGGAGAGGTCTCTCCCAGCCCTCCTTTACAAGACAGAGTGGTCCCCTCACAGGATGGCCAAACAGAAGTTCAAAGGGTGAGAAACCTACCCCCTTCTGTGGCACTTCTCTGTAAGCGAAAAGCAGGCATGGTAGTAGGACATCCCATCTCCTTTTGAGTTTTTCAGGGAGCCCCATGATCATGCCTTTCAATGTCTTGTTGAACCTCTCAACAAGGCCATTGGTTTGTGGGTGGTAGGGTGTAGTAAACTTGTACTGCACCCCACACTCCTTCCACATGTGGGTCAGGTAAGCAGACATGAAGTTGGAACCTCTGTCTGAAACCACCTCCTTAGGAAACCCTACCCTGGTGAAGACACCAATGAGGGCTTTGGCTACTGCAGGAGCTGTAGTAGTCCTAAGGGGAATAGCCTCAGGATACCTAGTGGCATGATCCACTACCACCAGTATGAATTTGTTCCCTGAGGCTGTGGGAGGTTCCAGTGGACCCACTATGTCCACACCTACCCTTTCAAGGGAACCCCCACCACAGGTAGTGGTATCAGGGGGCCTTTGGATGGCCACCTGTCTTGCCACTGGCTTGACAGGTAACACAGGAGCTGACAAACTCCTTCACCTTTTGGTGCATCTGGGGCCAGTAAAAGTGGCTAACTAGCCTTTCCCAAGTTTTGGTTTGGCCCAGATGTCCAGCTAGGGGATGTCATGAGCCAAAGTTAGGAGGAACTCCCTGTACTTCTGGGGCACTACCACTCTCCTGGTGGTTCCAGGGTTGGGGTCTTTTGCCTCAGTGTACAGTAATCCCTCTTCCCAATAGACTCTGTGGGTACCACTGACATCTCCCTTGGCTTCTGAAACAGCTTGCTGCCTCAGGCTTTCAAGAGTGGGACAGTCTTGCTGTCCCTGGCACAGCTCTTCCCTAGAGGGTCCCCCTGGGCCCAAGAGTTCAACCTGGTAAGGGTCAAGCTCTAGGGGCTCAGTTCCCTCTGGGGCTTCCAGGTTCTCTCCCTGAGGAGAGGGGTCCTGCTCTTGTGACTGTGTAGAAGCTGGTCCGCCAGTCTTCTTTCCTTTTCTCTTGGTAGGCTGGGCCATCATTTCAGGCTCCAACACTATTTCTTCACCCTGCCTTTTGCTCTGTGCTCTTGTTTTTACACACACCAATTCAGGGATGCCCAGCATGGCTGCATGGGCCTTTAGCTCCACCTCTGCCCAGGCTGAGGTTTCCAGATCATTTCCTAGCAGACATGCAGCTGGTAACTTCGGAGAGACCACTACCTGCTTCAGGCCAGTAACCCCCCAGCCTAATGTCACCATGGCCATGGGATGACTAGTGGTGACACTGTCAGCATTGGTGACTGGGTAAGTTTTCCCAATCAAGTATTGCTCAGGGGAAACCAGTGTGTCCCTCACCATAGTGACACTGGCACCTGTATCCCTCAGAGCCTCTACTCTAGTTCCATTCACCCAGGGGTATTGCAAATACTTCTTTAAGTTGGGTGGCCACACAGCTACAGTGGCAAATTCCACTTCCCCTAGGGAGACCAGACTTGCCTCAGTGGGTTCCCAGATTTGCTCAGGGTACACTTCTGATCCCATCTGTAAACTTGCTGCCCCAGGAGTAGCTGTACTGGGTGCCTTAGGGGCTTTGTTGTGGGGGCAAGTTTTGTCTACAGTGAGGTGTCCTGACTTCTTACAGTTATTACACCAGGCCTTCAAGGGATCAAAGTTCTTCCCCCTATAGGGTTGAGGCACATAGGGAGTAGTTTGGGACCCACCCCCTGAACAGGTTTTTGGGGCCCTTTGGAAGACTCAGACTTTTTATCTTGGGGATTCTCACCACCTTTCCCCTGGGGGTTTGGTGACCACCTTCTTTTGGTCACCCCCAGTGGTTGTCCTTGTCACCCTAGTCTTGACCCAGTGGTCTGCCTTCTTTCCCAATTCTTGGGGAGAAATTAGACCTAGGTCTACCAAATGCTGATGCAACTTTTCATTTGTGCAATTACTTAGTATGTGTTCCTTCATAAACAAATTGTAAAGTCCAGAAAAATCATGCACATTATGTCCAGCTAACCAGCCATCCAGTGTCTTTACTGAGTAGTCCACGAAGTCAATCCAGGACTGGGTCTGGGTTTTGTGAGCCCCCTGAATCTAATTCTATACTCCTCTAACCTTGGCTATAGTGACTTTTTATTTTCTAAGATGCTACAGGGACTTAAGCAAGGCCCTAACAAGACTTTTAGTAATTTGGTAAAAAAAAATGCCAATTAAAAAAATCAGAATTCTAAAGGCAATTTAAGAGTTCTGTCGTGTGATCAGATGGTAACCAAGTAGTCCAACAAATGCAAGTTTGTATCCCACCGCTGATCCACCAATGTAGGAAAGTGGCTCTGTATATACTGTACCCAAGTAAGGTTCAGGGTGTACAGAGTCCACAGTCCCCCAGAGGGTTGACAGAGGCTAAAGTTAGATATAACCTTACTCTCCAAAGTGGTAGCTTGGTCGAGCAGTAAGGCAGTATCAGAGGACAGTGTAAAGCATTTGTTGTACACACTCAGTCAGCAAATGAAGCCACACACTCAAGAACTGAACTCTAGGCCAATGGTTTGTATATAAAAAAATATATGCTTGTTTTATTTTAGAACCAACAATAGGGTCAAAATATACTTTCTCAGTATGAGATGCTTTGGTTATTCACCTTACAGATAGGCAATAGACTTTTTAGATAGTGGTAATCACAGTTGGTGCAAGAGGCAACACAGGGTCAAATTCAATGCAACATTGAGCTCAATGGAAAATTATGCTTAATTACAATTGATTACTTTGCAGAGCACTTTTCTAACCACAGGACTGGATCCTGGATTCAGTCCTGGGACACTTCCTGTAAACAGGTAAGAAAAAGCGTTTTGGTTATTGTAGTGATTTTTGAAGAATATTACTATATTTCAAAAGCTGACACTTAGAAACTTTTCTGGATAAAATTACCAATGTTATCCTATGAAAGGAAATACAGTGTGCAAGCAAAGTATGTTTACGTTACTTTTGTAATCCAGTGCTGGACTCCTAGGTTCAGCACTGGGACATTTACTTAAAACAGGTAAGTAATTACGTTTTTGTAGTTTGTTCGATTTTTAAAGAATATTTGTAAAATACAGAAATCGACACTTAGAAGAAATTTCACAGAAAACCAGTCAATGGAACCCTATGGAAGAAAAGTGAGTTATCGGATTTCGGGTAAGTACTTGACTGGCAGGGTTAAGGTTCTGGGTAAGACTCAGGGGTCCCCCAGGATCAGGTAAGTACAGTTTTTACACCCTCAGCGGCACAGGGGCGGCCGGGTGCAGAGTGAGAAGGCCCAATGTTATCCTATGGCAGGCGGGGGGCCCCGGGTTGGTGGCTGCTGGCAAGCAGGCCACGCGACTGTGGGAGCTGGGCTCCTGGTCACTTGCTCAGGGCAAGTAGGGAAGTAGGTTAGGATAGAGGTTGCACTTCCAGGGGCACTCGGGCGGCTGGGTGCAGGGTGCTTTTGAGCCGTCGGGCGCTCAATGTTAAACAATAGAGGTCGTGAAAGGTGAAGAAAGGCTGCAGGCTCGGGACGGTGATTCTTCAGGGACGACCAACACTTCAGGAGGTAAGTTGGGGTCTTGGAGGATAGGTAGACACCCAGGAGTTGGGCACAGGGGGCCGTGGGGCGCCGGGTGCAGGGGTGTCTTTGAGGTCGGGAAATCTTACCCCCTGCTGGTCGCGGTTGGAGGGGTCCCTTGTCCTGAGGCTGCAGGCGTCGTCTGGGTCGTCGAGGAGGGTCCTTGGCCACTGGATTCCAGGTCAGAATCGCCGGGGGTCGTCCTCGAGGTCTTTGGTCACTCAGGCACAGGCTGGACTCGGCGGGTGCAGAGTGTGCAGGTTTCGCGGCTCCGTGCCAGGGCCGGGTCTTTGGTAGGTTTTCTTTTGAGCAGTACCACTGCTCGTGGGAGTCCCTGGGTCGAAGGCTGTAGCACAGAAGTCAGGTCCTCCGGGGTTTGTGAGGTTGCTGAGGCCGGGATTCCGCAGGAGCAGGTTCAGAGGTCGACAGGCCGGTAGGGCTGGGGCCAAGTCAGTTGTTGTCGCCTCCTTTTTAGCAGCTGCACGGCTGGTCTTCTTGCTTCGTCTTCTCTTCTTGTTTTCGGATTTGGGAACTCCGGAAGGAAGGTTCAGGGAGCCCCTAAATACTAAATTTAGGGGTGGTTACAGGTAGGTAAGGGCAGGGACCAATGAGTCCCTTCCCTGGGGTGGGTACACCCCTATTCTGTTCCTCTCCAGTGGGAGGGGGACAGGAGCCTGTCCCTGGTTGGCCAGGTCCCCCATCCTCAAGATGGCGGGGACTCGAGTTTGTGCTTCACCTCGCCTCCCCCACCTTAGGGGTGGAGTTGGCAGAGGTGGGCACAACCCATTTCCTGCTTCTGGTTTTCCCGCCGGTTCTCCCGCCAGGAGTGGGGGTAGAACCAGTGGGGACCAGTTTGCTGGAAGCAGCAAATGGTCTGGGGAAACTCCAAAGGCGGCAGGCCTTTGAAGCTCCCCTGCCCATCCTGGGGAGGAGGCTTTGGCACCTCGTCCCGGGATGTGCATTGTTTCAGGCCCCTGAGAGCAGAGGCTCTCGACCCAGGGGTCCAGAAACATGTCTGGTGGTGGCAGCCTGGGCAGCCACTCAGTCCGGACACTGGAGGTCGGGTTGGTTTCAGGGGGCATCTCTAAGATGCCCTCTGGAGTGCGTTTACATTAAATCCCACACTGGCATCAGTGGGGGTTTAATGTGCTGAGAAGTTTGATACCAAACTTCTTAGTCTTCAGTGGGGCCATTATGGTGCTGTGGAGTTCGTAATGACAGACTCCCAGCACCATATACTCTTAATGGCAGCACTGCACTTACAATGCCCAAGAATGGACTTGGGCACTGTAGAGGCACAGGGCTCATGCCTCTATGCCCTCACCACTGGCATAGTGCACCCAGCTAGAGGGGTGGCTGACCTAGGCCAGGGCAGTGGCTTGTAGGCATGGCACACAGGGATGTGAGCCATGTCGACTCTTCACTTTTGTTCTGCACCAAGACACGCAGCCTGCAAAGGCAGTGTGTGTGTGTAAAGGTGCAGGGTCCCTAAGGGTGGCACAACAAGTGCTGCAGCCCTTAGGGGCCTTCCCTGGTCACAGTGCCCTGGGTACCCATGGTACCATTTACCAGGGGCTGACCTGTGGCCAGGGATGTCAATTGGGTGTAGGTATCAATGCAATTTTAGGGAAGGAACACAGGCCCTGGGTACCTGGTTGGCAGGAGCCCAGGGCACACTCAGTCAAAGTACATCAGCCATTCAGCAAAAAGTGGGGGCATACCATGTAAGAAAGATGGCACTTTCTCACAGTCATGTTTTGCGGCTGCCAGAAACTACTCCCTTCTTGTTGTCAAGGAGTTTCTAGTGGCCTCTGAGCTAGCTGGCACAAGTAATTAAGTTTAATATACTCGATAGGGACATACTGATCTTAGTCCTATGTCAAACCTATAGGATATATTATTCCAATGCGCAGAGCCTATTAGGGAAATAGGAGCTACACTACATGGCGCCCAACGGTTTGGTTAGGCAGTAATTCAACTTTAGATACTGAGTAACTCAGCCGTGCTATTTTCTCTCAAAGACCCTACCCATATACTCCAAAAGATGTCTGGAGTGGGCAGGGTTAGGTATCCACCAAGGCTACATAGGGAAGCACCCTATATATTAGCTGTTTGGTTTGCTCAACGTTGAAGGATACAGTGTTGCAAAATATTGTGCACCTTATCTTTGTTTCCTTGAAACTTGTTCTACATTTTTCAAAAAACAAAATGCCTGACGGTAACAATGACACCGAAAACGGTGGAACTGCGGCTGATCCAGCCCAAGCAGTAGTTTTTAACCTTACAGGTTTAAATGAAACTGAGGAGGGTGTTATACACATCCCTCAAAACTTAAGAAGAGCCATAACTCTAAAACTTATAAAACATGGCCTATCGCCAAGAGGAGGTAGAGCAGTTTTCGTGATAGAGGCACAGGAATCATTTCAGACAGAGGTATTCTATTCATGGGTACTACTTCTGGAATGCAATCCAACATCACAAACATTTCACTTCTACAAAGAAGATGATCTACCAGAGGAATACATTCCTTTCGAGGATATTGAAATTCCATTAACATACCAAGAGCATCAGCTCTGGTTTAAAGGCGCCCTAAAACATCACAAAAACATTACCAGGCTCGGTCCACTAGGTAGACCAGGAGCAACATGGCCGATTTTAGCCGGCTACACACCTCATCCTGAACTGGATATAATGACAGATGAGGAATTATATACTCAAATAAAAGAGTTAATAAAAAGTAGTCTGACTCTGTCTGCAAACTTCAGATCACAAAAATTTCCGGTGGCTCCAGAGTCTATCATAACTGAAACATCTGATAGAAGAGTTTGTCTGAATTTCAAGGTCATGGACAAAATCAAGTGAGGTGATGAGGATTGTAAGGTGTTCGCAAATTGGTGTCCGCCTAGAGTTGTTTCATTGTTAGCACTGATCAGTCCAACTCCTCCTAATGATGGTGCCATAAGTTTTCCTTCTACCACTGAGATGTTTTTGGTTTCCTAGGACATAGCTTTACAAAATGACCACTAGCTCCGCAATAGAGACATAAGTTGCCTTGTCGTCACTTCTCTTTCTCTTCCTAAGTTAACGGTCCTCGGATGGTTCCTATCTACATTGGTTCTGTCCCTTGAGAATTTTCACTTATCTTGGAAGGTTTTGATCTTACTTGGTCAAATCTTGGCACACTTGACCAGAATTATTTTCTTCTTTCTACCTTCCGTTCACATTGACAGAAATCAGTTTCCAATACTAAATCCACCAATGCTGATATTTCAGTGGGTCTGTTTGGAATTTGCACTAAAGCACCATTGAGTTCATCTTTCAAGCCTCTGTAGAAAACAGCTGCTCTATTACTTTCTGGCCAATTGGTTTCAACCACTAATTTGTTGAATTGAGTTAGATAGACAACTAAATCTCTATTTCCTTGACTCAACTGTAAAATCTCATTTTCTACAGTTTGAGAAATCTTTCGCCTATCAAATATTCTAAGAAACTCCTTTTTAAAATCTTCAAAATTGTAGAGCAGTGCATCAACCCGAGAAACTAAATGCATTGACCAAGATGCTGCATCTCCACTAAGGTACAACAACATAAAGGCCACACGAGATTGTGCATTAGGGAAAATTGAAGGGCGGCACATGAAATCCAAAGTACATTGCATTCGGAAAATCTGCGCCTTCTGTGGGTCCCCACTAAAATGCTCTGGAGGAGCTAATGGCATGACTGGAGATAATGAGTGTACTACTTGGGTGGTTACTCTTGACGTGGAACTTCCTGTCACCCCAGATGGTTCATTCTCAGTGCCTGGAAAACTAAGGTTTCCTCCTGATGTTATCCCAATAAGTCTGGAGGCTAAGTCTGAGGTTTCTTTTCTCGAGGCCACCAATTCTCTTCTCAACTCTTTATTCTCCTCTCTGACTGCTACTAGTTCCTTCTGGATAGCCCCTAACACCTCTCCAAGGGTTTGTAAATGTATTCCCTCAGCCATTCTGCTCAGGTGCAAGTTTTACTATGTGGGCACTTCACTCTGTCAGGTAACTTGCCTCGAACTTCCACAGGAACAGAATGATGAACTTTCCCAATTCCTCTCACAGAACCCTTCGGGCAACCTACTGTCACAGGAATACCCTAAAGTCCCGAATGGGAAAAGGGGATTGGGACAAAATAACAAAGATAAGAAGAGGCTGCCTCAGGTAGTCTGGTCTCTGCTCTGTTCCTACCAACTCCTCACCAGTTTAGCTGTTTGTGGTAATTCTTTTACTGGAGCATCTGAAAACTAGATAAAAATGCATGCAATTAGAATGAGAATTTTCTATTTAATTCCTTATTTTAGTCTATACATTCATTCTCTGAAGTAACCCCTTTTATCAACTAACATACCCAGTAATCCTAGGCTTGTGCTTCTCTTCTTAGGAGGAATTAGTTTTTGTTCCTTGATTTCTTCTAATCTTTTTAAGAATAAGCACAGTGAAAAAATGTTTAGTCTTTTCTCCTAGATCTCCTAGAGTTCTTATGTATTTTTCTCTTTTTACAGGGTGAACTCTTCCTGAGGAAAAACAGAACTCTGGTAAGTACTGCTTGTTTTCTTAATATTTTTCTTCCGACCAACAGGTAATTAATGGCTTTAGATTCATTTAATCATCCGTAATAGTTTTTGTACTTAGCTTGTGTACTTGAGAAGGGAAGACTCGATGACTGCGGTCAGCGAAGTTCTGCCTCCGCCAGCCGCTGTCTGTGTGGAGCGCTGTTAGAACTGGGGGTCGCTAGTTGGCAGAGGTAGATACCTTTGTCCAAATAGGGACCCTTGCTTCTAGTCAGGGTAAGGGGGGTACATTACTAAAATAACCCCTGCTCACCCCCTTGGTAGCTTGGCATGAGCAGGCAGGCTTATCTCAGAGGCAGTGTGTAAAGCATTTGTGAACACATACAGTAACCCAGTGACAACACTACAGATGGACACCACACAGGTTGTAGTATAAAAACAAGTATTTTTATATAGACTTAACACAAGACCCAAAACGACAAAAATCCACAATACAATATGAAAAATATGACTGTCAAATGGTAGAAAATCGCTCAGTTCAATAAAGATCATAAATGCAACACTTTACTCTCAATGTACCTTTGGATGCGTAATGCAAAACAAACAAAAGGGTCGCAGGGAAGGTGATGCTTCGATTCCTTACACGCAGAAAGGAGGATGCGTCGGTTTCTTACTGCGGCCCGGTTCCGATGCGATGATGATCCGGTGCGATGCGAGAAAATGGCTCTTGCTCACGGTGCGACAACGTTGATGGGATGCGTGCACGCCCGACAGCCGTGCGGCGACTCGGCGATCTTCTGAGCCGCGACAGGCCCTGTGACACGCTTCTCCGGTGATGCGCCGGCGTCCTCTGTGGCGGCGGCACGCTTCTCCGGTGATGCGTGGCGCTTCGGTGATGCGATGGCGACAGCGGCAGCGGCGGCACGCTTACTCCGCGATGCGACGACAACTGCTGCGGCGGCACGCTTCTCCGGTGATGCGGGGCGCTTCGGTGATGCAACAGCGGCAGCACACTTACTCTGCGATGCGACGACAGCTGCCAGTGCACACCTACTTCCTTTTTCAATGTGGGCCAGGGACATCAGACACACCACAGGAGGTGGAGCCAGCATTGTGGAAGGCAGGCACAGTCCTATTCAGGCCCAGGTGCTACTCCTCCCACCACTCCTCATGCAGATAGGTCTATTCAGCCCTGTGCTGACTCACTCTGTCTCCTGGAGTCCCCCAGCCCCTGTCACTCACAAACCCAGACATACAATACACAAGCTAGCAGAGGAAGGCTGGATGGTTAGGCAAGAAAATACCTACTTTCTAAAAGTGGTATTTTCAAACACAGAATGTTAAAACCAACTTCACTAAAAGATGTATTTTATCATTCTGAGTTCAGGCATACTAAATTCGTTTTTCTACCATGTTCCCTGGGCCAGTTAGGATTATAAGATGTTATAATCAAACTGCCCATTCTGGCCTATAGGGACAGGTAGCCTTGCAATAGTGAAAAACGAAATTGGCTGTATTTCACTATCAGGACATGCCACACACATCAGGGCATGTCCTACCTCTTACATACAATGCACCCTGCCCGCAGGCCTACTTTAGGGGTGACTAACATGCAGAAAAGAGAAGGTTTGGGGACTGGTAATTGGGTGCACTTACCAAGTCCACATGGCAGTACCAGACTGCACGCAGGCTCTGCAATGGCAGGCCTGAGACACGCTTTCCAAGCTGCTCCAGTGGGTGGCACAACCAGTGCTGCAAGCCTACCAGCAGCATTTGACTTACAGGCCCTGGGCACTCGCGGTGCACTGTACTAGGGTCTGACAGTAAATCAAACAAGCCAATCATGGAGTCACTAATCCATACATCAATTTATCATAGGGAGCACTTGCACTTTGGCACTGATTAGCAGTGGCAAAGTGCCCAAAGCATCTAAACCAGCAAAAACAGGTCAACAACAGACGAGGCATAGCGAAAAAATGGAAGGGAGACCGACGCCAATGGTACCAGGTCTAACACGTGTCCCCTCCAGCTGAAATGTGGGGAGAACTACCCTACCTCCTGGGAGTTCTCATCACTAAGGTGGAAAAATCTGGACAGACCATCAGCATTTGCATGTTTTGTACCAGGGCGGTGTTCCACCGTAAAGTCCATCCTCTGTAGGGAAATGGACCACCTCAACAGCTTTGGATTCGCATCCCTCATCTGCATCAACCATCTGAGGGGCCTGTGGTCTGTCTGAACCCGGAACTGAGTCCCAAACAGGTATGGTCTCAACTTCTTCAGTGCCCAGACACCAGCAAATGCCTCACGCTCAATAGCACTCTACCTCTGTTCCCGTGGAAGTAACCTCCTACTAATGAAGGCTACAGGTTGGTCTAGGCCCTCCTCATTTAACTGTACCAGAACAGCCTCTACACCATGCTCTGAAGCGTCTGTTTGAACAACAAATTCTTTTGAGAAGTTGGGCGCCTGAAGCACGGGGGCCATGCACATGGCAGTCTTCAAGGCGTCAAAAGCTCTCTGACAGGTGTCAGTCCAAATCACTTTCTTGGGCTGCTTCCTGGAAGTCAGCTCTGTCAAGGGTGCAACAATGCTGCCATACCCCTTGACAAATCTCCTGTAATACCCGGTGAGTCCTAGAAAGGCTATCACCTCTGTCTGGGTCTTGGGGGGTTCCCAAGCCAGAATGGTATCAATCTTGGGCTGTAGGGGCGCCACCTGGCCGCTCCCCAACTGGTGTCCCAAGTACACCACGGAACCCCGCCCGATCTGGCACTTACTCGCCTAGATCACGAGGCCTACCCTCCGCAGCGCCATCAACACTTCCCAGAGGTGGCGCAGATGTTCTTCCGCACTGGCGCTGAACACTGCGATGTCATCCAGGTAGGCGGCACTGAAATCTTCCAGTCCAACCTACACCTGGTTGACCAACCTCTGAAAGGTGGCAGGGGCATTCTTCATCCCAAAGGGCATAACCCGGAATTGGTAGTGCCCATCTGGTGTGGAGAATGCTGACCTCCCTTTGGCCCCATCAGTCAAGGCGATCTGCCAGTACCCAGACGTTAAGTCAAACGTGCTGAGGTACCGGGCAGCCCCTAACCGATCAATGAGCTCATCAGCTCTGGGGATGGGGTGCGCGTCAGTCCTGGTGACTGAATTGAGTCCTCGGTAGTCCACACAGAACCGGAGTTCGGGCATGGCACCAGGCGCGGCAGCCTTTGGGACCAAGACCACTGGGCTGGCCCAAGGGCTGTGAGAGGACTCAATCACCCCCAATGCAAACATCTTGGAGACCTCCTCCTTGATGCAAGCTCTCACCCTGTCAGTCACTCTGTAAGCCTTGTGCTTGACAGGAGGACTGTCCCCAGTGTCCACATCACGGACGCACCAATCAGTGACACTAGGAGTCAGGGAAAACAGGTCAGGAAACTGTCCCAACAGTTGGCGACAGTCTTCCTGCTGCTCAGGTGTCAGGGAGGTAGAGGGGTTTACACCCTCCACTGACCCATCTTGCTCTGTTGCAGACAGGTCGTCAGGAAGAGGTTCTGTCTCCTCTTCCATTCCATCATCTGTTGCTAGGAGCATGCCCACTTCGGACCTCTAAAAATGGGGCTTTAGGCGGTTGACATGTAGGACCTGCAAAGGGTTCCTGGGAGATCACAAGTCCACCAGGTAGGTGACCTCACTCTTGCTCTCCACAACCTCAAATGGTCCGGTCCACTTATCCTGGAGCGCGCAAGGCTCCACGGGGGCCATGACCCACACTTTCTGCGCAGGCTGAAACTCGATCAGAGTGGCATTCTGATCATACCACCGTTTCATCTCCTCCTGGCTGGCTTCCAGATTCGCCTCAGCGAGTTGCCTGAATCGCCTAGTCTGGTTTCTAAAGGCCAGCATGTTGCTAAATACATCCTGGGGAGGTTTACTGGGAGCTTTCTCCCAACCTTCTTTCACCAGACTCAGATGTCCTCTTACCGGGTGACCATAGAGCAGTTCAAAGGGACTGAACCCTAAGGACTTCTGTGGCACCTCACGGTAAGCAAACAAAAGGCATGGCAAGAGGACGTCCCACTTACGCCTCATGGGTTCTTCCAGACCCATAATCATGCCCTTCAGGGTCCGGTTGAATCTCTCAACCAGCCCATTACCTTGGGGGTGGTAAGGAGTGGTGAACTTGTACGTTACACCGCACTCCTGCCACAGGGACTTCATATACTTGAAAATGAAGTTTGTATCACGGTCAGACACCACCTCCTTGGGGAACCCCACGCAGGAGAAAATCCCCATCAGTGCACGTCCCACCACGGGGGCCGTCACTGTCCGAAGATGGATGGCTTCCGGGTACCGGGTGGCATGGTCCACCAAGACAAGGATAAACCTGTTGCCCATGGCTGTGTTGGGGTCCAGTGGCCCCACAATGTCAATACCCACCCGTTCAAAGGGGGTGCTGACCACAGGGAAAGGCTGGAGGGGAGCCTTGTGCTTCCTCCCACTTTTTCCACTTGCCTGGCAAGTCTGACATGTCCTGCAATGAGTGTCTGAACTCTTGCACATCTGGGGCCCAATAAAAGTGGGTGACAAGCCTTTCAAAGGTCTTGCCCTGCCCCAGATGTCCTGCTAAAGGCACATCATGAGCCAAACCCAGTAGGAAGGCTCTGAAGCGCTGGGGTACCACCAGCACACGGGCTGACCCAGGCTCAGCAACCTTAGGCTCGCTATACAGAAGATCATTCTCCCAGTAGATCCAATGTGATCCAGACTGATCACCTGCTGCCTGGTTTGTGGCCTGTTGCCGCAAACCCACAAGAGAAGGGCACTTGTTCTGCTCCTCACAGAACTCCTCCCTGGAGGGTCCTCCTTCTTGCTGCCAATGGGTCAGCTCAGGCAGGTCCCCCAGTTCGGCCACTTGCTCCCCTGTAGGTTCCAGAGCATCCCCCTCAGGTTCTGCTTCCTCCTTGACCGTGGGAACTACGGGGGTCGGTTTCCTGCACCCCCTGCCTCTTCTCTCCAAGGCAGGCACCTGGGCCACCCTCTCAGGCTCCAGGTCCTCTTGAACACCTCTACTGGCTGCCATAGACTGAGTGGTCGCGCACGCCCACTCAGGCAGACCCAACATCTCTAGATGAGACCTTCTCTCCACCTCTCCCTAAGGTGAACTTTCTAAATCATTGCCCAACAGACAGTCTACAGGCATGGCTGGCCTCACAGCTACTTGAAAGGTACCTGAGACCCCCACCCCCACTCAAAGGGAACCTGAGCCACTCTGCAGTGGCTCTCTGAGTTGTCCGCTGCAACTACTGGGCAGAATGCATTGGGGATCACCTGCTCCTCAGACACCAGCCGACAACTGACAGTTGTCACACTGGCTCCGGTGTCTCTCAGAGCCTCCACCCTTTGGCCATTGATGGTCACCCACTGCCTGTATTTTTTAGTGTTATCAGGCAGTTGGTTCCTGGGGACCATCTCACTGTCTCCTAAAGAGACCAAGGACATTGCTACGGGACCCCACCCACCTTGGGCACCCATCTCCCCCCCCAGGGCTACACTAGCCACCTGCCGGGGTGGTGCACCAGTGGGTGCTGTCTTTCCATACAAGGGACATGCTGAATCATAAGAGCAGTGGCCCACTTGACAATACTTAAAACAGGTCTTGGGCCCCCTGTGAACAGGCTTATCTGTCGGGGCCCCTGCCTTCTTTTCAGGGGGAGGATGGGAAGCCTTCCCTTGGTTCCCTTGGGGATTACTTTGGGGCCTTTCTGGAACTCCCTCTGTTTACCCTTGTTCCCCCCACTCCTCTTCTGGGGACCCTGCCCACCCTTGGCGGAGTCTCCCACGTGACCCTTGTGGACCCGGGTGCTCACCCAGCGGTCCGCCTCCTCAGCAAGCTTCCTAGGGCCAGTCAGCCTACTATCAATAAGGTGCTGGCGTAGCTCTGGAAAACAATTTCCTGACAAGTGCTCCCATGCAATCAAATCAAAGAGCGCGTCAAAATCATTCACTTTGCTACCCTTCACCCAACCATCCAATGCTCTGCAAAAAAAAGTCACATATTCCACCCAAGTACTGGACTCCAACTTTTTGCAATTTCTGAACCTCTGCCTATACAGTTCAGGAGTCAACCCATACCTAGACATCAATGCTTCCTTCATATGGCTATAAGAATTGTGGACTTCAGAGGGCAAGTCTAAAAAGGTATCCGCCCCTCACTAAGGAACCGTCCCATAACCCCGCTCCCCAATCCTTCTCAGGGACCCTGTGGGAGGACATAGCTACCTCATAGGCCTTGAACCACTGACCAATTTCATCATTCTTATAAAACTCTTTCACCACATCTTTAGGTATATACACCCTGGCTTCAACAGGCATGGATGGTGTGCTGCCACCAGAGGGAGTAATCTCTAAGCTCCTAGCTTTCAACTCCAACTCCCTCAAACTTCTCTCATGCTCCATTTGCATCCTCTTTTCTCTATGGCCAATTTCTTAATTTCCAATTCTAACTGCCCACCCATCTTAAGCTTGGTCAGTTCCATTTCATGCACCATACTTCTCTCCCTGTCCTCCAGCTCTCCTGGGGACAGGCCCTTGGAAGAAACACTGCTACCTGTTGGGGAAGGTGCTTTCCTCCCCCCTGGACCCAATAGCCAATCTAGCTGCCCTCCTGCATCCTCAGCCCCCTCCTCATGCTCTTCCATATGCTCAGGGGTACTTCTTGCTTCCACCCAGGCCCTCAGCGCAATTGGTACTCATCCTTCTTGGTGAGACCTGTGGTAGCAACTTTCAATTTCCTGCAGAAGTACTTTAGCTATTTCACATTGTAACTTTCCAGCTTTTCTTCTTCAAAATCTAAATCCACAGATGCGATGGATGCTGTTTTGCTCATGGTGACTAAACTTGACAGTTCTTGGCAAAAAATAGAAATCCCAGGAAAAACAATCTACCAAAAATGTATGTGGTTGCGTTTGGTCTGCACTCACTATTAGTGTACACCAATTACTGTATATGAGTCACAAATGCAAGTCCAGAATCCCACCGCTGCCACCAATGTTAGAACTGGGGGTCTCTAGTTGGCAGAGGTAGGTACCTTTGTCCAAATAGGGACCCTTGCTTCTAGTCAGGGTAAGGGGGATACACTACTAAAATAACCCCTGCTCACCCCCTTGGTAGCTTGGCACGAGCAGGCAGGCTTATCTCAGAGGCAGTGTGTAAAGCATTTGTGAACACATACAGTAACCCAGTGACAACACTACAGATGGACACCACACAGGTTGTAGTATAAAAATAAGTATTTTTATATAGACTTAACACAAGACCCAAAACGACAAAAATCCACAATACAATATGAAAAATATGACTGTCAAATGGTAGAAAATAGCTCAGTTCAATAAAGATGATAAATGCGACACTTTACGCTCAATGTACCTTTGGATGCGTAACGCAAAACAAACAAAAGGGTCGCAGGGAAGGTGATGCTTCGATTCCTTACACGGAGAAAGGAGGATGCGTCGGTTTCTTACTGCGGCCCGGTTCCGATGCGATGATGATCCGGTGCGATGCGAGAAAATAGCGTCTTGCTCACGGTGCGACAACATTGACGGGATGCGTGCACGCCCGACGGCCGTGCGGCAACTCGGCGATCTTCTGGGCCGCGACAGGCCCTGTGACACGCTTCTCCGGTGATGCGCCGGCGTCCTCTGTGGCAGCGGCACGCTTCTCCAGTGATGCGAGGCGCTTCGGTGATGCGATGGCAACAGCGGCAGCGGCGGCACGCTTACTCTGCGATGCGACGACAGCTGCTGCGGCGGCGACATGCTTCCTCTTCGTTGCGTCGCGCTTCCAGCTCCCAGCGACATGCAGTCTCTCAGAAGGCCCAACAGCAGTAGGCACTTCAATTCCCAGCAAGGGAATTCAGGAGGGGAGCTGGGGGTGAAGTCTTGTATCCCTGAGACTTCAGGCAGGAGGCAAGCTCAATGTTCAAGCCCTTGGAGATCTTCTTCAAGATGATGAAAGCACACTCAGTCCTTTTCTCCTTTCTTTGGCAATAAAGTAACCACTGCAGGCCAACCCCAACAACACGCAGCATAGGGGTAGTCTCCTCCTTCAGCTTCCTGGTTCTTCTCCTCAGCAAAGGTTCGTCTTGATTCCCAGAAGTGATCTAAAATCTTGGGGTGAGGGTCCCAATATTTATACTAGCAAATCCTTTGTCCTCTGAAGGCAGAGGGTCCTGTACCTAGTCCAAACCAGTTCTAGGTGCATTCTGCCAGTGCACACCTTCTTCCTTTGTCAATGTGGGCCAGGGACATCAGACGCACCACAGGAGGTGGAGCCAGCATTGTGGAAGGCAGGCACAGTGCTATTCAGGCCCAGGTGCTACTCCTCCCACCACTCCTCATGCAGAGAGGTCTATTCAGCCCTGTGCTGACTCACCCTGTCTCCTGGAGTCCCCCAGCCCCTGTCGCTCACAAACCCAGACATACAATACACAAGCTAGCAGAGGCAGGCTGGATGGTTAGGCAAGAAAATACCTACTTTCTAAAAGTGGTATTTTCAAACACAGAATGTTAAAACCAACTTCACTAAAAGATGTATTTTATCATTCTGAGTTCAGGCATACTAAATTCGTTTTTCTACCATGTTCCCTGGGTCAGTTAAGATTATAAGATGTTATAAACAAACTGCCCATTCTGGCCTATGGGGACAGGTAGCCTTGCAATAGTGTAAAACGAAATTGGCTGTATTTCACTATCAGGACATGCCACACGCATCAGGGCATGTCCTACCTCTTACATACAGTGCAGCCTGCCCGCAGGCCTACTTTAGGGGTGACTAACATGCAGAAAAGGGAAGGTTTGGGGACTGGTAAGTGGGTGCACTTACCAAGTCGACATGGCAGTACCAGACTGCATGCAGGCTCTGCAATGGCAGGCCTGAGACACGCTTTCCAAGCTGCTCCGGTGGGTAGCACAACCAGTGCTGCAAGCCCACCAGCAGCAGTTGACTTACAGGCTCTGGGCACACGCGGTGCACTGTACTAGGGTCTGACAGTAAATCAAACAAGCCAATCATGGAGTCACTAATCCATACATCAATTTATCATAGGGAGCACTTGCACTTTGGCACTGATTAGCAGTGGCAAAGTGCCCAAAGCATCTAAACCAGCACAAACTGGTCAACAACAGAGGAGGCATAGCGACAAAATGGAAGGGAGACCCATGCCAATGGTACCAGGTCTAACAAGCGCTGTCCCTAGAATCTGCCAGGAACGCTGCTCAGGGATGAAGAAACTTGGAGTCGCTACTTCCCGGCCATCCCTAAGTACCTTGAGGGAGACACTGCTTCCTTTTAGTTGAGAAGGAGGACTTACAATTCTTAGGGCGCAGACTCCGAGCAGAGAAACTACTCTGGAACGGGAAAGAGCATGCGCGTAAAGAAGACTTCTTCCCGAATGCCTCTGTCCCTTTGGAGATATTCGCGGGACGGAGCCTGACAGGCAACGGAAGCGCCACTCTAAACTTCACCGATGGGAAACTAAGGAGTCGACGCTCACAACGACAACTATCTCACTAGACTACGAGGAGAAGGTCAGCGCGATGCGTACTCGACATTTACTTCAGTGAAGTGTGTCATCTCAGAGAGGCGTGCGCTTCACATAGAATCTTGAGCCTTGGGTTGGGAGAACAACTAGAGCATATTCTTTTACACATTAAGGCCGCCATTTTGGAGTTCCTTTTCCTCCACACGTCTTTCCACAGGTTTCCTTTGAATCTTTTCTCCTGTTCTGGATGACCTCTAGAGCCTAATACAACTAGGGAAGAACCTTTAGTTTTGTGAGTCCTAACACCAGCCCACTATACCTTGGAGTCACTTTTGGTAGTCGTGTTCAAGCAGCAAGGCAGGCTTCAAGCATCAGAACAGGCGTCTGAAATCAGCAGGGCAGTCCTCTGAAGTACAAGGCAGTGTTCTCCACAGGTCCAGGAGTGTACTGAAGAGTGGGTCTGAAGGTCCTATTTTAAAAACCTGGGTTCAGCATTGAAGTTGAAAAAACGTCCAGAGATTTCACTCCACAAGTGGTTCTGGTATTCCCTTCCTCTCCTATCCAGGCTATAAGACTGCCCTCCAGTCACAGTCGTGTGACTCAGTACACAGGCTTCAGTCACCAAATGGTTAGGACAAGAAAATACCAACTTTCTAAAAGTAAAAAGAAACAAATGATGGACGGAATGCTGAACAATGCAAACATTCACCCGAAGTCACAAAGATCTGGGTTTAATCCATTGTTCTTTTGCTCACCACGCCACCCCAGTTTGGACCCAGCCATATGCAAATCAGTCTTGACCCTGTGCCTCATGGGAACAGTCCAGCCCGAACTGCCAAGCCAGGTCCTCCCTGGACCGGCGACAAGCATCCTGGAACTGGTTTTGGGGCATCACCCTTCATCAGCCAGGCTAGCTTGAATCCAGTTAGTATGGGAGAACAAGGGTACCCCGATATGTGAACCTTGGGTTGGCATGTGTTTTAGGAAAAACAGTGGTTCAATGTTGGCCACAGTGGGTCCAGAGCAAAAAGTGTGATCTCCACGGGGGACACTGGAATTCAAGTTTGAACAGGGTGATTAATCATACTGGGAACAAAAAAGTAGGGGAACATATGTCGTGTAAAATAGACAATTTATTTTGCACAAGTTTTACTTCCCTCCAGGGGAACGCCAAACGAGGAACAGGTTCTACCAGTGGGCATACCAATACTAGATATTGATCGTACTCCACCTACCCAAGACATGGAGCAAATACCAATCTTTAATCTGTCTCAACACCAACTGGCCTCAACTGATATTGCTCTACTGAGCAGGGGCCTCTCTTTCGTTATTACCGAAAAACCCAACTGGTTCAATATACAAGCTGAAATCTTCCAGTTTTTTAGGAAAGTGAGACTCCATGCCTTTTTTCAGGACAGAGAAACACATAAAAAGACAGACACCACTGAACTTCGCCCTATATCGAAATTCAATCCCCCAGCAGCACTATGCCACCTGAAATCATCACGTTTGAATATCTTGTACTTGGAGACCTCACTAAGCTCAAGGAAGACTATAAATTCACCCCTTTCAATGTTAGTCTAGAGGAGAAAAATAGTCTGAAAAAACTCAAAGAACTAGACGACATTGTTATCAAACCATGTGACAAGGGAGGAGGAATAGTTATTCAGGATAAAACCTCTTACGATGCAGAGATCTTCCGTCAACTGAGTAATACCTCACATTATGAGCGTCTAACCAGCAACCCCCTCCGAGATATCAGTGACCATATCCTTACCATTACCAAAGATGGCCTGGAAAATGGTTTCATCAGCAAAAACGAATTTCTATTCCTAAACAACAAAACACCACGTACACCTGTCCTGTATACATTACCTAAAGTGCACAAAAATGTGGAAGCACCTCCAGGCAGGCCCATCCTCTCTGGCTGTGGCTCTATCTTAGAGCCCCTGGGAAGATATATTGACTTTTTTATAAAAGATCTAGTACTAGATACTCTTACCTATGTCAAGGACACAACCCACTTGATTAACTTGATCGAATCCCAGCCTTTTGGCCCCCATACAGAACTCCTTGTCACTCTTGACATAGAGTCCCTGTATACCAACATCCCCCAAAATAAAGATATAGAGGTCATTAGGAAACATCTGAACAACCGCCAAGCCCCTCACCAAGTACCGACAGAATTTATTATTTTACCACGCAACCCCAGTGGTGGGCACCCCCTGGTGCCTGCCACACTGTGCATGGTCTGAAAGGGAGGACCCATGGGTACCCCCATGGGCACGATTCGGAGGGCCCCAAGTGAAGGGGGGCCTGCTATGGGCCCCCAAAGACCGATTCCGGCAGCCTTTCCGATCCGGGCACAACGACTCGTAAAGGCTGTCCGAATCGTTCATCGTCCTTGCTCGCATGGAAAACCTACTCCATAGAGCTGTACGATTCGGCTCCGGAAGGCTCTATCTCTCCGTATGCCTTCCGGAAATGATTCGGTCAGTGATAAGGGATTCCAGGCATCGTACTTGGTCGTTCCGAATTGGGAACGAGTCGGTCGGAAACAAGGGCTCTGGATCCGTTTAGGTAAAACCAAATCCGATTCGGAGCCCTTCCAACCGAGATCAAAATCGGGCCCTAAGTGTGATGTGGTGTTGCACCTACCTCACCTAGTGGGAACTAAACTCTTTTAGGTTAGAGAAAGGGTGTGCTAGACCCTTGACTTACCTAACCCCAAGTTCAGTAGAACTTACTTATTCTAAGCTTGTATTATATGTGCCTAGGGCAGTTATGGTTTTTCAATTAATCAACACAAAGATTTATCTGGTAAAACAATGTAGGCTTGAATCCCAACCCCTGCACACCAATGTGAGAAGCTGGCGTAGTATATGATGTCCACTAATGTAAGTGGGCACCATGCACCAGTCCAGACAACCCTTATGGTGATTTAAGAGGTCTTAGACAACCTTAGAAAGCTCTCTAAGTGGTAGCTGTGGAAAGCAGCCTTCAGGCTTAGTCCAGAAGGAGTGTAAAGCAGCTTGTTTTACCAGAATGCAATCTTTATTGAATTGATTAAGTGAAAAGAACCACAGCAAGTATTTATAAAAATATGTATTTATTATATAATACTCTCCAGTATGTTCCAATATCTCCAACACAGAGATAAACACAATGCACACAATACTTTAGCAAGAAACAAAGTAAATACCACAAAATACACAGTGGGGCTTTTGGGGGGGTGGACCAAACCATATATTAAGAAAGTGGTATAAGAACCACAACTCGAGTCAGGACAATGTCAAGAGGACGTAGAATTGCTGGGACCCCAAGGAACCACCCAAGGTGAGTAGATAGAGTCCCTACGGAAAGCGTGTGCAGTGTGGAAACACAACCGCGTGCTCCGTACAACTCGAGTCGAGTTTGAAATTTTAAAGTTTATGGACCCTTCCCAGTGGACCCTGAAGAAACCCCCTGGAAGAGAGAAGGTTGGAGAGCCACCCCAACTGTGGTTACCCTAGTACCCATGTTACCTACACCAGGGAAGCCGGGTG
This sequence comes from Calotriton arnoldi, assembly GCA_963921515.1. NCBI lineage: Eukaryota > Metazoa > Chordata > Amphibia > Caudata > Salamandridae > Calotriton > Calotriton arnoldi. The sequence goes on from CAWUFW010011188.1 coordinate 233,202, forward strand.
CATACTTGTGAAGTGGTGTCGGAAACCGCTGTTGAACCCAATGGAGGACTTCAGGAAAGTGCTGCTGCTGGAAGGGGAGAAAGTGTCCGTAGGAATCCAATCATGGATTCTTCAAGAGGAGTACCTGAAAGCAGAGGGGACAGAGTCTATGTCACTCGGGAGTGACCAGGAGCCTTGGAAGACGAATGCCCTCCGTTGTCGGATGCTTCAGTGAAGATGATGATGACCTTGACTCTGCAGCTTTGGGGACCCGGTGATGCTGAGGATGACCAGGAGCTGGATACGAGCTGTCCCACGAAGGATGTTGAGTGCTGATGGGTCGGTGTCTGGCGGCAGCACCAACAAGCCTTGGCAAATGCAGCCCACACAGGAAGTCAAGAAAGCACATAGTCAGGACCAGCAGGGTCTATGAGACTCACCAAAAGCAGGGGAGTCAAGGCAGGCCCCGAGTAATCATGGGAGCCCAAAGAAGTCATAGATGACCCTCCACAGGACCCACAGGCTGAAGGCACTGGAGTCACAGGAGGACCTCGGGCAGCTTACCAAAGCAGCAGCACACGGTGCACACAATGCGATGCGGCTGAAGATCTTGGTGGAAGAAGTTGCCAGAGGTTAGGGCTACTTGGAGCCCAATGCACTTGTTGCAAAGTTGCCAACAAGCCTTTGCACTTGCAAAAGCAAGGGGTGCACAGGGGTTCGGTTAATGCAGCCCCCACAAGGGATACTGGCCTCAAACTCAGTGAGAGGACAGCTCAGGCCTTAAGGGACATACAAAAAACACCACTTCTGTTGCAGAGCCGACGGAGTCCGGAGGAGCTTTAGGATCTGCAGACCGGTCAGCAGTAATGCGGTGCCTGCGAATGCAGGGGATTGACTCCTTCACTCACAGGGAGATTTCTTCAGGTGTCTTTGATGCTTCACAGTCCTTGGAAGGTTCCTGTATGATGCACAGGCACAGACGATGCAGCAGACTGGAAGGGAGACAAAGTCAGGTTCGAACGATGTCCAGCGAAGTCCAGACTGCCCAGACTTTAGAAGTGCAGTGGTGTCTGATCTGAATCTTATCCCATGATGAACCTAGGGACCTACACCCAGGTAAGCCCTTAAGTACCCTAAGGAAAGGGTTGGGAAGATTCAGGGCACCCTCCCAGGGGAGGGTCTGGACAGGGGGGAGGTTACTCCCATGTTTTTTGTCCAGTTTTGCGCCAGAGCGGAAGCCAACGGCTTCCAGGACTGGTTTGAACTGGACTATGCACAAGGACACCAAATGTGCCCCTCATGCAGACTTTCTGGTGCTGGCAAGCGCACCCACCCAGTCCCAATACACTAAATCCTGTCTTGGTCGGTGGTCACACCTCCCTGTGACAGGATGCCTATTGTTCTACCTTCCTCTACTCGAGCTTGGCTCAGCAGCAGGAGGGCAGAAATGTGTCTCTGGTTGGCAGCAACCATTTTGTGCTGTCCAGGTCTAGAAGACTGGTACCAGGAACACTGAGAGCCTAACGGAGGGCTCTTCCAGTGCTTGGAATCATACCTCCCACACCATTTTCCGGTGTGGGGGTATGATTCCAACATATTTGATACCAAACATGATAGGATTTGTTGCAGCCAATTTCGAGATGGTCATCGTGATATTACTAACCCTGGGCGGCAAATTCCGTTCCGCTTGCGAAACTTGCGAAATTTCGGCATTTCTGCGTTCCGTGCGGAACGCGGAAATGTCGAAACTTCCGCGATCCGCGAGCGGAACGGAATTCGGGTATAAATAAAGCAGGTGCCCGAGTTGAAGCTCAAATTCTGTGAGCGAGGTTGTGGCTAAGCAGATGTGCCATTTCTACCCTGAAAAGTTAGCTGTAATCCTTGATGGAGGTCTTTGCATCCTTGATTTTCTCGAGCGCAATCCTCGTGTAGTTCCTGTGTTACCAGGAGGTTCCTTCTCCTCGTCTGCCGCTGAGATCCTGCTCTGACCCTTTATAAACAAGAGGCATGTGAACGGGCCTAGAAGCCCCGCCCCACATACACTAGCGGTATGCAACATCTACCCGCCCTTTGCCCAGAATGAAGGACAGCTTAATCAAAGGACCCCAGTGATTTTCTCGAGCGCAATCCTCGTGTAGAATTCGTGAGCGTGGTTAAGCAGATGTGCCTTCTCTCCATTTCCACCCTGTAAAGTTAGCTGTAATCCTTGATGGAGGTCTTTGCATCCTTGATTTTCTCGAGCGCAATCCTCGTGTAGTTCCCGTGACCAGGAGGTTCCTTCTCCTCATCTGCCGCTGAGATCCTGCTCTGACCCTTTATAAACAAGAGGCATGTGAACGGGCCTAGAAGCCCCGCCCATTTGGCCTCGCCCCACATACACTAGCGGTATGCAACATCTTCTCTCCCTTTCCCCACTATGATGGACAGCTTAATCAAAGGACCCCGGTGCTTTCGGCGCGGTGGCAAAGTTACAGACACACAGGTCACTGGGGAAAATTCTTCAGGTCCTTTACGCAGCTGTAGTGTAGGAAAGGAAAGGCACTATACATTTACCCAACGAGGTAGCACTTACTGATTAGCCAGTAGAAAGTACTCCAGCTGAGTAGAGGTATTGCACAAAACGGAGGCATCTTCTTGGATAAATATGCAGGGTAGGTGTGCAGAATTCGTGAGCGTGGTTAAGCAGATGTGCCTTTTATCCATTTCCAACGTGAAAAGTTAGCTGTAATCCTTGATGGAGGTCTTTGCATCTTTGATTTTCTCGAGCGCAATTCTCGTGCAGAATTCGTGAGCGTGGTTAAGCAGATGTGCCTTTTCTCCATTTCCAACGTGAAAAGTTAGCTGTAATCCTTGATGGAGGTCTTTGCATCCTTGATTTCCTCGAGCGCAATCCTCGTGTAGTTCCCGTGACCAGGAGGTTCCTTCTCCTCGTCTGCCGCTGAGATCCTGCTCTGACCCTTTATAAACAAGAGGCATGTGAATGGGCCTAGAAGCCCCGCCCGTTTGGCCTCGCCCCACATACACTAGCGGTATGCAACGTCTTCTCTCCCTTTCCCCACTATGATGGACAGCTTAATCAAAGGACCCCGGTGCTTTCGGCGCGGTGGCAAAGTTACAGACACACAGGTCACTGGGGAAAATTCTTCAGGTCCATTACGCAGCTGTAGTGTAGGAAAGGAAAGGCACTATACATTTACCCAACGAGGTAGCACTTACTGATTAGCCAGTAGAAAGTACTCCAGCTGAGTAGAGGTATTGCACAAAACGGAGGCATCTTCTTGGATAAATATGCAGGGTAGGTGTGCAGAATTCGTGAGCGTGGTTAAGCAGATGTGCCTTCTCTCCATTTCCAACGTGAAAAGTTAGCTGTAATCCTTGATGGAGGTCTTTGCATCCTTGATTTTCTCGAGCGCAATTCTCGTGTAGAATTCGTGAGCGTGATTAAGCAGATGTGCCTTCTCTCCATTTCCAACGTGAAAAGTTAGCTGTAATCCTTGATGGAGGTCTTTGCATCCTTGATTTTCTCGAGCGCAATTCTCGTGTAGAATTCGTGAGCGTGGTTAAGCAGATGTGCCTTCTCTCCATTTCCAACGTGAAAAGTTAGCTGTAATCCTTGATGGAGGTCTTTGCATCCTTGATTTTCTCGAGCGCAATCCTCGTGTAGTTCCTGTGACCAGGAGGTTCCTTCTCCTCGTCTGCCGCTGAGATCCTGCTCTGACCCTTTATAAACAAGAGGCATGAGAACAGGCTAGTAGCCCCGCCCCACATACACTCGCGGTATGCAACGTCTTCCCGCCCTTTCCCCACTATGATGGACAGCTTAATCAAAGGACCCGGCGCTTTCGGCGCTGTGGTACAGTTAGACACACAGGTCACTGGAGACAATTCTTCTGGTCCTTTGCAGCTGTAGTGTAGGAAAGGCACTATACATTTTCCCAACGAGGTAGCACTTACTGATTAGCCAGTAGAAAGTACTCCAGTTGAGTAGAGATATTGCACAAAACGGACTCATCTTCATGGATAAATATGCAGGGCAGGATTCATTCTGGGCTGGCACGATGCTCCTGTCACAAAAATTAAACCTCAACAGGAAGCACTTACAGATATAAAGGGGCGCAGCAAAATCTCCGCGAGCATGCGAAATTCCGCGTGCTCGCGGAGATTTTTTGCCGTTTCGCGGAATTTTGCGGAATGCAATTCCGCAAATTCCGCCCACCTTAGTTATTACACATAGAGTCTATATGGTATATGGCTGCTTCTCTGACAACCTGGGAGAATGGACTCCATAGGCTGCAGGGGTGTCCTGCTCATGCAGGGGCACCCTCTCACTTAGAAACAAGCACCCTGCCTTCAGGATTGTCAAGGCCTGCAATAGGGTTGACTTATAGCTTTTAAGTGCAGTGACCCTTAAATATAGTAAAACTATATCTTCAGTAAGTGGTTCAAGCACCAACTTACACAGGGTGCAATGGTCGGCATGTAGTTCCAATATGAATGGTCTCTCAGGGGTGGCATAATACATGCTTCAGCCCATGGGAGACCTCTGGGGTACCTATGCCCTGGGTACATGGGTACCATATGCTAGGGACTGACAAGGGTACCCCAGTATCCAATCTGGGGTATACCTAAATACAGAACACAACAATTTAGGGAACAAGCAGATAGATTGGGGTCTTGATTAGCAGGATCCCAGTCAGACTAGTAAAAATCAGCATAGCACCAGGCAAAAAAGTGGGGGTAGCCATGCCGAAGGATCCTACCTTCCTACAGGACACTTTTAGAAAGTTGACATTTTCCTGTCTAAATCCAAAAGGCTTTCCTGCCAGTGCCCAGCTGTCACCTGACCCCTGATGGCTTCTCCCTGGTAGGATGTGTACTGCTCCCATACAGTGGACAAAGGACTCTGGGTGTGGGGAGAGGTTCTCCTCCCTTGTCAGGATAGCCTGGGAGATGTGCCCAGTCCCTTCCAGAGCTTCAAAGGATGCCTACCTACCCTGTCACTGGCAGATGAAAATCACACCTATGCCTGTGGTTGTACAAGGTTACAACGCAGGCATTTAGCACACATGCCTTTACCATGCATTTTTTTACAATGCATGCATTTACCATGCATCTGCCTTTACCATGCAGGTAAGTATAAATAAGGCAAGAGACCCCCAAACCCTCCATTTAAAAAAAAAATAAGCCTAGCCACCCCTAAACCCCCAAAATACCCATACTACCCAATACCCCTAACCACCCCTAAACCCTACAAATACCCTTACCACCCTATGTCTCTACCCAACCCTAAAATACTTTTACTATCCTATACTCTTACCCACAGCTAAACCCTAAAAATACCCTTACAACCCAAACCCTTACCCACCCCATAAACCCTAAAAATACCCTTTCCACCCAATACCTTTAACCACCCCCAAAGCCTAAAAACACCCTTACAACCCAATAACCAACCCACCCCTAAACTCTAAAATCTACCCTTTCCACCAAATACCCTTACCCACCCCTAAACCCTAAAAACACCCTTACAACCCGATACCACAGCTATTCTCTCCTTCAGGCTATTCTGCTCAAGGGAGAGAAACACCTCTCCACACCCAAGCCTTTTGTCCACTGTCTGGGAGCAATACACATAACGCTACAGGAGAGCCATTACCAGTTAGATGATGCTGAACACATGCAGAACAGCACATTTGGCTTAGGCAGAGAATAGACAACTTTCCAAAGTGTAATTTCTAAAATAGTAATATAAAATCCGACTTGACCTTTATGTTGAATTTTAAACGACTAATAAAATGAGCCATTAAGTCATGATTCTAGCTGCTCCAAAACTATAGTTAAGCATTATAAATGGTCATAATGTAACTCAGTGCTTTCCAATGGGAGGGCCAGCCTTGTCATAGTGAAAAAGATTTTGTAGATTTTTCATTGCCAGGACATATAAAACTTTAAATATACATATCCTACTTTTGAAAAGATACATTCACCCTGCCGTATGGGCATTTAGGTCCTAATTTAGGGGTGACTGAAAGGGAAGGTTTAGGCCTGGCAAAAGGTGTATTTCTCCAGGTCAAAGTGGCAGTTTAAAGCTGAACACACAGGCTGCAAGGGCATTCCAGGAGACATGTTTTATAGTGCTACTTTATTGGGTGGCACAATGAGTGCTGCAGCCCATTTGTAGCATTTAATTTGTGGGCCTTAGGCACTTATAGTACCATATATCAGGGACTTATAAGCAAATTAAATGTACCAATTAGGTGTACACCAATTTTACCATGTTTAAAGGGGAGGACACAAGTACTTTACCACTGGTTAGAAGGAGTAAAGCGTGAGAGTCCTATGGGCAACAAGAACAAATTCAGTAAAAGAGGGCAAAAATATGAGGGAATACCAAAAACGCAAACATGGGTAATTTCAAACGCTTACCATCTCACCAATCACAGACCCTTTTGAGTAATCTACACATGCAATTTACTGTTACGCATGTATAAAGTACTCAAAAGTGTAAGTTACCTTTGTGAACAGCCCCTGAAGTTTGTGAATAGCCCCAGCCCTTCAAATTGGTAGAGACATGGACGTTATAATTTTGGAATTAATTTACACTCTGGTTTTGTGAATAGGCAAAAAGAGTAAACTTATGCTAAAGTGTGAATTATTCAACAGTGTAAGTTACCCTTGTGAATCAGGCCCAATATGATCTTTTAAAATATATATTTTATTGTGTTTTGCAGGCCAATGGAACATATGTGCATTGAGGACATTACCTCCCTCATCTCACCAATAAGAGATAGAACATTGAACAGGTTACCAGCAATCCATCATGGATGAGCTGCTCAAACAACAGGGGATTCAATAAACATAAGAGTGTACGGATCTATATAGGACCAAAGATGGACATGCATAGGTGCTATAAAAGGCATGCATCAGAACTTCATAGCCCATTAGGGGCTCCTAACTTAACAGCATCGTATGGGGGTAGATAATGGACTGGGGAAGAAGTTTAAAAGCCCATGTGAGAGTCTCAGATGGAGAAAAGGGGGGGGGGGGTGATGTGGTGGACCCGGTAGGGAAAAGGGGGGTGTATCTAAAACGCCTTCCTGGCCTTTCACACACTACAACAGGAAGAGAGGGAAGGTGGGGATGCATGACACCACATGGCTTGGAAAGGAACATACGCAAACCAGGGGTTTCTACACATAAATCCGGGGGTCTATGAGCATCATCGTTAAGCCTCAGAAAGGGAGACTACATGACTTTGAACAGGTTGACCTTATCCAGAACCCGATACACAACTCATTAGTAGACGCCACTTTATACATTTCAGCTAACCACTGATCATGTGTGGGTATATGAGTAAATGCCAATGGCATAGGATACAGATTTTGGCTGTGGCCAATGCTGTTGTCAGAGCTGCTGGTTATGTGTTGTGAGGTCAGGAAAATCACATGTATCATGCAACATAATGAAGGTTCTCACACGCAAGAGTGGTAGTTCAAGAACGAGGCAGAGAGTGTTGCCTATACAGGACCAAAGGTGGGAGATATCGGGGCAGTCTCACAAGATATGTGCTGCATCGTAGTCTGACTTGTTGCAACTCCAGCATTGTGTGTGGCGGAGAAGACCAGAGGTCACGAGTTTCTGGGGGGGTGCAATTCCAGTTCTGTATCATTTTGAAGAGGCAGCATATCATTCTTTACGTGCCCCTCAGTCTAGATCCATTATCACCTCCTTCCAGCCTTGATCAGTGTATTGTACTCGCAGAGTATTTTTTAAGTCTGTACGATGTAGGGTAAATAGGTAGTGAGAATGGAGGTGTTAGAATAGCAGGGTGTAGAAACCTGATATGACTCTTCTATAGGTTCCCCATAGAGCTAGATGTTATTGAATAGGGAGGCTGGAATGTTCCATGGTCTGGTCCCCAAAGTGCTACAAAGGCATTATTGAAGTTGCAAATTACGCCATAGTTGTGAATGAGGTAAAAGGAACTCTTCTTGTAAAGAGGCAAAGATTTTCAGCTCTCCATCATGGACAATGTTGTCCAGGTTCCATTGTTAGGATAGGTGAATACAATGTCGATATATACCATGATGTGGAGAGGCCCGACAATGGCAATACCAATAAAAGCAATGTCAAAGAATGCCATAACCTATGCCCGCATAACAATGTCAATACCCTTAAAGGCAGTGTCAATGTATGTAATAACCCATAAACGCATAACAGTGTCAATTTCAGTAAAAACAATGTAAATGTACGCCATGATCGAGAGACGCATAACAATGTCAAAATCAGTAAAGACAATATCCGTGTACGCTATGACAACTGTACGCAGAATTTGAGGATGTCGGTAAAAATGATATCAATGGCTGCCACATTATTCACAGGAGTTCTATTGAACTTACATTGTTGCTCTCATATTCACCCAAGATGACCTCCCCATCATGTCTGAGTCAGAGATGCGTAGTCAGACAGGCCCTGCGACCTAAACCCACGGTTATCAAGTGAAAGCTCACAGGTTGCGCCTCGCTTAGCCCAAAGACAGGCGCGCACACAGGAAAAACCCTGATTGAATCTTAAGATAGACAGTTGCACCACAAACAGGTCAGAGGAAATTGGCCCCCAAAAAACCTGTTTGGCCAGAGGTGCACAATCCCCAAAAATACCACAAAACTAGATGCCACATGTAGATAGAAACACTCAGCCAATCAGGACACGACATGCACACCACACTTAGTAATCGGGCGCGCCCCACACTAGACATCTGGACACATACATACTGGCCCACACTAGCTCTCCCCAAAATCGAGAGCCATCTGTGCCCCCATATAAGATGACCAAAATTATGCTTTTATGACTAAAATGCTTTTCCAAGAATGCAGAATTGTTTTATTGTAGCTCACGCGATATATATATGGTCGGCCAAAACTTTGTACAACATGAAGGTCTGTCAACTCTCTCCTGGCCGCTGTGTTTAGTTAAACCAACTTGTTCCTGTGCTGATCTGGATCCAGGAAGCATTTTAATGGGTAAGCATGTTTTTCAATGTTGGCCATTTTGTTATCCATGAGTCGGACTGGCTTGCATTATTCCAAAATTATGTTGCAGTCACCTTATGTGATTTGAGGGAACCATAAATATTCATGGATGATGCAGCTAAGAAAACAATATTGTTGTATTCCTCTTAGGGTGTCCATACACGGGCTTTCCTGTATCATGTCCTTATATAGGCACAATTCGACCTACCCTTATATAGGCATAAAATCCCAGTCCTTATTTAGGCATTAAACCGTGCACTCCAAATACAGGCATGGTCTCCGACATCCGTCCACCCTAACGTCACAACGAGTTCTTGAAGAACAGACCCTTAGGCTTCGGGAGTTTCCCTAGCACAGGACTATTGATTTCTTCAAGGACTCATCTATTATGCATGAACCATTATACCTTAGGGGTTCATTCATGACGTCTTCCGCTGTCCGATTCACGTCAATGCTAACATTGTGAGGTACCTCTCAGGTATAAATATACCTTCCCTAGCCCTTGTAAACTAGAGGAGACCTCGACTTCAGAGGAGCCCGTTTCCCGGCCTGACGCACTGAGAAGACGCTGTCATCCCTGCATGCAGAGAATCCAGCTTCCAGTGATCCGACTTCCCTTGCGGGGTGTTGGAGTTCGAATCTGGCAAGAGATTCCCACCTCTCTCATTCCTAAGGTATGGAGCTGACTAGAACCTAGAGGGACTCTTGGCATACTAGGCATACTAGACTTAACATACTCTTAGTATACCATAGTAAGGAATACTTCACCTACTACATACCTCTCCCTACACCTAGGTTAGGTTAGGTACATTTGGGTAGAACTAGCTTAGCAACGCATCGTATGAGTACTCGCATTTTTAGTCTGTGTTATTTATGTAAATGAATATCTGCTAAAGATAATGCTATCGCAGTACTATTTATTTCTACTGCTTACGCTGTACATTATTTATCTCGCCTACTGTCTTGTGATCATAACAGCACATTTTAGTTACACGAGAAACAAGACTGTTCAATAAATCTTTTATTGAAACGCCCGACTATTCTTTCTGTGTAACTTTGAGGAAAACTAAGTATGCACGATTGAGCTGAGTGAAATAATTATCTATTGTTTCACGACTCTGGGACACGTTCTGATTCTAAAGGGAAACAAAGTTGTCATGTTTTGCGGCTGCCAGAAACTACTCCCTTCTTGTTATCCAAGGAGTTTCTAGGGGCCTCTGAGCTAGCTGGCACAAGTAATTAAGTTTAATATACTCGATAGGGACATACTGACCTTAGTCCTATGTCAGACCTATAGGGGATATTATTCCAATGCGCAGAGCCTATTAGGGAAATAGGAGCTACACTACATGGCGCCCAACGTTTGGTAAGGCGGTAATTTAACGCTAGATACTGAGTAACTCAGCCGTGCTTTTTCTCTCAGAGACCCCTACCCATATACTCCAAAAGACGTCTGGAGTGGGCAGGGTTAAGTATCCACCACGGCTACATAGGGAAACACCCTATATATTAGCTGTTTGGTTTGCTCAACGTTGAAGGATACAGTGTTCCAAAATATTGTGCACCTTATCTTTGTTTCCTTGAAACTTGTTCTACATTTTTACAAAGAACAAAATGCCTGGCTCCGACACTGAAACCGGAAATGGTGGAACTGCGGAACAGCCAGCTGCAACAGCTTATAATATCACAGGTTTTATTGAAACCGAGGAGGGTGTTATAGACATCCCTCAAAACTTAAGAAGAGCCATCACTCTAAAACTTATAAAACACGGTCTGCCACCAAGAGGTGGTAGAGCAGTTTTCGTGATAGAGGCACACGAATCCTTTCAGACAGAGGTATTCTATTCATGGGTAATATTTCCTGAATCCAATCCAGTAACACACATGTTTCACTTCTACAAAGAAGATGATCCACCAGAGGAATACATTCCTTTCGAGGATATAGAAACTCCATTAACATACCAAGAGCATCAGCTCTGGTTTAAAGGCGCCCTAAAACATCACAGAAACATTACCAGGCTCGGTCCACTAGGTAGACCAGGAGCAACATGGCCGATTTTAGTCAGGTTATACACCTCATCCCGACATTGAAGAAATGTCAGACGAGGAACTACTTGTTCAACTACAAGAAATAATAAAAATCTACAGACAACTGGTCCAATATGTCATGCGGACTTTCACAGTCCAGCAACCACTGACACTTCCAAATCCAACTCCCCAACAGGGGAATACACTAAAAATTACACCACAGACTCTCTACGCAGTCATGGGTAAAATGCCCACAAAACGTGAGCAAATTCCATTCTGGATAGCTCAAAAAATTACTCAAATCGAAGCAGTATTTCCAAATACTAGCCCGTATGAGAAACACAGAATCCTAACAATCAGTTTACCGATGGGGATCACACCACAACTGGAAGACTGCACCACCTGGGGCTCAGTCTTTGCTGTCATCTATACTAAAACACATGGTATTCCGTCAATTGCGGTAATCCCAGATGTCCTGAAACAAATTCAAAACGAATACGGGGCAGAGCCTGCTCTAAATTTAGGTATGAAATTACTGAAAAATTTCGACCAGGTCTCAACAATAATATTATCTAATATTAAAGGGGAGGCAGCAGCAGTGGCGATCCGACAAAAAGTAAGGGAATTCGATGTTACAGAACATCAAACTGAACTACCCAGAATAATTGAACAATCCTATGCAGAATTAGGCAGAGATAGTTTGGGTGGAAGACCAGTGAAGCCGAAACTATCTGAAAGTCCTGAGAATGACTCTATTAAACAAACTCCTACCTCTTCTAAAAAGAAGTGGGAGACTAATAAACAAAATTCAAACGAGAAACGTTCTCAATCCCGAGGTAGGTCTCCTCAAAAGGAGCCCTCTGAAAGGAGGTATAACCTCAGGAATAGGGATAATTCGAGAAAACCTGACAGGTATCAAGATACTGATACACGTTTCTCTCGTCCCTTTCAGATCTCATCACAGACTTCGGATAGAAGAGGACGATCAGAACATAGAGAAGAACGCGTGAAATCCAAAGAAGAAAAACACGCTCCAAAAAACAAAACAAAACCTCAATTCTCCAAAAGAAAGTAGCAGGTCTGAAGATCAGACATGCCGAGAATACTGAGAACACAACTCAAGAACGGAGAATGGGCTCAGACAATGCTGGACAGTGCAGCAGAAGTCACAATAGCTCGCCAGAACCTGAAGGAACTTCTGGAGATAGTGGACTTGAATGAGTACATTACAGTTGAGACTGTAGACACCAGGGTTAGTACTCCACAAAAGTTATATGAAATAACACTCCGGATGGAGGGAGACATACCAAGACAGGTGAAAGCACTTTTTTGGGAAAGACTATCAAGGGGCTATGACATACTTCTAGCAGAAAAAGACTGGCCACCACAATTGTCAGGGAGTGCCCACACGGCGAGGACATTATTATGCCTGCCTTCTCCATTCATATTCCAATTCACCTAAAATATACATATGCTAGGAAATGGGCAGTAGCCCAGGCCCCAGCATTATATAAAAATCATGTAGGATGGGATGAGGACTCACCTCAGCATAAAATACATCTGAAACATGAACCAACTGCACAAAGGCAGTATCCAATAAAGCAAGAAGCTAAAAACAGGTCAGGGAGATCTTAGATCAACTTGTATACCAAGGGGTGATTGAAACATGCACCTCCTCAATGAACAATCCTTTGTTTCCTGTCTCCAAACCAGACAATACATATCGTCTAGTTTTGGATTACAGACACCTAAACACATGTTCTAAAACCTTTGCAGTGCAAAATGCACATAGCACAGCATTAATGAATAACATTGTGCGTAAAAAATACAAAACAACATTAGACATCTCAAATGGTTTCTTTTGTCAAAACATAGCACCTGAAAGCAGGTACTTAACAGTATTCTCCATAATGGGGACCCAGCATCACTTTTGTCGACTCCCACAAGGGTTCAAGAACAGCCCAGGTTTATTCTCAGCGAGGGTTACGGAGTTACTACAAATTTATGACAATGAGGCATTGTCCTATGTCGATGACATCTATCTGACGGACGATGACCTGGACAAACACTTGAACAGGGTGAGCACCATTATACTGGGCTTCGCCTCTGAGGGCTATAAGTTCAACTTTAAAAAGTCCCGAATTGCCCATCTCAATGTCCTATTTCTAGGATATGAGCTTTCAAGTGAAGGCAAGAGCTTGGCAGCTAACTTTCTAGAGAAATGTGCGCTGCTCCAACCTCCAAAAACGCTAAAAAACTTACAATCCATTCTGGGTTTCCTAAACTTTGGCAGAACATACATTATAAATTACGCAGAAAGGGTTAAACCTCTCTACGCATTAATCAAACCTGATTTTTCAATCAAAAATTGGACAAACGAACACACAGAAATCTTGCGTTCACTCCAGGCTAATATGTTAGCAACAAATCACTTACAAACACGCGTAAGTCAACGCAATTTGGTGATCCGAATAATTTCGGGTCAATGCAGATTCACCTACTTAACCTTCAATGAGGGTGAGAAAATACCAATTGCATACAAATCTCATTTGTACACACAAGCGGAAATGCGCTTCAGTTCAACTGAAAAATTCTAAAAGCAGTTCAAACCGCTGTAGCAAAAGAAAGAGCCTTAGCCCAAGGGAAACGCATTATTGTCATAACCCCAGTACCAGCTTTAGAAGCGGTCACAAAAGCAAGCATTCCAAATGCTAAAGCACTACATCCAAGATGGATACAATGGGTTAATTCTCTTGCTGCAACAGATGTTGAATATGTTTTTGATCCAGATTTAAAAACACAAGCATTCCTGCAATATGAACAAGAATGTCCTCTGCCCACTGAGATTCTGCCTCTCGATCAGTACGAATTCATAATTTACACTGACGGATCCGCACAACCCACCACAGGGAGTAAGCAAGCTTACAGTGCAGCGTGTGCTATCGTTAAAGGTCGCATGCGAGATGGCATCTTCAGACCTATGGTCACAAAAACCCAGTCTCTAGGAGATTGCACAGCTCAGCGAGCTGAACTACAAGCATTCAAACTGGCACTTGAAAGTACAGATCGAGAATTCCCCACACTGATAGTGTGCGATTCCTTTTACTGTGTTCAGTCGTATAATGAATATATACAAAACTGGCTTGAAAATGGTTTCAAAGATGCTAAAGGTGGCACAATAAAGCACAAAATGCTTTGGGAACAAGTAGTTCAGTTAAAAAACGAACTACCAAAGACTCACGTGATCCACACACTGAGTCATCAACGTGATGGCGTTCACGTTGCAGGGAATTCATTGGCTGACGAAGCCGCAAAGGGGGCTGTTCAGACGGCTTCCGTAGCTGCGATCACTCGTTCAAAACCAAAAATAGACGGTGAGATAATATTGGCTGTCAATGCTTCAAGCAAGGGCAGCAGTGCAGCGTTACCAAAAAAGTTTCCACTCAAGTACTCTTATGTAATTGATGCGAACAACGTTCCTTTTGCTCGAATCCCTGGAGTGGGAGATAGGGTAATCCCAAACATGGAACGTAGAGCAGCCTTGATTTATGAAACACATTTGGGGGAGGGTCTGTCACATCAAGGGATCTCTAAAACAATTTTGACGTTAAAAGAGATGTACTGGTGGCCTGGAATGAATACAGAAATACACATATTCATCAATAACTGCTTAGACTGTAAATTACAGCGAGGAAGCCACCAGACACCATGCTACGAATGTAGCCGCCCATTACAGACACCGTTGTTAGACAGCATTAGACTGTCTACGCGCCTGCGTCCTACTGGACTAGTGCAATCCCACAAATACTGAATCAAGGTTCCTATGGATATGGCCTCAGCGCTCGGCTGACGCTCGAACTGTTATAAAAGATTTACGAGTCTTTATCGGCACATACACAATAGGCACGCTACATTCTGACCAGAGCCCTGCGTTTAGCTCTCGGGCTTACCAAGAAGCCATGGCCAGTCTGGACGTTGCATTGCGGTACTCCTCTCCATTCCATCCTGAGGGAAATTCGGTTGTGGAAAGGAAAAACCGGGACATAAAGCAGTCTATAACAGCTAGGGTATTAGGTTCGGGTGATGGGTGGGTCAAACATCTTTATGGGGTCCAACGCTCATTGAACAACATGCCAAGAAGTTCTCTAGGGGGTCACTCCATATGAGGTCCTATTTGGGACAAGAATGTGGGTACCAGATCTCGATGACGTAGGCACAGTGGTGGAAAATAAAACGTTTGATATCAAAGATCTTTTGGCTGTTTTACAGGAACTGAATGAGTTAAGAACGAAACAAAGCAACGTATTCCTACAGCCAACCACCACTGGGGAAAAACCGGCGGTCCCAGCAAGGCCTGTCTGGATTCCAAAAGTTGGGGATCTAGTCAGAGAAAAAATTGCGGACAAGAAGGAATTTGGACCTTCTTACAGACAACCAGTACCTGTCCTAGCAGTTCAAGGAACAAGAACAGTACTTCTGCCGCCCCTTGCTGGAAAAAAGGAGAAAAGATTTGTGTCCATCGACCTCATCAAACCACAGTATGTGGCCAATACTAAATAGTAGGCCTCCTGGACTCCAACCTAGTAGCAGACGCACTCCTCTCGCTACTATCCAAGAGGTTCAGACTGAAAGACTGATAACAATCGAGAATTCAGCTGTAACAGATGAAGGACTAAGCAACAATGCAATGGAACTCATCCCTCTTGAAAACTAAGTAACAGTTCATCCAAATACACCAGTCTACACCAATGTAGCGAGTGATCAACTGGTTCCAAGGATTTCTACAAATCCTGATGCAATTCCAACAATTGACAGAACTGCTTCTGGCTATTTCATTAACTTTGATATGTTCTTAGAAGATCCGAGTGAACCTGAAACTACGCCAGCATCATTGAAATTCAAGCAGCAAGTACAAGACTTTCTTCACCTTCTGAAAAAGACTTATTTGGTTTCTCCATGGATTGAACTCTGGATTACATCTGAACTTTTTGTTTTCCTGCTCTGGCTAGCTTTGGTTACAACTGTGAGCGTGCTTATAAGTGGCAGATACATCCATGTGAATACTGAAGGAAAAGACGTGAACGTACTTTTGAAACCACATAAATCTTCCCATCGTGAAGCAAGAGACTTGTCATCAGTGAACATCACAGCTGTTCCTATACAGGATGGTATAGTGTGGGACAAAACAGATTTTGATATCTTCGGCCCGACGGAACAATTGAACATTCCACATTTGTTTAAAATTTCACTAAGTGATCTCATTTCGTCCAGTACCTATTCTGATGATTGGGACTTTGAGACTGTTAACGACATAATGTTTGACCTAGAAAAATCTGCTGCATTTTCTAAAAATGAATATTTAGACGGTTCATCAGACTATGAAAAGCTGTATTGCTATAACCACTATGGTCATCATTATTTACATAAATCTGCATACCCTAGAAATGTGTTTATGTTTAACCAATGGGAACATTGTCCTACACCACCACACGGTAGTTCAAAAACATTTGCTAACAAGTTTCCATATTTTTCAGGGTACAATACATCTGATCCAGAAACGTTTTACTATAAAAATGTAAACAAAACAGGACTGAAAATTATGTTAACAAATACAAAACAGATTTACTCTGCAACATTTATTGCCCAACTGTCTAGACAGGGTTTCGACTTATGGAAAGACACAATAGACACAAAAACTGTGTGGGGTACTAAAGATTGGCAACTGCAGGGGATAGAAGCGTTATTTAGAGCCTGTATCATCCCTGAACAAATAATGTTTTTGAATGAAACTGTCCAACAAACATCTTGTCTTGGACTAGCCAAGATCAAAGAGATGAAGACACCTTCTGTACCAACACCTGCCAGTGATAATAATACACAGGCAGTGGTGACAGTTGACAATGTACTACAACTCAACAGATCTAATCCTGATTGAAAAAATGGTTGATCTGGCCCACAGACATGAACAACTGTCAGGAAAGATTCCTGAATAAAACTCAGGGCTTTACTATTCATAGGCCAGACCCAAGATACGTCCAAAGACAGCATCCGGGGGTAGTAACAACATACAGTGTAGGAAAATTATGCCTCAATTGGCTTCAGAAATCTACACTACAGGATGTGAAACAACACTTATCCTTACTTAAAGAAGACGCAGACATAAGGGAATTCTTGCTTGGACCAAGAAAACCGCGTCAAAAACGTTTCATATATGCTGGCATTTATGCTGCCTATAATGAAGCATGGAAAGTGTCACAGATGGAGGCCGCAGAACGAATACGTGAACTTGATCGTATTAATTTAGAGAAAACCCTCTCTGTGGTCGACAATGGGTTAACAACTTTGTCCTCCAGAATATATTCATTGGATGGCATTGTATCCTCTGCTATCGACATACTAGAACAAGATTTGGCGATGTTACAGCAAGGCCAATCTCAATTACGTTCTATTGTGTTATTAAGCTGGACGCTGCAATCTTTGCGAGCGGGCTATGTGCCTTGGCGTTTCATCAACACAGCGGCTCTGTTTGCAAAATACAATCTAATTGATAAACAGATCGAACTGGCACAAAGAGGAGCAAAGTATACAGTGCTGAGCATTGAAAAACTGGAAAAGTTACCATTCACAGTGGCAGAAAAACCAGCTACAGAATGGCTTATTCATGGCAAAATCACATTACCTGTGACTACTTTTCAGTTTCAGTATTGCCTCAAACAAATGCAAGCAGGCAAATATGAAAGGTTGGGTAAGGAATACATTAAGACATTGTGGGATTTGCCGTATACATATAGATGTTGGAGTGGGGATCGTGAAGTGTTTTTGAGCGGTACACACTGTAAACGTGCACTGAGCGGTTCGCTTATATGTCAGGACATTTCTTTACACGGGGCTTGTAATGGTTCTGGTGCAAATTTGTCTTGCCATCAGCAGGGCACACCAGCTGCTGTGATTAATCCAACGTTTGGACAACTTTCTAATGGGAGTTACCTCATGTTGAATGATCAGAGTTGCTGCAGCATGTTGCCAGGCATCCCAAATCTAGTAACGGTTAACTCCAGGGTCACTTGCTGTATGCAAGTATTGTTTGCCCCAATAGACACAGTTAGGGAGTCGCCTCTATGGCCTTCGCTGAACGTCTCTTTTATAAGATTTGATACTTTGAGCAGAATGAAAGCCATGCTTTTACAGCAAACAGTGCCTTTGACCTCGGCCAAAGAAACCTATGATCTACAAGTAGCAAGGACTTCGGCTGAGATACAGACTTTAATACGTACAAACTGCCCTATACATTTCGTGGAAATGATAAGACGTATCTTTAACATGTCTGATACAACCGGAATTGTACATGTATTTAAGAGCATCTGTTCCGGTCTGTTAGCACCTTTCCAGGCAATACTCGGAATCATCCCGAACTTTGCACATTGGGTGTTTGGTGGCATACCGTTAATTCTAGCACTTGTTGCCGGAATTCTATTTCTCTTCCTGCTATTACGCTATGGCCAGCCTATTCGCAGACATCACTCCGAGCGAAATGGAGAAAGCTCTCCTTGAACGAAAGTGCCGTGAGCAAATAGTACAGCTTTTGGGCATGACTCGTCTACGGGACCTTAATACCACGTGGTTCCTGTCATTCAGACCAATCTGGCAAGATTGCATCTTACCTGTTCTACGATGCCTGCTATGCGGTGAAGAATGCGTGTTGGACACCTGTCTAACATTTCCATCAGCAACGCCAACGGATGTCGATACTCTGCTGGTCCCGATAACGGCCCATGCTCTGTGTTGTCCCCAGAGGCTGCCAATTCTGATGTCAGCATTCATTGAGATCTCACAGATGCTTCCGGCTGCTGCTGAGGTACGAGAAAGATCTACAGGCACACAGGTAACAACGGACGCGAACATTGCTGCGGCAACCTATGCTGAAAGCGATGCTTCACATCTCTGTGCAATTAATCTACTACACGAGGTGTTCCAACTGACACCTACTTCAGTGGACGATGTTTTGTCTACAGAAATAGATGATCTCATGTTTACACCAGACCCGTAAACTGACTCTGATTCAGCGCACAGTGTTCCAGAGAGGCAGTAACAATTTGGCCTTCATACTTCAAAAAACTTGGAACTGTTCCCAAAATTGAACTTTTTTTGTTTTCCATTTTTCGAACTGAAAGGGCACTTCAATCTGCTTAAAGTAGAACTAGCCTTATAGTACAGACTTCGCGGTACTTCCACAGACATTTAGTCATCTTGTTTGTCTAAAAAGTTCATTTATTTTCATGACATGAAATGACTTTGATTTTTGAACAACTTATCGATCATTTTCTGTCAAATGTAAATATTACTGCTAATTTCATTCATATTGTATTTTATTTTAAATATATGCCTGAAATGAAAAGCAATGCTTCAAATGTACAGTACCTTTTCATTCTAATATGTTTTTTAAATGCCTTTTAAATGGTTTTATGAAATATTTTAGCAATATGCGGTACTCCATTTAATGTTTAGCATTTTAAATGTTTAGCATTTTAGTATTATCGTACACACGAAAGTGGAGTGGGTGTTGTATTCCTCTTAGGGTGTCCATACACGGGCTTTCCTGTATCATGTCCTTATATAGGCGCAATTCGCCCTGTCCTTATATAGGCATAAAATCCCAGTCCTTATTTAGGCATTAAACCGTGCACTCCAAATACAGGCATGGTCTCCGACATCCGTCCACCCTAACGTCACAACGAGTTCTTGAAGAACAGACCCTTAGGCTTCGGGAGTTTCCCTAGCACAGGACTATTGATTTCTTCAAGGACTCATCTATTATGCATGAACCGTTATACCTTAGGGGTTCATTCATGACGTCTTCCGCTGTCCGATTCACGTCAATGCTAACATTGTGAGGTACCTCTCAGGTATAAATATACCTTCCCTAGCCCTTGTAAACTAGAGGAGACCTCGACTTCAGCGGAGCCCGTTTCCCGGCCTGACGCACTGAGAAGACGCTGTCATCCCTGCACGCAGAGAATCCAGCTTCCAGTGATCCGACTTCCCTTGCGGGGTGTTGGAGTTCGAATCTGGCAAGAGATTCCCACCTCTCTCATTCTTAAGGTATGGAGCTGACTAGAACCTAGAGGGACTCTTGGCATACTAGGCATACTAGACTTAACATACTCTTAGTATACCATAGTAAGGAATACTTCACCTACTACATACCTCTCCCTACACCTAGGTTAGGTTAGGTACATTGGGGTAGAACTAGCTTAGCAACGCATCGTATGAGTACTCGCATTTTTAGTCTGTGTTATTTATGTAAATGAATATCTGCTAAAGATAATGCTATCGCAGTACTATTTATTTCTACTGCTTACGCTGTACATTATTTATCTTGCATACTGTCTTGTGATCATAACAGCACATTTTACTTACACGAGAAACAAGACTGTTCAATAAATCTTTTATTGAAACGCCCGTCTCATTCTTTCTGTGTAACTTTGAGGAAAACTAAGTATGCACGATTGAGCTGAGTGAAATAGTTATCTATTGTTTCCACGACTCTGGGACACGTTCTGATTCTAAAGGGAAACAAAGTTGTCATGTTTTGCGGCTGCCAGAAACGACTCCCTTCTTGTTATCCAAGGAGTTTCTAGTGGCCTCTGAGCTAGCTGGCACAAGTAATTAAGTTTAATATACTCGATAGGGACATACTGACCTTAGTCCTATGTCAGACCTATAGGGGATATTATTCCAATGCACAGAGCCTATTAGGGAAATAGGAGCTAAACTACAATATGGGTGTGGTTGAGCATCCTCTGGCCAAGAAGTCATGACTGACACCATCTTTGAGATCTTGAGATTTAAACATACAATATAAAGGTCAAAGTATATAGCACAAAGGGCATGGCATTTGGAGACATGTTGTGGCCAAAGCGTATGCACAGCAGGTTCTACACAGGAGCTAAGCGCAGTGCATATCCCATAGCTTAAGGAGCATGACCCATTGGAGGCCATGCCCTGCACCTATATCCCACTGCACAAAGATGAATGTTCCACACCAAGTTCGTGCTTTGGCGACAAAGCGTGCTTTGACAAACATGTCCCATAGGCACATTGGAAGTAAGGCAGGAAGCATGGTGGGTTGGAGGTCAATGAGGTGACCATCAGCAATAATTTCTTAACCATTTTTTACCACGGAGGTCTATACTTTTGAATCACAGCATGAACCATGGCTTTAAGTGATTTGGTGATGGGCTTGAACCTGAAAAGCTAACATTTTATGTTGATTCGTTTGCGTTTGTCAGTATGTTAAAATATGCATAATTTGTCATCATAGAGTTCCCCTCAAGAAGGGATTCCCGAAATGCATTCAGAGGTACAGCCTAACACACAGGCACGGATTAATGGCAGGCTCATACATCGGATAACAAAATTGATCGCGTGTTTGGGACTTCTACAGCATTTTACAGAAACTCGCGTTTGAGCAAGTTAGTTGCAATTCATGCATTTTCTTTGAGCTTCAGGTCAAGCCAGGACCGGAGTTCCCCTGAAGAAGGGATTCCCAAAATGCATTGGGAGCACTGCAAAGCAAGACCTTAGATGGAATTTTTACTGTCTTTGAATGCATTGTAAAGAATTGTATCAAATATAACAGACACACGAAAAGTGTAAAACAAATTTAGTTTACTATTATTCTTTTCGTTTCGTTTGGAAAATGTTTGTTTTCATCTGAACATGATAATAATGTGAAAAATATTTTTGTGAGAATTCAAATTGCACCACACGGGCACGAGTAGTGCACCTTGACACATGTGACAGAGTCTCTACACATAATTTGGTCGATTATCGAACCTGACAGGAGCAGGTCAGGGGTCATGGTAGCACACAACAGATAAAACTTTTCAGTTGCTTATACATTTAATACTCTGTAGAAAACACAGGTGTGCAGGTTATACCTATAGTTAAATAATATTTATAAACATAGGAGTTCCCCAATAAATACTTAATTTGAAGGTGCATTATGGTTATGATGAAAAAGCTAGCAAACACGCATATATGTCGGGTATAGAGCTCAATCAAACCATAACAACTCCATACCCTCCTCTTCAATATACTGCTCAAGACTGTATAAATCCGTCCATCTCCTGTATCAAGTGTGCACATCTTCAAACATGACCCAGAGAAATATATTGGATGAGAACAGAATAAAAGCATCTCAAATATCTCCTCTTCTATGTTCCTTTATTGGTGCTCACTGATGGTTGATTAACTGCTTTTAGATGGGGAATATTTTAATTTCATTTATGTCTCTTTTAGGGGTGGCTGAGATTGGGACAGCGAAGCGATACTATTTGGCCATAATCACATCCTTTTCCACTTTTACAGGTTGCTGATGCTAGTTTGCCCGATGGTGGAGAGGCTGCTATTACTTAAGTAAGAAAAAAAATGTGTTGGGGCAACAGCCAATGACAACATTGAAAGGTCCCTTCTTTCAATATACTAACTCCAACACCGTATATGCAGAATTTATGTTCTCAAGTCCTCCTACACCTTGAAAAATTGAAAAAACACTGCAAAAAAAACTCCAACCACATTAGGGAAATTATTCCTTCATCTTCTGCTTTGAGGGCTTGTCGTTGAAGAGTGAGAATACCGACCCATCAGCCAAAAACCTATGCCCATATGGCATGGCCAAATGTCCATAACTGTTTTTTTGCCAAATGGAGGAGGGAGACACTATGGCTAAAAAAAGGGTTACTAAACCTATGGCCAACTCTTTATGACTCCTGAAGGGGCCTTTCCCTAATTTGGAAGGTTTAACGCCCAGCCATATCATAGGAAAATTATTTCTGCAATTACTCAAATGTCTGAATATCAGTTAACAGTCAAAACCTTTGTATGGACATTGCTTAGCCAGTTTCTTTCTCTTTTCCATATTCTGTAAATGTAATCGTATCAGCTCCCACAAGTGTCCCTATCTTTGCTGATGTCCTTGGTATGGTGAACTGTTCTCATATCATGTATTTGTTTTGCTTGTGCAGGTTACACTAACACACACTTAATGGAACTGAAGAATTACACCGATGTGACAGAATTCTTTCTCATGAGCCTCTCGCAAAATCCAAAGCTGGAAATGTTCCTTTTTGGTCTTTTTCTGGTAATCTACCTGGCAACTTTTTTGGAAATGCCATAATAATTTCAGCTGTATTGTCAGATATCCACCTTCACACACCCATGTACTTCTTTTTAAGTAACCTGTCATTCCTAGATTTTTCCTACTCATCCGTCACAGTTCCGAAGTTGTTGTCAGACTTTCATAAGCAGAGGAAGACCATCTCGTTTGGCGGTTGCCTCACCCAGATGTACTTTTTCATGTTCTTTGTCTGTGCAGAAAGTTTCCTTTTGGCTGCAATGGCATATGACCGCTATGTTGCTGTGTGCAAGCCTTTGCATTACTCTTCCATTATGGACAGAAGTGTTTGTATCCAGTTGGCAGTTGGTGCCTGGGTCTGTGGCCTCCTCTATTCTTTGGTTCACACAATATTTGCAACAAAGTTACTCTTCTGTGGTCCCAACAGCATTAGCCGATACTTTTGCGATGTGCCCCCTTTGTTCAAACTGTCCTGCACTGACCCCTTCTTTCATTTCCTGGGAATTCTCATCTCAGGGGGGTTGATTGGTCTGTTTTCTGTGTCGGTTAAAGTTTTCTCTTATATCCGTATCGTTTCTGACATCCTGAAAATTCACTCAGCAGGGGGACGTCTGAAGGCTTTCTCCACTTGTGCCTCCCACCTCACTGTGGTAACAGTTTTCTATGGGACACTGTTTTTTGCTTATTTCCGTGTTGAGGCCACAGTGTCTAAGGAGAAGGAGGCACTTGTAGCTGTGTTCTATACTGTGGTGACACCATTACTTAACCCAATGATTTATTGTCTCAGGAATAAAGAGATGAAAAGGGCAATTAGTAATATTGTAAGGAGGAAAACAGTCCTCTTTTAATATTGTACTGGGGACCATCTTTTCACAAATGCTGACTGTATTTAATGGATGATCAGCATTACGCAAGTGCAAGCAGTATATCAAGCATATCCACATTATTTTAAAACTTGCATTCATTATGCATATTCAGAATTATCTATTCAGTTGGTAACCAGCAGTGCATGTTCATATTTGCATCATCAAACATTATTTCCAGATGCTTGTTTAGATTTGCCCAATTACCCAGTAATCATTGGAACATTTTTAAAAGTGCCCTTTTAATCAGTAATCAGTAGTACATGTTCAGAATTGCAACATCAATGTATGATTAGATTTGCCACCCCACATTAGTATAGATGCCATGGTGACATAGTCCAATTGGCACCATCACTTCTCACTAATCATTAAAACATGTTCACGTGTCCCATTACACAGTAATCATTAGTTCATGGCCAGGTTTGTGCCTCGCTACCTAGTCCTCAGTTTGGGCCTGATTCACAAAGGGCTTTCGCACTCGTGGCGGGACGTCCGCATTGCAGTTTCTCATTGCGGACGTCCCGCCACGAGTACGGCCTCCCCACAACAACTGCGGGACCTCTGCCACGAGTGTGAAGGCCCTTTGTGAATCGGGTCCTTTATGCTCAGATTTACACATTCGCTGTGAAATATTCAGTATACTTTGTAAGGTTGATCCACTATCAGTGCATGCTGCTATTTGCACCTAAGATGACAGTGCTTACTTGCACCTCTTTCTCCATTCGAAGCCTGATTCATCCATGACAGTTGTCTGCCATTGTCCTGGATCTCGCCTTTGCCTGTCTTGATTGATGAAATTACTGAGGTCTGAATTCAAGGTATGCTCAGCCCTCAACCCATGATTACTGAGATACCAACGAGTCACTGTCTGACTATCTTGTATTCTGGTCTACTACAACAATGCCTGGTAGATGCCATGCTAGGGAGTGAGAGGGTACTTCAAGATACGATCAGTACAATCCTGAAGTTACCATCAGCAGTAGTCCTGGAGACAGATGGCCTTACTCAGAGTTTGGGGAACGGGTTACTCAATCAAAACATGACAGATATCCACTGTACTACTAGAGATATAGGCTATAATGTACTTGTAATACATGGGACGGGGCATTCACCACATTTGTGTTGGAAAATCTGTCTGCCAAACTCTAAATAAGTTCCTGATTTCTTTCAGTTGCAGATTCCTACAGCAAAACAACATACTGCATAACTCAAAGTTGCATCAACGAATCACTGTAGATTTAGTACTTAGTTATTATATGGTTTTGTCAGAAGGTATGTGCACAAGAAATGTTATTATATGTTATAGTCTCTACAGATTTACATCCTCTGATTGCATGCTATTTCAAAGAATCTTACTCCCACTATAATGCTAAAAACCCTTATCTTCCAGCCTCTGCATGCCTCCTCTCACTGAGTATGGCCTACTCTGCCTGTCAGCCTTATTCTCTATTCTTGTATCTCTGCGCATTTCCCACACCTTCATTCATAGATCACAACTTCCCCTTCTTTGAAACTATATCCCTTCATCCTAACAATACATTGTGCCAGATTTAGAATTTAGGGGACAGGTTACTCCTTCACAAATGTGACAGATATCCTGTCCACCTTAACGAGTGCATTATATCCTATGGCATTTGTAATAAGTAAGATGGTATGTCCATCACGTTTGTGATGCAGTAAACAATCCACCAATCCTATATCAGGACCTTAATCTCCTCTAGGGTCTCTATTCATCACACTATTCATTTGCATGAGCTTATATAACCCATCTTAGTGATCACACCTCACTTCTAAATAATGTAATGTGGATATGTGACGTTACAACGCATGCCATTAACCCGCACGCCGTTGCAATGCAAAACTTTACCCTGACTTTTTGTCGGGGGGACGCTGGAAGTTAGAATAGTTTAATTTACTATTCCAACTCCAGTGTGTGCAACAGTAGGGAAGGTGATGTAGTTAAATCCAACACCTTCTACCCACTGCTACACACCTTTTGCGTTGCAATGGCATGCGGGGTAATGGCATGCGGTGTACCGCTTGCGGTGTAACTGCTGTTTCCCATGTAATGTACCGCAAGTAGACTGGAACATCAATCAATCAACTCAGATATTTAGAGCGTGGCTAATCACCTGTTAGGGTATCCAGGCACTAGGACCTTGCTGGGATCAGTCGAAAAGCCAGGTCTTGAGTCCCTTTATGAATTTCGGGAGCGAAGATGATGTTCAGAGGTGGAGAGTAAGGTTGTTAATTACCTTGCGGGTGAGGTAGGAGAAGGAGCGTCCTCCACTGTGTCTTTGGTGGATGGGGGGAATGTGTCCAATGGCGAGGGAGGTGGAGTTTAGGTGTCTGGAGGGTTTGTGAAAGTTCAATCAGTGGTTGATGTATGCTGGTCCCTAGTTGGGGAAGGCCAAATAGGTGTGTCAGCATCTTGAATTGACACCTTTTCTTGATGAGGAGTCAGTGAAGGTTCCTGAGGTGGAGGGATATGAGTCTATCTGGGGAGGTAGAGGAAGAGTCTGGCAGCTGGCTTCTGTATCGTCTGGAGTCTCTTCAGGAATTGGGTGGTGATCCCTGTGTTGAGCGTTTTGCCGTAGTCTAGCCTACTGGTGACTAGGGCTTGAGTGATGTTTTTTCTGGTGTTGACGGTGATCCATCTGAAGATCTTTCAGAGCATGCAGAGAGTGTGGAAGGAGGCAGAGGAGACTGCATTAATCTGGCCCTTAATGGTGAGTTTGTTGTCCAGGATGATGCCAAGGATGCGGGCATGGTCTGTCGGTGTGGGTCCGAGTATGGAGCGCCACCAGGGGCTGTTCCATAGGGAGGTGTTGGTCCCAAAAATCAGCACTTCCCTCTTGTCCGTGTTGAGCTTCAGGCAGTTGGTCTTCATCGAGTCGGCAACGCTCCTCATGTAGGTATGTTAGTTGGTCCTAGTGGTGGAGGGGTCTCGGAAAATGAAATTGTTTCCTTGAGAAACCAACACTAATCACAATAACAAACAATAAGAATTAACCACAGGATTAACCACTAACCTTGGGATACAGAGAAGCTTGCTACATACCGCAAAGCACTTCAAGACATTGTCAAGGTTAGTAAATGCTATATGAATGCAATTGGAATTACAATAGGGCAATATAACTGTATATATTCCTCCATCTCAACTTTAATTGTTCCCTTGAGAACATATGTATCTAGAAGTGTAAATTATTTTAGAAACAATTTAACAAAAGAGGACATGTTTTTACCGACCTGTCTTGGAAATAGAGGTATCAAATGGAAATAAATGACTTTGGGTGACAGGTGATGAGATATCTGCTCATACATCTCTGCAGTTATACATCTGAAGCTCATCACATAGGTCAATTATGTTGTGGTCTTTTTATTCTCTTGAGATGTAATCCTAATTGAAATAAAGCTGAAACGCTCAAGAAATTGAAAGTTGGGCTGAGCTGCTCTGAAGTTCACAGCAACCTGTAGTCTAGCATCTTTCTGGCTGACTGTAGGAACTGTGTGTCAGCAGTGCAAAGTTCCTGCATGGGTATTGTTGCTTCTCTTTTTTTACAAAAGCAATATACCCTGATTGCTGAGGCTGGGCGTACTTGCTTTTGGCCTGGGACCAACTCTGATTTGCATATGACTGGTCCTTTTTTGTAGGGGCACAGTGAGAAAAAATATAGAATGAAAGTCAGACTAGAATAATTATGAGTGGCAGTAATTAATTCAAGCATTAACTTAATTGTCTTAAGTTTTTCACAGGGAAAAAATGGGAACCCAGGCATGGGTCCTGCAGTCGTGACATAGGGGTTAACCTGCAACATTTTGATAGGCCCAACAGGTAAAAACAGGACTGATTATGCTATCATCTTATACAGAAAAGTGGCCTAGTAGTTTTGGCTGGACAGACACTCTACTGTGGAGCTATGAGTGAGTTGGTTATGGTACTTGTATGCAATGGCATAATGAAAAACAAATTGCCCTTGAAGAAGGTCAAGGGCAACATCAAGTGGCAGTGATGAACTCAAGCATTTCATCCAAGACTTTTTGTTCTCTGCAGGCTTATTAAAACATAGCAAACACAAGGAGATGATGGACGGAGCACTGAAACTTTTCAGTCACTCACCCCAGTCACAGATCTGGGTTGAATCCATCATCATTCTTTAGCTCACTTCACCACCCCAGTTCAGACCCAGCTATATGCAAATCAGTCTTGACCCTGTGCCTCATGGGAACAGTCCAGCCCGAACTGCCAAGCCAGGTCTTCCCTGAACCGGAAACAAGCATCCTGGGACCGGCACAGGGTCAAAACTAATTTGCATATGGCTGGGTCTAAACTGGGGTGGCATGGTGAGCAAAAGAACAATGGATTTAGCCCAGATCTCTTGACTGGGGGTGAACGTTTGATTTGCTCTACATTCCGTCCATCATCTGTGTGTCTTTTGCCTTTTCACTTAGCCTGTTTTTTAATTTTTTTAAATTTATTTCTCAAAGTGTATGCCAGTTAGGAGGGTATGCTGCCATTCCCTATATTGCCTACAGAAATATAGATAAACAATTTTAAATATATAAACAAGTTAGTTACTTACTAAGTAAAGTAGTTCACTTCACCCTATAGTTCTTTTACTAAATAGATGAAGTGATGGCTGGCGGCTACTCCCTCTGTCAATCTTCCAACTACTTACTGGAGGGTTTACCAAAGTGCCTTCTTTATGCTAGTGGTAGTGCGCTAAAAGGGAAGGCATCATAGCGAGGTCCCACTCCCACCTAGGTGATCTCCAACTGTAGGATTAATCAAAAGGATCGGAGGTAAGTTAATTGAAAGAAAAACTGAGAGTTAGAAGGTTATATATACATTTATATTATAGCTTTAGAAAGACTAATAACAGGCTACTACCAGCATGACACATCTAAGAATACCACATAATATAACAAAAACTAGCAATAGTAAATTATTCTGAGCAATGGTGAGCATGGAATTTGAAAACCAAAGTTATGAAATCCTCAAGTCAGGAAAAATGTTAAGCGTTTTATTTACCTAAAACAAAGACCTGAATGATGATGTTGACGTTGAGGAATGATGTTCTTATGTGTAGGTGGGTAAGTGGGGCTGGTGTGGGCTATTGCTCAGGTATAGAAGATCCCACAGTAAGTTGGTGTTGTTGCATTTAACCACATCTGCCCCACCAAGTGTATGCTCTATTTAGTATAAATTAAAACACACCAACAAAAAAAACACACAGCTGGGGGAAGAGAGTTAGGAGTTTGATGAATGGATGGAAAAGGGAATTTGGGGAAAGGTGTGCCAAAGACAAACGCAACACAAGAACAATATTCATCAGGGCCATGAGTAGCACATCATCATCAATCTGTTGTGGAAGGAAACAAAGGAATGAGTATGACACTGTTCAGTTAAATGTGTTGCAAACAGTCCTTCTGCCTCAGAGACCCTAGTTATTAGATATCTAAGTGTTCAGTCTCTAGATTTGAAAATATCAAATTATAGAAGGATGGTATTGAACCCACCCAGTTCTAAAAATATGATTGTGAAAAGAAAAATGATACTGTATTGCCAAATTGGGTGGTGCATCTGCATTCTCCTCGGGAATGTCCCTCACGCCGGTCTGATAGGTAAGCAGGAGTGTTGAATTCAGCTTTCACTCTTCCTTCGAGCAAGAGAAGAGAAGACCTGAGGATTGTAAAGCAGAAACTGTATTGTATAGTCAAGTAGAAGGACAGAAGGAATATAAGCTTCATGAGGAGTGTACCAAGAAGACTCAGAGGCAGAGCAAAAAACAAGAGGACTCAGAGTTTCACTGAGTTTTGCCACAAGTGCAACAGTCACACTGAGCAGCATTTCCAAAATGAACTCACTTCTCTCCATTCCACATAGCTGAGTACTAGGCCTCAGAGGCATGTTTTCTCTTTGAAGTTGATAGCTTCCTTCTTCTAGCTGTTGATGAGGTAGTCCCAACCTGAGACCTTCCATCCTCCTCCTGAATCTAAGTAAATCTGTCCCATTCCCGACCCCACCAAGATAGACATGTAGTACACTGCTGTTGAAGAACAAGTAGAGAAACAGAACTTTGTATAGATTTGTGTTTGTCAACTAAAGTGACTGGTCTGGTGGTCTCTGAAGAACCCGAAAAAAGGAGGGGACCATACAGGTACATTTCCTCTAAGTAAGTTTGTAAAGGCCAATCACCTTCAGGACAAATGATCCCCCATCAGGCTCCAAACATTGCAATTAATTAAAATCAAGTTTACTATTAATTGAACACCCTCCATCACTGTCTGCCACCACATAAACCTTCAACCATTACTCACAATTACTCACTTAGTATTGCAATAGTTGTAGTTACCTCTCCCAATCCAAGCATGGGTAGGTTAGGTAGTAGGTACACAATTATATCTTTGAGCGGGAAACACATTGGAATTTTGTATTGGTACTCTTGTAAATCAGTGATTTTCTGGGGTAGCCCTGCTAAGTGATGCAAAAAAAGGATAGGCATGCAAGGGAGGCAGGGATTGTCTTCCATGTCATGAAGGAATTGTGGAGGCTTCTTCACTGCACACTAGTCAAAGTCCAACCCGGCGATATATGTGACAGAAAAATGGCGGGGCAGCATAAATCTGACACAAGCATAATGTTCCAAAACCTACTTTATTTTTACAAAGAAGAAGTTCAATGAGAAATAATTAAAATTTTCTATGGTGGCACTGGCATACTCAGTCCGGGAAGTAGAGTTTGTCCTCAAACTCGGGTGGTTTATCCAGAAGTTGGTCAGGTAACACATTTGATTCTGACCAGTCATCCTCCTCCTCCTCCTGTGCTGTTTCAGGAACGGTGTATTTGTGTGGTATGAAATGTTGGTTCATTTTGATCATGGTCAATCTCTCCACTTTTTGAGGTGAGAGACTGGTCCTTTTCACTGTAAGAACTGCACAAGCTGCAAAGGAACATGCGGTCAGCCACCACACTGGCCACAGAGCAAGCCAGATACTTTATTGTCAGCCTGCTCAGCTATGGCCATTGGCGGATCTTACAATACCAATACATCAATGGATTTTGATCAACATAGACCTTTTTTGGGTCATCCAGATCCTCTTGGAACATCCTGTGAATGGTCATTGGTACTGCCTTTGCTCGACCTCTTTTGCCTTTGTCTCTGCACTAGACTTAAGCCCTGCCATTTGACACCAAGTCAGTGCAGAGGTTTTGTATGGCTCTTGTGTTCCTGTTGTTGTTGCTGCCTGTGTTCTTGTTGTTGGTGTTGGCTGCTGTGAGACAACAGGATTGCCTTATCTCGAGGCTGAAGGCGGCACCCCAGAATTGCGATGTGGGACTGTAAGTTCTAGCCGTTCTTTTGCCAGATCTCCAGCTTGCTCAACAATTCACTTCTTGCATTTTGAAACGTCCCCTTCAGAAAAAGGAATGAAAGCTGCTCAGACTTTTTTTGTACTGTCAATCAAGTAGTGTGGCACAGATGTACTCTTTGGACAGGATGATGTAATTTTGCAGCCTTTCATTACACGCCAAGTGAAAGATTAAGCTCTCAACCAAGGCGTGCGCTTCTGGGTTTACATTCACACCTGCAAGTGCAAACCTTTCAGACACCTTTAGCTGGTCTTTTAGCAGATGCAACAATGGGAATGGTTGGCCCATCGTACTGTCCTTGTAACTTCCCATGTGAAAACCTCAAAAGAGAGTAGCATCAGTGTCGGGCATTTGACTAGGTTCTATTTGTCCACATCCATGGTCATAGCTTTCTCAATTACATCCCCTCCTCTTTGAATGACATAGTCATTGATCGGTCTGTACTGCTCAAACAGACGTTGCAACATGTAATAGGTCAGTTCCAATTTCTGGCACCTCCTATATCAGGGCTTTAACTAGTACTCTATTAGCACACTGAATAATAAGCAACTGTTTCAAGCTTTAAACGAATTGCTGAAATGAGTACAGATTCTTCTGTAGGTGGCCAGTATGTTGCTGACTATATCTTCTCTTTTTGGAAAGTCTTGCCCAACCAGGTTGTTGCAATGCGCCAAACACAGGACCCTGAAATATCCGCCATGGGCTTGACTATGTTACTGCATTGGCAAAATAGGTCCGACTTGGAACCTTCCATTTCGGGCAGATGGCTGCCACAAATTCTAAGAATCCCACTCCTTCCACAAAAGAAAAAGGTAGAAGGTCATGTGCTAACATTTTTGCCAGCTTCCCATTGTGCAAATGTGCCGTTGGGTGGTTATGATCATAGGGCCCCTCCTGCCTAACCATGCACATAAGAGTAGTCTGTATTTTCTTCTTTTCTGGGGCCACTGACGTAGGCGACTTTTGAGAAGTAGGTGGTGGTAGACTCAGTGTGTGTCGTGGTGGGGCAGTCACTGTATGCCATGGTGTCTCCATCTGACTCTGAGTCTGCTTGTGCCATTGTGAAGTCGCTGAGGTGGGTGATTCTGCTGGTGCAATGCTGGGGACTGAGCTGCTTTGCATGAGGATGTCACCCCCTTTTTCCTCATCACCCCCCACAGTGATTGGATTTGTAGCTGATGTTTCCCTGCTCTCCTCACCATCACCACCATGACCACGTTCAGCAATTTTTTAAGGTGCTTCTCCTACCGGATTGCATGATGTTTCTTCTTATGGGTCGTTTGGCCTCCAGTACCATAGTGTGAACCAGGCTTACCTTGACAAACACTTTTGTGGCAAATGGTGCATATTGCAATGTTCTCCTCATGTTTGCTAATCAAAAAACACATCCCAAACTGGGAAAAAGTACTTTCTTACTGTGCCACTGCCAATGCCTGAAGAAGAACTGGAGGTAGGTGGATTTGTTGTCGATTGCCTCTTTGCAGAACATACTTCTACTGAGGTAGAGGCTGGTGCAGATCTCAGCTGGGGCTTTGCAAATGTGGGAGCTGGTGGTGCTACCTGTGCCACATCCCTCGGAGCAGGTTGAATAGTGATGTCAGACTCCAATGTGCCAGCTTCCACAATGACTGGCTCATCGTCGTCATCCTCCTCATCATCTCCTTCCATAATTCCAAGGCTTTTAGGAACTTTTCTTTTCCCTTACCTCTCCTGGCATCTCCCTGACTCTGCAGGGGTCCACTCAATGTCCCTATCATCATCATTATCAGAAGTGGTGCTTGGAGATGATGGTGGAGTAGTACTCTTCCTTTTCCTTGCTGGAGAACAGGGAGTCAATGATTCTAAAAGAGGAGGTTCTTGCTAGTTCTACTCCAACTTAAAAAATAGCTACAATTGCTGGCTGCGCTGCTGTCTGTCTCGCTCTATTTCCTAAAATGATTGGGTACTACTTTGCTAAATGGACAAATCAAATTCAGCATCACTGCTCGTCGGTGTCACCAGGATTGCAGTGGCTGCCTCACTGACAGACATGGTCTTGGGCTTAGGTTGGGGTAGTGCTGTTGATGCAGGAGTGCTGCTCCCACGCTCTTCACCACTGTCCGGTCTAGCGAACACACGGCTCCAGAAAAAGGTTTGCTCTGCATGCCTCTGGTGGAAAGGTGCTTCTTCTCACTGACTTCTTTCTTGGGAGAAACTTTATTTGGGACCATTTTAAAGCTCTCAGTTGGCAGTGGCACTAAGCTGCACAAGTGGAAGAGGTTGGAGTACTGATGTCGCTGTACAGGCCTTATGTTTGGCAGTACTACCAGTGATGTCTCTTCTTCTCTTGTGCACCTAAAAGCAAACAAGCCATAAAAACATTTAGTGAAACGTGGCATTGTTGCAGTTTGATATAGTACAGACAAAGACAATACTAGTGTGGGTGGTTACTAAGGTATCAATAAATCAGCCACTTCAAAGCCAAGCCACACAACCATACCATAAAAGTTAATTTCCAATCAGGATAACACAAAATACAGATATAGCTCTTTGCTCTATGTCCATCTATTTAAAAGGAGATGACTGTGGCACTCAGGGAAGTACATGGCTAAATGGAAGACTATTCTTAAAACAAAATGAAGGATAGAGTGCGCCTATGGCAGGCAATATGGTCCCAGGGGGAAATAGTATAAGCAATAAAAAAAATTAATGATGCTGTTGTGTCTGCAGTCCACCGCAGCCAGGGTGTCCAGGAGGAAATGTAATTATACTTAAAAAAACTAAATGTTTTGCGCAGCTGTGCGATTATGGAGGGTGTATGAATGGATGGAAGGAAGGATGGATGGATGGATGGATGAAGGCAAAATGCAAAAAAAATACAAAATAAAATAGAATAAAAAATAAAAATAAAAAATGTAAATAAAAAAAAAAATAATATATATATCAATAATTGCTGATGTTTGTATTGGAGGATGAGAAGAAACCTATTGTGAGGGAAGGAGGTAAAAAACTAAAAAATGCTAAATAGTATGTAATATATAAGCACTGTTCATCAAAATCATACTCTTAATATACATATACCACAATGTTCCACAAGCATAATATTAAACTGATATCACATCCATCCATGCAAACCTATGGAAAAGGCACACTGGCCTGATGCACAAAATGCTCGCCATTTACATGGTACAACAACACCAACAAACAAGGAAGCATGGGGAACAAAGAACGCATGCAAACCTATGGAAAAAGGCACACTGGCTGGATGCACAAAAAGGCCACCAGCCACAAGGTCAAGTAATAACAGTGGAAAAGGAGGCATGGGGAACAAACAATACATGCAAGGTATGGCAAAAACACACTGGCTCGATATACAAAATGGCTGGCAGCCACATGGTCAAACAACAACAGCGAGCAATGAGTCATGGGAAACAAAGAACACATGCAAGCCTATGGCACAAACACACTGGCTGGATGCACAAAATGGCGGCCAGCCACATTGTCAAACAACAACAGTGAGCTAGGAGGCATGGAGAACAAAGAGAACATATTCAGGCCTATGGACACAGACTCAACAAAATGGCCCCTGGCCACATGGCACGTAGAACTTAGACAAATGGTGGCCTATGGCAAGCACTAGGCTTGGGTGTAGTTCACGGAGTTTTGCTACGCGGAACTCCGCGAAGTTACAAAAAAACTCTGCGAACTGCAGTTTGTGCTGGTATTCCTGCCGCTCAGGTAGAAATTCTACCCGAGCGGCAGCTCGCGAACTTACCGTTCGCGATCGCGAGCGGGGAGAGAACTCTGCTGCACATCGCGAAGCAGAGTTTCCTGCACTCCGTGACCTCCGCGGAGTGCGGAGTGCAGAAAACTCCGCAAACTCCGCGATTGGAGCAAAGTTCAACGCCCAGGCCTAGCAAGCACACTCACTGGCCAGACAAAGGAGGCATGGTAACACTGAAGAAATCACTACCAATAACTCAGCAATGTCAAAAATGAAAATTAACTGACCAATAACAATTTTACAACAACACACATCCACCCAAGGCATCAAATATTACCCGACATAGACACTTTATGTACACAAAATAAGTGAAATACAAAAATAGTCCGACCACATTTTTAATTTAATCCAATGCCATCCCAGCCCTAAATGATGTTTTAAAACAACATATACCACAGAAATAATTGTTTCATGGGCCTACTGACTGGATGGTCCGTTGGCAGACTAGGCAACATAGTAAAATAAATAAATATCGGAAATTTAACAAACATAGAGAAAATATACTGAACTGTGCAACATGGTTCCTTTGCAAAAGAAGAAAGATTAGCTGCAAAAATATAACTAGGACCCTCCTGGAACTGCAGACCACACTCCACAATAAATTTGAAAAATCGAATAAAAGTGCAAATAAATACTGGTGCATGCCCTCTATCAAACAAATAACAGCCTTATACAAGAGTTTTTGATCTTACTTGTGAAATCTCAAATACAAAGTCCTTAAATCCAATGGTATATATGCAGCAGATAAAGAGAGTGATCCTTCCAGCTCCAAATCCAAACGAAAAGTCACCAGGAGATGGACAAAGCACTGGGAGGAGACTGCTGGACAGGAACAAGAAGTTGGAGTCTCTGGGGCACTTACTTCCTGTTGAAAAAAAAGTAAAACAAAAAGACTTCTTGCACTAAATAACTACTTGAATGGTCCATTGGAGAAGAAAATCCACTCTAAAACCTCTTTTTGAGTAGATTTAGCTGCTTTTTGAGCAAAAAAGCTACTAGAGGTGCATTTGCTAGTGGCACTATATTGGCGCCGTCAAGGCCGGAAGCCATACGAGCGGATGTGAAATCTCGTGCTCACTCGCTAGCAGCCCGAGAATATCGTAGCGCTCGCAAGCATGCTCCAAAAACAAATCTCGAGTGCACAAATGGAAAAAGAAATTCCGCCTCACGCCGGAAGGCGGAATCCAGGAACTCCCGTTGTGCGGAGTGCCTAAATTCGAAAGCTCTGTGAGCGTAGCGGAGTTTTCCACCCAGGCCTAGTTTTAAACTGCCATTTAGCCCTGGCAAAATAAACCTTTTGCCAGACCTAAACCTTTCTTTTTATGTATACAAGTCACCCCTAGGGTAGGCCCTAAACATCCCATAGGGTAGGGTACTTTGTACTAAAAAAATTAAACATGTCCTGGTAGTGAAAAACTCTTACATTCATTTTTCACTATTGAAAGGCCTACCTCTCAAATTGGGTTACCCTATTATATTTAATAAGTGTGAGAAATTGGGTTGTTGATTGACTGGCATGTGAGCCCTCGTTAACCAACAGCCTTAGTCCCTGACAGGGTGAACCACAAAAAGTCACTAAATTAGATATGCTTAACCCTGAGTAGCTTGGCACAAAAGACACTCAGGCTTAACTTAGAGGCAATGTATAAGTATTTATGCAGCACACAAACAGTAACAAAGTGAAAGCACAACACAATAATAATCCCACACCAATTCCGAAAAATTGAGTTAATTTTTCTGCATTATTTAACAGCAAAATGACAAAAATCCAATCAGTCGGTCTGAAGATATTAATTTCTAAATTTTTTAGTAAAAATTATTGCCCAAAAGATCAAAGAGCCAATCGAGGACATTTATTTGCACAAGACCGGGTTGAAGTCGAAAAATATGGCCAAGCGCGATGGAGTACGGGTCGGATACAGGAAGTGGTTTGGGCCTGGTCAGTGCTTACCTTTGGACTTAGAAGAAATTCTATTGAAAAAGTTCTGAAAATGTAAAGTTTAGTGGTGCAAGGCTGCAGGTGGTGTCTGAGGAGGGAGTGTCTTTGTCGTGGAGCCACTGGACAAAGTCACAGCGAAAATTTCTACGTTTTGACTTAGTCACTTATATGGAAGTCAAAAATCTCTAGCGGGGCGAGGCAGGAGGTCGTAGCCAATAAGAGTTCCAGGAGGTTGGGGATCTCTTTGGCGAAGGACCACTGAACAGGATTTGCTGCTGTGGAGAAGAACGTATCGGGAGTAGCCACAAAGTCAGGGTGACCGGTGATACACCTTGGATGGATCAATGAGCAGGTTGGTCCAGGTCTTCCCTAAGTTCGCAAAGCAGTTTTTAGTCCAAAGTCCCAAGATTAGATTTTTGGGTATCTGGAGATCGTTAGCACCACCAGCAAGGGTCTAGGACTGGAGGGGCACTACTTGGGGGGTTAGGGCTTACTCAGGCTGGGTCTAAGTGCGGATTCAAAATGGTGGGAGCCTGTTTTGTCCCTGCGGATCTGAACAGGAGGCCAAGACACTAGCCCTTGAAGTCACTATGTTAGTCAGGTGGAAAAGCAGGCCTCAAGCAGCAGAACAGGCCTTTTAGGGTTCAAGTCAGACACCAGGCAGCAAAGCAGTTATTCCCAGTGCAACAAAGCAGTCGTGTGGAGTACACAGCAGGTCGCAGCAGCAGGCAGTCCTCTGAAGGTCCTTCTGCAGGTCCAGAAGAAAATAGAAGAGTGGGTCTGAAGGTCCTATTTTGTATTCCTGGTGCCTTCTTTGATGTGGAGGAAATTTCTAGTGGATTCTCTTTGAAGTGCTTGGAATCAACTGACTCCCCTACCCTGGCTCCAAGCGGGCTGCAGAGACAATATGTGGTGATAAGCCCTTTGTGTGAAGTCAGTTGCAAGTGGGGCTGTGCCCAGCTCTGCTCCCCCCAACTTCCCAGCAGATGGCCCATTCAGGCACACACTTTCTAAAATGGGCATTTTCATCATTGTAATTTTCAATCCAACCTGACCATTAAAGAGGATTTGTAATTAGAATTTCATAGATTCCGAACGTGAAATGCTTATTTTTTCCCAATCAAAAGTTAGCACTGTAATAAGGCAACACAATGTTATCCTATCAGACAGGTTGGCCTCACAGAAGTGAAACACGAATTTAGGCGTTTCTCACTACCAGGACATGTAAACCTAACAGTACATGCCCAGCTTTTTAATTTCAATGCACCTCGCCCTATGGACTACCTTGGGGTTAACTTACATGCATTAAAAGGGGAGTTTAAGACTTGGCAAAGGGGCTATATTGCCAAGTGGAACTGACAGTTTAAAACTGTATTCAGTCCTCAATGGCAGGCCTGTGACATGTTTTAGGGGGCTACTTAAGTGGGTGGCACAATAAGTGCTGCATGCTCACTAGTAGCATTTAAATTACAGGCCCTGGGTATATGGTATACTACTCTACAAGGGACTTATTGGTAAATAAATATGCCAATCAGTTTTAAACCAATGTAATCATGTTTAGAGGCGTGAGCGCAAGCACTTTAGCACTGGGTAGCAGTGGTAAAATGCAGAGTCCTAAGGCTTACAAAAACACCTTTCAGCAGAAAAATAGAGGAAAACAGGCCAAAACATTTGGGAGAAGACCACCCTAAGGCTGACAGGTCTAACATTAAGTGATAACTTTTGATTGAAAGCAAGTAGGAAAGCCATGTTTCATGATAAAGTCGTATTTTCTTTTCCAAACCATTTGCTTCCTGCAGCCTGTCCCTGGGTCACATAACTAGGTGTAGTTGACAGTTGGCCTTTGTGTATTCCTCCCAGACGGTATCAAAATAGATGGTCTGATGGGCCATCTCTGGCAGCATGGGGGGTGGTGCTGTCACCTACCACACTTGCAATTTAAAGGCACTGGCTCATCTGAAACACAAAGGACTTCACCCTAGCCTATTGTGCCCTTGACAGACTGGGACCAGGGCAGGGAGGCAGGACATTCCAGACAACTCTGTAGGACGAAACCTTAGAAGATTCTCCCACTTCAAAGTTGGCTCCAGGTATAAAAAGGGGACCCTCAGACCTACTCTTCAGTACACTCCTGGATCTTTGGATACTACAGAAGAAGTACACCCTGCTGCCCTGCCTGTTGAGAAGGTAGATTGGACCTGCATCCTTCAGCCCAGGATGAATTGACTTCAAGGCCAGCTGACTAACCTCCTGTTATGGGCTACAGGGACACAACAAGCACCAGAAGCCTCTCTGCAACTGTCCAGCTGACCGGCTGCAACTGGACCTGCCTGAGCCCTCCTGGCCCCTGCTGGAGTGAGTTCCTGATCCATAAGAGGTGCCTCCCAGGTCTTGGACCCTGGATGTGGCATCATTTGAGCTCCTCCTTAAAGAAAAGAAATCCTGAAGTTTTGGGATCTTCACGACCGCAAACAGGCCTGTTGGCGCAATGATCTTGCCACCCACACCGGCCGCCAGTGCCGAGCTCCGGTAAACCCGACTCTTCATGCTACAGTGACCGCCAGTGATGACCGTCAATGCAAGATCTGCACTTCGCGCTTCAGCATTGCCAGTCCGTAGTGACCACCAACGCGAACCTCCAGCAGCGACCGCCCACGACGCCAGACAGGATCTTAACGGTATAGGGAAGACAGTCCACGATGCCCTCCCTGCTCTTGTCTCTACAGCACTGACCATTTGTGATGCTCTCCCTTCTCCTCACTGCCTCTTCCAGCACAAAAAAGGGTATTCTTTATGCTGGACTTTAGAAGTTAACTTTTTCAACTGGACTAACCTGGCCACTATATCCAGTCCACACTCCATTTCAGTCTGCCTGAACTTGTGAGTTCCACCCAGTCTCGCACAACCAGATGCCCGTGAGTGGCATTTTTGTGCTTTTAGGCGCAAAACTTACCTTAAATCTTTAAAACTCCATATCTCCGGTTCCCCTGATTGGATTTTTTTTGGTCTTGGTTTCAAATAATGTATTAAATGTTACTCTAGTTTCCTAAATTGGTGCGTGATATTTCTTGTGTTGTATTTTCACTTTATTACTGTTTGTGTGCTGGATAAATACCTTGCACATTGTCTCTAAGTTAAGCCTGAGTGCTTTTGTGCCAAGCTACCAGAGGGTTAAACATAGGTTATTTAGTGACTTTTTAGTAGTTCACCCTGACAAGAATTGTGGCGGTTGATTAAGAAGGGTTGCACTCCCCAATTTCTCACAGATACCATCAGCTGCACTGCCTCTGGGGACACCTAAGCCAATTACATAGAGCACCTCACCTTTAAACCGCAAATCACTGCCAACTTAATCTTATCTGGCACCCTAGTTTACCAACCCCCAGGACTCCACGCCAACTTCACCAGCCACATCATGAACATTTTTGCTCCGCTAATCATCAGGTCCAGCACCTTTATCCTCCTAGGAGACCTCAACTTTCTCCTAGAGGACCTCTGCGACCCCAACTCTGTCACCCTCCTCGACAACCTCAGATTCATCCAGCATGAGTCAAACCCCACCCACACCACCTGATACATTTTGGACCCAGTTTTTACCTCACCAACAACACAATCAACAAACCAGCACTCATCACCTGGATGACCACTCCCTCATCAGTTTCAAAATAAACAGTCTGCACCACAGAACACCAACCAATACAGGCCCAGATTGACGCTGCTGGAAGAACATAACAGGGAAGACTTGGGCTTCCACCCTCTCCAAGAACCATCTGGACATACAGGCAACCTAACAATAGACTTTAACAACTTTAATGACTGGATCTCCACCTGCATAGACACCCTGGCTCCTCGCAAACAGGAAGAAAAAAAACTCAGGCCAGCTTGTACACAATGGAACTCAGGGTGACCAAGCAGCATTGCAAGCAACTGAAATGCAGGTGGAGATTGAGTGAAGAAGCCACAGACAGTGGATTCTTCAAATCCACCTTGAGACGCTACCACCAACAAATCCAGAACACCTAGCAGAAGGCCCTTGCAGACTGAATTGACACCAGCTTCAACAGCAGCAAAGGAATTATCAAGGACTTTACCACGCCCTCAGCCACAGCCAGCAACATCACCTCATCTCAAGAACTATGCAACAACCTCTCTAACTTTTTCAGCAACAAAATCACAGCCATACATGACAACTTTGATCCTCAGACCTGACCTCAGCAACCTTGCAGCCAGTCTACCAATCTCAAACAAAGAACACACTGTTGGAAGTTTTTAGTATTGCATTACATGATTGTATGAATTTGATGAATTTGATGTGTTAACTTGCTCCGAGGGGCTGCCACTTCCTGGTTTCCCGGTCGAAACCTAGAGACGCCATTTTGGTCAGTGCGCTCTCTAGTTGTCAGAGGGACATCCCCATAAATATGCGCGCTGCGCGGACGCGCCGCTGGCGCACATAAGGCAAGCCCGTCTGTGCTCGTCAGCGTCCCGGATGCGGCCAGTGCCAGCCACGCTGCCTGTTTCCATCCCCATCCTGAGATATTACGGACCTACAGCCGCAACGAACTGCTTCTGCTCCGTTCGCGCCCTCGTTCTCTTTCTAGTAGGTGGGAGGTCTTTGCTCACCCATTCACTACATGCCCGAGGTGCTCCTTCGGGCTGGGCTTAGGCCTTGTTGGTCCCTCCCGGCCTGATTCCAATCGGGGCCTCAGTAAGAAGGGCCCTGGATTCATGCAGCTATGATTAATACCCGATCACTTAGGAGATATTATCGGGACATCTTTGACCTTCTCTCCGATAAGCCGGTGGATCTTTTATTTATTATCGAAACCTGCCTGAATGAGTCTTCTAATCATATAGTTGTAATGGCCATACTGGGGGGATATAAGATCTCTCGTGTGGACCGCAAAACGGGCAGAGGGGGAGGTGTTGCGGTCATCTATAGGGATAATTGGACTTTCCATCGTGGCGAGGAGCTGTTGTTGGGAGAGTGCGAAGCTCTAGTCTTTAGCATTGGCATCTCCCCTAACTTCTCGTTGGGGGGAACTCTGGTCTATAGGCCCCCGGGGTCGGCAGGGGCCTTCCTCAAAGTCCTGGAGGAAGCTATTGTCCCCCATGCACTACGTTTTTCCCACTATCTCCTGCTTGGGGATCTTAACATTCAGCTAGACCTGGCGGGTGCCGGGGACACTAGGGATTTTTTGGATCTATTGACCCTTGCCCAGCTCACTCAATGGGTTAAGTTACCTACTCATCAAGGTGGTCATATTCTGGACCCCATTTGCTCCAACTTTCCCATCTCAGTTGAAGATCCTTTTCCGGTGCCCTGGTCCGACCATTTCCTGTCCTACTTCTCTTTTATATTTTACTTAGTCGGCCGGTTCATGGCCCGGCCTTTGCTAAAATTGACCCCCCCTAACTTTTATCTGTGTTCTGGCAGAGTCAAGACCTGCTCGCTCTAATGACCTAGAGGGAGCGCTTGCCAGCTTCTCCAGGTGGATCACGCAAGCAGTGGTTCTCCTTTCTCCCGCGCCCCTTCATAGGCGTTCGAGGGACTCTCCCTCAAAACCTTGGTTTTCACCGGAACTTAAAGAATTGAAGCAGCAATGTAAAAAATTAGAGCGCTGTTGGTGGAAGGACTTCTGTCCTTTGGCAAAGCTGACACTTAGGAAAGCCCAGAAAGTTTATTACACCGCGATCACCCGTGCCAAAAGTCTTTACTGTACGGCTCGTATTGATCTTGCCAGAAATAACTCCAAGGAGATTTTCTACATTGTTCAGAGTTTTCTGGCCCCAAAAGCTGAATCATCTACGATGCTTTCCTCGAACGCTTGGTATGAGAAGCTCTCGAGTTTCTTCATGGATAAGATTAGTTCTATTCAGGCGTTGTTCACCATATGCGATCAGGCCTCGGCCAGGATCCCACCTTTGGTGAATCCGCCTATTCCACCTCCTTCTTTGGTGGCCTTTGCATTTATCAATCTGGATGACTCACTCAGGGTCCTCAAGGCACTGAAATCAGGCTCTCCTTCTGACCCTTGTGCTGCCCGACTTCTGGCTTTGGTCGCTGTGACAATTAACCCAGAAGTTAACAGGCTTATCAATTTGTCCCTTCAAGAAGCCCTTGTCCCGGCGGTGTGGAAACAGGCTAAGATCCTACCTCTTCTAAAAAAGCCATCGTTAGACCCTTTGAACCCGA
Organism: Calotriton arnoldi; assembly: GCA_963921515.1. NCBI lineage: Eukaryota > Metazoa > Chordata > Amphibia > Caudata > Salamandridae > Calotriton > Calotriton arnoldi. The sequence continues at coordinate 276,507 of CAWUFW010011188.1, forward strand.
CGAGCTACCGTCCCATCTCCCTCTTACCCAGCATGGCGAAAGTCTGTGAAAAAGTTGTCAATAAACAACTTACTGACTTTATTGAATGCTCGGGCTTACTTCACCCAGCCCAATCTGGATTTAGAATCTCCTATAGCACCGAGTCAGCCCTTGTGGAAATTTCAGAAGCTATTCGGGAGTGTCTGGATGCTGGCGGAAGGGCAACTTTGATCTTGCTGGACCTTTCAGCAGCATTCAATACCGTTCCCCACTCCCTGTTGCTTGCTCGACTTACGGAGCACTGCCTGGTGCTGGCTAAAATCATTTTTGGAGGGTCGCTCTCAGCAGATATGGCTCCCCCTGTTCGCCTCTTCACCGCAGAGGGTGGCCACTGGGGTACCTCAGGGGTCCTCTCTGAGTCCCCTTCTTTTTAACATTTATGTGACTCCTCTAATTTAACTTGCAGAGGACCTTGGTGCCAAAATCATTGGTTATGCTGATGACATGCAGCTCCTGTTTACTTAGAAAAAAGCTGAGTGCTCCACTTCATGTGCCAACAACTGTCTGTCAGCTGTCTTCCATTGGCTCTCCTCTGCACAACTCAAATGCAATGAGGACAAATCAGAAATCCTCCTCTACGGTAGCTTCCCGCCTCAGTTTAGGGAAGCACTTTGGCCGGTTGGCTGTCCTTTGCCGGCCTCAACAGGGCAACCCGCCAAGAATCTTGGTGTCTAGTTTGATGAGAACTTGTCCTTCTCTACCCAGATTAAGAGACTTGCTGGGTGCTGTTTTGGGGCCCTTAAATCCCTTAGGAAATTTCTTCCGCTTCTCCCTAGGGCCACCAAGGAAACGGTCACTCGAGCTTTGATACTTTCACGTATCGATTATGCCAATGCCCTGTATGTTGGCCTACCAGGCTACTTGCTTAACAGACTTCAGGTAGTCCAGAATGCGGCGGCCAGGCTTCTTCTCAACGTCCCTATTAGAAGCAGTGTAAGGCAGCATCTGCGCACTCTCCACTGGCTGCCGGTGGCCGAACGAGTTAAGTTTAAAGCCCTAGTCTTGGCTCGCCGTGCTCTGCTGGATTTCGGCCCAATCTATTTAAGGAAGCGCATTAGGCTCTACATGCCAGCTAGACAGCTTCGTTCAGCTTCCCAGCTTCTAGCACACATCCTTCGCTTTCGTTTGCAGAGGATGGGTGGCAGCTCCCATGCTTTTAGGGCTGCGTCTGCATGGAATCTGCTCCCATTTGCTCTGCGCAGCATCCAGGACCCCAATCTTTTAAAAAAAAGACTGAAAACATTCCTCTTCATTTAATTTTTCTCTCTTTCACTCCTCTAGGCTCGTGCCAGGACACTCCTCGGAGTATCTGCATGCGTTATAAGCTTGAATAACATAACATAACATAACCATGACCACATGGAGCACCATCACCACAAATAAAACTGCCACAGTCATGAAGTCCATCCACTCCCATCTGATTTTATCCCACCTGCACCATGCCTCACTGGGCTCCTCATCAAACAGCGGCTTCTCAACACCACACAGTCAGAACTCAGACCCAACCACGGCACAGAGACAGCTCTCATTGCAGCACCAGATGACAACTGGATCATCCTAGACAGAGTGCAGAAACTGTGGCCCGCATCCTACTGGATTCCTCATCAGTGTTTGATATGTTCTCTCACCCCATCCTGATCCGATGACTGCATGGGGGTCAGTATTCAGGGATCTGCCCCCCCCCCAGTGGATCCGCTAATTCTCAAGCAGAAGAACTCAGTCAACCTGCCTCCTTACTTCTCTGAAGCCCGGGAACTGTGGGATACCTTAGGTCGTCTCACTTAGCTCCACCCTCTTTAATATCTACATGACCCCACTAGCCGACACCATCCGCACCCACAACATCAACATCCTCTCCCATTGCGACATCACAAATCTTAAACTGTCCGTCTCAGTCAAATCCCCCAACACAAGCAAATAATTCACCGCCTGCATGATCGAAGTGACTATCATCTGGATGAAGTCCAACTATCTTCAGCACTGACAAAACAGAAGTGTTGAATTTTGGAAAGGATATTTCACTGTGGGACTCTACCTGGTGGCATCCAGACCTAGGATCCAACCCCAGCCTATATGCAAGAAACCTCAGGATGATAATCAATAACAAGCTGGACATGTCCGCCAAGGTCAATGCTTTCAACACATCCTGCTTCCACACCCTGAAGATGCTGATAAAGATTTATAAGTGGCTACTGAACAACACCAGAAAGACCATCACCCATGCCCTCATCACCAGCAGGCTGGACTATGGGAACTCCCTTTACACAGGGATCACCAATTATCTTATGAAGAGACTGCAGACTGTTCAGATTGCAGCAGCCACACTTATCCTCACCTCCCATGCCAGTCTCACATCACTCCACACCTGAGGGAGCTCCACTGGCTTCAGATACACAAGCATGCACAGTTCAAACTCCTCACTCCAACGCAGTGCTGACGCTTGAACTGTTATTAAGGATTTGCGTGTCTTTGTCTGGACATTTGCCTGTGGCACCTTCCATTCTGACCAGGGTCCGGCTTTTGCCTCTAAGGCTTACCGTGATGCGATGAAGTCATTGGGGGTGCAGGTGCAATTCTCGTCTCCATATCGGCCTGAGGGCAATTCAGTTGTGGAGCGGATGAACCGTGACTTAAAGCAATCTTTAACAGCAAGGGCATTAGGTACTGGCAGGGGCTGGCTGACTCATCATTATGGAGTACAGCATGCACTTAATAATCTCCCAAGAAGATCTCTGGGTGGGCGGACCCCATACAAATTGCTCTTTGGCATTTAGAAGTTTGTGCCAGACCTTGATGGCCTAGACATTGTGGCGGCTGCCCCAACATTTGACGTAGATAACCATTCTGCTATGTTACAGAATCTACAAAAGACTCGTGACACTCTTGCAAAAGATCATTTGCCCTCATCCACAGAAGCAGCGGTGCTGATTCCTATTAGTGGCTGGCTTCCTAAAGTTGGAGATCTGGTCTGAGAGAAAGTGGAGAACAAAAAAGAATTTGGTCCCTCGTACCGTGCACCAGTCCCAGTTCTTGGATTGAAGGGTACTCGTACTCTGATTTTGCCTCCACTGCCTGGTCGCAAGGAGAATCGATTCATTTCCATCGAACATGTCAAGTTACACCATGTGGCCGATACTGAATAGTATGCCTAGGAGCGTTCCTCGTCGGGATGTTTCTCAGGGTCCGCTGACTTCCCCGACTACTCCTCTACAACCGGAAAGTGAGATGGTGACTTCAATCGATTTGTTGCCTGTTTTACCTTCAACTTTCATGCCTTTGTCGCATGAATATGCTTCTCCACCAGTCAAGCTTACGTTTGCCATTCCTGATACTGAACTACATTCATCATCCACTACAAATGAGCCACCAGTATTTCATCTGGGCGCTAGTGGTTATTACATGGACAGAGATAACTTTTCTTCCGATTCTTCTTCTACATCAACTTCCACTGTGGCAGAGCCTCCAAGTCGAGTTTGCATTTTAATCTCCTTTTTTCGAAGAACTTATATGGTTCCACCTTGGACATACATCTGGCTGCTGCTCATGATGGTGTTCCTCTTTATGTGGATTGGTTTTGTGACAGTTTTTTTCCTTTTAATCAATGGCCACTACTTGCCAGAACGCTCCGCAGTCCATTTGGTAGATGGTGTTTTGGCCACACACTCTTCATCTCATAAAATGAAAAGGATCAAGCCCTCGTTAATATTTCAGCATTTCCAGTCGTTGATGGTATAGTGTGGATAAAGTACCATTCGAAGTCTATGGTCCAAAGGAAATGATCCAGATTCCATACATTTTTCGTGTTTCTTTAGGTGATGTCATCATGCCAGGATTACATTCCGACGACTGGGATGTCAACGCAGTTTATTCACTGTTTTCAGACTTAAGATAATATACTGCTTTTGAGACAGAAGATTTGTATTTAAATTCTGCAAACTATGCTGATTTATTCTGTTTTCAACTTTATGGTCATCACTTTTTACATAAATCCAATACTGTCAGACCTCCAGTTAATTATACACAATGGGAGCATTGTCCGACACCATTCCAGGGGAGTTCCGAGACACAGAAAAATAAGTTTGTCTATTTTGCTGGTTACAATCTTTCTGACGCATAGTCATATTTCTATAAGTTGAATGCCCCAGCTCGCACGAAATTCATGCTGACCCATACTAAATTAGTATATTCTTCCGCCTTCATAACGGATTTATCGTGAAAAGGATACGATTATTGGAAGGACATGATTGAGTTAAAATCAATATGGGGTACCAAAGATGGGCAGGTGCAGGGTACTGAATCATTACATCGTGCGTGTTCAATGTCCTCACAGCTGATATTTTTATATCAAACTGTCCAACAGACTACATGTTTTGGTTTGGCCACTGCTAACAATTCAAACACTCCTTCCATTCTGTCTTTAGCTGCCTGTGATACTTGGTAGCAATACACCAATTGTTCCCTAGATGATTTAACTGAAATGATCTTAAATGGTACTCTTAACTCATCCAATATTGATCCTTTCGGATAGTTAGTGTGGCCGCTCAATACTAATGGGTGCCAATTGTGATTTTCCAATGCCTCCAGTGGGTTTACGCTCACTAGAGCTGACCCTCGTTTTCCTCATTCTCAAACAGTTACTACATATTCTGTTGGGAAATTATGTCAGAAGTGGTTGGAACACTCCACACTATCATCTGTGAAACAACATCTTTCTCTGTTATCAGGTGACATTGATTTGGCAGACTTCCTTTTAGTTCCAAAATCCCCTCGCTCTAAACGTTTTGTATATGCTGCATATAATGAATTTTGGAAACTGTCCCAGATGAAAGCAGCTTTCCGCTTATGACAACTTGATCAAATAATTTGAAAAAGGTTCTTGACGTAGTTGATAATAGCATTAACACTTTGTCTTCTCGTATTTACACTTTGGGTAATATTGTTTCATCAGTTATTGACATAGTGCAGAATGATGTATCTGTATTGTATCATGGGCAAAATCAATTGCGCTCTGTAATGCAATTAGGTTGGACGTTGCAAACGCTGAAAAGTGGGAAAGTGCCATGGGATTATTTGAATGCTTCTGCCCTGTTTTTACCGTTTAACTTGACAGATAAACAAAAGCTTATGTCAATGAACATAACGCTACATACACTATGTTATACATTGAGAAATTTGATCAGTTACCATTCTCAATAGCGGAAACTGATTCTTCTGTATGGTTAATACACGGGGTATTTCATTGCCCATTTCACTATTTCAGTTCACTGCATGCATGAAACATTACCCGATTGGTAGGTTTGAGCCCCTATGAAGCACTTTTATTCATGAATTATGGTCATTACCCTTTGCATTTCGCTGTCAGCGGGCAGATTAGGAAGGTTTTCTAACAGGGGAGGACTGTGATTCTACCGTAGGACATTCTTTAGTTTGTAAACAAGTTAAGCTTCATGGGGCTTGTAACGTCTCGGCCCCTAATTAGGCCTGTTTTTTTAAAGGAACACCGGTCCCTTCCATTATTCCCACGCTCACTCTTGTTTCTAACGGAAGTTATATTATCCTGAATAACCACAACTGCTGCGGCTTACGGGCAGGCGTCCCATATATAGTAACTGTTTCACAACGTGTTTCATGAAGCAGCAATGTCCTTTTTCCTCCCCCACATGGGATTGTAGATAGTTCGCTGTGGCCTTCCATTTCCACTTTGGAAACAGATTTCAATAAGCTAAGCAGACTCAAAGAGCTATTGTTTCAACAAGAAGTCGCTCTCACTTCAGCTCGTGCGACCTTCGAATTGCAGGTGGCTAGAACATCAAGTGAGATTCAGTCACTGCTGAATACGAATCTCCCACTACACTTTGGAGAATTAACTCACCAAATATTTATTGCGTCTGATACCGAGGGCCTTGCACACTTTTTCAAACTTGTGGCCTCCGGCCTCGTTACATCTTTTCAGACTATTATTGGAGTAATACCTGCTTTTATTCATTCAATTTTTTCCAGCGCCTTCTGCAGGCTTCCCCTGCTGCTCTTGCTAGTTCCAAGAGTGCTGGTTCTTCTGCTACTACTGCGTAATGGCTGCCCGTCCTGTGGTTCAGTCCAGCCCACACCAATTGCGGCTGTACCATGAACAAATGTAGCAACTTTTTGGATGCTTACCATTGGTGACTCTTGGCATCAGCTATAGGCTAACCTTCCGCTACGCATACTTCACCTGCATGCAACCTGTGTTCTACTGTCTCCGGTGCCCCTTTGACTGGCACCTGGATGTCTGCCTCTCCAATACATCTCGCACTGATCTGGATTATGAACTGTTGGTGGGTCCTTTGTTGGCCCATGACCAGGACTGTTCCAGGGACATATGCTTGATGGATGCGTTTATTCATGGCAGATTGGCTGACTAGAGTACCTGTGCTCATGCGCAGCACCTCTTGCAGCGGAGTATCATCGAATATCATGCAGGTTGCCCGGAAATGCTCCTGGTTGCATCCTGGTTGCACAGAATTATTAGGAGCATGTCTGTTCATTTGCCTTGCTTAATTGGATGGCAACCCTCTTTGCAGGGGAAGTTTCAGATGGCCTTTTGGAGCTGATTGCATTCCATGGTGTCATTTTTTGTTTTCAATGGATCTTGATAAGTGGGCTTGAAGACCCGTTTCGATGGCCTGCTTTTTCTGTATTTACACAGATAAATGTTTTTTTCTTTTTTCTCTTCCTTCTTCGTTCCTTGCTAATGTTATACAATTCATATTTTGACTTTTCTTCGTACAATTTGGCCTTTCCACAATAGCCTTGGATCTGCTTATCTTTATGTTCTGTTTCTCTTGGTGCTACAGACCTGGCCAAGGGGAGGGTGTCACGTGGCCGTTAGGGACATTGTCGGCATCACTAAGTTAGCATGAGTCCTGCAGCCAATATGTGGCTTTTGCGCACATTACTACATGGCTTTATTCTTGAAAATGACTTTGTTAGTGCTTTTCACTTGAGAACTGTCTGCTGTGTTCATTCTCTGCATGTTCCTGGAATTTAGTCTAAACATTGTGTGCAAGGTCGATAAACAATGCCCCTTGTTATTCTGTTCTGGTCAGGCCCTAGCACCTAGATAAAACATACCAATGCAGCTGTTGTTGAACACCCGTACTCTGATATTTTGGGGATACATGCATAGGGGGCACACACTTGGAGAGGGACCTTTCCAGGGAGAAGAGCGAGACAGCACCTATGATGTAGATTTACCATCTATAGGCTAAGGTATAGGTCTGCTGACAAAGCCCAGAGACCTTCTAATATATAATAATTATTTTTCTTAGCAAGGGGAGGGAGGTTAGGCTCTATAGTCTTTTCTCTATTGTCTTGTCAGTATGACATCTCCCTTCATGATATATGGGCTGGCTGCTATGCTGACTGTATTTGTATTATGCATTTTCCTGCTTGTTGTTAGGGCACATTAGTTAAAATAAATATTTTAAACTGTTTCGTGTCTCTGTCAGATCTTATTTTGGACAAGTACAAGAGTGAGAGCGAAAGGGTGTGTCTTGTTACCCCGATTCCTAAGAGATCTGGGAGTGTTTTGTTCTGGGGTGTCTAATCACTTGTTTCTCTGTAAGTGAGTAGGAGAGCAAGTGAGACACTGTAGCTAGTCAGTCCTGGGCTTATGGTACTCAGGTGGTAGGGTGACTCCATCCCTACTTACTAAAGTCCCGTAATCCTACGCATAGTTCTGTTCCTTGAACAGAATCCCTGCAACACAGGCAACAGGGGTTGGGCACAGGAGGAAATTATGCAGCTTGGCCGCTGATCGACACAGTGTTACAGGTGTTATGTGAGAGGGTTGGGGGAAGAATTGCACGCGGTAAATAGTAATATGTGAAATTTACCCCCTTTTTGTCTTTTGCAGGTTCAGTGTCTGGCCCAGAGAAGGAAGAAATGGCTATTTGGGTTGTGGGACACACGTTTATTAAATGGGCAAAACTACAAGCCCGGCAGAGCTATTTTGGTCAAAATCTAGGCTTTAATGAACGTTTGCTCAGAATTACTTGGAAAGGGAAAGGGGGCATGTGTTGGAAGGAGCTGGTCCCATGTCTGAATAGCATGATGGTGGGGAGTAGGTGCCCGAATGTTCTCGTCTTCCATGTAGGACAAAATGATCTTTGCAAAGAGAAGGGGGTTGTGCTGATGCAGAGCATGAAAAAAGATTTGGCTCTCATCAAAGAGCTATGGGCAGGATGTTTCGTGTTGTGGACGGAGTTTGTGCCCCGGAGGGCGTAGAGAGGGTCAGTAAAGCAAGACGGAAGGTGAACAGAGAAATGGCCCGTTTTTGTAGGGGACTTGGTTTTGGTAGGATTTGTCACTCTGAGATTCGTTTTGACACAGTGGAGTTTTTTAGGGGTGATGGAGTTCACCTATCTAGAATGGGCATGGATCGTTACCTGTTGGAGATCAGGGAAGTTTTGGCCAGAAGTTTGAATGTGCAACGGCAAAGGTAGAAGACGCGAATTTTGGCAGCAAGTGGGGGAGGGGGGGCAGAAAAAGGAATGTGTGCCACCCCCCTTTTTCTGGGTGACGGGGGCATGCAAAGTGTGCCAGGCGTTGGCAGAAGTTTGGTTGGCATTGAAAGTTAGGAATCATGGGCAGGGAGAGGGTAGGCAGGTAGTTCAAGGTTCAGTTTTAGACATTTGGTTATTTACAGTTTCATAATTGCAGGCATGGGATGTAGGTTCAATAGAATTGTGTATTTTTAATTGCAATACATTTTAAAGTTTGTAATGTGTTAATTGCAGGGTGGGGCAGGTTGGGGGGGATCAGTTGGTAGGTTATTGGATGTATTGCGAGGATTCAGTTTTGTAAGGCAGTTGCCAGGTTATTTTCTTATAATGTGCACCTGTTTCAATAAAGAGGCCTTTTACACACACAAAGGGGATTATTTTGTACCCTCATTTCTTAACAAAGGACAATAGAAGGTAATTACCATCTGATAGTCTGGTAGTCTGGGACTATCCCTCTTTTTCTCCTCGGCCTGTACCTGTATTATATACCTACAGGATATGATAGTCCATTGATCTATTACCTCGTATTATCCAACACTTGCTCATGATCTACAAATTCCCCGAGTGATTTCTCGCCATTCCCTCCTTTACAGCTTGTTCAGCTGTGCTCCACACCATCATGATTTAGTATGGAATTTCTTCCCGAGTGCAGTACGACAAAAGTGTGATCACCGTTTTGAATTATATTAATTTAATGTAAATTTAAGTCTAACCAAGATTTTTTTATCTTCTCGATTGTTATGTTTTTTATGCCTTTCTCTTCATGTGATTGCTTTGTTCTTTTTTGTCTAACTTTTTTTCTCTTATTTGATCGTATATATCTGATCCATTTTAGTTGTTTGTCAATATATCTAAATGTATGTTCCATTACTGCAATTTCGGTATGATTACAACTTTGAAAACGTTCTATGCCTTTGCGCCATTGAACAGGGTGAAACACGTGTTGGCTGATCGTTAGAAATGTCCCTAATCGTGCAATATTTGAACACGACTGACTGCAAGAAATTGAACCCGAAACCATCGATGCTTAACTATAAAAAAAAATATAGCCACCATATGAACTGTACTCATTTATTCTTTCCTAAATAATGGCTGTAAAATCATGGATTAAGCCATAACACTACAGCTGTATGTGGCATATGCATCTTGCTTATCTTCAAAATAGTTTTTAACTGGGTTCAAGGGCTCGCACCTAGATTAGATGCACCCCACAATATGCTAGAATTTCCTCATTTCTTATTCGGGTATTAAGGTAGTGTTGCTTTTGGCCAAAAAGCCATTTACATCCTGACTCAGATAAAAATATAGCTTTTCTGACGCCACCTTATTTTGGTTAATACAGTAGAAAAATACAGAAAATTGCATTACATGACATTTCATATTATTCATATCAAATCATATATCCATATGTGTGTGCTGCATTATGAATGTAAATATTTTAAAAAACATTTTATACACAAATTTGTATGTATTTTAATATGTTTTTCTGTAGCTGAGAAACTAAATATGTACAGCACACTTGCACAGCCTGCAAGACAGCATGCATGAAACATCTCAGAGGGAGAGGTGTGGAGCAGCGGCCAGAGTGCTGACTCCAGAGCACAGGGCTCACAGCTCTTGCGGCAGCTCAGCACCATGGGACTCTTGGCAATAGCTCACTTAATCTCCCCTACTGCCTCCAGCGCCTGGATACCCTTAAGGGTGATAAGTTCGCACTTTACAAATCTTGATTTTATTTATTAATCTTGAGACAGATTTGACTGTCATTATCAGCTCAACATTTCTGCAAACTTCCATATCAGGGAACCTGGTTTTTTTGTTGTTAGATTTATTAGGTAGATTCAGGACATACGAGCTACAATCAAATAACAAAGGAACAAGGACAAAATAAGCGGATTATTGAATAAGGAGAGCCATTAATGCAGAAAGTTGGTGTACTACAAGACAGGCTTGCCAGCAGTCATAAGGCACAATACAACAAATGGTTCGACCAATCAAGTGTGGGAGGAGGCACCAGCAATGGGGCAACATGCATCTCGTGTCCAATAGGGCATGTGACTACTTGGGAAATGCCCCAGCTAGTAAGCAGGTGCTCAACTGAGTGGAGATGGTGAATCCAGATACCAGGTAGGAGACAAAGGGGGGATGGACCTGCTGGGATCCCCAGGGCACCAAGTCCGAGTATGCAGTGAGTTGCTCCTGACAGTACATCACATCCCGCAACCCGCTGTCTATTTGGGGCACATGGTGACACCACATGAATTGCGATTCTCAATTTCGCTAGGAGTAATTGCATTGTTGTCACACATTGTACGCCCTTAGGGATATCTTTTACATACCCTCGGATGGCTACCAGTGGGGACTTTTGGGGACAGTGGTCATTGATCAAAGCGATAGCTATGTTTACGAAGGTCCAAAAGTCGGCCACTGCAGGGTATTCCCACACCAGGTGAAGGAATGTGGCATTGTCTGGTCCACATCTGCGGCAGCTTCCAACTGCCCCGAGGCCCATGCATGCATCTGGACAAGAGTGTGATACATTCTGTGGAGAAATTTAATGTGGACCAAGCGCAGTCTGTAATTGGGAGAGAGTGCTTTAGTCATTACACAGCAGTATTTCCATTGTGTGACAGTCAGGGGGATCTAAATCAACATCCCAACCAGGGCAGGCTGCAGGGGTGCTTACGGGTGACTTGTCATCCATAGTAGTGTATAGTTGAGTAATTAGTTTTTTAATAGAAGTACTGGTCAGGGAATGGTGTAGCGCAGGGAATAATGGGTGGGGCAGAGCCAGATGTATCATGCAGAGTGTGGAGTGCTGGCCAGAGCCACAAGAATGTGAAAATGTCAAGCAGACTGTGCCCCGGGAGGTCAAGTATGCATTGCACTAAGAGGAACTGTCTTTCTGGATATGGATCGCCCAACATAGAGTGCTGCAGACGGGCTAGTTGTCAGCAAACTCTATCGTCCGTGGCTGTCGGTCTTTAGTCCTCTCTCCAGTTGAAGAGCGGACACCTCAAGTCATCAATGTTTCTACTGAGCCATATTCCTAAATAGTGGACTGGTCCGTCAGCGCACTGTAGCGGGTATTCTCACCCCTTGTGCTCTGTCTGCATGGCCCAGCCCCCTTCCTCCCTTCTGTGTTGTACTGCCACTGCGCCTGTGCTGCCACTACCCTTCATTGTTGCCCCTGCCCCTTTCTCCTGGCCCCTCCCCCATTATCAAAGTGTGTGCCCTCACGTCCTCCTTCTTTGGTCCATTTTGATGCCCTCCCCTCCATTGTTCCCCTGTCCCCTCTCATTCTTAATGTGAGTGCGCAGGCCCCCTCCTTCCCTAGTTCCTACTGCTGCCACTTCCCCTGTGCTGCCATTGCACTGAGTTGCTACCACTGCCCGTGCCACCCTCAGTCCTGCCCCCCTCTTCTCATCATGTATGTCCCTGCCCTCTCCCTCCTTGGTCCATTGTGCTGGCACTGCCCTCAGTTGCTCTTGCTTTTCCTCCTCACTCCACCCCTATTCTTCATATGCGTGCCCCTACCCCCTTTTTCCCTGCTCCATTGTGATGCTACTGTCCTCCTTTGCTGCCCCTCCCCCTGTACGCCATTTGCATGCTCCGTCCCCCTGCTTCCCTGGTCCTTTGTGCTGCCACTTCACTCAGTTGCTTTTTCTGCCCCGTCCCCATCCCCTTTCCCCCCTTGTTCTCTGTGTGCATGCCCCTGCCCCCCATCCACTGTGTTGCTTCTTCGTTCTCCATGGGTGTGCTTCTACCCCTTCTCTCCCTGATCCCTTTGTTATGCCACTGCCCACTGCTGCCCCTGCCCTTCCCCCACCCTTCTGCCCCCCGTTCTCTATGTGTGCCCCTCTGCTGCCACTAACCTCCGTTGTTGCCCCTGCCCCACCCATGCCTCCCTTTCTCCATGTGTGTGCCCCTGCCCTCTCACTCTCCTGCCCTACCCATGCCCCCCTTTCTCCATGTGTATGCCCCTGCCCTCTCACTCTCCTGCCCCACCCATGCCCCCCTTTCTCCATGTGTGTGCCCCTGCCCTCTCACTCTCCTGCCCCACTCATCCCCCCTTTCTCCATGTGCATGTCCCTGCCCTCTCACTCCCTGGGCCATTGTTCTGCCCATGGCCCTCCCACCTGCCCAACGTTGCTGCCTCAGTGATTATCTGTGCCCAACCACTGGGAGCTATGGCACGAGCAGCCATAAGGTCTTTGTTATTTTGCTGGATGTCCAAGAGGCTGAAACGTGGAGCACTGGAGATTAAAAGAAGAGGTGAATGGATAAATGTTGAAGAAGCCGAGCTCAAAGTCTGGGAGAGCCTGAAAGGAAAAGAGACAGAGCTGCAGGGTGAAGCTCAAAGAAATAGCAAGAATATGCAATGGCTCGAGCTGTATCTAGCCATGTGCACAAATAACCCCTGCTAAGATTAGAACCTGCTGTGTGACTGATTTTGCCATTGTTTGTTTCTGTCACAGGTATATTGTTCTAGGCACACCTAAAGAACCACTCAAAGAATTCAATTTTTCCCTATTCATATAATGCTGAGCAGCCCCACCTCTGTTGGATCAAGTCCCAGCTGTATGACCGGATAAAACACTGAGGGATTATAAACAGAGGTTTTTATGCATAATAACTCACAAGGGAATTTGCGATGGGAAGGGTGGACTCGAAAGGCTTTAAAACCACTCCGTTCGGAAGCATTTCTTAGCCGTGGAAGGAGGGTGACAACCACCAGCGATGAGTCCATCGTAGATTACAATTTTTTTTAAAAAAAAGCTTTACATTTTTTATTGGTTAAAAAAATACATTGCATGCTTAGTTTCATTTTCCAAGTTTTGTATATTTTATTTTTGAAGAAGAGAAACACAAGAACAGATCAGAAAAAAATGATATTTTTTTAAGACGCACAAGAAGACAGCTGGACAGAAGGAAACAGGTGGGATCTAAAAGATATAGCATGTTTCTGCAGTTCAGCATTTTGTACATTACAGTGCCGAATAAATGTGTCACAAGGGAGGGTTGGCTTAACTTGGGAAAGAGAGCAATACACTTTTATTTATTGGGTTTGTATCGCGCCTGAATCAACTCCGAAGGGGTATCTCAGCACTTGCGGACATACAGGAGAAGGCTGGCATAGCCGTGATTCTAAAATGGAGCAGTTTTCAGAGACTTTCTGAACTGACGGTGGTCCGGGCATTGCCTCAGCGAGGTGGGAAGCTGATTCCAATAGCGGGGAGCAAGATGCGAGAAAGCTTTCCCGCCAGTCCTTGACTTCTTGACCCGAGGAACCACCAGAAGAGATTTGGAGCCAGAGCGGAGATCCCTAGATGGAGTGCAGCTATTAAATTTCTCTGTGAGGTAAACTGGACTGTTACCATATACCGCCTTATGGACGATGCAGCAAACCTTAAACCTTATACGTTTCCGCACCGGTAGCCAATGGAGCTGTTGAAGAAGCGGTCGCAGTATTCTGGACTACCTATAGACGGTCCAGCGATGACTCGTTAGCTGAGACCAGCAAGGCATTATAGTAGTCCAGTCTGCTCAATACCAGAGCCTGAATAAGAGTTTTGTGTGTGGAGTCTGGAAGGAAAGGGAAGACTCATCTCAGCAGACTAAGCACATGGAAGCAGGATCCGACAGTTTGGGTTACGTGTTCTTTCATGTTCAAGGCCTGCTCGATGCAAACTTCTAGATTTTTTACTACTGTCTTAGGCGCGGGGGAGCTACCCAGCTCTCCTGGCCACCATTCTGGTGACCACAGCATTGCAGCCTCTCCGAAGAGCATCATTTCGGTCTTCCCGATGTTTAGTTGTAAAACATTATTACGCATCCATTGGGAGATTGCTAACATGCCAGAGGAGAAGGTAGACTGAGCGGAGAGGGTGGTTTTGTTAAATGAGAAGGTAAGCTGGGTGTCATCCGCGTATGATATTGGCGGGAACCCATAAGTCCTCAGGAGATCGGCCAAGGGTGCGACACAGATATTAAACAGCGTGGGGCTCAAACATGAGCCCTGGGGCACTCCCTTGGTCAGTTCTCTAGTTTTACATCGAAAAGGTCCCAGGTTGACTGTCTGAGAGCGGTTGGAAAGGAAGCTTGTCATCCATCGCAAGGCCATTCCACCAATTCCAGATTCCTACAGTCTCCTGAGCAGAATCTGGTGGTCGACCGTGTCGAATGCGGCTGAGAGATCTAACAGCACCAGGAGAGTGGATTGACCCCTATCTAATGCTAGCCTGATGTTATCCATGACAGCCACCAGGGCTGTCTCCGTGCTATGCTTGGGTCTAAAGCCTGACTGCGATGAGTCAAGGCTGCCTGAAGATTCAACATGTGTTTGTTAATATACTTTTCCAGGAGTTTGCTCAGGGGAGGTAGAAGGGAGACTGGGCGTAAGTTTGAAAGATCTTCCATAGAGGCCTTTGTGTTTTTACGAATTGGAATGACTTGTGCCGACTTCCACTCAAGTGGAAGATGACCCTCCTTCAACGAGAGGTTAAGCAGGGAACAGATGTGAGTTGAAAGTTGTTTAGCCAAGGAGGAGGAGATTTTAGCTGGTATAACATCGAGAGGCGATCCTGACTTCACAGTGCATAATAAGGCTTCAACTTCCTCACGAGTCGGGGGGGAAGTTCTCCAGCAATTGCCCCTTCGAGCAGGGAGAAAAGTTGTAGGTCATGTCGACCGACTGTGAACTGTTTGGCGTGGTAATTTTGTTATAAATAAGATTAATTTTCTGTATAAAATGTTCTGCAATAGTATCACAGAGGGCCTGAGATGGAGCTTCTTCCAGATCACAAGCCTTGGGGTTAGTAAAAGATTTCAGAATCTGGAATATAGTTTTGGGGACATTCCCTGCCTGGTTAAGCTGTTGGGCGATGAAGGATTTCCGTGCCATTTTTATATGTTTATGATACTGAGATAGAGATATCCTATATTTCTCTTTATCATCTCTATGATGGGTACGTCGCCATCGCCTCTCCAGGTTTTTGCAGAGGCGTTTTTCACTTCGGAGCTTGGGTGTGAACCAGGCCGCCTGAACTTGTCTAGGCTTACTAGGTAGGCTTTTTAAAGGAGCAAGCTGATCAATGGCAGATCTAGCCAAATCATTAAAGAGGGCTAGACCCTCCTCGACGTTCTCAGGTTCAATGTCCCATGACGATGGAAAAACGTCTGAGAAAGCGTCGGGGTGACTTTATGTCATTGTCTATAGCGGCGCTTGGGGCCTAAGCCAGGTGTCATCTGTCTCCCAGGACCCTGGACTTAGAATTCAATGAGTGCATGGTCTGACCAACAAAGTGGCTTCACATGTAATGTGGGACGATTTAGAGAAAATAATGTCCAGTGTGTGCCCAGCTTCATGCGTTGGACCATCATTGATTTTGGTTAAGTCTATTGCGGCGAGGTCAGCTAGAAGAGACGCCGTCTCTGCATTGTCCAGGCACTCGCTGTGTATATTAAAATCTCCTAATAGTAAAAAATTCTTGGTAGAGATGACATAAGGTGCAATCAATTCTACAAGTTGAAGGGAAAAATCGGCAAGGGGACCCGGGGGCTGATAAACTAAAGCACCCTTCCAGCTATAATGAGGGAGCAGATCTATCCGGAAGACTACAATTTCAATCTTGTCATTACATCTTTGCTCCAATATGGTGACTTTAGCATTATCATTGTAGACTATGGCTATCCCACCACCCACTTTAGACTGTCTATCTAATCTTTCAATCCTATAGCCCTCCGAGAGTGCTATCGTAATTGAAGGGGTGGAGCTAGGCTTCAGCCATGTTTCTGTCAGAAAGCTCAGGTCCGGTTTCTCCGAGGTAAGCAAGTCCCATATCTCCGTCGCGTGTTTTGATAGGGATCTAACATTGCCAAGGAAACCTTTCCAATCCTGGCTGTAATCGGTTAGTGCTGGCCCTGTATTCTGTCCTATACCTTTGTAAGAGGGCGTGGCTTTCACAGCGTTGTAGGGTTGACCGAGTAAAAGAGAGCCGCCAGCGTTAATCAGCTCTTGGTCAGATCCTATGCTCTGATACCTACACAATTTACATGAAAAAGGGCCTTCCAGAGAGCTGAGTCTCTCCGCCCAGTCGTGGGAGTGAGAATAGCACCAAGGTTGTAAGTTCCCCCTTAAATTCAATAGTTCCGCTGGCGACAGAAGGGCGTGGACGGGCGCAGACTGGCTTGCCTTTGGCACGCCGCCGGCGCGCGTTCCGCTCTGCATCCGGCTTTATGGAGGAGGCTGGTGCCTAGACCGCCAACCTCCAACCAACCGGAAGTTGCCTAAACTCCCTCCACACAAACGGGAGAATCCCGCGATGGACCGGGGAGGGCAACACAATAAGGTAAAAGAAGAAATGCGGCGGAAATTATTGATTCTGAGGCACAATTAAATTAAAATTAGACCAAGCGCTATTAAAAAGTCAGTGCAATGATGGATTAAACTAAAAGTTCTATGAATACTATCCAATTTGATTGATAAAGATTATAATTGTAAAAAGAAAAATTAGGAGTGTGCAAGGTTTTTATTCCTGCTCAGTATCTCCCCACTGAATTCCGGCCATAACGAGTCTTTTCCTGTAGTGAGACATAACTGCTTGGACCTGGAATTACTAGTTCATTTGCTGGGCAGTTTTCCTATTTTAGCGAAAAAACCCTGATGTTTTCGGACTGTTCTGAGGAGATGGAAAGAGTCAGTGGGCAGGCCGGTGGGTCCGAGGAACAGAGGTGCCAGAGGTGCATGGCATGTTTGTATCTGTTGGGGGGAAGCTTGCCTGCTATCCCCGGGCTGCTGCAAGGGGTGAGCAGATGCCAGGCACTGCTGCTGCACACAGCCTCTGCTCCTTCAGCTGCAGCATCTCTCACAGAGGTTTTTGGACCGAATAATTCCGCTCCCAGACACACTTAAAATTACGACTTGCAGCATTTCTTCTTGAGTTATTGCTCCCAATAAAGGGGCATGTTTATTAAACAATCATGCAGCACAGTGCAGCAAGTTACCCTGCTGGGCTGCGTGACAGGGAAAGGGCAGGAAGGCACCATATCTATAATTTACAAGGCATTCCTGTGTTTTACTTGCATTGGCGCTCAATGAGCTGCCTAGCGCCAACGCAGGCACCCTTGCAGGATTGTTTTTGTGCAGGACGGAATACCTTCCTGAACATAAACAATCCTGAGAGGCAATTTCCTCTTTCTATGTGTAATGCAAAATGCAGCACACATAGAAAGAGGAAGTAACAAGGAGAAATAAGGATGTTTCTTCTCGTTACGCCTCACCTGGGTAGGCATATCATTTTCAGGCACTCCCAGGTCTACAGCTAATGGTAAATCTAGGAATGCGACAAAATTCATGGGTGGATGCGTGGACACACCCATGCTCCACCCATGGAACGCCTCCATGGGGCAAAGTGACACAACGCAGCGATTATCGCTGTACTGCAATACTCTAGATTTATCAAGCCACGCAAGACCACGCAAGATGATTTTGTGTGGCTTGATAAATCTAACTTAGGTATTGCGTTGCTCTTTTGCCCTACTGCGTGACACAAGGGCGACGCAAGTCTTCGATAAATTTGACCTGAAACATCCCAACTCATAATTACATGGAAGGAGCACCCCACACTCTTGACCCAGTCAGAAACTCTGAGGCCAGAGACCCATGCAGAGTGCTGGAAGGCATGGCCGTCTTGACAGCATTATAGGCCCCCTGGCAAAGCAGTGCACTGGGCCCTGCCTACACAACCACTTTTGGGAATAAAAATGTTTGTCGGAAAATTTGTGTTAAATTCTAGTCTGAATGGGGCCCCTATACTCGTGGGGCCCCCGGGCAACTGCCCAGCATGCCCATGCTTTAAGACAGCACTGCCAGAGGGGGCCGCCCTATGGCTCGGGGCTGCAGGGGCTATTGTTACGGCACTGGGCCTAACTATATGCTGGCGCCTAAACAGGATGTGCTGGTCTTTCGCACCTTATCTTTAATTTGTTTTTCAAGGGGCTTTGAAAGTGGAAGTCTGCTGCCGATCCTGTTTTAACTCAAAACACATTGAAAGAGCAAAAAAAGGTGCTGATTTTAACAAGATACCAGCATGCAGAAATGTTAGCAGTCTATGGGTAGCAACTGTAACACTGGTGGGAATGGTGGGAAATTCATGAGATAAAAACTTGATAAAGTTTGAATATACATAAAAATGCATGTTGGTGCACACTTTAAAAAATATAATGTGCATGTGTATTTGTCCTACTTAATGTAAGGTATTTGTTTTTAAAACTAGGTGCCTAGCTAAAACTGCAAATCACTCACTTTTAGTTTGCTGCAAATTGCCTCCTAAAAATAAGAATTTTAAAACATATTTATTGTTGCATTCTCTCCTCCTAAATTGAGTGACTTGTGAACCCCGCCTTTAAGCATCTTAAGTGGAGGCTGTTACTGGGCCTGATGGGCTTGTGGCTTGGATCCCACAAAATCGTTAATTAGTTGTTTTGTAGGCCTCTTCTGTCTGCAGGATTGCAAAAAAAGTGCTTATAAATAATACTGTTAAGAGATACTATGGCAGAAAGGTGTGGGAGGTGGGCTAACATGCAAAGCAAACAGAACAGAGAAAGAGAATGAATGACATCATGAAACATAGGGAAACACAGGGAAAAGGTGAGCACGATATTGAAAGGTAAAAAAAAATAAGGATGAGAGACAAGAAGGAAGAAAATGTGAACTGGAATAATGAAGAAAAGGTAAAAGGCTGGATGGAAGGGTGTACGAAGGGTGAAGGAATTAAAGGATGGAGGGGTAAAGGGTGGATCGGTGGCAGGGTGAAAGGATCGAAGGAAGAGTGAAACAGTTGGTAGGTGGAAGGTGGAATGGGTGGATAGATGAAGAATACACTGTGAAAAGTGAAAGGATGCATTAGTGAAAGCATGGCTGGATGTTAGACCTGGCATCCTTGGCGTGGTCCCTCTGTCTTTTTGCCTCTTCCTCCTTTATTTTTGCTGTGTACTGGATTCTGTTTTTCTGGTCTCGATGGTTTGGGCACTTTTCCACTGCTAATCAGTGCCAAAGTGCACAAAGGGAGTAAGACCTCCGACCCTCGGTCTAGGTACACTCTCTCCCCGCAGCTCCGCTGTGCCGTCTCTTGCCTCCAGACCCCGACCTCCTCCTTGGGAGGTTCAAGGCTGCTGCCCGCTCCTGCGCCTGCTGCCCACTCCAACTGGGACCAGACTGCCTGCAACCACCGTAACCTTTCTCAGCTGTTTTTTTTCTTAATTTTTTCCCTGTTGTGCCACTGTTATTGTGCCCATCTGTGTCTTGCTCTAATTCCACCACTGTTTTTATTTTCTCGTGCCTGCCTGTTTCTTTCGCCTTTTGCCACTGTTGCCCCTGCAGCCGCTCCCCCCCCGGAATTCCCCCCCGAAATTCCCTCCCGGAATTCTCCCCCGGAATTCCCCCGCTCCTGCCTCCCAGGCTCTCCTCCCTCCCACCTCCCCTACTTAATGGCGTCCGCTGTGCAGTCGCGCCACCGGCGCGCTAAAGGCGCGCCAAAGGCAAGCCCGTCTGCGCCCGTCCGTGACCCGACCGCGGCCAGCGCCAGGAACCCTGGTCCGCACACTAGCCATCGCTACGACACCAACACCCTCCTCGCACTCACCCCTGGAAGACTTAGAGAATGCCAACAGGCCTCGCCGAACATGACCCACGGCCAGTTCTCCTGTCTCCACTGCTGCCAGACCCTCACCACCACCCCAGCCTCCAACACCGCCGATGCCAGCACCGGCGACACCCTAAAATGCATCCTCCTCAACGTACTCTCCGTACATAAAACGCCATGGAAATCTGGAACCTACTCGACTCTCTCTCGCCCGACATCGCCTTCTTCACAGAGACCTGGACCAACGCATCCTCTGCCCCCGACATCAGCACCGCCATCCCAGACGGATACAAGTTCCAGAGGAAAGACCGCCCCAACCACCCAGGAGTGGGCCTCGCCATCGCCCACAAGAGCACCCTCCACCTCACCACCTCCAGCGAAACCTTCCCCTCTGTCGAACACCTGCATTTCCAGATCCAGACCACCCCCAAAACCACACTCCGAGGAACCCTCGTCTACAGACCCCCAAGCCCCAGAACACCCTTCGCCACCACCATCACCGACTTCATCGCACCCCACGCCATCGCCTCAACAAACTACATACTCATTGGAGACCTGAACTTCCACCTCGAAAACCCCAGCGACCCCAACTCCACTATCCTTCATGACAACCTCGCCAGCATCGGACTTAAACAACTCGTCAACACACCGACCCACAGAGCAGGACACACCCTTGACCCCATCTTCGCGGCAGGAAACAGCGTCCAATTCAGCCACACAACGCAGCCGCCATGGACCGACCACCACTGCGTACACTTCGTCATCAACAAACCCAAGGCACCCAAACCAGCCCCACGCCCACCACGAAGGAACTGGAGCAAGGTTACCGACGAGCAACTTAACTCCACCCTCACCCGAGACAACCACACCTGGGCACCCGAAGCAAACGATGCAAACGACGCAGCCAGAGAACTCCACACCTGGATCTCCAACTGCGCAGACGAGCTCGCCCCGCTACGCAACCCCGACAGACAACGCCCCAGGAAAGCCGCCTGGTTCACCACCGCTCTCCAAGAAGCCAGACGCACCTGCAGACGAATTGGAGAAACACCAAGACAACCGAAAACCACACCACCTACAAGGACGCCATCACGGACTACCACAACCAGATTAGAGCCACCAAGAGGAACTTCATCCACTACAAAATCCTGGCCAATTCCACCAACTCCAAGGAACTTTTCAGTGTCATTCAAGAATTCAGCAACCCACGCAGTGAAGCCACAGACATCACCCCATACCAAGACCTCTGCGACAAGCTTGGAACCTATTTCCACCTCAAGATCAAACACCTCTACGACAACTTCATCGACCATCCACCAGGCGCCACAGATGGCCCCCCGCACCCCAGAAACACCAGCCAGCCCACCATCTCCAACTGGACACCGATCACGGCCGAAGACACCGCCTCGACCATGAAAAGCATCCACTCGGGGCCCCCACCAACCCCTGCCCCCCTCACATCTACCACAGAGCCGTGGCCACCATCGCACCCAAACTACAACTCACCATCAACACCACCTTCAAAACAGGCACCTTCCCAGATGACTGGAAGAGCGCAGAAGTCAGACCCCTGCTCAAGAAGCCCACAGCTGACCCCACCGACCTCAAGAACTATCGGCCCATCTCGCTCCTCCCCTTTGCAGCCAAAGTTGCAGAGAAAACAGTCAACAGGAAACTGACACGATTCATTGAAGAGAACGCCGTCCTCGACCCGTCCCAATCCGGATTCTGAAGCAACCACAGCACAGAGACCACCCTACTCGCCGCCACAGACGACATCCGTACCCTCCTGGACCAAGGCCACTCCGCAGCCCTCATCCTACTCGACCTATCAGCGGCCTTCGACACGTCTCCCACCGCACACTAGTCGCCAGACTACACGACGCAGGCATACAAGGAATAGCCCTGGACTGGATCCGATCATTCCTCACCGGAAGAAGCCAAAGGATCAGACTCCCACCCTTCCTCTCCGACCCCACGAAAATCACCTGCAGAGTCCCACAGGGTTCATCACTGAGCCCAACCCTCTTCAACATCTACATGGTCCCCCTCGCAGCCATCGTCCGACAACACGGCCTCAACATCGTATCCTACGCCGACAACACCCAGCTCATCCTCTCCCTCACCAAAGACCCCACCACTGCCAAACTCAACTTCCAGAAAGGAATGAAAAACATCACAGTCTGGATGACCTACAGCTGCCTGAAGCTCAACGCCGAGAAGACAGAAGTCCTCATCCTCGGTACCACCCCTTCTGCATGGGACAGCACCTGGTGACCGACCGCCCTCGGAAGCTCACCTACCCCCTCAGACCATGCCAAGAACCTCGGCATCGTACTCGACTCATCACTCACCATGAACCGACAGGTCAACGTTGTCACCTCCAGCTGCTTCAACACCTTCCGCATCCTCCGCAAGACCTTCAAGTGGATCCCTCCTGAGTCAAGGAAGACAGTCACCCACGCACTCATCACCAGCAGACTGGACTATGGAAACGCACTCTACGCTGGCATCAAAAAGTCCCTACTCCGCAAACTCCAGACAATACAGAACACCGCCATGAGACTCGTCCTCGGCATCCCCTGACACGAACACATCAGCCAACACCTACGAAGTCTCCACTGGCTCCCCGTAGAGAAAAGAGTCACTTTCAAAATCCTCACTCACGCCTACAAATGCCTACACAACAACGGACACAAATACCTCAACGACAGAATCAACTTCCACGTACCCAAAAGAAACCTCCGATCTTCCAACCTCGCACTGGCCAAAACCCTGCGCATCCACAGAGCCAGAGCAGGCGGAAGATCCTTCTCTCACATTTCAGCCAAGACCTGGAACGAGCTACCGGCAAACATCAGACGCGCCCCCTCCCTGAACACCTTCAGGAAGACCCTCAAGACCTGGCTCTTCGGCTAAACAGATCTGCGGACCCCCCCTCAGTGCCTTCAGTCCCTCACGGGTGAGTAGCACGCTTACAATTCCCTGATTGATTGATTACAATTCCCTGATTGAAAGTGCAAATGCTCCCTAGGTAAATTGTGTTAATAGATTGGTGATTCCATGATTGGCCTGTTTGATTTACTGGTAAGTCCCTAGTACAGTGTGCTGTGTGTGCCCAGGGCCTGTAAATAAAATGCTGCTAGTGGGCCTGCAGCACTGATTGTGCCGCCCACACGAGCAGCCTGTGAATGCAGGCAGTACAAAACTGTGAGTTTCTGTGCGCAGTTTTGTACTGCCATGTCAACCTGGCAAGTGCCCCCCTTGTGTCTCACATTGACAGAGTTGGTTCATCTTATGACTACATTCAGCCTCATGTTTCCCTACCTTATCCTCTAGGACACACATTGTTGTCCATAATGACCGCCGGACTCCGTTGCAGGCAACCTTAGTCAGCAGCTTTGGTGAGCCGTGTTCTAGAATATCTGTTTTTACTAAATAAGTTTCACATCTTGCGTGTCCTCCATTTTTAATGTTTTTATTATCATGTGCTTATTATGTATAGCTGGGATTTCCATTATACGATTGTCGCATGAATTTTTCCTTTGTTCACTACACCATAAGCACGGTGTAGAGCATGGGTGTATATGCACTAAATACACCTTGTCTGAGTATTTTAAACGTGATGCTGAGTAAATAATCGTAAATACGTATTTTTTGTCCCCACATTTAGGGTCCCTACCTGATAACATGGTATGTAGGCTTTTCACTTATCATGTTGAGTAGATAGTTATTTTGGTCCTGATGAAGTGCCTTGATCCTCCGGACGCATAGAGCACGAAACATGTTGACCTTTAGAGAGTAGAGCATATACAGCTAGAAACCTTTTATCTAGTTCACTGCCACTCTCCCTGTTTTTACTCAGGCAGTTTACCTCCCAGAATAAAACACTACTAGGACTAACTGACCTGTTTTAATCCACGCACTACACATCTACACACACTAGGCCCCTCACCCCCACTGCACCCAACGGCAGGAAAAAAAGACCCCCGCCAAAGAGCCCCGTACTGGGTGCCCGTCAGGTATTGCAGCGCCGACCTGACGAGGGGCAGGCTCATATGATGAAGCATGACACCTAGCTTGCTAGGTGTGTGAGAGCCCTAGTTCCTACAAGGGAAATCCCCCCTTGTTTTCTACTCCAGGTGAGACGACCAATCCTTGGTGTCACTTCCACCTGCACTCCCACATTCTTCTACTCAGACCCTGAGGAACTTCATACCCTCTTTGCTTAAAGTGCACCCACTTGCCAGGCCCTAACCTTCCCTTTTCTTACATTTAAGACACCCCTAAGGTACGCCCATGGTAGCCCCCTGGGCCGGGTGCAGTGTATGTGAAAGGTAGGACATGTACTAATATGTGTGACATGTCCTGATAGTGAAATATAGTGAAATGAGTTTTTCGCTATGGAAAGGATATCTGTCCCATAGGATAGAATGGGAGTTTATTTATAACATCTTATAAGTATAACTTTCCATTGGCAAAAGAAACAATTGATGGAGAGAATGCTGGACAATGCAAACATTCACCCCCAGTCACATGGATCTGGGTTAAATCCATCATTCTTTTGCTCACCACACCACCCCAGTTTGGACCCAGCCATATGCAAATCAGTCTTGACCCTGTTCCTTGTGGGAACAGTCCAGCCCGAACTG
This sequence comes from Calotriton arnoldi, assembly GCA_963921515.1. Taxonomy (NCBI): domain Eukaryota; kingdom Metazoa; phylum Chordata; class Amphibia; order Caudata; family Salamandridae; genus Calotriton; species Calotriton arnoldi. The sequence goes on from CAWUFW010011188.1 coordinate 301,386, forward strand.
CCAAGCCAGGTCCTCCCTGGACCGGAAACAAACATCCTGGGACCGGTTTCAGAGCATCACCCTTCATCAGCCAGGCTAGCTTGAATCCAGTGGTGTAGTGAGCACGGGACCCACGTCTGGGCATACCCTTCCCACTTAGGGCGACATATGCAAAAGAAACAATTGATGGAGAGAATGCCGGACAATGCAAACATTCACCCCCAGTCACAAGGATCTGGGTTAAATCCATCATTCTTTTGCTCACCACACCACCCCAGTTTGGACCCAGCCATATGCAAATCAGTCTTGACCCTGTTCCTTGTGGGAACAGTCTAGCCCGAACTGCCAAGCCAGGTCCTCCCTGGACCGGAAAAAACATCCTGGGACCGGTTTCAGGGCATCACCCTTCATCAGCCAGGCTAGCTTGAATCCAGTGGTGTAGTGAGCACGGGACCCACGTCTGGGCATACCCTTCCCACTTAGGGTGACATATGCTGATGACTGATGGCTGATGAGGGGTGAAACCCCGAAACCGGTCCTAGGATGCTTGTTTCCAGTCCAGGGATGACTTGGCCTGGCAGTTCGGGCTGGACTGTTCCCATTGGGCGCAGGCTCAAGACTGATTTGCATATGGCTGGTTCCAAACTGGAATGGCATGGTGAGTGTTAGAACTGGGGGTCTCTAGTTGGCAATGGTATACACCTTTGTCCAAATAGGGACCCTTGCTTCTAAGTCAGGGAAAGGGGATTACACACCTGGATAACCCCTGCTCACCCCCTTGGTAGCTTGGCACGAGCAGGCAGGCTTATCTAAGAGGCAGTGTGTTAAGCATTTGTGAACACATACAGTAATACAGTGAAAACACTACAGATGGACACCACACAGGTTTTATAAAAATAAGTATTCTTTATATAGACTTATCACAAGACCACAAATGACAAAAATCCACAATACTGTACTGAAAATACTCTTAAAAGATGGTGAAGTTACTTAGTTCAAGTTGATGATAAATGCGACAAAGTTCTCACAAAAGTACCTGGATGCGTAACGCAAAACAAACAAAAGGTTCGCAGGGATGGAGATGCGTCGGTTCCTTACTCGGGGAGACGATGCGTCGCACCTCAATGCTTGCGCAGAGTAGGAATGCGTCTTGATCCTTACCGGAGAGGAGGTGATGCGTAGGTTCTCGTGCTGTGTTCCGGTTGCGATGCACTAGATGGCGCCTCGATGCGATGCGATGATCCGGTGCGATGCGATAAGATGGCGCCCTTGATGCGACGATGTGAAGACGATGCGTGCACGCCAAAGGCCGTGCGGCGAACTCTGTACCCTTGGAGCCGCGACAGGCCCTGCGACGCACTTCTCCGGTGATGCGACAGCGACCCTTGCGGTGGCGACACGCTTCTCCTGTGATGCGACACTCAGTGGCGGTTGACGAAGACACACTTCTCTGGCGGCAGCCTCTGTGGCGGCGACACGCTTCTCCGGCGATGCGACGGCAACAGCTACGATGGCGACACGCTTCTTCTCATTGTGTCGCGCTTCCAGCTCCCAGCGACACGCAGGTCTCAGCAGACAGAATCCCCAGCAAGGGAATTCAGGAGGGAGCTGGTGGTGAAGTCTTTTGGCCCTGAGACTTCAGCAGGAGGCAAGCACAAATTCAAGCCCTTGGAGTAATATTCTGCAAGATGATGAAAGTTCTTTAAAAGTTCCTTCTCCTTTCCTTGGCAATGAAGAAACCACTGCAGGCCAACCCAGCAAACAGCACACTTGGCAGAGGGGCAGTCCAACTCCTGCATCTTCCTTGGTTCTTCTCCTTGGCAAAAGGGTCGTCTTGTTGTTCCAGAAGTGATCTAAAGTTCTTGGGTCTGGGTCCCAATATTTATACTACTTTTCTCTTTGTTCTCTGAAGGCAGAGAGGCCTTTGCCTAGTCAAAACCAGTTCTGGTCAGTCTTGGAGCACTTTGTTGACAAGACTCCTTCTTTCCTTTCACAGTGTAGGCCAGGGACATCAGACACACCACAGGAGGGGGATCCAGCATTGTGGAGGGAAGGCACAGCCCTATTCAGGTCCCAGGTGCAACTCCTCCCTCCTATCTACATGCAGATCTCTCTATTCAGCCCTGTGCTGACTCACCCTGTCTCCTGGCAGCCCCCAGCCCCTGTCACTCAAACTCCAGACAAGGAATACACAACCTAGCAGAGGCAGGCTTGGATAGTTAGGCAAGAAAATACCCACTTCCTAAAAGTGGTATTTTCAAACACAGAATGTTAAAACCAACTTCACTAAAAGATGTATTTTATCATTCTGAGTTCAGGCATACTAAACTCGAATTTCTACCTGGTTCCCTGAGTCAGTTAGTATTATAAGATGTAATAATCTAACTGCCCATTCTGGCCTATGGGGAATAGGTAGCCTTGCAATAGTGAAAAACGAAAATGGCTGTAATTCACTATTAGGACATGCCACACACATCAGGGCAGGTCCTACCTTTTACTTACAATGCACCCTGCCCTAGGGCCCACCTTAGGGGTGACTAATATGCAGAAAAGGGAAGGTTTAGGGACTGGTAAGTGGGTGCACCTACCAAGTCGACATGGCAGTCAGACTGCACACAGGCTCTGCAATGGCAGGCCTGAGACACACTTTACAAGCTGCTTCTGTGGGTGGCACAACCAGTGCTGCAAGCCCACCAGCAGCATTTGATTTACAAGCCCTGGGCACACCTGGTGCCCTATACTAGGGTCTGACAAGTAAATCAAATGATCCAATCATGGAGTCACTAATCAATGCATCAATTTAACATAGGGAGCACTTGCACTGTGGCACTGAATAGCAGTGGCACGGTGCCCAAAGCATCTAAAACCAGCAAACAGATCAAAAACAGAGAAGGCAATCAGAAAAAAATGGAAGGGAGACTCACGCCAATGATACCAGGTCTAACACGTGTCCCCTCCAGATGAAATGTGGGGAGAACTACCCTTCCCCTAGGGAGTCCTCTTCACTAAGGCGGAAAAATCTGGACAGACCATCGGCATTGGCGTGTTCTGTACCAGGGCGGTGTTCCACCGTGAAGTCCATACCCTGTAGGGAAATGGACCACCTCAACAACTTTGGGTTCTCACCCCTCATCTGCATCAGCCATCTGAGGGGCCTGTGGTCGGTCTGAACCAGGAAGTGAGTCCCAAACAAGTATGGTCTCAACTTCTTCAGTGCCCAGACCACAGAAAATGCCTCACGCTCAATTGCACTCCACCTCTTTTCCCGTGGAAGTAACCTCCTACTGATGAAGGCTACAGGTTGGTCTAGGCCTTCCTCATTAATCTGTGATAGAACTGCCCCCACACCATGCTCTGAAGCGTCTGTTTGAACAATGAATTCTTTCGAGAAGTTGGGCGCCTGAAGCACGGGTGCTGTGCACATGGCAGTCTTCAGGGCGTCAAAAGCCTTCTGACAGGTGTCAGTCCAGTTCACTTTCTTGGGCTGCTTCCTGGAAGTCAGCTCAGTCAAGGGTGCAACAATGTTGCCATACCCCTTGACAAACCTCCTGTAGTACCCCGTGAGTCCTAAAAAGGCTCTCACCTGTGTCTGAGTCTTTGGGGGTTCCCATGCCAGGATGGTATCAACCTTGGGTTGTAGGGGCGCCACCTGGCCGCTTCCTACCTGGTGCCCCAAGTACACCACAGAACCCTGCCCAATCTGGCACTTACTCGCCTTGATTGTGATGCCTGCCTTCCGCAGCGCCATCAACACTTCCCAGAGGTGGCGCAGATGTTCTTCCCAAGTGGAACTAAACACCGCAATGTCATCCAGGTAGGCGGCACTGAAATCTCCCAGTCCGTCCAACACCTGGTTGACCAACCTCTGAAAGGTGGCAGGGGCATTCTTCATCCCAAAGGGCATAACCCGGAATTGGTAGTGCCCATCTGGTGTGGAGAATGCTGACCTCTCCTTGGCCCCATCAGTTAAGGCAATCTGCCAGTACCCAGACGTCAAATCAAACGTGCTGAGGTACCAGGCAGCTCCCAACCGATCAATGAGCTCATCAGCTCTGGGGATGGGGTGCGCGTCAGTCCTGGTGACTGAATTGAGTCCTCGGTAGTCCACACAGAACCGGAGTTCAGGTGTGGCACCATGGCGCGGCAGCCTTTGGGACCAAAACCACTGGGCTGGCCCAAGGACTGTTAGAGGACTCAATCACCCCTAAGGCAAATATCTTGGAGACCTCCTCCTTAATGTAAGCTCTGACCCTGTCAGTCACTCTGTAAGCCTTGTGCTTCACAGGAGGACTGTCCCCAGTGTCCACATCATGGACGCACCACTCAGTGACACTAGGAACCAGGGAGAACAAATCAGGGAATTGCCCCAGCAGTTGGCGACAATCTTGCTGCTGTTCAGGGGTCAGTGTGGCAGAGAGGCCAACACCATCCACTGACCCATCTTGCTCCGCTGCAGACAGGAGGTCAGGAAGAGGCTCAGTCTCCTCCTCCATTCCATCATCTGTCGCTAGGAGCATGCCCACCTCGGACCTTTCTAAGTGGGGCTTCAGGCAGTTAACATGCAGGACCCGCAAAGGGTTCCTGGGAGACCGCAAGTTCACCAGATAGGTGACATCACTCTTGCGCTCCACCACCTCAAATGGACCGGTCCACCTGTCCTGGAGCGCACAGGGCTCCACAGGGGCCATGACCCAAACTTTCTGTCCAGGCTGAAGCTCAATCAGAGTGGCATTCTGATCGTACCACCGCTTCATCTCTTCCTGGCTGGCTTCCAGGTTCGCCTGAGCGAGTTCTCTGAAACGCCGAGTCTGGTTCCTGAAGGCCAGCATGTAGCTATATACATCCTGGGGAGGTTTCCTGGGAGATTGCTCCCAGCCTTCCTTGACCAGGCTCAAAGGTCCTCTTACCGGGTGACCATACAGCAGCTCAAAGGGGCTGAACCCTAAGGACTTCTGAGGCACCTCACGGTAAGCAAACAACAGGCATGGCAAGAGGACGTCCCACTTACACCTCATAGGTTCCTCAAGACCCATAATCATGCCCTTAAGGGTCCGGTTGAATCTCTCAACCAGCCCATTACCTTGGGGGTGGTAAGGAGTGGTGAACTTATAGGTAACACCACACTCCTTCCACAGGGACTTCATATAATTAGATATGAAGTTGGTACCACGGTCGGACACCACCTCTCGGGGAACCCCACACGGGAAAACCCCCATCAGTGCACGTCCCACCACGGGGGCCATCACTGTCCTGAGAGGGATGGCTTCCGGGTACCGGGTAGCATGGTCCACCAAGACCAGGATAAACCTGTTGCCCATGGCTGTCTTGGGGTCCAGTGGCCCCACAATGTCAATGCCCACCCGTTCAAAGGGGGTACTGACTACAGGGAAAGGTTGGAGAGGAGCCTTGTGCTTCCTTCCACTTTTCCCACTTGCCTGGCAAGTTTGGCAGGTCCTCCAATGAGTATCTGAACTCTTGCACATCTGGGGCCAATGAAAATGGGAAACAAGCCTTTCAAAGGTCTTGTTCTGCCCCAGATGTCCAGCTAAAGGAACGTCATGAGCCAAACCCAGTAGGAAGGCTCTGAAGCGCTGGGGTACCACCAGCACACGGGCTGACCCAGGCTCAGCAACCTTAGGCTCGCTATACAGGAGGTCGTTCTCCCAGTAGATCCAATGTGATCCAGACTGATCACCTGCTGCCTGGTTGTGGCCTGTTGCCTCAAACCCTCAAGAGAAGGGCACTTCCTTTGCTCCTCACAAAATTCCTCCCTGGAGGGACCTCCTTCTTGCTGCCAATGGGTCAGCTCAGGCAGGTCTCCCAGTTCAACAACTTGTTCCCCCGTAGGTTCCAGGGCATCCCCCTCAAGGTCTGCCTCCTCCTGGACCGTGGGAACTATGGGGGCTGGTTTCCCGCACCCCCTACCTCTTCTCTTTAAGGCAGGGGTCTGGGCCATATTTTCAGGCTCCAGAACCTCTTGATCCCCCTTACTGGCCGCCATGGACCGAGTGGTTACACACGCCCACTCAGGCAGACCCAACATCTCTAAATGAGACCTTCTCTCCACCTTAGCCCAAGGGGAGTCCTCTAAATCATTGCCCAACAGACAATCAACAGGCATGGCTGGCCTCACAGCAACTTGGAGAGTACCTGAGACCCCCCCACTCAAAGGGAACTTGAGCCACCTCACACTGGCTCTGTGAGTTGTCTGCAGCAACAACAGGGAAGAATGCATGGGGGACAACCTGCTCTTTGGACACCAACCGACAACTGACAGCTGTCACACTTGCACCGGTGTCTCTTACAGCTTCCACCCTATGGCCATTGATGGTCACCCACTGCCTGTACTTTTTAGTGTTATCAGGCAGCTGAGTTTTAGGGACCATCTCAAAGTCTCCTAATGAGACAAGGGACATCTCTGCGGGATCCCACCCACCTTGGGCACCCATCTCCTCCCCCCCCCCAGGGCTACACTGGCAATCTGTCGGGGTGGTGCACGGGGTGGTGCTTTGGGATCTCTCATGGGACATTGAGGATCATACCAACGGTGGCCCAATTGACCACACGTAAAACATTTACAGGGGCCCCTCTGAACAGGTTTACCTGTCGGTGCCTCTTGCTTCTTCTCAGGGGGAGGCTGGGAACCCTTCCCTTGGTTCCCTTGGGAATTACTTTGGGGCCCTTTTTGGAACTCCCTCTGTTTATCCTTGTCCCCCCCACTCTTCTGCTGGGGACCCTGCCCACCTTTGGCGGAGTCTCCCACATGACCCTTGTGGACCCGGGTGTTTACCCAGCGGTCCGCATCCTCAGCAAGTTTCCTAGGGTTAGTGAACTTGCTATCAATAAGGTGCTGGCGTAGCTCTGGAAAACAGTTAGCAGACAAGTGCTCCCATGCAAACAAATCATAGAGCTTCAAAAGTATCTACTTGGCTACCCTTCACCCAACCATCCATAGCTCTGCAAAAGAAAGACTGATATTCCACCCAGATAGTTGCTTCCAGTTTCTTACAATTTCTGAACCTCTGTCTATAGAGTTCTGGGGTCAAACCATACCTTGTCATCAGGGCTTCCTTCATATGGGCATAAGACATCCTATTCTCACTTGGCAGGTTTAACAAGGTATCCCTCCCATCACTCACAAAGCGGCCCCACAACCCTGCTCCCCAATCCTTCTCAGGGACCCGGTGGGCCAACATTGCTATCTCATAGGCTGCAAACCACTGCCCAATATCTTCCTGTCTGTGAAACTCTTTGATGACATCTTTGGGAATATAAACTTTTCCTTCTGCAGGCACAGATGGTGTGCTGCCACCAGAGGGGTTGATTCCTAAGCACTGCGCTTTCAGCTCCAACTCCCTCAACATTCTCTCATGTTCCAACCTCATTTCCTCTCTTTCCATGGTCACCCTGCTATTTTCTAATTCCCTCTGACCCTCCATTTTGAGCCTTGCCATCTCCAGCTTGTGCACCCTATTTCTCTCCCTGTCCTCCAACTCTCTTTGGGACAGGCCTTTGGAAGAGACACTACTGCCAGGCGGGGACTGTGCCCCTGCCCTGACTGGAACAAATGAACTATCCATGTGCCCCTCTGCATCCCCAACTGGCTCCACCACCAGTCCAGGGTCATTTCTTGCTTCTACCCAGGCCCTCAGCGCCTTTTGGTACTCCTCCTTCTTGGAGATACCTTGGGTAGCAACTTTCAATTTTTTGCAAAGGTGCTTGAGCTGTTTCAAATTGTAGGTTTCCACCCTTTCTTCCTCCAGCTCCAGATCCATAGAGCCAACAGATGCTGGTCTGCTCATGGCAGTAAGACGTGGCAGTTCTCAGGAAAAAACAACAGTCCAAGGAAAAAAATTTCACCAAAAAGGTATGTGGTTGCGTTTGGTCTGCACTGACTAGTAGTGTACACCAATCACTGTATATGAGTTACAAATGCAAAGTTCAAATCCTCACCGCTGATCACCAATGTTAGAACTGGGGGTCTCTAGTTGGCAATGGTATACACCTTTGTCCAAATAGGGACCCTTGCTTCTAAGTCAGGGAAAGGGGATTACACACCTGGATAACCCCTGCTCACCCCCTTGGTAGCTTGGCACGAGCAGGCAGGCTTATCTAAGAGGCAGTGTGTTAAGCATTTGTGAACACATACAGTAATACAGTGAAAACACTACAGATGGACACCATACAGGTTTTATAAAAATAAGTATTCTTTATATAGACTTATCACAAGACCACAAACGACAAAAATCCACAATACTGTACTGAAAATACTCTTAAAAGATGGTGAAGTTACTTAGTTCAAGTTGATGATAAATGCGACAAAGTTCTCACAAAAGTACCTGGATGCGTAACGCAAAACAAACAAAAGGTTCGCAGGGATGGAGATGAGTCGGTTCCTTGCTTCGGGGGAGACGATGCGTCGCGCCTCAATGCTTGCGCAGAGTAGGGGATGCGTCTTGATCCTTACCGGAGAGGAGGTGATGCGTAGGTTCTCGTGCTGCGTTCCGGTTGCGATGCGCAAGATGGTGCCTCGATGCGATGCGATGATCCGGTGCGATGCGATAAGATGGCGCCCTTGATGCGACGATGTGAAGACGATGCGTGCACGCCGAAGGCCGCGCGGCGAACTCTGTACCCTTGGAGCCGCGACAGGCCCTGCGACGCGCTTCTCCGGTGATGCGACAGCGACCCTTGCGGTGGCGACACGCTTCTCCGGTGATGCGACACTCAGTGGCGGTTGACGAAGACACGCTTCTCTGGTGATGCGGAAGCAGCCTCTGTGGCGGCGACACGCTTCTCCAGCGATGCGACGGCAACAGCTACGATGGCGACATGCTTCTTCTCGTTGCGTCGCACTTCCAGCTCCCAGCGACACGCAGGTCTCAGCAGACAGAATCCCCAGCAAGGGAATTCAGGAGGGAGCTGGTGGTGAAGTCTTTGGCCCTGAGACTTCAGCAGGAGGCAAGCACAAATTCAAGCCCTTGGAGTAATATTCTGCAAGATGATGAAAGTTCTTTAAAAGTTCCTTCTCCTTTCCTTGGCAATGAAGAAACCACTGCAGGTCAACCCAGCAAACAGCACACTTGGCAGAGGGGCAGTCCAACTCCTGCAGCTTCCTTGGTTCTTCTCCTTGGCGAAAGGGTCGTCTTGTTGTTCCAGAAGTGATCTAAAGTTCTTGGGTCTGGGTCCCAATATTTATACTATTTTTCTCTTTGTTCTCTGAAGGCAGAGAGGCCTTTGCCTAGTGAAAACCAGTTATGGTCAGTCTTGGAGCACTTTGTTGACAAGACTCCTTCTTTCCTTTCACAGTGTAGGCCAGGGACATCAGACACACCACAGGAGGTGGAGTCAGAATTGTGGAGGGAAGGCACAGCCCTATTCAGGTCCCAGGTGCAACTCCTCCCTCCTATCTGCATGCAGATCTCTCTATTCAGCCCTGTGCTGACTCACCCTGTCTCCTGGCAGCCCCCAGCCCCTGTCACTCATACTCCAGACAAGGAATACACAACCTAGCAGAGGCAGGCTTGGATAGTTAGGCAAGAAAATACCCACTTCCTAAAAGTGGTATTTTCAAACACAGAATGTTAAAACCAACTTCACTAAAAGATGTATTTTATCATTCTGATTTCAGGCATACTAAACTTGAATTTCTACCTGGTTCCCTGAGTCAGTTAGGATTATAAAATGTAATAATCTAACTGCCCATTCTGGCCTATGGGGAACAGGTAGCCTTGCAATAGTGAAAAACGAAAATGGCTGTAATTCACTATTAGGACATGCCACACACATCAGGGCAGGTCCTACCTTTTACTTACAATGCACCCTGCCCTAGGGCCTACCTTAGCGGTGACTAATATGCAGAAAAGGGAAGGTTTAAGGACTGGTAAGTGGGTGCACCTACCAAGTCGACATGGTAGTCAGACTGCACACAGGCTCTGCAATGGCAGGCCTGAGACACACTTTACAAGCTGCTTCTGTGGGTGGCACAACCAGTGCTGCAAGCCCACCAGCAGCATTTGATTTACAAGCCCTGGGTACACCTGGTGCACTATACTAGGGTCTGACAAGTAAATCAAATGATCCAATCATGGAGTCATTAATCAATGCATCAATTTAACATAGGGAGCACTTGCACTGTGGCACTGAATAGCAGTGGCATGGTGCCCAAAGCACCTAAAACCAGCAAACAGATCAAAAACAGAGGAGGCAATCAGAAAAAAATGGAAGGGAGACTCACGCCAATGATACCAGGTCTAACAGTGAGCAAAAAAAAGATGGATTTAGGCCCAGATCTCTGTACTGGGGTGAATGTATGACATTGTTCTGCATTCTGTCCATCAATAGTTCTTTTTGCATTTGTCACCCTGAGTGGGACGGGTATGCACAGACCTAGGTCCCGTGCTCTCCATGCCACTGGAGTCAAGCTATCATGGCTGATGAGGGGTAAAACCCCGAAACCGGTCCTAGGATGCTTGTTTCCAGTCCAGGGATGACCAGGCCTGGCAGTTCGGGCTGGACTGTTCCCATTGGGCACAGGGTCAAGACTGATTTGCATATGGCTGGGTCCAAACTGGAATGGCATGGTGAGCAAAAAACCGATGGATTTAGGCCCAGATCTCTGTACTGGGCTGAATGTATGTCATTGTTCTGCATTCTGTCCATCAATTGTTCTTTTTGCATTTGTCACCCTGATTTGGACGGGAATGCCCAGACGTGGGGCCCGTGCTCTCCATGCCACTGGAGTCAAGCTATCCTGGCTGATGAGGGGTGAAACCCCGAAACCGGTCCTAGGATGCTTGTTTCCAGTCCAGGGATAACCTGGCCTGGCAGTTCGGGCTGGACTGTTCCCATTGGGCGCAGGGTCAAGACTGATTTGCATATTTCTGGGTTCAAACTGGAATGGCATGGTGAGCAAAAAAACGATGGATTTAGGCCCAGATCTCTGTACTGGGGTGAATGTATGACATTGTTCTGCATTCTGTCCATCAATTGTTCTTTTTGAATTTGTCACCCCCGAGTGGGACGGGTATGCCCATACGTGGGTCCCGTGCTCTCCATGCCACTGGAGTCAAGCTATCCTGGCTGATGAAGGGTGAAACCCCGAAACCAGTCCTAGGATGCTTGTTTCCAGTCCAGGGATGACCTGGCCTGGCAGTTCGGGCTGGACTGTTCCCATTGGGCGCAGGGTCAAGACTGATTTGCATATGGCTGGGTCCAAACTGGAATGGCGAGCAAAAAAACAATGGGTTTAGGCCCAGATCTCTGTACTGGGGTGAATATATGAGATTGTTCTGCATTCTGTCCATCAATTGTTCTTTTTGCATTTGTCACCCCGAGTGGGACGGGTATGCCCAGACGTGGATCCCGTGCTCTCCATGACACTGGAGTCAAGCTATCCTGGCTGATGAGGGGTGAAACCCTGAAACCGGTCCTAGGATGCTTGTTTCCAGTCCAGGGATGACCTGGTCTGGCAGTTCGGGCTGGACTGTTCCCATTGGGCGCAGGGTCAAGACTGATTTGCATATGTCTGGGTCCAAACTGGAATGGCATGGTGAGCAAAACAATGATGGATTTAGTCCCAGATCTCTGTACTGGGCTGAATGTATGACATTGTTCTGCATTCTGTCCATCAATTGTTCTTTTTGCATTTGTCACCCCGATTGGGACGGGTATGCCCAGACGTGGGTCCTGTGCTCTCCATGCCACTGGAGTCAAGCTATCCTGGCTGATGAGGGGTAAAACCCCAAAACCGGTCCTAGGATGCTTGTTTCCAGTCCAGGGATAACCTGGCCTGGCAGTTCGGGCTGGACTGTTCCCATTGGACGCAGGGTCAAGACTGATTTGCATATGGCCATGTCTGAACTGGGGTGGTGGAGTGAGCTAAAGAATGATGATGGATTAAACCCAGATCAGTTGACTGGGGGTGAGTGTTTGATTGGCTCAAACGTTCCGTCCATCATCCCTTTTTGTATCGCTTTGTTCGCCCTAAGTTGGCGGGGGTATGCCCAGACGTGGGTCCCTTGCTCACTTTGCCACTGGATTCAAGCAAGCCTGGCTGATGACGGCTGGAATGCCAGAAACCGGTCCTAGGATGCTTGTTTCCGGTCCAGGGAAGACATGGCTTGGCAGTTCGGGCTGGACTGTTCCCATGAGGCACAGGGTCAGACTGATTTGCATATGGCCATATCTGAACTGGGGTGGTGGAGTGAGCTAAAGAATGATGATGGATTAAACCCATATCAGTTGACTGGGGGTGAGTGTTTGATTGGCTCAAACGTTCCGTCCATCATCCCTTTTTGTATCGCTTTGTTCGCCCTAAGTTGGCGGGGGTATGCCCAGACGTGGGTCCCTTGCTCACTTTGCCACTGGATTCAAGCAAGCCTGGCTGATGACAGCTGAAATGCCAGAAACCGGTCCTAGGATGCTTGTTTCCGGTCCAGGGAAGACATGGCTTGGCAGTTCGGGCTGGACTGTTCCCATGAGGCACAGGGTCAGACTGATTTGCATATGGCCATGTCTGAACTGGGGTGGTGGAGTGAGCTAAAGAATGATGATGGATTAAACCCAGATCAGTTGACTGGGGGTGAGTGTTTGATTGGCTCAAACGTTCCGTCCATCATCCCTTTTGTATCGCTTTGTTCGCCCTAAGTTGGCAGGGGTATGCCCAGACGTGGGTCCCTTGCTCACTTTGCCACTGGATTCAAGCAAGCCTGGCTGATGACGGCTGGAATGCCAGAAACCGGTCCTAGGATGCTTGTTTCCGGTCCAGGGAAGACATGGCTTGGCAGTTCGGGCTGGACGGAACGTTTGAGCCAATCAAACACTCACCCCCAGTCAACTGATCTGGGTTTAATCCATCATCATTCTTTAGCTCACTCCACCACCCCAGTTCAGACATGGCCATATGCAAATCAGTCTGACCCTGTGCCTCATGGGAACAGTCCAGCCCGAACTGCCAAGCCATGTCTTCCCTGGACCGGAAACAAGCATCCTAGGACCGGTTTCTGGCATTCCAGCCGTCATCAGCCAGGCTTGCTTGAATCCAGTGGCAAAGTGAGCAAGGGACCCACGTCTGGGCATACCCCCGCCAACTTAGGGCGAACAAAGCGATACAAAAAGGGATGATGGACGGAACGTTTGAGCCAATCAAACACTCATCCCCTTTTGTATCGCTTTGTAATATTTTACAAGCATATCTTCCCATAGGGATAAGATGGAAAAATGGAGTTTGGTATCCCTGAACTCAGAATTTAATAACCCATCTTTTAGTAATGATGGTTTTTGAATTGTGTGTTTGAAAATGCTGCTTTTAGAAAGTGGCTATTTTCTTGTTCAACCATCCTGTATGCCTCTGCCTGTTTGTGGATTGACTGTCTGGTTTTGGTGTGACAGAGACATAGGATGTGTATTCCCTGTAGACAGCCTCTGGGGGTGGGGGTTGAGGTGTGCCTGGCCCCTCCTGGATGACTCAGCCCTGAGCTGAATAGACTCTGGCTGCATATAGAGTGGTGGCAGGAGATTTACCTTACACCTGAATGGAGCCTGTCTCCCTTGCACAATGCTGTCTCCACCTCCTGTGGTCAAGCTGCACCAGTGAAGGCAGAACTGGTTTGAACTGAGCTCAGAGCCCCTTACACAAAGAGAACATAGACATTTTGGAGTATAAGTATCAGACCCAAAACCCCAGAACTTTAGATCATTCCTGGAATTCAAGAGGAACCTTTGCCAAGGAGAAGAGCTGGAGAGACTGAAGGAGAAGTACTGCCCCTTTGCTGTGGGCTGTGTGGGGTTGGCGTGCAGTTGCTGTTTCTGCCAAGGAAAGGAGAAGAACTTTGCTGTGTTCCCTGCTTGAAGGAGATCTCCAAGGGCCTGTGTGTGCTGGCCTCCTGTTCTGAAGTCTCAGGGACACAAAGATTTCACCCTCAGCTCTCCTGAACTCTGCTTCTGTGAGTTATGACCTGCCAAGAGGTGCATGTGCCAGTTTTGGACCTCTGGAAGTTGTTGCTGCTGTTTGGGAGCTGGAAGAAAGAAGAAACTTGAAGAACTGCAAAAATCGATGCATCGCTCTTTTTGCGGCTGTTTTGCTGACGCATCTCCACGGCGCAAGAAGAATTTCCACACATCGCCGCGCCGCTGCCAAAACCGACGCAGCGCCTGTCGCCGTTGCAAGAATCGACGCATCGAGAGATCACGGCTGAAGAAAACCGAAGCAGTGCCGCTCGACGCCCCCACATCGACCACCGACGCATCCCGGATTTCCATGCATTGTACCTGTGTGGCAAGTCTTCCCGACGCATCGCCCGCGGACCAGAATAGTCTCGGATTCGACACATCACTTCCCTCTACAGACCAGATTTGACACATCACTTCTCCTGCGTGCAGCAGAACTGTGGTAGCGCCTCCCCAAGGTCTCAGGAACTGACGCATCGCTTTGTGTTTCTGATGCTTCCCACCTCTGCGGCTGTTTGGCCTTGTGAATTTTAACGCATCTTCTGGTACTTTGTGTAAAAGTCACGCATCCATAGTTTTCTATGGTAGAAGTTCTTGAAACCTTTTGAAAGTCATATTTTTAATTGTGTATGTTGGATTTTTGTCGTTTTGGTCTTGTTGAGTTTAGATAAAGATACTTTATTTTTCTAAACAGGTGAAGTGTCCTTTTGTGGTGTTTTCACTGTGTTACTGTGTGTGTTGGTACAAATACCTACACATTGCCTTTGGGATAAGCCTGTCTGCTCATGCCAAGCTACCGAGGGGGTGAGCAGGGGTTATCTAAAGTGTGTATCCCCCTTACCCTGACTAGAAGCAAGGGTTTCTATTTGGACAAAGGTACCTACCTCTGCCAACTAGAGACCCCCATTTCTAACACAACTGAAGAAGCGTGATGCATCCGCATCTGTTTCCGACGCTGCTGTGCGAGAAGAATTTCCACGCATCACTGCCGTGCCTCTGACAAAACCGACGCAGTGCCTGCCCGCGGCTGAACAAACCGCCGCACTCCGAGTCCCGTGCACAGCTCTCCGAAGTCCGAGATCACCGCACCAACTCCGACGCAGGCCCTGCTGTGCAGCCGCAAGGACCGACGCATCGTGGGACTGCGGCAGGAGAAATCAATGCAGCACCCGCATCGAGGTCTGTCGCATCCCGAATCTCCACGCATCATCCCAGAGCACCAAGTCTGCAACAACGCTAAGGTCGCAGTAAGAAACTGAAGTATCACCTCCCCACGCAGTAAGAAACTCACGTATGACCTCCTCTCCGGTAAGGAACCGACGCATCACCTCCCCTGCGCAACAGTAAGGAACCAATGCATCACCTTCCCTGCAGCTGTTTTTGCTTATGGTTTTGACGCATCCAAGGTACTTCGTGTTGAAAGTGTCACATCCATACTTTAATATGGACAGAACTGTAAGTTTGCATATTTTTCTAAACTGGTGTGGTGTCCATTTGTAGTGTTTTCACTGTGTTACTGTATGCATGCACAGATGCTTTACACACAGCCTCTGAGATAAGCCTGTGTGCTTGTGCCAAGCTACCAAGAGGGTGAGCAGGGGTTATTTTAGAAGTGTATCCCCCTTGCCCTGACTAGAAAGAAGGGTCCCATCTTGGACAAAGGTAACTAACTCTGTCAACAAGAGACCCCCATTTCTAACAATGAAGCATAGAAATATTGATGGGTGGGTATATGAAAGTATATGTGAAAGTGAAAGGAGAGATGGGTGGAGGGAGGGATGAAAGGATGAATGGATGGACAGATGAATGGATGAATAGATAGAAGGATCAAATGATGGCTAGATAGATCTATGGAAGGAGAAAACGAGTGAAGGCGTGCTTCATCAGGAGGGTTGCGTTTGGTTGCTTTGCTTGCTTGTGTGTGATTAAAGGTGTGGTTCAAGTGAGGGTTACTTTGATTTTGCTGCTAATCCCTTACCTGAATGGCATTTTGCTATTCTATAGTCAGTGCCAGTAAATACTGCTTCAGTTACTCTAAGTACCAAACATTTACATGTTGTACTGGCAAGTGTGAGAAAACTTTGCTCCAGTGAATTTCAGGTGGGAAACTGTGCATCCTAAGGAAAGGACAATAACGCAGCACTTTAAAAGTATTTTCTAATGGAAAAAATCAACACCTAAACTCATCACCAAACTCACAGAAGTGGAAGAAACACTGCATGAGACCACGGTAATCATGCATTCAAAGCAGTTTGCATTTATGTCCACACCCAACTGTGGCCCCCTGTGCTCATTATTTGAAACTGGCCTCTACCATCATCAGCAACTCTAGAGCAAATGACTTCACCTCACCTGTAATCAGAAATTAGTGGTGGAAATCAAGAGACATTTCTAGTGTCCCTGAGCTCACATCAAAGGTTATGGAGGAGTCTTATTGGTGTGCATTTGATGATTCATCTGTCAGTCACTGCCCCTTAGCATCTAGCTTGCCCTAGCTACTCATCCCATCCCAGTGATAGAACTCCTTTGGCTAAACCTATCATTTGCTGCAGCGCCCAATCTACAGTGGCTATCGTGTTCAGAAGGCCCAAAAGCATTCCCCATTGGGCAGCCAACCACAAGTCTTTCCCATAGTTGGGGCTATTCCTCTTAAGGGGCTTCTCACCTTAACCACAACATCCTTCTCATGGACTTTGAATTGAGGGTGGACATCTTTCTTACTACTGGATGGTAGATGCTGCACATTGCAGGTTGCCTTTACCCATGGGAGAGCTCTTCCAGGGGTAGAATGTCACACTGGAGCACTCCAAGGAGTTCCTATTCAACTTTCAGGTAGACTTAATTTACCATGTGAATGCCTTATGTAAATGAGATGTCTAATAATATAATGTAATTAATACAATTTCTAATATTAGGGGTGTCATTTGGTGATACAATGCTGGTGGCGGTGGATCAGTATACACCACCAGGAATGAGGCCAGGAGTGCTCACCTTATTCTAACATCCCGCACTAGAGTACAAAGGTGGGTCTCCCAGAGACCCTCTTGAGCAGGAAGGCAGCGTTGTGATTGGACAGGGGATCCTGGGAGACTGGAATCTTCCTGTTACGGCATGGGGGAGACGAAGCAGAGGCAGCAGCAGCCGGCGGCACCCATGTAAGTCAGTTTAATTTTATTTTTTGTATTCCCCTCTGCTGTTCCCCTTCCCGCCCCGCCACCCACGCTTAGTAGCAGCCGCTACTGGGATGAACACTCGTCTCCGCCAATCTGGTGTGAGATGTGCTAGTGGGGTGCAGGGCAGAAATTGTCAGATAGGTTAAGAAATGGTTCACTTAGGCCTCTTAATCTCAAAGAGAGCCCTTCTGAATGGTAAATATTTCTCAATAAGGGCCTTCAGCACCACCATTTCTGTTTCTCAACACCGTCCAAACTAGCTTACAACAAAACACACACATTTTTACTATATCACTTATTTGTAGGGTTGACTGGAATATACATTACACTAATAGCAGTAATAATTACATATTGATAGCTTGTAATTGGGAAATCAAAGGCATAAAGTACTGTAATTTGTATTTTTGTACCATGAGTGCAGCATCTGCCATGCACAATCTTTAGTTTCATATCAGACAAGACTATTACAAATAAATCTGTTGCAGAGGAGGCCAAGCGTCTTTTCAGGAGCCTCCGTGTGTCTTCCTTGTATTTCTAAGGTGTACTCTACATAGCTCTGCAGGCGACGGTGGATTGTGGGGAGTGCCTGTGGACCCCACTAATGCATAACCAATTGCATCTGCACCTTCCAAATTGTGGCATTGAAACAGGGGAGAGCACCTCTCTGCAGAAGACTCACACTAACTCTTCGCACACTGCATGATAACGCCCTGCGAACCTTGTGGACTGCAGTGTATGCTTCGCGCCCCCATGAGTCCCATGATTGCGAGTGAGGGGAAGACGCGTGGCACCACATAGACCCTGGTGCAGAGAGCACAATCGTTCCTTTACTGCCTACCTGTGACTCCTTGCAATCTTGTCCTTGTTGCTACTGGAGGCGATCACTGTTTGCTACGTGGGACCTAGATCGAGCCTACAGGAGGGAGGAGAACAATGGGCCGCACTGACGGTAAGCAGCCGAAACTGCAATTCTCAGCACGGAAACAGCCCCCCAGCGATGATGCTGAAGCGCAACTTGTTTAAAATCATTGGAACTGCCTCACCCCAAGATGACTGCCACAGTGTTCCCTACCACGTCGTGCTACTCCTCTGAGAAAAAAACGGACTTTGTCCAGACCTCGAACACATCCCCCATCCGGCCTACCCTTCAGTATACCAAATCTGTGAACCTGCCTCTGACCGTGGAGACCTAGCTTTTTGGCCGATGCCCGGTGGAGCTACTTGATAGCTATAGAGGAGATGGGCTGTGGGCTACCCCTTCGGCCGTCATCTACCCAGCCGGACATTGGGCAGACCTTACTTCGTCTCTCTGTCGTACTCTCCCTCATACCCCTTTACTCCACCCACTTTCTTCTTTATGCTCTGTTTATCCCTCCTCTTTGCTCTCTAATTATTTTCTCATTGAGACCTAGCCGCTTGACTGATGCCCGGTGGAGCTACCTGATAGCTAAAGAGGAGATGGGCTGTGGACTTCCCCCTCGGCCGTCGCTTACCCAGCCGGACTTTGGGCCAACTCTCCTTCGTCTCTCCATCCATCCTATCTCCATCCTTTCTCCCTCCTACACCTTACCCCACCTCCTTACCCTTCTAAGCTCCATTTATTACATCTTCCGACGCTCTTGAAATGTTTTCTTGTAACTGATGTAACTTGTAACTGATGTAATTTTGTAATTTTGTGGAACCTTATGTAAAGCGCTCTGATACCTCCGGGTCTAGCCAGCGCTATATAAAACTCAAATAAATAAATAAATTAAATAAATAAATAGGGCTTTAGTGTTGGTTCAATGTTCTTTGTGTGTTTTTTGTGTTGGGGCATTACTTACTCTGCCCCCCTCATTCACCTTACATGTGCCTGACAGCCAATGCATATGCTTTGAAACCACCGACATCATAGTCAGTCACTGCAGCTTAATCGCACATCCAGGTTGATTTTATTTCCAAAATTATTTTCTTTTACCCCATTCCAAGTTTACAAAATAACAAAAGTTCATTTCTGTATTGAAAGCACCTTAAGGAACTACAGGCGCTCCAAGGCGGAGCGAGCCAGGATCCGTGGTCCGTTTTAACCATTTTCAGTTCAAAAAGGTTTCATGCATAGGTTAACACATTGTACACTGATCCAATGCCCACTCTCCGTGGAGTTTAAACATTGAATTAAATCACTGTTTATTTACACTTACACGTCCTATGCACATCAAAGTTAATCGATCTTTCCATATAGTTCGCTTTAAGCTTTAGAAAAGATACTTTCACTTTAG
Source organism: Calotriton arnoldi (assembly GCA_963921515.1). Taxonomy (NCBI): domain Eukaryota; kingdom Metazoa; phylum Chordata; class Amphibia; order Caudata; family Salamandridae; genus Calotriton; species Calotriton arnoldi. The sequence goes on from CAWUFW010011188.1 coordinate 320,746, forward strand.
GTTGTCATGAAGTGATATGTTGTATAAGATCTGAAAGTCTCAACTTAATATTATGCATTTATAGGATATATTTTCCCAGTATTATTCAAATTAGCACATATGCTCCTATTTATGTATGGCCTATTGAAAGCTTCAGCTTTGTCACTAGCCTCAATTATTCAAAAAAGTCTTGTAAAGAAAAAATCCACAGAGATATCCATACAAAGATGGTCTTTGGGTCGGCTGTCTTCATTCATGGGTCTGTTTAAGTGTCATCCTCATGTTGTTTCCACCCACCGAATAATACATCATGGAACAATGGAATAACACACTTCAGCTATTGACACTTTTATATTGTGACAAAATTTGACTAGTCACATGCAAACATCTGTCTAAAAAATGCACCACAGTGCCAGGACCCATTGTCAAATATGCTATTTTTTCAATTTTTCCACAATATTTGTGCTTCTTCAAATCTTTTGTCATCATTTTGTTTAAATATTATTATAAGGTTAAGATAATTTACAGTTGATGGTGCTTTTTTTACACCATTAAGAATCATCATTTCCTATGATGCGCATCAAAACTTAGGGCGAGAAAGCAAAAGACACACATATGATGGATTTAACCCAGATCTGCTGACAGGGGAGAATGTTTGATTTGCTCTGCATTACGTCCATCATCTGTGTGTCTTTTACTTTAAAATTTGGCATTTTTCTGCCCTTCGGCCTTTTGCGCCTGTAGCTTAGTGTAACTGACAGACTTTGTGAATTCCTCCTAGACAGTCACACAATAGAGGGAGCAGGTGTGTCTCAATGGGCCTTCTGCTGGCAGGATGAGGGGGGAGCTTAGCACAGCCCGACTTGCAACTGAATAGGGAGTGCTGTTCCTTCACACAAAGGGCCTAACAGTTACCCATTGTCAGTGTAACCAGCCTGGAACCAGGGCAAGGGAGTCAGGAAACTCCATCCACTTCAAAGGCACTCTCTAGAAGCTCCTCCCACCTTCCAGAAGGAAGGTACCAGGGTATAAAATAGGAGCCTCAGACAACAACTCTTCAGTCAACTTCTGGTCCTGTGGATAGTCTGCCAGGAAAAAGGACTGCTGTGCTGCTGAAAGTGCTGCCACTCTGCTGTACTGCTGCCTTGCTGAATTGCTACCCTTCTGCCCTGCTACCTTCTTGCCTGGAGAAGAAGGACTGGACCTGTAACCTAAATCCAGGATCAGCAGAGTAGCTCCAGAGTGCTATTTTGCTGGCCTCCTTATCTGAGCACCAGGAACTCAAAAGGCTTCCTTCATCTTGGACCCATCCCTGAGCCCAGCCTGAGTGAGTCCTGACCCTCGAAGGGGGTGCCTCCACCAGTCCTGAACCCTTGGAAGTGTTTCTGAAGTTGACTAGATAGCCAAAATCCAAAAGTGGGAACTTTGAAAATTGTTGGCTGAAAACTGCACTAAGAACCAGGAGGAGACTGGGCCCAACCTAATCACACATCCACCAAAGGTGCACCGCCGGTTGCATTGATTTTGTGGATTCTCCTGCAACGTTCTTCTCCGCAGCAGCAAAACCTTTTCAGTGGTCCTTTCGACAAAGGGGCATCCGGCCTCATGGAACTGTCTTTGGCTGAAGCCCTCTTCCTCGTCTCACTGGAGATTTTCGACTTCCATTTCAGAGAATAAGTCCAAACGTAGAAATCATCACCGCTGCTTCGACCCAAGGCTATCCGACGATGATACTCCCTCCTCGGACACATTCGGCAGCCTTAACCCGCTGAACATTACCTTCTAAGAAAAGTTTTCTCAGAAATTCTTCTAATTCTGAAGGTAAGTGTTGACCAGGCGCCAATCCACTTCTTGTTTCTAAACCACTCTTCATCGCTTTCAGCCATATTTTTGACTTCGCCCTGGTCTCGCACAACTAGATGTCCATGGTTGGTGCTTTGATCTTTTAGGCGCTAGTTTTTACTAAAAACGACAAATTCATAACCCCGGTTCTACTGATTGGAATTTTGACGTTTTGGTGTCAAATAATTCATTAAAGTTTACTCTATTTTTCTAAATTGGTTTGGGATTTTTCTTATGTTGTGTTTTCCCCTTATTACTGTTTGTGTATTGCATAAATGCTTTACACATTGCCTCTAAGTTAAGCCTGACTGCTTTTTGTGCCAGGCTACCATGGGTCAATCACATGTTAATTTTGTGACTTTTGTGGTTCACCCTGTAAGGGATTGTGGCTGTTGCTGACCAGGGCTCACACCCCAGTCAACCAACAACCCAATTTCTCACACTCTTAAAGTTCAATCAACTGTCCACATGGGTAGGTCCAGCTCTGGGAATAAGCCCACTGGTGGGGGCATGACAGCGGGGATAGAGTAAGCCTGGGTGGTGAACTCCGCACTGCTCGCGAAGTTTGCAGACTTTTCTGCACTCCGCGTTACGCGGAGCTCGCGGAGTTCCGAAAAACTCCGCTCCGGGTAGTGGAGCAGAGTTTTTTTCCTCGCTCGTGCTCATCAACATCAAGTTGGTGAGCGAAAGCATGGAAAATCAACTTCACGGTGAGATTTCTCAATGCGGCCGTCGCATTCCTCATTGCAAGTGGTCGCGTATGCTCGCGACCGCTTGCGTTGAGAAACCACCCGTTCGCATTGAGAAAGCTGCTGCTGGAGTAAAAAATCTACTCGAGCGGGCAGAAAGGAAGCAGTGCCCGCTTGCGCTGTGCATGGTGCTGTTCACGATGATTGCACAGTGCGGACAAAAACCCGGCACTGAAAATCACTGCGAACAGCAATTATCTAATGCACTCTGCCGCTTGCGGAGCTCTGCGTAGCGTGCAGAGTTTTTTTTGCACTTCGCGGAACTCCGCCCAGGCTTAGGATAGAGGTGCAGAGAACTATTGAGACTGGTGGAGAATGGAGGTGACACTGATGGAGCAAGGACTCGTAAATGAGACTTGCTCGGAAGCAATCCTTTCGTTTGAACTCACTAACGAATTACTAACAACGTGTTTGTAATTAATAATTGCATTTAGAACAAGACACGAGGGACAAGGAAGCTTGCCTATGTGTTTACTAACGGCAATAACAGGAACGAAGGACTAAGAACGCACTTTAACAAGGGATCTTTACTGCGCATGCGTCTACTACATCTACGTAGTATGACGTACTAATGCTTGGAGGGAAAATCTTGCGCCTGCGCAATAAACGATAAAATGGCCGCTTGAAAGCTCACATGCATGGCACCTGCTTAGTTGAAATAGAATATAAGTTTTATACTAACGCAAATGCAGAAAGGGTAATAATAAATGAAGTGGGTTAGAGTAGATGTTGGTGGTGTACAGTGAAACCATTTATTTTTTAAAATAACATTTCTTTTTTTGACTTTATTATTAGTGCGCATTTGGGCCCATTATACTTGTCTGAATCGAGCTGACTGTCTTGACCCTACGCATGCGTACTGGCGAGAAAGTACGAAAAGATGACTAAGGACTTGTCACGCGTCCAAGGCCAGTGAAGATGTGCCCTGGGAATATGACGGTGAAGAGTTCATATGAAGGAGCTTTATTCATCATATCGCAACATTTGTATTAATAAAGTTTGGAGATGTATGGGAAAGGAAGTGGGGTAATAAAGTTTGAGGGGAGGAGTTCTGAAACAATGGTTTAAAGAAATAAGAGAAACCGAATTAGAAATAGGGGTAGAAGATGAAGCAAACTATCATAATGAATCAGACTATAATACGTCTTCTAATGTGTTTATTAAGTTGTTATTTCAATATGTTAGCACCATGGAGATTAATAATTGTTATGTGTGTATGAAGTTACCCTCATCAGTATCAGAATGGATGACGTATCACCATATACCTTTAACGTATGGTGTATCATGTAGTATTTTGTCAAGTTTATTTTATGCTACAGGGAGACTTAAATATTTTTATTCAGATATAAATGTAGTATTTTCTGAGTTGCCTATTAGAAAGAATATGAATCCAGTAGCTAGTAGTAAGAATGCACAGTTTATGGGTGAATTTTTCATAACAATGAGTTCAATAAACTTAGTTCAGGCACGTAGAGATAATCTAACGTACATTAAGAAAAGAAGAAAAAGATTTTTGTGATTTAGTAGAAGAAAGGAGACAGGATTTAATAAAGAAAGCGACTGAACAGAAAACCCATGTACCTCCATGGGTTGGGAAAGAGGGAATCTATGCAAGTGGCAAGGCGCATGCTGCGATGTCCCTGGATTTTAAGAAAAGGGGAAAATTCTGCCTCCATAGATTAAAGACAGATTATAACAATAATTACATTGGTTCCAGTGAATGCGAACACAATTTCCTAATTTTAGGAGGATGGGGACTAAAAGGGGGAACTGATCCTGTGTTTCCAGGAGTCTATTATGTTTGTGGGAGCAATGCCTATTATAGGTTACATGCAAGATGGTACGGGAGCTGCTACTTTGGAATAGTGTTTCCAAAAATGTATCATGTAGATAAAATCAGTGGAACCAATGGAAACTCTAATGGATTAACACGTAGAAGAAGAGCTAGTTTTTCTGAAATTGTAGGAGACATCTTTAGTGCATTGATACCCTCAGTTGGAGTCATTCTGAATTCACAGAAAATTTGTAAGTTATCAACCATAGTTGATCGTCTTTCTACAGACACTGCAGGAGGATTCTTAATGATTAACACAGAAATGGTTGCAATTAGGTCTATGGTTTGACAGAACCGTCTTGCTCTTGATATATTATTAGCAAAAGAAGGTGGAGTCTGTGGCATGTTGAAAATTCAACAATGTTGTACTTATATTCCGGACAAGAGCTGAGAAATTAAAGGATATATTGAAAACATTACAAGAATGCATAAAGACCTGAACCAACTGGAGGTTGACAGTGTATGGGGAAGACTAACAAAAAGTATAACATCAATAGGGAAATGGTTTGCTGATTTTGGGAAGGGTTTCCTAGGTCAAATAATAATACCATTAGTTATGATAATAACAGTAGTGATGATAATAATGATTATATATAAGTGTTGTAGAAGAGGTACGAAAGAGAAAGTACATTTTGAAAGAAAAGGAAAGGGACAGAAACAAAAGAGAAAATATGATGAAATACAGCTTGAAGAAATGAAAGGCAGATTATATAAAAAGGTGAGGGATTTAGAAGGAAACAAATTTGATTGATGAAAATTTGAGAGGAGAAATAGAGAAAACTGAAAAATGTTAAAGTTGGTATCTGGGATGGGATGGGTAATTTTGTGATGGCTTAAGATGCCATCAGAGAGGGGATTGATGAAGCAAGGACTCAGTAAATGAGACTTGCTCAGAAGCAATCCTTTCGTTTTAACTCACTAACGAATTACTAACAACGTGTTTGTAATTAATAATTGCATTTAGAACAAGACACGCAGGACAAGGAAGCTTGCCTATGTGTTTACTAACGGCAATAACATGAACGACGGACTAAGAACGCACTTTAACAAGGGTTCTTTACTGAGCATGCGTCTACTACATCTACGTAATATGATGTACTAATGCTTGGAGGGAAACTCTTGCGCCTGCGCAATAAACGATAAAATGGCCGCTTGAAAGCTCACATGCATGGCACCTGCTTAGTTGAAATAGAATATAAGTTTTATACTAACGCAAATGCAGAAAGGGTAATAATAAATAAAGTGGGTTAGAGTAGAGGTTGATGGTGTACAGTGAAAGCATTTATTTTTGAAAATAACATTTCTTCTTTTGACTTTATTATTAGTGCGCATTTGGGCCCATTATACATGTCTGAATCGAGCTGACTGTCTTGACCCTATGCATGCGTACTGGCGAGAAAGTACGAAAAGATGACTAAGGACTTGTCACGCGTCCAAGGCCAGTGAAGATGTGCCCTGGGAATATGACGGTGAAGAGTCCATATGAAGGAGCTTTATTCATCATATCGCAACATTTGTATTAATAAAGTTTGGAGATGTATGGGAAAGGAAGTGGGGTAATAAAGTTTGAGGGGAGGAGTTCTGAAACAATGGTTTAAAGAAATAAGTGAAATGTAAGCATGGTGTGACGATCATCCCCCTCTTGCCTGTCCAATCAGAGTTAGTAGTCTGTAAAATTGAAACATTAATGGGTGGTACATGACTATAGAAAGGTATAATTGAGGTAGGATAGTTAGTTAGTTAGCGCGATGCTGGGAGTGACTTTTGGCGGAAGCATTGCAGAGCTCGGGATGCTGTCGGTGTTGGGGTGGTGCTGATGCAGTGAGACGCTGATGAAGAAAATCGAATGCAGAACCATCTACTTAATTTAATTGGGTTAGAAAGAAGATCGCGGAAGAACCACGAGGAGGAAGAGAGTGTCAGAGAGGGTTGCAATGCAGTCGTCGGTATGTAGAGAGGTGAAGTATCCTGTCCTGATTTCCTGTCCTGAAGTCTTTGTCTCCTGATCTATCCTGGGGGACCCTTACCAGCCCTTTGGCCAGAGGGTTTGGTCTTCACACCATTCTTGGTAATTATAAAATTCATCGTATTGATAGATGCTCTTCTCTCTCTGTCCTCTTCTTTCTGAGCATAGTTATTGTGTGAATCTGAATTACTAAATGCATATTTGAAACTTGATTGAATTGACACTCTTGCGAATGAGGGTGTTTGTACTGAAACGATTGAGAGGGTTCACAAGCAACTAATTTAGATAAAGATTTTAAAACTTCCTGAGTCTGTGATTATTTAATTTTTAATCAAGAAATGTTTTTTTAAGTTATGTTAATTATCACCATCAACTAGTTCCAACTAATGGTCCATTGACCAGAGGAAAGAACTAATTGATCAGTGAAAGGTTTAGTTAGGGAAAGAAATAACTAGACCTTGAAGTATGAGAAGCATAAACTAAAAGTTCCGGCGGTCTACTTGCTGTTATTGTGGAAGTAGTTATGTGGGCCCAGGTGTGTATATGGTAGTGGAGTATCTGTTGTTAGTACACCGCTGGATCAGTTTTCTGGTAGCAGAGCTATGGTTATTATTGACTAGTTTGGTGATAAGTATAGATTATTGATTTTGATCTATGTTTTAACAAAAGAGTTAGTGTCTCTGTTTTATGTCGTCTGGAAAATTCCCGGGGAATGAATAGCAGGTGGCGATAGAAACCACACTGCAGTGAGGTTACTAGTCTGTTGGAATAACACTGAGAAGCAAGGTAGGGCTGGCAGTGTTAAAGTTGGGACTATTTTCTGTGTAAAAGTAAGAGTGGTTGATAGCAAAGAGTTCGCTAGTGAAACTTTAGGCGTTATATCACCTAGTAAGGGTAACCCTGAAGGAGTAGCAGGTTCTTCTAAGCTAGATTGACAGCAAAAGGAGTTCGTGGGTGAAACATCGGTCTCAAATTTCCCTAATGGGTGACTCCGGAGGAGTAGCAGGTTCTCTGGAGCTTAGGTGAAGAGTAAGCGGAAGGTTTTGCTCGCAGTGAAAAGAAATAAACTATCCTTTGATTTAGCGGAACAGACAGAGTAGCAAATGTTTTTATGTCGTTAATAACAAAGAATTTTTAAAGAAAATATTGAGAAATAAAGTTTTTGTATTACCTTGTGAAGGGAGGGTCAGTTGCCGGAGTGGTGCTGATGTCACAGTGAGCCGCGCTGGGATTGGTAGAAACAGCGGGCGTGTGACAAGAGCAGCCTTGCAAAGGAGGGGTCAGTAGTAAGGAGCAGAGCTGACGTCAGGAAAAGGCCACGCTGGCATTGGTCAGATCACGAGCGTGAGCCTGATTTAATTGGACACTTAGTTAGAAGCCGCCCTAGGATTGGTGGAGAGAAGGATTGTATGCGGGATTTTGATTTGACTGTCAGTGCAAGACGTACAGGTAGAAGATTTCAAGGGTTTGAGGAATACAATTTCCTACACCGGTTTTCAAGAATGTATGGAGAGAAAAGAAAGATGTCATTTTTAAAGAAAATTAAGAATTTCTTTGTAAAGGATAAGCCTGTGTTGTCTAGAGAGGGAATTCCTATTCCGCCACCGAAGACACCAGCATCTTTTATGATGATGGAAAGAGGATATCATACTTGCGTTTGGTTGGAAAATTGGGTAGAATATACGAAGGATGATGGTGTTTTAGCGTTTCCTAAGGATGGTACATTTAATGGGAGGATTCTTCAGAATTTGAGATTGAAAATGAATGATTTGGAACCTAGACCAAGGTTAACTCAATATGAGGCTTTGGAAGAATGGGAGACTGAGTCATATGAACGAGAGAAATGCAGAGGTGGAAGGTATAGAGGATTTTTTCCGAGACATTTGCATGAGTCACGCGAAGGGCAGATGAAACAATGGAGGAGAGCTATGGTATCAGAAGGGTTATATCCAGTGTTAATGGCTGAGGAACAGTCTGGAGGAAAGTGTAAGGAGAAAACAAAACACATGAATTCGGCAGGTTATGGTGAATCAGACGACGAGTTGTTAGAGGATATTTTAATTAAAAATCCACCACCGTATCAGGAAGCAACTAGTAAGGTTACCCCAAGTGCACCGGTAATGGGAATGCCATTAACCCCACAGATTTTACATGAAATGTCATATAACAGAGTGTTGCAGGATAATGAAAGAGAAGCCTTGAATAAAACTAGAGAAGAACTAGTTCAAAAGATAGGACAGTTAAATTTGAATACTGAAGCCTTGACAGTACCAGTGACCATTGGTCCGATAATCCCATTGTATGGAGATAATAAGATTTGCCAGAAATCACAACTTGTGACAGTTCCATTAAATAGTCCTAGAAAAGAAATAATAATTACAGATGATCAGGTTAGCGAAAGTGAGTCAATTATTTCATTAATGGACCTCCCTATTGTGGAACCTCTGACGGAAACTCCAAAGAGAGTTACGCCTATGAATTTGAGGGAAAGAAGACCTTTGGTTCTGGCTGGAACTGGAGGCGCAACAGTAGTCTCCTCTGAGGAAATAGAAAGGTGGGCTCAGGAAAGAGATAATCAGAACCCAATACCAAAGATTTTAGATATCAGCAGATTGAAAGTGGACTTGGAAGAGATGATGACAGGATGTGTGGGCACAGAAAGATTGAACGCTTACAATGATGAGGAGTTATTATTTTTGTGTAAGAGTATAACCAGGAGAGCAAGAGTATTTCATGAGAGACTAACTGAAGTTGCTTCAGAGATTGGAATAGATATAGGAAAATTGAAGTTGTTGCAGAAACCATATCGAGTGGACTTTACTGATAAAGATTTAGAAAGTGTAAATGCTTCTGGAAAGAGACTACAGATAAAAGAATTAATGAACATTTTGCGAAAATGGGGAGACATTGATAAATGGAGAATTAGATGGATAAGAAAGAAAGAGGAAGTACAAGCGAGAGAAGCAGTTGCTGCATTTCCAGTAAGAGAATCAAGCAAGACAGAAAAATTGTGCCCGATAAGAGAAGTTCCAGGAGGTGGATATGTTCATGTTCCTTGGAGTAGGCAAGATATTTTATCATTTACAAATGATTTTCCAAAACTGAGAGAGAAACCAGTTGAGTGGTACAAGCAGGTAGAGAGGTTTGTGAAGGTTTCAAAGGTTTTATTGAAAGACTTGGATGGTCTATTTGATATAGTGGCACCCGCTGATTTATGGACAGAATGTAAGATCACAATTGATTGGCCTAATGAGGAGTATCCTAGAGATGCAAAAACAGGAGCACCTTCGGAGGAGGTGATGAAAAAGTATCACCAAGTGATTACGTATTTGAAAGGGAAAATTCCTCCTAAAGAAACCGATTGGGTAAAAATAGATAGAACAACACAAGAACCAAATGAATCTGTACATGTGTACTATGAACGGTTATTGCAGGTGTTTAAGCAGTATAGTGGTTTTGAGAATATTGGTGACAAAGATATGGAACATTTTGTGTATCGGTTTGTATATGGTTTGAAACCAGAAATCAGTCAGATGATACAGCAGCACATGTTGTGTTGGCAAAGCAAGACAGTGGATGAGATTCTAAAGTACGCAAAATATTGTGGAGATGACATTGAGGCCAGGCGTAGGAAGCTAAAGGAGAAAATGATGTGGGCACAAGTTAAATTGGCAGAACAGCAAGAAGAGAAAACAAATGACCAAAATAATAATCAAGTGAAAGAACAGAGTCAGAATAATCAAGGAGCGAGTGGTAGTAAATATAAGGGACGAATGGACAGAGAAGAAGCGAAAAAGAAGTTTCCTTGTCATGCGTGCGGAAAGCTTGGACATTGCAAGAACGAGTGTAAGAGTACTCAGAATAATAATAATAATAATGGGCCAAATCAAAATTTAATCCCACAGATGCAGAATGAAGTACTTATGAATCAGCAGCAGCAGGTAGTTACTCCACAATATCAGGTGCCACCAGCTCCTATGCCAAATTTTGTGAACCATCAAAGTTTCAGTGCGAACACCGGATTTCAAGGAGAAAGTGGTAAGAATAATAGAACAATTGTACAATATTTTTTACAGAATGATGAAGAACATTCAGATGCCGCACAATGACGGTGCCTGAGGGGGGAGGAAGAGGAGTGTGTGCTTGGCGCATCCTTGCCGGTAGATCAGTCAGGTCCATTTGTTGATGGGAGAGTAGAGGGTAAAGACATTACTTTCCTATTGGATACTGGTGGTACCAGGTCTACTGTGAGAACAGCAGACATCCCAAACCTACCCCTCTCGGGAGAATCAATCCAAGTTGTAGGCGTGTCTAACCAACAGATTAGAACCCCAATCGCAAAACCAATGGAGGTGCACATTGGGAACTTAAAGGAAATGCATCGATTTGTAGTTTGCGATTCCAGTCCAGTAAATCTGTTGGGAAGAGATCTTTTGTGCAAGATGAATTGCACGATCTATTGTACACCGGATGGTGTTGCTTTCCAAACCCCTGATGAAGACGTTGTTTACAAGATGATGTTGGCCAAACAAGGAACAGAAGTAGATGAAATCTTTTCATTAATAACTGAGAATGAATTGCCAGAAGAGTTAAGAACCACAGTTAATCCAGAAGTGTGGGATTTTACAGGAAAAGACATTGGGCTGATGACAAATATAGACCCAGTTAAAGTGACAGTGAAAGAAGGTGCAGTGTATCCAAATACCCGACAGTACAAAATGAGTCCAGAAGTAAAAGCAGGAATTATTCCAGAAATTGAACGAATGGTTAAACAAGGTATTTTAAAAGAAGTGATGGGTAGTCCCTGCAATTCGCCAATAATGGGACAGAAAAAGACTAGCGGAAAGTACAGAATAGTGCAAGATTTACGGAAAATAAATAAAATTGTGGTGCCATGTTGCCCAATAGTGCCAAATCCAGCAGTGATCCTTTATCAGATACTCTGGAATGCAGGTTGGTTTACAGTAATTGATTTATGCCAAGCGTTCTTTTCTATTCCTTTGCAGCCAGACAGCCAGTATCTTTTTATGTTTAAGTTTGAGGATCATATTTACGCATGGTGTCGAGTTCCTCAAGGGTACACAGAGAGTCCTTAAATTTTTAAGCAGATTTTGAAAAAGTGGTTAGAATCATTGATTATGCCTGGAAAATCTGTTTTGGTCCAGTACATTGATGACCTACTGGTGGCATCAAAAACACGCGAAGATTGTGTCACAGACACAATTGCATTGCTGAATCATTTAGCTGAAGGAGGACACAAGGTGTCTCCAGAAAAGTTACAATTTTGTCAACGAGCAGTTAGATATTTAGGGCATAAAATAGAAAGAGGAGTTAGAAAAGTAACACCGGAAAGAATAAAAATAATCAAAGAAATGCAATTGCCACAGACTCAAAGAGAAATGAGAATGTTTCTAGGAGTGGTTGGATACTGTAGGCAATGGATTCATGGTTTTTCGATGTTAGCAAAGCCATTAATACAGATGATCCGGAAAAGAGCAAAAGATCCGATTGATTGGAATGATGACTGCATAGAGGCATTTGTGAAACTAAGAAATTGTTTGTGTGAGGCTCCTGCTTTGGGCATGCCTGATTATTCAAAAGATTTTGCTTTGTTCTGTTGTGAGAGAGAAAATTGTGCACTTTCAGTCTTAACACAGAGACATGGATTGAGTCGACGTCCAGTGGCATATTTTTCAGCCACATTGGACCCAGTGGCTTCAGCATTGCCTGGCTGCTTAAAAGCAGTAGCTGCTACTTGTATGAGTCTGGAGCAAAGTGAATCGATAGTGATGGGACATCCGGTAAACGTTTTTGTTCCACACTCAGTTGAGATTCTTTTGACAAGAACAAGAACACAGCACCTCACCCCTAGTCGTTTGACAAAGTATGAAAGAGTGATTTTGGGAGCTGAGAACGTGACTGTGATAAGGTGTACGATCATGAACCCAGCCACCCTATTGCCAGACCCCTGCGATGAAGAAGTGAAAGATGAAAGTGATCCTGATTGTTTGGACGTGACTGAGTTATGCACAAAGCCCCGCCCGGACATAAAAGAGTCACCTTTGAAAGAGGCTGACCATGAGTTATTTGTAGACGGTTTATTTATTTATTTATATCATTTATAGAGCGCATGAATCACCCCAGTCGGGGTATCTCCGCGCTGTAACAGCCTTAGACAACCAAAATGGAAAGATCAGAACAGTGAGGTTTTTAACAGTTTTCTGAAGGATAGATAGTTGGTACAGAGACGTAGGTGGCTGGGCAGTTGGTTCCAAAGTTGAGGAGCTAAATAGGTAAAAGATTTGCCCCCTAATCTAGTTTGTTTTATGCGGGGTACAAGGAGGAGATCTTTGGACCTCGAACGGAGGGTTCTAGAGGGAGTGTATCTGACCAACTTGTCCGACATGTATCTTGGCCCCATATTGTTTAGGGCTTTAAACACTATGCAGCAAATCTTGAATTTGATTCTTTTGCGTATGGGTAGCCAATGCAGTTTGCGGAGTAGGGGAAGTGAAGCTGTCCTGGGGGGAGCATTGGTCACTAAGCGGGCTGCCGTATTCTGGACTACCTGCAGTCTGTTTAAGGAGGTTTCCTTAGCTGAAATCAGCAGAGCGTTGCAGTAGTCCAGACGGCTTAGGACCAATGCTTGTATCAGGGTTTTTCATGTGGATGATTGGAGTAGGGGGAAGACTCTGCGAAGAAGGCTTAATATGCGGAAGCAGGCCCTAGTGGTTGAGGTAGCATGCTCCTCCAAGCTTAGCTTCTGGTCAATTTGGACCCCTAGATTCTTAACCACTTGTTTAGGGGACGGGGCCGGGCCCAGCTCACCTGGCCACCAGTTGGGTGACCATCTTGTTACTGCATCTTTGAATAACATAATTTCAGTTTTTTCTGCATTCAGCTGAAGGAAGTTGTTACTCATCCATACAGTGATGGTTTTCATGCCCTCCGAGAAGGTGGCCTGAATGTCTGTGTTGTTCTTGTCAAAAGAAAGGAGCAGTTGTGTATCATCAGCGTAGGAAATTGGTATGAACGCTAAGTTTCTCAGTAGTGACGTGAGTGGTGTAACATAAATGTTAAATAAGGTAGGGCTCAAACATGAGCCCTGGGGTACACCCTTAGAGACAATGGTGGTCTGTGATTTAAAAGGACCGAGGTTGATGGTTTGAGTTCTCCCAGTCAGGAAATCAGTCAACCATTTTAGTGCGTTCCTGCCTTAGGACACAAGAAGGAGGACTAAGTGCTGCATATGCGGTTTGTAAAATATCTGGGGTAATTGAAGCATCCTGTTTACTTGGGGTCAAGTCTGCACAAGTAGCTTAATTGGTCGCCTTAACAATGGCATGTAAAAAGGGGAAAAATTGGAGAGTAACCATATTCAAGGACAGCCAATATGGGTTCGGGGTTGTGCATGACTTTGGCCAGCTCTGGATGCAGAGGGGATTTCTGACTTCTTCAGGATCCCCTATCAGAAATAGCAAAAATGTGAAGGATCTGTTGGAAGCATTACAATTGCCAAAAGAGATAGCAGTTGTAAAATGTGCTGCACATCGGTCAGGAAATGACTATGTGACTGCTGGCAATAATTATGCTGACCAAGTGGCTAAATACTGTGCTAAAAATACAGTGGCCATAAACCGAAAAATTGAAACGAGTGAAACCAGATGCCAACTTATGCTTTTCTCAGTACCAGAAACATGGGATGAGATTAGACAATTTGAGGAAGAAGTTGAGGAAAAAGAAAAAGAAATTTGGATAAAGGCAGCTTGTACAAAAAGACCACATGATGAGGTATGGGTGTATCTAGATGGAAGACCAGTCATGCCAGATTGTTTACTTTCAAAATTGGCAAGAGTGTATCATGGAGCAACATATAGGGAGAGATTCAATGATCAGGCTATTTAGACAGAGTTGGTACAATCCGAAGTTCAGGGTAATTGCAGAAAGCCTTTGTCAAAGATGCTTAACCTGTCAGCAGCAAAATCCAGGTAGAAAGACAGTGGTGAGTTGGGGAAAGATTTGGAAGGCAGAAGGACCTTTCACCAGTCTACAGTTAGATTTTATTGAATTACCCCCATGCAATGGACTGAAATATATACTTGTCATAGTATGCCTTTTCTCAAGATGGGTGGAAGCCTATCCCACTCAAAGAAATGACAGTCTTACAGTTGCCAAATTGTTGTTGAGGGAGTTGGTTCCGCGATTTGGTTTTCCAGTCACTTTGGAATCAGATCGAGGCCCTCATTTTAATAATGAAATAATTCGATTAATTTGTGCTGCATTTAACATTGAACAAAAACTGCACTGCGCTTATCGTCCAGAGGCTTCTGGAATTGTTGAGCAAATGAATGGCACAATCAAGTCAAGATTGGGAAAGGTGTGTGCATCCACAAAACTGAAATGGCCAGATGCATTACCTCTTGTACTGATGGGTCTCAGAAGTATTCCAGACAGAAAAACAGGAATGAGCCCACATGAGGTTCTCATGGGAAGAGCCATGAGACAGGCATTTATTCCTGGGAATAAACTAATGAGTATAACTGATGAGCTGGTATTGGACTATTGCAAAGGATTGGCTGAAATGATGCGTTCTATCTCTCACCAGGTTGGAGAAGACGCAGTTGAAAGACAGCCAGACCAAGCAAATGATTTGAATCCTGGAGATTGGGTGCTAGTGAAGAAACACGCAAGAAAGTCGTGCCTAGCACCAAGGAGGGACAGACCGCGGCAAGTCATACTAGTCAGTACCACAGCAGTGAAGTGTGCAGGTTTGCCCAATTGGATTCATGCCAGCCATACCAGAAGAGTTCCGAACCCATCAGAACAACAAGAGCAACCACTGACTGAACAGGCTGAAGCGTCAGGAGTTGTAAACTGTGAAATTGAAGAATCTAGAGTGATAGATTCTGAAAGACAACCATATGATGAACAGCCAAGTACAAGTCAGAAAGACTGGATACCAGTGATTGAAATAATTGATGATGTCATTGACACCAGAAGAAGAACAGAACTGAAAAGACAGGAATGTAGTCAGGAAGAGACAGGGGAAGAAGAACACACTCAGGTGGAAAATAAAAAGACTTTCACGAACCTGAGGAGGGAAAAATAGAAGAACACGTTCAGGCAGAAGAAGAAAGGTTTGAATTAAGACCTGAACTGGAACAGATAGAATTAGAAGAACAGGTTCAGGCAGAAGAAGAAAGGTTCGAAGTAAGACCTGAACAGGGTCAGATAGAATTAAAAGAACAAGCTCAGGAAGAAGAAGAACAAAATACGGTAGAACCTGAGCAGGTGGAAGCAAAGGCAGAAAATAAAGAATCAGAACAGATTGAACCTAGAATAAATGAAATAAAAATAACTTTACAAGGAGATAAAGAAGGTGAAAAAGCAGTGCAAATCAAAAGAATCAGAAAGGGAGACAATTGGCCAACTGGAGTAAAGAAACTAAAATATCACTTGAGAAAATCTGAAAAGAAACCAGAACAAGTAAACAAAGTCACAAGTCAAACTCAATCTAAACAGACCTTGGCAAAAATAACTCGAAGAAGTCCAAGATTGAGAAACTTAAACAGGAGATACAAGGCTCCTGAGTGGACATACGTCATACTCGAAGAGTTTGAATCGTTAGATATAACTGATGATACAGAAGAAATTCATATTGTCCAGATTGATGAAAGCAAATTGAGGCCTCCTTAAAACGAAAAGAAAAATCAAACTGACAAAGAAAAGATAAGAGAAAAGAAATTTTCTCAGAAACAAAATGGCAGAAATTGAAGTTACCGGGAAACCAAAACGTGGATTAAAAAGAAAGTGTTTTAGATTTTGTTTTTGTAGTATTTTATTAGCAGCACTAGTATAGTTATTCCTAACAGTAGGAGTACCTTTGTTAATAAAAACAAGTGACAAGAATAATACAGATACTAACGCTAAGGTGGATAGAATAAGAGAAACCGAATTAGAAATAGGGATAGAAGATGAAGCAAACTATCATAATGAATCAGACTATAATACGTCTTCTAATGTGTTTATTAAGTTGTTATTTCAATATGTTAGCACCATGGAGATTAATAATTGTTATGTGTGTATGAAGTTACCCTCATCAGTATCAGAATGGATGACGTATCACCATATACCTTTAACGTATGGTGTATCATGTAGTATTTTGTCAAGTTTATTTTATGCTACAGGGAGACTTAAATATTTTTATTCAGATATAAATGTAGTATTTTCTGAGTTGCCTATTAGAAAGAATATGAATCCAGTAGCTAGTAGTAAGAATGCACAGTTTATGGGTGAATTTTTCATAACAATGAGTTCAATAAACTTAGTTCAGGCACGTAGAGATAATCTAACATGTACATTAAGAAAAGAAGAAAAAGATTTTTGGGATTTAGTAGAAGAAAGGAGACAGGATTTAATAAAGAAAGCGACTGAACAGAAAACCCATGTACCTCCATGGGTTGGGAAAGAGGGAATCTATGTAAGTGGCAAGGCGCATGCTGCGATGTCCCTGGATTTTGTGAAAAGGGAAAAATTCGGCCTCCATAGATTAAAGACAGATTATAACAATAATTACGATGGTTCCAGTGAATGCGAACACAATTTCCTAATTTTAGGAGGATGGGGACTAAATGGGGGAACTGATCCTGTGTTTCCAGGAGTCTATTATGTTTGTGGGAGCAATGCCTATTATAGGTTACATGCAAGATGGTACGGGAGCTGCTACTTTGGAATAGTGTTTCCAAAAATGTATCATGTAGATAAAATCAGTGGAACCAATGGAAATTCTAATGGATTAACACGTAGAAGAAGAGCTAGTTTTTCTGAAATTGTAGGAGACATCTTTAGTGCATTGATACCCTCAGTTGGAGTCATTCTGAATTCACAGAAAATTTGTAAGTTATCAACCATAGTTGATCATCTTTCTACAGACACTGCAGGAGGATTCTTAATGATTAACACAGAAATGGTTGCAATTAGGTCTATGGTTTGACAGAACCGTCTTGCTCTTGATATATTATTAGCAAAAGAAGGTAGAGTCTGTGGCATGTTGAAAATTCAACAATGTTGTACTTATATTCCTGACAAGAGCAGAGAAATTAAAGGATATATTGAAAACATTACAAGAATGCATCAAGACCTGAACCAACTGGAGGTTGACAGTGTATGGGGAAGACTAACAAAAAGTATAACATCAATAGGGAAATGGTTTGCTGATTTTGGGAAGGGTTTCCTAGGTCAAATAATAATACCATTAGTTATGATAATAACAGTAGTGATGATAATAATGATTATATATAAGTGTTGTAGAAGAGGTACGAAAGAGAAAGTACATTTTGAAAGAAAAGGAAAGGGACAGAAACGAAAGAGAAAATATGATGAAATACAGCTTGAAGAAATGAAAGGCAGATTATATAAAAAGATGAGGGATTTAGAAGGAAACAAATTTGATTGATGAAAATTTGAGAGGAGAAATAGAGAAAACTGAAAAATGTTAAAGTTGGTATCTGGGATGGGATGGGTAATTTTGTGATGGCTTAAGATGCCATCAGAGAGGGGATTGATGAAGCAAGGACTCGTAAATGAGACTTGCTCAGAAGCAATCCTTTCGTTTTAACTCACTAACGAATTACTAACAACGTGTTTGTAATTAATAATTGCATTTAGAACAAGACACGCAGGACAAGGAAGCTTGCCTATGTGTTTACTAACGGCAATAACATGAACGACGGACTAAGAACGCACTTTAACAAGGGATCTTTACTGAGCATGCGTCTACTACATCTACGTAGTATGACGTACTAATGATTTTAGGGAAACTCTTGCGCCTGCGCAATAAACGATAAAATGGCCGCTTGAAAGCTCACATGCATGGCACCTGCTTAGTTGAAATAGAATATAAGTTTTATACTAACGCAAATGCAGAAAGGGTAATAATAAATAAAGTGGGTTAGAGTAGAGGTTGGTGGTGTACAGTGAAAGCATTTATTTTTGAAAATAACATTTCTTCTTTTGACTTTATTATTAGTGCGCATTTGGGCCCATTATACTTGTCTGAATCGAGCTGACTGTCTTGACCCTATGCATGCGTACTGGCGAGAAAGTACGAAAAGATGACTAAGGACTTGTCACGCGTCCAAGGCCAGTGAAGATGTGCCCTGGGATTATGACGGTGAAGAGTTCATATGAAGGAGCTTTATTCATCATATTGCAACATTTGTATTAATAAAGTTTGGAGATGTATGGGAAAGGAAGTGGGGTAATAAAGTTTGAGGGGAGGAGTTCTGAAACAATGGTTTAAAGAAATAAGTGAAATGTAAGCATGATGTGACGATCATCCCCCCCTTGCCTGTCCAATCAGAGTTAGTAGTCTGTAAAATTAAAACATTAATGGGTGGTACATGACTATAGAAAGGTATAATTGAGGTAGGATAGTTAGTTAGTTAGCGCGATGCTGGGAGTGACTTTTGGCGGAAGCATTGCAGAGCTCGGGATGATGTCTGTGTTGGGGTGGTGCTGATGCAGTGAGACGCTGATGAAGAAAATCGAATGCAGAACCATCTACTTAATTTAATTGGGTTAGAAAGAAGATCGCGGAAGAACCACGAGGAGGAAGAGAGTGTCAGAGAGGGGTGCGACGCAGTCGTCGGTATTTAGAGAGGTGAAGTATCCTGTCCTGATTTCCTGTCCTGAAGTCTTTGTCTCCTGATCTATCCCGGGGGACCCTTACCAACCCTTTGGCCAGAGGGTTTGGTCTTCACACCATTCTTGGTAATTATAAAATTCATCGTATTGATAGATGCTCTTCTCTCTCTGTCCTCTTCTTTCTGAGCATAGTTATTGTGTGAATCTGAATTACTAAATGCATATTTGAAACTTGATTGAATTGACACTCTTGCGAATGAGGGTGTTTGTACTGAAACGATTGAGATGGTTCACAAGCAACTAATTTAGATAAAGATTTTAAAACTTCCTGAGTCTGTGATTATTTCATTTTTAATCAAGAAATGTTTTATAAGTTATGTTAATTATCACCATCAACTAGTTCCAACTAATGGTCCATTGACCAGAGGAAAGAACTAATTGATCAGTGAAAGGTTTAGTTAGGGAAAGAAATAACTAGACCTTGAAGTATGAGAAGCATAAACTAAAAGTTCCGGCGGTCTACTTGCTGTTATTGTGGAAGTAGTTATATGGGCCCAGGTGTGTATATGGTAGTGGAGTATCTGTTGTTAGTACACCGCTGGATCAACACCACAGGCCGACTACAAAGACTTTATACAAGCTAAACTGGACAAGAAACTAGCTGCCATAACAGAAACTAAAACCGCATTAGTAGAGAAGGTAGATGCAGTGGCCCTGAACCTCGCAGTCCATTGGGCTGACCAAAAGCAATCTTGCTGATAAAATACACATCACTGAAACTGCGATTCAGAAACCTCAACTTTAGACCTTGGACATGCAGAAATAAGTGCAACAAAGGACTGACTGATTAGTTTATGGTTGGAAGGGCCTACCAGGTTAGAGCATGGCATGCCCACCTGGGTGCTACCCTCAGATACATAGCAATGAAAATCTTGAACTACAGTGACAGGGGTGCCAACCTGGAACATGCCAGAAAGGAGGGAAACGTTCCACTCCATTAGCAGTACAATGTTGCAGGGCTAGCTGTATATTCAAGAAGAAATTAAGGGACATGAACTTAAGATATGAGCTATTGTTCCCAGCCAAATGACGGAACAGAGCAAATCAAAGAACTCTGTTTTTCATGGAACCATAAGCAGCAGGTTATTGGGATGAACAGCAAGCAGCACTAGATGTAAATAGAGCGCACGTTAGAGAACCTTGTCACTGAAATAGAGGCTGCAACCGTGGAAGAGACCATGAAAAATGACAGTGAGCCTGGCAAGACCACTTTCCACCAATCAGGTGCAGCACATTGAACAAGATGGTTTTGCATTGGCGGTGAACTTTCACCACATGTCCATAAAATGCGCCTTAAAGGACACTAACACTCAGCTCTCCAATGATGGAGAGGAATCGCCAGTAATGGATTATAGTAAGCACAGCTAATGACCTCCTGTATGTGTCTATTGGATATATGACCATACTGTGACATGGTTGAGTGGGAGCTGGAGAGGTGTCCATATACAGGTTGATGATGCAAACGAAGGTAATAATTTAGCTCAGAGACTATCAGCACTAATTTCCAGACAGGTTGGAATTTTCATCTAGAACGTGTTGCGGTCGCGGAGCAGGTCTGCTTCCCTTGAGCTCTCTGCACTGAGAGGATTTTCTTCACTGTAGGGTCAGAGTCCTAGCTACAGAACAAATGAATAATGAGCACTGGGCCAAATGAATAATGAGCACTGGGCTTCCTTGCAGCGAGATGGACCCCTTCCTTTAGTGCATGGAAAAGCACTATCAGAGAAGAGCATGGCTAATGCACCATATATAGTTACATTTTGCGGGCCTGATTCACAGAACTAACTTACGTAAAAAACGTAAACGTAAACGTAAACGTAAAGTTAGTACTTTTTAGGTATTCACAGAATACACTTACTCATTTTGGTATTCACAGAATAGTACTAACTTTACGTTTACGTTTACGTTTACGTTTTTGACGTAAGTTAGTTCTGTGAATCAGGCCCTGCAAGTTTTGGTTTAATGGGGGAAATTTTGCGGTTGTATGACAGAAACATGCATGGCTAAACCACGCGTGCCTCAACAATGCGGTCACAACAACAAATGTGTCTTAACCATGCAATCCTTTACCACACATACCTTTACAACGAATTTCGTTGGAAAAGCATGATTGCTAAAGGGATATGCATGGTAAAATGCATATTCCACACCACCTGCCCTGCGCCCTAACACCCTATACCCCACCCTGTAATCCACCCTGCCCCAGCCCTTAAAACTACCCTGACTCCTGACACTATGCCCTAACACTCCGTCCTCGACCCAAAAACTAGATTGACTCCCCACGCCCTGAGCCCTAAAATCCTGCCCCCTACCTCCACCCCCCCGCCCTGAGCCCTAAAACCGACCCAATCCTGCCCTTATAACTAACCCTTCCCCTCCCTCTGGCCTGAGGCCTAAAACCCTGCCCCCTGCCAAAAACTACCCAACCCCCACCCTGAGTCCTAAAACTGACTCCCTCCCCTGAAAACTGCAGCCCTAAAACCAAGCCCCAGCCCTTGAAACTACAGCCCTGGGCCCTAAAACCCTGCCCACTTTCAAAAAACGACACCAACCCCCCACCCTGAGTCTGAAAACTTCCCCTTCCCCTGAAAACTGCCCCATCCCCCCGCCCAGAGTGCTAAAACACGGCCTCAGCCCTTAAAACTACAGCCCTGAGTCCTAAAATTCTGCCCTCTTCTAAAAAACTACCCAGACCCCCGCCTGCCCTGAGCCCTAAAAACTACCACCCCAAACCTGGCCCCAGCCCCACTTACCTGTCCTGACACTTCCTGTTTCTTTCCCTGCCCAACCGGACATCTAGACCGTTGTCTGTCTTAACCACACAAATCCGTGGTTAAGGCCGATGCGTGGTTCAGGCAAGCATTGTTCCCCTTGCAGGGAAATGGCACGCTTCGCTCAGCCCGCGTTGTAAAGGCCATTTTTCAAATTTTGCATTTCTGCCCAGGTGGGGAGTTGTGGGTGTTTTAACTAGCCATAGGCCGAGCAGGGCGGGTCTGATATGAGCACATGAGGGAGAGCCTTTCCACCAGGTGGGGTGGACGTTGAGATATGCTCAAGATTGGGGGAGAATAAATATTGGTTCCTAACATAGAATGTACTTGGGATGTCCTCCATTGTTAAACAGATATACTCATTCCTGATGTAAAGGGCAGTCCATGTGGCATGTCCATGTGGCAGTCCATGTGGCATGTCTGCAAGAAACACATTTAACAGAGATAGGAGGGAGAGAGGAGGGTGAAACTACAATATAAATGGCGAGAACACACATCAGCCACTGGGTTCTCTGATGCTAGAGGATCCCTCATTGGTTAACCCATGGGGCTCCCCTTGAAGTCATCCCTCATGTTATCAACAAAGAAGAGAGATTGGTAGTGGGAGAGGGGCATCTGGATGGGAGGGCCATAGTACTGGGAAGTTTATATGCTCCCAATTTCCATCAACCACAAAGTCTTTCATCCCTCTCGGCTATACTGATGCAATGGTCCTACCACCCTGTGTTACCACAAGGGGGTTGTAATGGACTGCCGGACACGCATTTAGACATATCGCACCCTTCTCTCCCCACTCCACAGGCACATGCGGTGGCCCAAGCCCTTGGCAATTGTCCCTGAAGGCTATATGATGTTGTTGACACGTCTTTCCCAGGAAGTACTCCTTTTACTTCCCAGTGCACTAGGTACACCACAGGCTTGATCATATAGAGCGTTCCACAGGGCTGATGGCTTCAGTTGGCCTCGATGGAATACTTAGGGAGAATCCTATGAGACCCTCACCCAGAGGGCTTGACTCTCAACTGGGGCAATCTGCTGACGCCCATCCGAATGAGGCCTCTAAATTCATATCTTAACATGTAACCTTGCAAATTCAATGTGTAATTAAGCTCATTTCATTGAAAGTAAAGCATTGATTACATTAAGTGTGTCTTGAGCTGTAAGCCAGATGGCAGGCAAAACCAACATTCTGAAGAAGCAAGCATATTTTTCTGGTGAAAGCTGTTATTTTGAGCATGGACCGTTCTGGTTAATGGTGTCGCCCGACAGAGAAATAAAGTGAATCACTCCATCCGAGTATCTTGAGGGCCTTGACCTCGCCCCAAAATAGGTCAACCTCCCAGAGATGCCAATTACTAAATGCCATTAGGATCATAGACATGTCCTTGGAACTGAAAGCCGACTTTACACAGATAATTGTGACGTATTGTACCACATGCATTCTAGATTTTACAGCTTTGCTTTTATCAATTAGATCCACTAACAGAAGGCACATGTTTATTTTTTACCCTACATTTTGTTATTTGAAAAATTGCCCTTTACAACTGGAATTACTTGCAGTTTCCGAGACTGACATATATTTTGATGTGGGCTGAGATTCTCCCCAATTTTCCATTCAAATAGACAACGCACTCACAGCCAAATCTTTACCTTTAAAAGAACGTTCTAATTTTAGATGACTGAGATAGAGCGATACATGCCTTTCAATTGTATACTTGTTTATTTACAGTTATATTTAAACTCCTGTATATTATTGCATTTAATATTTATGATTAGGGGCATGTGAACTTTATGAATTATAAGAAAAATATGACATGCCATTTAATTATTTATTTTTCTAATTTTTTCCTGCATTATCCAAAGTATATATTTTATGAGTTCACTGTCTTGTGCTGGGCAATACTAAACCACACGTTTAGAGCTCAACACGCCCAGGCAAACATGTAATACAGTATTGACTAAATTCAGCTTTGTTATTAAATGAGCAGCGTCAGGAGATAGTCATATACATTCACGATCAGGGGATCACAGTGGGAAAGGCATCTATGACTTTACTGCCGCACAATCTTGGACAATACCTAAAGGAATGGTATACAGATCTGCACAAGACACAGCAGACAAGACCTATGGTGTTGATCCAGCGGTCTACTAACAACAGATACTCTACTACCATATACTCACTTGGGCCCATACAACTTGCTTCCGCTGCGCTCTAAGTAAACCACTGGAGTCTATTAGTTTTATATGTTATTCATACCTCAGGATCTAGTTATTACTTCTTTAACTAAACCTTCTGCTGATCAAATAGTTCTTTCCTCTGGTCAATGGACCAGTTAGGTAAAACTCGTTGATGGGGATAATTGACATAACTTGTTATGCATTTCGTAATAAATATAAATAATGACAAACTCAATAAGTTTTAAAATCTTTATCTAAAATTAGGGGTTTTGAACCATCTCAAAGCATTTCAGTACAAACACCCTCATTCGCGGGAGTGCCAATTCAAAAATATCTCAGATAACACTTATCAATTCAGATTCACACAATACCTTTGCTCAGAAAGGAGAGGATAGAGACAGAAGAGCATTTATCAAATGATGAATTTCATAATTACCAAAGTATGGTGTGAAGACCAACCCTCTGGCCAAAGGGCTGGTAAGGGCCTCCCAGGACAGATCAGGAGACAAAGGCTTCAGGACAGGAATCAGGACAGGATACTTCACCTCTCTAATTACCGACGACTGCGTCGCACCCCTCTCTGACACTCTCTTCCTCCTCGTGGTTCTTCCGCGATCTTTTCTCTAAACCCACCCAAATTAAGTAGATGTTTCTGCATTCGGTTTCTTCATCAGCAATTCAGAACACCACCCAGGTACACCCCGATGTCAGGCTTCTTCAATGCACAAAAGCTCGCTCAATCCGACTTGTCTGTCGAACTCTCGACTCTCGACCCCCGAACTTCTCTCAAAGATAATGCAATGCCAAGCCCCTTCTTCTAACTAAACTACCTCAATTATACCTTTCCATAGGCATGTACCACCCATTAATGTTTCTTTTGCACAGAATACTAACTTCTGATTGGACAGGTGAGGGGGGATGATCATCACACCACACTTATACTTCATTTATTCTCTTTTAACCATTGTTCCCAAACTCCTCCCTTCAAACTTTATTCCATCCTTCCTTTCCCATACATCTTTAGACTTTATTAATTCATTTGTAACTGATTTCTTGAATAAGTTCCTTCATATGAACTCTTCACCCTCATGTTCCCAGGGCACATCCCCGCCGACCTTGGACTTGTGTCAAATCCTTAGTCATCTTCCAAGCTTCCGTATCAGGGCGCATGCGTCGCGCCATATTGGTCTGCTCGACTCGGACAACTAATAATAGAGTCGAAAAGGAAAAATGTTATTCTCAAAAATAAATGGTTTCACTGTATACCACCAACCTCTACTCTAACCCATACCATTTGTTATTTCTTTCTCTGCATTTGCGTTAGTTATAAACCCATTTCTAATTTCAGCAAAGCAGGTGTCATGCATGTGAGCTTTCAAGCGGCCATTTTATAGCTCTTTGCGCAAGTGCCAGAATTTCCCTCCAAGCGAAAGCACTTCATACTACGTAGATGCAGAAGACACATGCGCAGTAAAGATCCCATGTTAAATGCGTTCTAGTCCTACGTCTGTGTTATTTGCAGTTAGTAAACACATAGGCAAGCTTCATTCTTTTCCCGCGTATAGTGAAAAATGCATATTATTAATTACGAGACATGTTAGTAATTCGCTAGTAAGCTAAATCGAGAGGATTGCTTCCGAGCAAGTCTCGTGACCGAGTACTTGCTCCATTAGTGTTAGTATGAGAAATAAAAAGAGATATGGTAGGAGGGAATAAAAGATTCACATTTTTATTAGATTTATCTGGGCGTTATCCGTAAAAATCATTTGAGGGTTTAGAAAATGGCAGATGGTCATGTCGCCTTTCTTTTACAATTTGACATAAACATAAATAAAAAAACAAGTACTACGATCTTTCATCAGTTTACTTGCCATGCTTCAGGTGTTTCCATTCGCCACTATTAGTTAGACATGTGATGATGAGTTTTGTCTCCGCAGGCAGCATTATGAGGGTGTGGCAGAATGACTCCTTCGTTACCGAGTTCTTTCTCATGGGCATATCACAAAATCCCAATCTGAAGACCATCTTCTTCGGTCTTTTCCTTCTCATCTACTTGGCTACTGTGCTTGGAAACTTCCTCATAATCTCAGCTGTCTGGTTGGACATCCATCTTCACACGCCAATGTACTTCTTCCTGAGTAACCTCTCATTCCTGGATGTGTCTTTCTCCTCTGTTACTCTCCCCAAGATGCTGTCAGACTTCGACAAGGTGAAGAAGACCATATCATATGCGGGTTGTCTCACCCAAATGTACTTCTTCATCTTCTTGGAGTTATCAGAGAGTATCCTTCTGGCTGCAATGGCATATGACCGCTATGTGGCTGTGTGCAAGCCTTTGCATTACACTTCTATCATGGACAGAAGCGTTTGCATCCAGTTGGCAGCCACGTCATGGGCCTGTGGCTTACTGTTTTCTTTGGTGCATACACTACTAACAACAAAGTTGTTCTTCTGTGCCCCTAACAGCATTAGTCGATTCTTTTGTGATGTGCCACCTCTCTTCAAACTGTCCTGCACCGACCCTTTCTACAATTTCCTGGTCTTAGTGATATCAGGGGGACTGATTGGTCATTTTTCTATTTCTATCAAAGTTTTCTCCTGCATCCGCATTGTGTCCGACATCCTGAAGATTCACTCTGCTGAGGGGCGGAAAAAGGCTTTCTCCACCTGTGCCTCCCACCTGGCTGTGGTCGCAGTCTTCTATGGGACACTCTACTTTGTGTACTTCCGGGCTGAGGCGACTTTGTCGGAGGAGAAGCAGACACTCGTGGCTGTGTTCTACACCATGGTGATCCCGTTACTGAACCCAATTATTTACTGTCTGAGGAACAAAGAGATGAAAAGGGCGATTAGGACAATTCCAAGAAGAAAAACAACCTTCTTTACAAAGTGTTTTGTGAATTGTCCCTGTAAACCTTGTTAGTCTAGTGAGAACATAATCAACAGGCATCACCCTCTCACACTGAGGCCCTCATTTACAATATTTTGTTGTAGGGCAGCACCGCAGGTCTTCCTGCTGCGCTACCCTATATCAAACGAAAAGGGCAAGAATGCGCCGTATTTATTAGATACGCTCATTCCTGTCCTTTTTTACAGCACTGACGCACAAATGGCTGCCATGAGCCAACGCAGGCACCCTTGCACCACGGTGCCTGTGTTGAAATCAGGTTGTTTTTGTGGGGGAAGGGACCTCTTCCTTCAGAAAAACAACCCTTACGCCACCCCTGGGGAGGCATAGGCTTTTGACACATGCCCAGGTTTACAGCATGTTGTAAATCTGGGAATGTGTCAAATACCATGGGTGTTACATAGGAACTCCCACTGTAATGCCCATCGATGCCTCTTCATCGCAGTGTGAGGCAACGCTGCGACTTGCACAAGATTGCCTCACACCATATCTACGAGGCCATGAAAAGTCACGCAGGGTGGCCTTACGTGGCCTCGTAGAAATGGGTAAGCCCAGCGTGTCGCCGGAATGATAAAAGTGACGTTCTGGCGGTGCACTGGGCTTGTAAATGAGCCCCTGAATCTGCAACTTAGTAAACATCTGCCAAACATGTACATGAGTCCGTGTTTGCTTATTCAGATGTTGTGACCACAATCAGTATAACCTGAACAAACTCCAAGTCGTTATCATAGAGCGAATGTAAGGCATTTGTAAAGTAATATTCCTGTAGTACTACTTCACATACTCTTAAATGTCCTCGTGAATTGGCCCCTGTATTCTAAGTGAATTATTGATCAAGCTGTCTCATTGTTTCAAGAACGTGGTGCAAGCAGGACATATGGAAACATATAAGTGGCCTGTACTTATCTTGATATAACTAAATACAAGTTTCAAATACACTGTAAAGCTTTACCACATTCTAGTTATTTGGGGACACTAAAGAAAACAGATTACATAGTAGTCGGACGTCCACCTCTATGCTTGTTTTCTGGACGTTAGAAAGGAACACATGAAAGGGTAGAAAGGTTCAAAAGAGTCAGAGAAAAAAGGAACATATGATTGAATTCAAACGGGCTTTGCATTGCAATAAATTCACTCACTTGGCATGATGTGTGGTATATATGATTCATAAAGACACATACATCCAAGTGTAGTAATCACATGCTACGTGTGCATGTGCAGACATCAAGGGGTCTATTCACAAATGTATTTTAGGCCGTAAACTAATGTTTAAGGCTGCAAATGCTTCCATTTATGCCTGCCAGGAACACACAAAATGTTCTTGGCAGCTTTGAATGATTTTACTACTATAGTTGTGTCCATCATGAGTGTAGAGAAATCTCAGTCGTAAATCCCATGCAAGGGGTGGGAAGTGGGACTTACAAAGCATGGGTAGTTTTGTAAGTTAGTGACTGTCCACAAACACTTACTTTTATGGGAATGCATACACTAAGATTGTTGCAGGGATTCTGTGGAGGCACAGAACTATGCTTGGGATCATAGAACATTAGTGGGCAGGGACTGAGTTATCCTATCACCTTAGTACCCACAACACAGGGACTGACTAGCTATAGTGTCTCACTTGCCCTCCTTCTCATTCACAGAGAAACAAGTGACTAGACAACCTCAGAACACAACACTCCAGACTCTCTCAGGAATCGCGGTGAAAGGACACACCCTTTCGCTCTCACACTCGTACTTGTCCACAATAAGCTCTGATAGAGACACGAGAAAAGTTTACAATATTTATTTTAACTGTTGTGCCCGAAAATGCAGTGTATGTGCCACAACAAGTTAGAAGATGCCTAACACAAATATGGTCAGCATAGTAAGCAATCCATAAATCATAAAAGAAGTTGTCATGATAATAGACAGGGTAGACTAACCCCCCTCCCCTTCTACAGAAGCAAAGTGATTATATATCAGAAGATGTCTGGTAGTTTGCAGCGGACCCTGTACCTTAGCATGCACTGATGAAGGTTCTACATCTCAGGTGCAGTCACAATCTCGTCTGTCTACTTTCATGTCTGTGCATACCTATATGACAAAAAGTACATGTTCCCAAACAACAACTGCATTTGTGTGTTGTGTCTAGGTGCTAGAGCTTGACCAGAACAGAATAACAAGAGGCATTGTTATTTGACCTTGTCTACCATGTTCAGACTAAATCCCAGGAAAGAACAGAATGCAAAAACAACATCAGGTTCTGTGTGAAAGTACATCGTGGCACTCAGCAAGATACGTTTGTATAGTAACGCGTGCAAAGTAGAGAGCAGCCTGCTACGTGCTCAGGCTAACATAAGGGAAAACGACAATGGGCCTGCATGGGACATATGACAAGATCTATCTCTTCCATAATCTGGAAATGGTTGGTAATTTACTTCAGTCAAGGAATGGAGTAACGCCTAACCCAGGATGGGAAGGAGAATGGATAAGTCTCCAATTTTGCTAGGGTATAGCGAAATGACTCACTCCGTGGAGAAAAGTCAAGAAAGAAATAATCTCTGTTTTTGCCCTGTTCCATTTCCCTTAAATGAAATTCTTTGGCAGTGACAAAGGGCTCGTCACTTGTGGCAGCGGCCCCCGAAGTCGTGGGGGAGTTTCTGGACCCTGGTTCTAAGCACGCATTGATTAGCTCACCTGTATTCCTGCCTTCTTGGTATCCGCCCCCTTAAGGGCTGCCTATATCATGCTCAACTCAGCGCATCCGTGCACAGCAGGTGCGCTGCTGGCGTGCCAAAGGCGCGCTAAAGGCAAGTCTGTCTGCGCCTGGATCGTGCCAAGTGCCAGGGATGCTGCCCATTATTTCATCCATCCAGCTGTGCGCAAGTCATATACTGGTAAGTTTTTGCGTGAATTAAATACACTACCTGCTACTAGGTCCAAAGAATGTGTTTGCTTAGACCTTAGCAGACATCGAAGAAACCAGAGGGCTGTGCTAACTGCGGCTTCTCCCCGCAGCTGGACTTAGGATCTCACACAGCTCTCTCCTCCAATCTGCCACCTAGAATAAGCGCTGCTAGAGCCCCATGTATAACGCGCTGCACCCTCATTAACGCCCGGTCTCTGCCTAAACACAAGCTAGATATCTCTGAGCTGATTGATGCTCAGCACCTAGACATGCTTTTTATCACAGAAACCTGGGGTGACTAAGCCGCAGGCCGGACTTTTGCATTGCTGTCCCTCAAGGTTTCATGGTATTTAAAATTGACAGAACACACAAAAAAGAAGGCAAACTCCCGTTAATTTACTGCGACAAATTTAAAGCTTTTTTTGAGCCTGTATCTTCCCGAGAGTATGAAGCTTTTCTTTTTAATTTAAAAATAGCCAACTGTCTTTCATTCAAAGTGGCACTACTCTATCGTCTGCCAGGGGGAAAAACTGGATTCCTGACCTCACTTAATTCCCTGCTTGAAACCTGTGCCATCGAGAAATCAGCTCATATTTTGGGTGACTTTAACTTTCACCTTGAAGCCTATATGGATTCCAACACTGCCTCTTTACTCAGTACTATGACCATGGCAGGTCTAAGTCAAATAGTTACGGGCCCTACACACCGGGCTGGCCACACCCTAGATGGAATCTTTACCAACAGGGAACTCACTGTGATTAAAGAGATCTTGCCATTAACCAGGATGGACCATTTGGCAATTGTTTTTGAGCTGATAAACCCCTCTTACTGTTAAGGCCAATAATCTGAAGCAACCTATTAGGACTTATCATAATTGGAAGCAGGCTGATAACAATATGCTCAACCTCCAACTCTCTCTTGCCCAAAATAAACTACCATTAAATGCGGAATTAGCCTCCTCCCAGTTTAAACACCTGCTCACATCAGTTGCCAATAAGATAGCCCCTTACAAAAAAAACTTTAAGCAATAGGAAATCCCCAACTGCTCTGTGGTTCTCGGATATCCTCAGAGCCAAGAAACAAGAGTGTAGAAGACAGGAGAGACCCTGGAGATCTAACTACAAAGCAAGCAAACTCTCCAACTACAAATCTCTATTAGCTGAATATAAAAGTTTGATATTCACGGAGAAGCGCACCTACTACGCCAAACTAATTGAGGAGGCAAAAAACTGCAGCATTGAACTCTTTCAGGTAGTCACTAAACTGTCCGTACCCCCAGACAAAAATGGTATTGAGCACTCCCAAACCTTCTGCAACTCCTTGGCACAGAATTTTTTAAAGAAAGTAGAGCAAATTTATGTCTCCTTTGACAACAAGACACGCTCAGAGGCTCGTGCTTTAGCAAATCTCCGTTCCCCCTAATGCTCCAGTCCTTACTGAATTTAAACCAGTTACCAACGATAAGATTATAACACTTACCCAGCAGGCCAAATCAGGCTCCCACCACGACCCGCTTCCTCCCAATGTGTTCAGGCAAGACCCTGAGATTCTTGGCCTTAGTTTAACCACCATCTTTAACTCCATGTTTACACAGGGCGTGTTTCCCTCCATTTGAAAAGGGTATCATTTTTACCCCTGCTGTAAAAACCTAGCCTGAACCAAATGATTATAGGCCCATCTCACATCTTCCTCTCCCAGCTAAACTGGTGGAAAAATTTATAAATGACCAGCTAACTCTCTACCTGCACGAGACCCAGTTTGGATTAACGGAAGAACATAGCACCAAATCTGCCCTGATTAAAGCCACAGACGAAATTAGAGCAGTCTTGGATGTAGGAGGTGCTGCTGCTCTGATTTTACTAGACCTGTCGGCTGCATTCGACACGGTCGACCATAATTTGCTACTCAATCATCTGAACTCTATCGGCATTTCCGATAAGGCTCTTACACTGGTCACTTCCTTTCTATCTGGAAGAACACAACCAGTTGCCTTAGTTAGCTACGATTCTCCTTCTTTTGTTCTTCCATGCCGGGTCCCACAGGGCTCTTCATTGAGTCCCACTCTTTTTAATATCTATGTGTCGGAATTAGCATTAACTTCCTATGCAGACGATACACAAATCGTCTTGTCTGTTTTTAAAAACAGTCTACCACCGATGCAAAGATTTAGGGAGTGTATGCTAGGAGTCAGTTCCTGGATGAGCTCGCACTGTCTCAGGCTAAATTCAGGAAAAAACGAGATAGTCATCTTTGGTAATTTCTCCCCATGCTGGTCAAAGAGCAGGTGGCCAGATGAACTGGGGGCGGCACCCATTCCAGCCGCCAACGCCAAGAACCTAGGTGTGATCATAGACAAGAAGCTAAATTTTTAGGTACAAGTCAATGCCGTTTCATCATCTAGCTTCTTCTTACTTGAGATAATCAAGAAAATCTTACCTTTCAACCCTATCGATAGCAAGAAAACCGTAGTCACTTCGCTAGTCCTTGCCAAGTTGGACTATCAATCAATCAATCAGGGGAATTGTAAGCACGCTACTCACCCGTGAGGGTCTCAAGGCGCTGGGGGTGGAGGGGTAAGCAGCTCCGTTCAGTCGAAAAGCCAGGTCTTGAGCATCTTACTGAAGATGTTCAGGGAGGGGGCGCGTCTGATGTCGATCGGGAGCTCGTTCCAGGTCTTGGGCGCGATGTAGGAGAAGGTTCTTCCACCTGTTCTGGCTGTGCGGATTTGTGGGGTTTCGGCGAAGGTGAGGTCGGCGGATCAGAGGTTTCTCTTGGGTACGTGGAAGGAGATGTTCTCGTTGAGGTATTGGGGTCCGGTGTGTGGAGGCATTTGTAGGCGTGGGTGAGTATCTTGAAAGTGACTCTCTTCTCAACAGGGAGCCAGTGGAGGTTCCGTAGGTGTTGGGTGGTGTGTTCGTGTCGAGGAATGCCGAGGACGAGTCTGGCTGCGGTGTTCTGTATGGTCTGGAGCTTGCAAAGCAGAGACTTGTTGATCCCGGCGTAGAGGGCTTTTCCGTAATCCAGTCTGCTGGTTATGAGTGCAAGGGTGATGGCCTTCCTTGATTCTGGGGGGATCCACTTGAAGGTTTTTCAGAGGATTCAGAGGGTGTTGATGGCGTTGACCTGTCGGGTCATGGAGAGGGAGGAGTCGAGTACGATGCTGAGGTTTTGGGCGTGGTTTGTGGGGGTGGTGGGGCTGCTGAGGGTGGTGGGCCACCAGGTGTTGTCCCATGCTGAGGGGGAGGGTCCGAGGACGAGGACTTCTGTCTTCTCTGAGTTGAGCTTCAGGCAGTTTCTGCTCATCCAGGATGCGACGTCCTTCATTCCTTCCTGGAAGTTGAGTCTGGTGGTGATTCGGTCCTTGGTGAGGGAGAGGATGAGCTGGGTGTTGTCGGCGTAGGATACTATGCTGAGTCCGTGCTGTCATAGGATGGCGGCGAGGGGGGCCATGTAGATGTTGAAGAGCGTGGGGCTGAGCGATGATCCTTGGGGCACTCCGCAGTTGATTTCCGTGGGTTCGGAGAGGAAAGTTGGCAGTCTGAATCTTTGGGTTCTGCCAGTGAGGAAAGAGCGGATCCAGTCGAGGGCGGTTCCCTCTATGCCGGCATCGTGGAGTCTGGCGGTGAGTGTGCGGTGGGAGACGGTGTTGAACGCTGCGGAGAGGTCAAGTAGGATCAGGGCTGTGGTGTGTCCTTGGTCGAGGAGGGTGCGGATGTCGTCTGTGGCGGCGAGTAGAGCAGTTTCGGTGCTGTGATTGCTGTGGAATCCGGATTGGGAGGGATCGAGGATGGAGTTTTTGTCGATGAATTTGGTTAGTTGTGCATTGACGGTCTTCTCGGTGACTTTGGCCACGAAGGGGAGGAGGGAGATGGGTCGGTAGTTCTTGAGGTCGGTGGGGTCTGCTGAGGGCTTCTTGAGCAGGGGTCTGACTTCTGCGCATTTTCAGTCGTCGGGAAAGATGCCGGTCTTGAAGGTGGTGTTGATGGTGCATCGTAGTTTGGGAGCGATGGCGTTGGCGGCTCTGTGGAAAATGTGTGGGGGGCAGGAGTCTGTGGAGGGTCCTGAGTGGATGACTTTCATGGTCGAAGTGGTGTCTTCGGTGTTGACTGGGGTCCAGGAGGAGATGGTGGGCTGGATGGCGTTGCTGGAGAAGGAAGTGGTTTCGGAGTTGGGTGTCTGGTCTTTGAAGTTGCCATAGAGTCCCTTGATTTTTAGATGGAAGTAGGATCCGAGCTTGTTGCAGAGGTCCTGGGAGGGGGTGATGTCCGTGGTTTCACTGGGGGGCTTGGTGTATTCCTGGATGACGCTGAAGAGTTGCTTGGAGTTGCAGGCATTGGCAAGGATCTTGTTTTGAATGAAGGTCCTTTTGGTGGATCTAATGTCTTGGTGGTATTCCGTCATGTCGTTTTTGTAGGTGGTGCGATCTTCTGACGTTTTGACGTTTTGCTGTTTCTCCAGTTCTTCTCGAGACTTCTGCAGGTGCGTCTGGATTCTTGGAGGTCGGCAGTGAACCAGGTGGCTTTCCTGGGCTGCTGTCTGTCGGGGTTGTGTAGGGGTGCAAGCTTGTCTGCGCAGTTGGAGATCCATCTGTGGAGTCCTTTGGCTGCGAAGTTGGCGTCGGTCGAGGAGGTGGGGGCGTCACGGTTGAGGGTGGAGTTTAGTTGTTCCTCAGTGACTTTGCTCCAGTTCCTTCGTGGGGGGCGCGGGGCAGGTTTGGGCGGTGTGGGTTTGTCGACATGGTAGTGGACGCAGTGGTGGTCTGTCCATGGGGGTTGCGTGGTGTGGCTGAAGTGGATGTTGTTACCTCCTGCAAAAATGGGGTTGAGGGTGTGTCCTGCCTTGTGGGTGGGCGTGGTGACGAGCTGTTTTAGTCCGATGTTGGCGACTTTGTCCAGGAAGGTAGTGGAGTTGGGGTCGCTGGGGTTGTCGAGGTGGAAGTTCAGGTTTCCGACGAGTATGTAGTCCATGGAGGCGATGGCGTGGGGTACGATGAGGTCTGCAACAGTAGTGGCGAACGAAGCACGGGGTCCGGGGGGTCTGTAGGGGAGGGTGCCCCGGAGTGTGGTTCTAGGGCTGATCTGGATCTGGAAGTGAAGGTGTTCGGTGGTAGGGAAGGAGTCCTTCGTGGTGGAGAGTCAGAGGGAGCTGTCAAGTACCACGCACCTTCTAACTTGGTCTTCCACAGGAGCAGATGACTGATCTCCAAATCCCAAACTCCACTGGGAGCGGACATCAGTTCCACCACCAGTAGAGAGGGGGAAAGGGGAATGGGATAAAAAAGAGACTCCACTGCTACACCTCTTCCGCAAGGGAATTCCGGCAATTAGTTCGGCATCTGCAATAGCAAAAACAACATTACAACCTTCCTTCCTCCCTGTACCCCAACTCAATTCTACCCCTGCCCTATCGCATCTCTTACCTTAACCTCTGCAGTGGCTTGCTTCTCTCTTGTATGGCAGTTTAGTTAGTTAGTTTCTTTTTGTAGAATAATTGCTAATACAGTCTTTGTTTTCCTTCTTTGCAAATGACAGATCACCTGGACTGATGGTAAGTATAATATATATATATATATTGATACATACACTGAATTGGAGGTGAGGTAGAAACAGCCATATTAATGAAGCCGTCTGTGTTTAGTAGATTTGAGCTGAAGGTTAGTAAGAGTTAACTTTCCTAGTGCTGAAGTGGAAGATTAATCTCCAACATGCAGTTCTCTCCTTGTAGCATTGTTGCGTCACAGTACCTCAAAATATTAAAAATAAAACGCTCCGAGGAAGGCTCCTATCCAAGAGCTTCCCTCAGTAAACAGAACTCAATGCAATTTATAAGTCTTTGGCTGAATTAGAAAGATGCGCTGATTCAGGACCTTAAGCAAGAGACTATCAATCTCTAAAAGAATAGTCAGCGCGCTGTCTTCAAAAGAATAAAGAACTTACTTCAGTGAGGAGTGGAGCAAATACACAGATATGCCACTCACGAAGTTATCAGAACAAAACTGGAACTCCAACGAAGAATTCGGTCACCCGACAGTGACGATAGATTCAGCTGCAGAAACACACTGCCAGAAGGTGTCAGGCGGAGATACGATTACTAAGTAACTCCCCTGACTAAAATTCAACGTTTACTCTGAAGCGCGGAACAGAAACCATCCATAAGCTCCAAAGTGACGGTTGAAGTGCGCCGTGCGATTAACGCACGAGCGCGAACACCTGGTTCCTCCACAGTAACCCTAAACACTAGACTGCTAACCGCTAAGGAAAAAACGCTCTGCATAGGCCGCCATATAATGGCTGAGCGTAGCAAAGGAAGACGCTATGGCAAGAATCGGCAAAGCCGGTTCCAAGGATAATTAAAAAACCTTCTCCTGCGCTGGGAGCTTAACAGAGGGTAAACTGGGCCAAACCTGACAGTACCCCCCACCAAAACCCCTCCTCCTCGCTCCTTGGGTTTGTAAGGGTGAGTCTTATGGAATTCACGCACCAATCTTGGGGCATGAACATTAGAAGCTGGTTCCCAGGATCTGTCTTCGGGACCAAAACCCTTCCAATCCACTTAGTAAAAAATCTTCCCTTTCTTTGACTTAGAATCAAGTATGCGTTTGACCTCAAACTCCTCTCCAGACTGACACTGAATTGGGATGGGTGGATGATTCTTCCTCAAATTAGGCGGAATTCTTTTGACTAATGAAACATGAAACACTGGGTGTACCCTAACATTAGTGGGGAGTCTAATCGTCACAATAACAGGATTTACCATCTGATCTACGAAGTAAGGACCCACAAATCTAGGTTGGAATTTCCTATTCCCTTTCAACCTCATGTGACGAGTGGAAACCCAAACCTCATCTCCTGGCTCAAAAACTGGGTTCCCTCTTCTTTTCTTGTTGGCCTGTTTCTTTTGTGCTTCCTTAGCTTTCACCAGATTCTGTGTTGCAGTTTGAAAGGCCTTCTGCAATTCACCTACAACTTCCTCAACTGCAGGTACCTCACTCTCTGTTTTACCCACTATGGTGTTTGGGTGCCTACCTGAATTCAAAAAGAAAGGGGAATAACGGGTAGACGAGTGAACAGCATTATTATACGCAAATTCTGCTGCCCAAATCAACTCCGGCCAATCCCCTTCATGATCCATCAAATAAAGGCGTAAGTACTGTTCCAATTCCTGATTGACTCTCTCTGTCTGACCATCAGTCTCTGGATGATAGCTGGAAGACAGTCGAGAGTCCACTCCTAATCTTCCCAAAAAGGCCCTCCAGAATTGAGAAATGAATTGGGGCCCTCTATCGGAGATAACCACCTTGGGATTCCATGAGACTTGACTATGTGTTGAGTGAATAAGATGGCCAATTGTGCTGAGTTGGGAATAGACTTTAAAGGGACAAAGTGACTCATCTTAGAGAAATGGTCAACCAAAACCCAGATGGTGGAATACCCCTGACTGGATGGAAGGTCAACAATGAAATCCATCGACACCGTATGCCATGGATATGGGGCCACTGGTAAAGGCAATAGTAAACCTTGTGGGGCCTGTCTTGAGGCCTTCCCCTTAACACACAGTTCGCAGGATGCCACATACTGTCTCACCTGAGTGTCAACATTATGCCACCAAAATTCTCGTTTTATAAGATCCAAGGTCTTTTTGACTCCCTTATGACCGGCCAAGAGATCCTCATGGAAGTGTTCCATAATTTCTGTTCGAAGATCCTCTCTTGGAACAAATAATTTCTCTCGATGATATGGCTTACCATCCTTAATCTCTCTCTCAGAATCCTCTTTACTCCAAGCAAGCATTTCCTCTTCAGAAAGTGACCCTTTTATCTTCTCTTCTAACTCAGGATACAGTCTGATGCTGACAATCTTCTATTCCGGAATTATGCGACCTTCTCCCTTAACTTCCTCCTGATCCCCAACATTCAAACGGGACAAGGCATCGGCCTTTCCATTGATTGATCCAGGTTTGTAGGTCAGAACAAAATTGGAATCGGCAAAAAATTGGCACCACCTCAATTGCCGAGGGGTCAAGGTTCGAGCCGACTTTAAAAACTGCAAATTACGGTGATCAGTAAAAACAGTAACTTCATGCCTAGCACCCAACAAATAATGCCTCCATTCCTGAAAGGCATCTTTAACTGCGAGTAACTCTTTATCCGCAATAGAGTAATTAATTTCAGCTGCTGACAACTTTCGAGACCGATAAGCGACAGGATGCAGTTGCCCAGTGGTCTTATTCCTTTGAGACAAGATCCCCCCAATAGCCAAATTGGACACATCAGCTTCCACAAAAAAAGGTTCTTCTGGGTTCGGATGTTGCAAAATGGGTGCTGTGGTGAACATTTCCTTTAAATACTGGAATGCCTTCTCAGTTTCTGGACCCCACACAAATTTTTCTTTCTTCTTAAGGAGCCTAGTAATTGGAGCTACTTTCTCGGAAAAGTTGCTGATAAAACGACTATAAAAGTTGGCGAAGCCCAGGAAACTTTGGATCTCTTTCACAGTACAAGGAGGTGACCAGTCTTTAATTGCCTTCACTTTGGATTCATCCATCGACACTCCTTCTGGGGATAATACGAAACCCAAAAATTCCACCTGAGTGGTGTGAAAAACACACTTTTCCAGTTTCACAAAATGCTGGTGATCAAGTAATTTTTTCAAGATTGCGCGTACATGCAAAACATGTTCTTCCTGGTTTGCCGAAAAGATGAGGATATCATCTATGTAAACCACTGCACAGCGGTCCAAGAATTCACGGAGCACATCGTTGACAAAGTGCTGGAAAGCTGCAGGGGCATTACACAGACCGAAGGGCATAACCTGATACTCAAAAAGACCGAATCGAGTTCGAAAGGCTGTCTTCCACTCTTCCCCTTCGGCCATTCGTACTAAGCGATAGGCCCCTCGCAAATCCAGTTTAGTGTACACTCTAGCTTCCTTTACCTGGTCCAGCAATTCGGAGATCAAAGGTAAAGGTTAAGATTCTTTTTGGTGACAGCATTCAAGGCGCGATAATCAATGCAGGTCCTAAGATTCCCATCCTTCTTTGGGATAAAAAAAGTGGAGAGGAAACAGGGGACTGCGAAGGTCAGATAAAACCATTGGCCAAATATTGATCTAGGTACTCCTGTAAATGACCATTCTCAGTTTCCGTGAGTGCATAAATTCGGCTGCACGGTAAATGTGCTCCGGGTTCCAACTCAATCTTGCAGTCATACTCCCGATGAGGAGGGAGCCGTTGTGCCTCTTGTTCATCGAAAACTGCCTTCAATTCTTGATATTCCACAAGGATTTTGGGAACCTCAACAGCACAAATCACAAGGGGAGTTTCAGCTAAAAGAGACGATTGAGAAGGAAGATGATCCACAACCCTGGAATGGAAGTAATTCTCCTTACAATAATCAGAATTCAATTCCACCGTTCTTCTTGCCCAGTCTATTCTTGGATTGTGTTCCGTCAACCACGGAAGCCCCAAGATCAACTGAAACTGTGGGGCATCAATGAGACTGAACCTCAAGTAACTGTGATGCAAACCTGGGCCAATCTCAGTTAATTCCTCTGTATCAAAAACAATAGGTCCAGAAGACAGGTTAGTACCATCTACTGCACACACAGGTTCTGGTTTGTCCTTCTTTACAAATTGGATACCCAACGATTGAGCAAACTTGATGTCCCAAAAATTTCCAGTTGCCCCAGAATCGATCATTACTGAGATCTCATCAACCTCGGTGGTTCCAAACTTAATCAAACTGGAAATGATCAAATGAGGGGCTGCCGATTGTAACGTGTTTGCCACTAGCTGCGAATCAGGAGTTGTCTTGTCTGACGCACCCACCAGAACAACTTCTCTTACTGGTGGGGCCTGTCTTTCACCCAAGCACTGGACTTGGGCTTCTTCGGACATTCTTTCACGAAATGTCCCGGGTTTCCGCAGTACATGCACAGTCTTCCATTCCTACGTTTCTCTCTTTCCTCCTTAGTGAGAGGCCCTCTCACGGAACCAATCTGCATAGGTTCTTCACCAACCACTATCTCACTTGGTTTGGTAGATTCAGATCTGGCCCTGTCAAAGCGAGGAGGGAATGGTCGAGTTTCTCTGCGACGCTCATTCTTTCTTTCGTTTTGTCGCTGATCGATTTGAAGTACTAAGTCAATTAACTCAGAAACATCAGTAGGTCTTTTGGGAATCTGAGCCAACCCATCTTTCAATTCATCCTTAAGCCCCCTATAAAAAACGGCAGCTCTCTTCGCCTCGGGCCATTGGGTCGCGACAATTAATTTATTAAATTGTGCTAGGTATGCCACCAATTCCCGATTGCCTTGTTTTAAATCTAACAGTTCATTATCGGTGGTCTGTGCTATGGTTCTCCGATCAAATATTCGAAGGAACTCGGCCTTGAAATCTTCAAAGTTGTAAAGAATAGGGTCGTTACAATTCACCAGTGGCATGGATTACGCTGCAGCATCCCCACTCAGGTAAGACAATAAGAAAGCAACCTTTGATTGGTCCTCCTTAAAAATGATGGGTCTACAAAGGAAGTGTAAGGAGCATTGAGTGAGGAACACTTGGGCCTTATGTGAGT
Source organism: Calotriton arnoldi (assembly GCA_963921515.1). NCBI lineage: Eukaryota > Metazoa > Chordata > Amphibia > Caudata > Salamandridae > Calotriton > Calotriton arnoldi. The sequence continues at coordinate 361,141 of CAWUFW010011188.1, forward strand.
CACCATTAAATCTCTCGGGTGAGGCTAAAGGAATGGTAGGGGAAATAGCATGAATGGCTTGCGTGGTTAATTCAGCTGCTGAGGGAGAGGGGGAAAAAGGTTGAGATTTATTCTCTTTAGTCAATGGGTTCGACCCTGCAACAAAATCTTCAAAACGCTGTTTGAAAAAACTAGCTTCCTGACTTGACTTTCTAACCTCCTCTCGTAGGTTCCTATTATCTTCCCTGGTTTCACTAAGTTGTTTTTGTATTCCTTCCAGGACTGCAGCTAAGGCCTTAACATTTAATCCCTCCGCCATCCTGCCGAGGTGGAAGTTGGAGTTTGGCACTTCAATCTGTCAAGTACCACACACCTTCTAAATTGGTCTTCCACAGGAGCAGATGACTGATCTCCAAATCCCAAACTCCACTGGGAGCGGACGTCAGTTCCACCACCAGTAGAGAGGGGGAAAGGGGAATGGGATAAAAGAGAGACTCCACTGCTACACCTCTTCCGCAAGGGAATTCGGCAATTAGTTCGGCATCTGCAATAGCAAAAACAACATTACAACCTTCCTTCCTCCCTGTACCCCAACTCAATTCTACCCCTGCCCTATCGCATCTCCTACCTTAACCTCTGCAGTGGCTTCCTTCTCTCTTGTATGGCAGTTTAGTTAGTTAGTTTCTTAATGTAGAATAATTGCTAATACAGTCTTTGTTTTCCTTCTTTGCAAATGACAGATCACCTGGACTGATGGTAAGTATAATATATATATATATATTGATACATACACTGAATTGGAGGTGAGGTAGAAATAGCCAAATTAGTGAAGCCTTCTGTGTTTAGTAGATTTGAGTTGAAGGTTAGTAAGAGTTAACTTTCCTAGCGCTGAAGTGGAAGATTAATCTCCAACATGCAGTTCTCTCCTTGTAGCATTGTTGCGTCACAGTACCTCAAAATATTAAAAATAAAACGCTCCGAGGAAGGCTCCTATCCAAGAGCTTCCCTCAGTAAACAGAACTCAATGCAATTTATAAGTCTTTGGCTGAATTAGAAAGACGCGCTGATTCAGGACCTTAAGCAAGAGACTATCAATTTCTAAAAGAATAGGCAGTGCGCTGTCTTCAAAAGAATAAAGAACTTACTTCAGTGAGGAGCGGAGCAAATACACAGATATGCCACTCACGAAGTTATCAGAACAAAACTGGAACTCCAACGAAGAATTCGGTCACCCGACAGTGACGATAGATTCAGCTGCAGGAACACACTGCCAGAAGGTGTCAGGCGGAGATACGATTACTAAGTAACCCCCCTGACTAAAATTCAACGTTTACACTGAAGCGCGGAACAGAAACCATCCGTAAGCTCCAAAGTGACCATTGAAGTGCGCCGTGCGATTAACGCATGAGCGCGAACACTTGGTTCCTCCACAGTAACCCTAAACACTAGACTGCTAACCGCTAAGGAAAAAACGCTCTGCAAAGGCTGCCATATAATGGCTCAGCGTAGCAAAGGAAGACGCTATGGCAAGAATCAGCGAAGCCGATTCCAAGGATAATTAAAAAACCTTCTCCTGCGCTGGGAGCTTAACAGGGGGTAAACTGGGCCAAACCTGACAGGAGCTCTTGTGTACGATGGCGAGTCCTCCTCCTGGGCAGTTGATGCGGTCTTTCCTCTGGATCTTGTATCCGTCGGGGATGGCGGTGGCGATGTCGGGGGCGGAGGAGGCATTGGTCCATGTTTTTGTAAAGAAGGCGACATCTGGCGAGAGGGTGTCGAGAAGGTCCCAGATCTCTATGGCGTGTCTGTGCAGGGAGCGCACGTTGAGGAGAATACACCTCAGGGCTTCGGAGGTGTTGGTGTTTGGTGCGGGGCTGTGGGGGTGCAGTCGGAGGTGAAGGATTGGCAGCAGTGATGGCAGCAGAACTGGCCATGGGAGGTGTTTGGCGTCAACCGCTGGCAGTTGTTGTTCCTTCCGGGGTTGAGTGTGAGGAGGGCAGCAGAGTTGTAGCAGTGGGAGGTCACAGATCCAGGGTTCCTGGCGCTGGCCGCAGTCGGGTCGCAGACGAAGCAGACGGGCTTGCCTTTGGTGCACCTTCGGCACGCCAGCGGCGCACCCACTATGCGGGGCTGCCATTAAGTAGGGGAGGGAAGCACAGCTGGGAGGCGGGAGCGGCAGGGGGGTAGAGACCGCGGGGGCAGCAGCGGCAGGAAAAGGGCATGGAGAGCAACGGGCACAGAAGGCAGAAAAACGGCAAAGTTAAACACAGGCACAGGTACAATAACAAGACAGGCACAATAACAAGACAGTGAAGAGGCTAGAAGGAAGACAGAAAAACGGGTGCAGGAGGGTATTCGAACACCTACCTGCACAGGAGCAGCGGCAGCAGCACAACCGTGGAGCTGCTGGGGGAGAGAGCACGGGGTCTGGGGGGTCTGTAGGTGAGGCTGCCGCAGAGTGTGGTTCTAGGGCAGGTCTGGATCTGGAAGTGAAGGTTTTCGGTGGTGGAGAAGGAGTCCTTCATGGTGGAGGTGGAGACTCAGAGGGAGTTCTTGAGTACGATGGCGAGTCCTCCTCCTGGGCGGTTGGGGCGGTCCTTCCTCTGGATCTTGTATCTGTCAGGGATGGCGGTGGCGATGTCGGAGCAGAGGAGGCGTTGGTCCAGGTTTCTGTAAAGAAGGTGACGTCTGGCAAGAGGGTGTTGAGGAGGCCCCAGATCTCTACTGCATGTCTGTGCAGGGAGCGCACGTTGAGGAGGATGCACCTCAGGGCTTCGGAGGTGTTGGCGTTCGGTGCGGGGGTGTGGGGGTGCGGTCGGAGGTGAAGGATTGGTGGCAGTGACGGCAGGAGAACTGGCCGTGGGTGGTGTTCAGCGATGACCGCTGGCAGTTGTTGTTCCTTCCGGGGTTGAGTGCGAGGAGGGCAGCGGAGTTGTAGCAGTGGGAGGCTGCAGATCCAGGGTTCCTGGTGCTGGCCGCAGTCGGGTCACAGATGGGCGCAGACGGGCTTGCCTTTGGCGCACCTTTGGCGCGGCAGCAGCGTGCCCGCTGTGCGCGTCTGCTGCACGGCCTCGCAGCAGTCGCCATTAAGTAGGGGAGGGGGGAGGGAAGCGCAGCTTGGAGGCGGGAGCAGGAACCGGCAGGGGGTAGGGGCTGCGGGTGCAGCAGCGGTGGGAAAAGGGAACGGAGAGCAACGGGCACAGAAGGCAGAAAAACAGCAAAGTTAAACACAGGCACAAGTACAATAACAAGACAGGCACAATAACAAGACAGTGAAGAGGCTAGAAGGAAGACAGAAAACCGGGCACAGAAAGACAGAAAAACGGCACAAACACAGAGACAGACAACAGCGGCCAGCAGAAAAGCAAGGTTCTCCCACTGGACCACCAGGGATGAGGCACAGGCAGGAGCCTGCGGGTGGAGGAGGGCCTTGAACACCTACCTGCACAGGGGCAGTGGCAGCAGCACACCGCAGAGGTGCTGGGGGAGAGAGCAGGTCTCTGACTATTGCAACGGGCTCTATCTTGGTATGCCCAAGACGCAGCTAGGTAAAGTGCAAATGATTCAAAATGCTGCCGCTCGGCTCTTGTTAGGAATTCCCAAGTTTCAATTGGTCAGAAAACACCTTCAGAAGCAGCACTGGCTCCCGGTTAGGAGCCGTATCATCTTTAAGGCCCTTTGCATTACATACAGAGCACTTGATGGTACGGGTCCTCAGTTCTTGAGACGCTCATTACATTGGTATGTCCCTAACAGACATCTTTGCTCAGAAGGAGCAAAACTGATAGCTACTCCCAGATTTCACAAAGCTACCTGGGGCGGCAGGAGTTTCTCAGTAGCAGCCACTAAGCTCTGGAACAGTCTCCCTATTCCCATTAGAACACTTCACTCCCTGTCTGCCTTTAGGAAGGCCCTGAAAACCTGGTTGTTTAACAAATAGAGGTCCTTGCTCATTCTGGACTACCAGCGCCAAGACAGCTATGGTATTCATGTGCTCAACAAATCTATTAACATTAACATTAACATTAATATTAACATCTGTGGAAGTTGGTTCTGGTGGTGGTGGGGTCGTCGATGAGTGAGAAGATGAGTTGGGTGTCGTCTTCGTAGGAAATTATGTTGAGAACGTGGGATATGCGATGTTGGCCAGCGGATCATATATGCACTGAGGAGCATGAGGCTGAGGGATGAGCCCTGGGAGACACTGAAGGTGATCTCCTTGGGTTCAAAGGTTAAAGATGGGAGGTGGATCCTTTGTGGTCTTCCGGTGAGGAAGGAGGTGGTCCATCTGAGCATGTCCCCTTGGATGCAGATGTGGTGGAATCTTTTAATCAGTGTGTGGTGGGATACGGTGTGGAAGGCTGCCAAGAGGTCGAGGAAGAACAAAGCTGCTGTTTCTTCTTGGTCAAGGAGGGTTTGGATGTAGTAGGTGGCTGCGATCAGGGTGATTTTGGTGCTGTGATTGCTGCGGAAGCCTGATTGGGAGGTGTTGAGTAGCTGGTTATGCTCCAGGTGTGTCATGAGTTGATTGTTGATGATCTTTTCCAGTACCTTTGCTGGGGATGGGAACAAGGAGACTGGCCAGTAGTTTTTAAGAGCTCATGTATTGGCCCCTCCAGAGAAGAGAATAACATTGCATTCAAAGCAAACGCTCACGTTAAAAGTTAAACATTTAGAAATCCAAATGCTTAAGGCCTGTGGTCAATTTAACGTGGCGAACATCTCAATACATGTTTTAATTGCATGATTACAGATACATATACAATTAAAATATAGGTATGGAGTACTAATCCATTGAATACATTTTCAGTTATAAAATAAATGCAGATTATTATTCAAATGAGTATGCAAATATATAAGAATTACAATATTATTCAAACCACACAAATGCAGGTCGATTGGGAACAACAATTCGTTGTTGCTGTAAGGGTATGGTAATATGCACACTCATATAAATGTTGAGATTTACACAGTAAATGCACTTTCTGTATCTGTTCGAGTGCACTACTTTACGTTAAAAATGTCAAGTCACACGAATACATAAGGCCATACATAAGCATATATGTGGTCTAGTCAAACATGGAAGGGTGGAGCACAAATGATGCTGCTCCGGCTGCAACAGATGTGTCAAGAGGCGGAGGAGCCAACAACTACAATAATGTTGGGAGAAAACATTTCACAGTTTATTGGAGCTACAGTTCGTAATAATGTGGAAAAGGCACTGGCTATTCCTCTTCAACTCCTGTATTATTGCGTAGATGAATTGGCTAAGAAACTTGAGTACCTTTGGGCCTCAAAAGCAGAAGTTATCTACTTGCAAATTGGGGGCTTCTTCTTCTAAGGGTTGTGTCGACATCAAGGAATGCCCCCTTTCCCAAGAGTAAAGGGAAGTCAAAAAGTCATCCCATGAGAATGCCTTTAAAAAGCTTAAACAAGCTTTTCTAGCAAAGTCCAATGCTATTCACACAAAAGCGTAGAATTCCTGATGGATTTATAATAATCTCCTGGCCTCGCTCTATCTCCCTCAGGAGGAAGAGGTGGTTTTCGAATCAGATGACTCAGAGGCATCCCATGAGGATGATGTTAGGTTAAGGAAGCCTTGAAACAACAAGATGGGAGATGGCAAGGGAAATGAGAAAGATAGGACCCCCAGCAGCTTAAGATGATCCCTATTGTTCAATTGCTAGATGTCCTCTTAGATTAGTGGAGATTATTCACTATCACCCCTTGATAGGATTCTCCCCCCAAGCACTGCCACTTATGTAAAGTATTGGGAAAGGTTAGGACGTGTTTCAGGGTGAAATGTCCCAGGTGAACCTTGAAAGATAAAGTGTCCTCCTCTCTGAAGGTGGAGGCAAATACGTCTACCTTCATGAAGATATTTGCCAATAATGTTACCAGAACAAACCTCTGGACTGGGCTGGCCCAGTTTCTCTTCAGAATATGTCCAGAGGGCTATTTGCTTACTGGGAAATTCCAACTATGACTTTTCTACAGAGAGACTTAGATCATTTCTAATTAGACCAGACCCCAAAGTGGGTGAACTGTCATCATCTGAGGCAGTCCTAGTTATCCAAGGACTCCTCTTCAGGGATTTGTTTGTTAAAAACCTTGGGTAATTTGTCACAACTTTTATGGCCTTGGATAAGGCTCAAATCTCTTTAAAATGGTCTTCAACCAGCTGGTGATGATGATGTGGGGTGTGGAGGACAAAGCAATTCTTTAACAATTGAAGACAAATAATATGCTTGAGTTTTCCACACAATTCTGTAGTTTCACCAGTGATTTTATGACACTACCAAGCAGACGCCTTGGACTCAAAAACAACTGATAGATGCAGAAATGTCTTTGCTTCTGCTAAACAGTCGATCAGAACATCCAAATGTCACCCAAACAGATCTGGAAGCAGTTTTTCTCCAAAAAAATAAAGTCAAGGGAAAGACAAGGGTTTAAGTCTTGTGATAAACCTAAAGAAAATAAACTCATGGACACTATATCTCTATTTTCATATTGGATGGAATTCACCTTCTAAGAAATATAATTTGGAAGCATAACTGGATTGCCCACTGGACCTCAACGATGCTTCTATTCATCCAAGCCTCAATTCAGGCTCGCGCAGTTCATTTAGGACCATCACACCTACAATATTTGTGTTCTGTCATTCGCAATCTCCGCTTTGCAAAGGGTTGCACACGTCCAGAAGTGCTTTTCTTGCACAGATGTGATTGATCTCCTATTGAAGACTAAACTAGAGCTACAATGGTGACTGAAACATATGAAAGTGTGGAACAGAAGAGCGGTCTTCGGATCCTCCTTGGAAATAAATATCAAATCCACTGTCATTAAAATGGGTTGGAGTACCAGAAGCGGGTCGCTGTCTACAGGTGAAGGTTAGTCGGACCAGAAATGCCAGCTTCACATCAATTGTTTAGTGTTGCTGGTAATTTTGTTTGTAGTAAAATACTGTATATGGCACAGGTTGGAAAGCTATATTCTTCTGAAAATGGCAATGTGCCTGCTGTCCATTACAGCAACAGACTAAGAGGGACCAGATCCGTAGTTTTGACAGACCTATCAATTGACTTCTGGAAATATTGACTTTGGCGAACTGTATGTCAGTGTTAGAAATAGTGTCTCTAGTTGGCACTGGTGTGCACCCTGTCGAAGCAAGAACCCTCACTCTAGTCATGTTAAGAGAGTAACACAACTAAGATAGCCCCTGCTCATCCCGTTGGTAGCTTGGCATGAGCAGTCAGGCTTATCTAAGAGGTAATGTGTAAAGCATTTTGTACATACACACACATTAACACAGTGAAAACACTACAAAATTAGTCCACATCAGTTTAGGAAACTAACCAATATTTATCTGAATAAAACAAGACTAAAATTACAAAAATCCTATATACACAAGCAAAGATATACTTTTTCAGAGGTTAAGCAAATGTAGTCCATAGGAATCTATAAATGCATCACTTTTAGCACAAAGTCCCTTGGATGCATTAAAATTCAAATGGCATGTGAGGCGCAGGGGAGATGAGGCACTGGAAAAGCAAAGCGATGAGTCGGTTCCTTACTCCCAGGGGAGGTGTTGCGTCAGGTTCTTACTGGCAGGGGAGGTGATACATTGGTTTCTTACTGCTGCTCAGGGGAGGTGAGGCGTTGGTTCCTTACTGTCAGGGTAGGTGACATGTTTGTTCCTACTGGAAGGGAAGGTATGCATTGATCTCCGGAAACGCGGCCTCGGTTCCTTACAGCTAGGCAACGCCGATGAAGAAATATACGCCAAGGGACGATGCGTCAAAAATCGAGACATGCTGCGTCAATTCCACAGCAATAAAGCAGATGTTGCGTCGGAGTTGGAGTGGTGCATCATGGACTTCGGTAATGCAGTGCTCGAAACTCACGCTACAGCAGTTCTTCTGACACACTGCGACGGAAAGCTGGGACCCGCGGTAAAAGCCGCTGTCGATGCGCCGATCGGGAACCACGATCCCATGCTGGCAGTGGCGATGAGTCGACGTTTGTAGCAAAGCGTTGAAAAAAACAGAATCTGGAAGTTGATGCGTGGATTTTTTCCTTTAGTTCACCAGATTCCACTTCCAAGGGCCCAGGGACTGATTTTGACACCACTTGGCAAACTAGGACTCTCGGCAGAAGAGCCCAGGCACTGGTAGGTGAAGTCTTTGATGGCCCTGAGACTTCTTAACAGGAGGCAAGCACAATCAAGCCCTTGGAGAACCTTGGAGGTGTTGTATTCCTCTTAGGGTGTCCATACACGGGCTTTCCTGTATCATGTCCTTATATAGGCACAATTCGACCTACCCTTATATAGGCATAAAATCCCAGGCCTTATTTAGGCATTAAAACGTGCACTCCAAATACAGGCATGGTCTCCGACATCCGTCCACCCTAACGTCACAACGAGTTCTTGAAGAACAGACCCTTAGGCTTCTGGAGTTTCCCTAGCACAGGACTATTGATTTCTTCAAGGACTCATTTATTATGCATGAACCATTATACCTTAGGGGTTCAATCATGACGTCTTCCGCTGTCCGATTCACGTCAATGCTAACATTCTGAGGTACCTCTCAGGTATAAATATACCTTCCCTAGCCCTTGTAAACTAGAGGAGACCTCGACTTCAGAGGAGCCCGTTTCCCAGCCTGAAGCACTGAGAAGACGCTGTCATCCCTGCACGCAGAGAGTCCAGCTTCCAGTGATCTGACTTCCCTTGCGGGGTGTTGGAGTTTGAGTCTGGCAAGAGATTCCCACCTCTCTCATTCTTAAGGTATGGAGCTGACTAGATCCTAGAGGGATTCTTGGCATACTTGGCAAACTTGGCATACTAGGCATACTAGGCATACTAGGCATACTAAGGCGTAACATACTCTTAGTATACCCTAGTAAGGAATACTTCACCTACTTCATACCTCTCCCTACACCCAGGTTAGGTTAGGTACATTGGGGTAGAACTAGTTTAGAAACGCATCGTATGAGTACTCGCATTTTTTAGTCTGTGTTATTTATATAAATGAATATCTGCTAAAGATAATGCTATTGCAGTACTATTTATTTCTACTGCTTACGCTGTACATTATTTATCTTGCATACTGTCTTGTGATCGTAACTGCACATATTACTTACACGAGAAACAAGACTGTTCAATAAATCCTTTTATTGAAACGCCCGTCTATTCTTTCTGTGTAACTTTGAGGAAAACTAAGCATGCACGATTGAGCTGAGTGAAACGGTTATCTATTGTTTCCACTACTCTGGGACACATTCTGATTCTAAAGGGAAACAAAGTTGTCATGTTTTGCGGCTGCCAGAAACTACTCCCTTCTTGTTATCCAAGGAGTTTCTAGTGGCCTCTGAGCTAGCTGGCACAAGTAATTAAGTTTAATATACTCGATAGGGACATACTGACCTTAGTCCTATGTCAAACCTATAGGGGATATTATTCCAATGCGCAGAGCCTATTAGGGAAATAGGAGCTACACTACAGAGGCAGGATACAGAAAGCCAGGTTTAGTCCTTTCACTCCCAGTACAGAAGCAGCAAGCAGCAGGCCAGCACACAAAAGCAGCAGACAGAGTGTCAGTTCCTCCTACAGCATCCAGCTCTTCTTCCTGACAGAACGTCCTTCAATCCAGAAGTGTTCTGAAGTTATGGTGTCACAGCTCCAGTACTTATACCAGTTTCTTTCTTTGCAGTAGGCAAGCTTCAAAGGAAAGTCTTTGTAGAGCACAAGGCTCTTCATTTACCTGAGGTTCCAGACACACTACAGGGGGGTGGAGACAGCTTTGTGTGAGGAGAGGCACAGCCCTATTTAGATGTCAGTGACAACTCCTCCCACCACTTTAGCTCCGGAAGGTCCATCAGCCTAATGATGGCCCATCAAGATATGCCAGGCACACCTCATCTCCCTGTGTGTGACTGACTAGAGTGAATGCACAAGAGCCCGACTGTCATCCTAACCCAGACAAGGATTCTACAGACAGGCAGAGGCACAGAATGGTTAATCAAGAAAATATCCACTTTCTAAAAGTGGCATTTTCAAACACGCAATTTAAAAACCAACTTCACCAAAAGATGTACTTTTAAATTGTGAGTTCAGTAACCCCAAACTCCAGATCTCTATCTGCTCCCAATGGGAAATTACACTTATAATATTTCAAGGCAATCCCAATGTTACCCTATGGGAGAGATAGGTCTTGCAATAAAGAAATACGAATTTAGCATTATTTCTCAATTAGGACATGTAAAACATATCAACATAGGTGCGTACTTTTAAACACACTGCACCCTGCCCATGGGTCTGCCTTAGGACCACCTTAGGAGTGACTTTTATTTAATAAAAGGGAAGGTTTGGGCCTGGAAAGTGGGTGCACTTACCTGGTTGAAACTTCACACACAGACATGGCGGTGGTAGGTGTGAGACATGTTTGCAGGGCTACTCATGTGGGTGGCACAATCAGTTTTTCAGGCCCACTAGCAGCATTTGATTTACAGGCCATGTGTACACCTGGTGCACTTTACTAGGGGCCTACTAGTAAATCAGATATGGCAATCATAGATAAGCCAATCACCAATACAATTTAGACAGACAGTTTATGCACTTTAGCACTGGTTAGCAGTGGTAAAGTGCCGGAGTCCTAAAACCAACAAAAACAGGTCAGCAAAAATAGAAGGATGAAGGCAAAAAGTTTAGGGATATCCTTGCAAAAAGGGCCAGGTCCAACAGTCAGTAATGATAAAGTACCTTCCCAGTAAAACCAAGGTCATTGTGGATTGGAAGTCTAGACATCTGGTAGACTTCACCAATTGGAGATTAGATACTCAGGCATTCCAACATTGAATGCTTCTCTGGTATTGTAAGAAATTGAGGGAATTAGTTGAGGGGGTGAGTTCTCACCTCAAATAATAACCACAATCAGTCAGGATGAACGCCTAAAGCTACTACATTAACCTTAACTCACCCCCTGGCAGCTATGACAAAGAGCAGGCAGACTTAATTTAGGGGAAATATGTAAAGTATGTATGCAATACACAAACAGTAATAAAGTTAAAACATAACATAAGAAAAATCCCAAACCAAATTGCAAAATTATAATAAATTATAATAAATAAAATCCCACCCAAATAACAAAAATCCAATAAAGGGAACTGAAGTTATGAATTAAGATTAAGGGTTGAAATGGTGTCAAAAAGCAGTAGCCGCCAATCGTGGTCATCTAGTTGTGCTTGACTATTACTTAGGTGCAATTTAAGGCTGACTTTAATGGAGGGTGGGCTGGATAAGTAAACCTGGTTTGATCCTGGACAGAAGTTTTACCTTTAGACTCTGAAAAGAAAGTCAAAAATTCCCAGTGGGGCAAAGCAGCAGGCTGAAGAGAAAGAGGGCTCCATGTCATCGGAAAGCCGCTGGACAAGGTCTCAGCAGGCTTTGGCAGGAAAGCTCTGAATGGGAGAAATTTGAGTTTCACACCTAGATGGGTACTTTGTAAGCATTCGCCTCTTGAAGATTTCTATATTCGGACATAGTCACTTTTTGGATTTCAGATTCTTGCAGCGGGGCGAGGCTGCAGGCAGTAGTGGAAGATAGACCCACAAGGCCAGATACCTTCTTAAAAAGGTCCAGCTGAATCAGATTTGCTGCTTAAGAAAAGCTCCCAATGGGAGCAATCTGAATCATTGGTGTTCGTTGGATCAGCTTGGCAGGTTGCTCCCAGTCCTCCAGAAGTCTTTGAAGCCCAAACGTTTCTAAGTATTAGCAGCAGGGTCCAGGTCAGGTCCGGATGGAACTGGTCAGCATGGCAGTTACAGAAAAGGTAACTTCCAGCTTGTTGTTTCAATGTAGCTTGAACATGAGGTCAGCCTTATGACCCTTTGAGTATACTTCTTTGCCGTGGGTACAAGAGGGAGAGCAGGTCAGTCTTTGGGGCTCTTCTTGTGTCATTGACAGCAGATCCAGTGCTCTTCTGTTCTTCCACAGGTTCAGAAAGTTTTCTCAGGGGGGTACTTTGGGTGTCACAATTAATGCCTGGCACCAGCCTGTGGGTGGGGTGACTCTTATCCCCTCCCTAACCAATGTGGTAAAACCCCACAGGGCCAACCATACCCACTTTTGCAGCTCTTCCTGTGTGCCTGCCCTACTGACAACTTTCCCACAGTGTCCCTTTCTTTTTTAATCCAATATAGCAGAACCTTTCTTCCCCTGTGCATAGCTCCTGTGCCCACCCCAGATGTGTGACCAGGAAAATAAGTAAACCCTTCCTTGTGTTTACTCTAGACCAGTTCTGAGGACAGCTCCTCTCTTACAGAGCCTGGTACCTGACTGGCTAGATGGTAGGTCCACGTGTTAGCTACCTCACTACAGTGGAAATAGCTTTGAGGGCTTTTTCACTGTAAGGACATGTTCAACATTAAACCTTTACATGCCCTACTTTTAAATATCATGCATCTTGCCTTATGAGGAATTAGGTCTACTTAGGGATGACTTGTATATATTTACTTATACATATTTAAATGGAAGGTTTAGGCCTGTCTAAAGGGAATATTTTGATAAGGTGCACAGCCAGGCTACACATAGCAGGCCTGAGAAATGGTTGCATGGTCACTGCAATGGGTGCTGCAGCCTACTGATGCCATTTAACTTATGGGCCCTGGGTACACGTTGAACACCATATACTAGGGACTTATAGGTAGGCTAAATATGCCAATTAGGGGGAATACCAATTTTGTAATGTTGAAAGGAGGAGCACTTTACCCCTGGTCAGCAGGGATAAAGTGCATAGAGTTCTACAGCGAGCGAAACCTGTCAAAGCAAAAATCTAGGACCACAGCTAACAACAGATGATCATTTCCAACAGAGACCCATAAAAGATAGACTAAATTGTCAAAAGCATAAATTGACAGTTGTTGTCTGAGAAACAAATGGCCCATGTTGATTGGGTTCTGCTGTCCAATGCCTTGTGTATGTGCTCTGACCCCTAAAACATGTAAAAAGTGGCTAAAGCCTGTTTGGCATGTTTAATACTCCTCTAAGGCCATAGTGCACCCATGGCATGAAAACCTGATTGTCACCTGTGAACTGCAGCACTTATTGTCTCATCTGCTAATGTGAAATTAACATATGGCTTCAGGCCTACTAATGCATCCTGGCTGCTGCAGTTGAAACCTGCAACCCGACCTGTCAAAATAGCCTGTTTGACAGGTCAAAACCTTACTTTTAAATATAAGAAGTAATCCTATGTAAGCCTTGTAGCCCACGAGGTAGGGGATATGGTCTTTAAAAGTGGGGCATATAGAAAGTGAATTCTACCACATACTGAAGTAGCAATAGCCGAAAAGCCATTTTCAGTGTGAAAGGTTCTGACTGTCCTATGAGAAAACCCCAAAAAATAGGTCAACAGTTCAATAGTGAGGCTCAATTTTTTATAAATAATTAATTAATGTAATTTTAGAAAGGTTAATTTGCTTTAGCTCTCCAGCTGACCAGCCAGCGCTTGACCTTAATGAGAGCAGAGACAATGACCTACATGCTGGAAGGTGTTTTTCTCCTGCTTGCAGGAAGACCAGTTAGGGTGGACCGAGGAGCTTCATTAACTTATAAAAAGCCTGCTCTTTCATAAATAAGTGTGAAGTGAGGCCTGGAGAACACAAACCTTTATTCCTGAAGCCAGGCAGACTCCAAACCCAATGGGACTGAGGCAGAAACAGTTTTGAGTGACCACATAGGCAAGGACTGTTCATTTTCCTGGGCATTCCGCTGGTTAGGCAAACAAGTGCTGCACAAAGGAGAATGGGTTTCCCTATTTTGGATTTTAGGGTTAAGGTGCACTGTGTGATTGTTTACAGTAGGGCAAGCAGAAACCACTGAACAATTGAATCAGTGTGCTCTTGGAAACTTTAACCTCCTTGGTTAGGGAGGTGCCAGGACTCATGGTCACCTACTAGCTGGTGCCAACCATAAATGTTTTACACCTTAAGGTACCTGCCTCACTTTAGGGGCCTGTGGAAGAAGAAGAACAGCACCTTCTGTTTGAGACCTGTGGGGAGACCTAAAGGTCTGAACCTAGTACCACTTGTGCGCCTGGCAAAGAGGTGAACTACAGTGGTCAGTTGGATGGCCGCCTGTGTGACTACAGGGACACAACAAGCAGCAAGAAGCCTTCAGCCTGAAGTTCCCAGCTGACTAATTGCAACTGGTCCTGGACAAGACCCTGCTGGTGGCATCTGCTGGAGTGAGCCTTGGCTCCAAAGTGCTGTCCATATGGCCCTGGGAACCTGACTTTGTCTAACTGTCTAACTAAACTGTGGGAAAAATTCTGACTTCCAGCTGCTGGACAACCGGGACCAATTAGCAGAGCCGATGCAGCCAATCACAACTTTCTTGGCTGAAGAAATAGGCTTCTCAGCTTAAACCTACTCTGAAGCAGAAAATCCACTTCACTAGGGCCTCAGTGAGAGGGCTTGGTTGTATGGAACTCATCATCAGATGCAATCTGGATCCTTGTCCCGCTGAAGGTTTCTGAGCTCCGAAAAACAAAGACTAAGCGCCTAATTTAGATACTTGCAGGCGGCCTGTTTCTCCATTAGGGAGACAGAGTTCATTACTCAGTCACCCTGACGGATGTGCCACCCGCCAAATTTAAAAATTACCACCAAACAGGCACTCATTTCTTAAAGCATTGGCAGGAACCACAGTGGTTCCTGTCAATGGTTTGTGAGGTTTGGTGCACAGCTCCATCAGCATGTAGGAGCCTTGCACCAAACTGTTTTCTTTTTTCTTTTCGAAAAGTAAAAAAATACTTCCCTCACCAGGGGGGTGCTCTCGTTTCACTACCACTTAATGCAACGGTTTTCCTGGCAGTGATGGACAGTGAAAACAGATCTTTTGTTCCACCCATCTAAATCAGGTAGGAGGAATTAGAGGTCTTCCTCCATAAGCCCTTACTCCTTAGGGACATCAAAGGGGTTAATTATGACGGAGACGAAGTAGTCGCCATCCTGATTAAATCTATGTTCTACGCGTATCTAAATTGGGTGGGTGAACCTTTATCTTGGCAGTATGTATACTCCATCACTGATGCGATGGAGTATATATACCACCAAGATATACATTACGACCTAAGCCCAAACATAGAAATATTGAACAAGCAAAGGCACAAAAAATATCTGGAAGATGAGAGGACTTTAATGGGTGCATAATTTGAAATTTTCCTACTCCAAGCTTTTCCATTCACCACCAACGACTTCTGCAGGGCCTCATCCAAAAGCTATTCATCTTCGAGAGCATTTCCTTGACTACCTTCCCCAACCTTGCACCGCTGAAGGATTTTGGCACCCATTTCAGAGACTATCACCGGGACGGACTTGGCTGGCGTATATGACCCATGCTCCATTGTGGTCCACCTGAAATTGCTCTGCAGTTCCAGTAGTGAGTACTGATAGGTGTTTAACTTTTCTTAGTGCTTTTTGCCTTAATTTAAAACATCATATCACTGGTTACACTTATGAATTTTATTTCCTCATTTTGGTGTAATTGTGCTTGTTAAATTTTCTTCTATTTTTATAAATTAGAATGGTATTTTTATTGTTTAGATCTGAATCTTTAACTGCTTTGGCACTTCTAAACACTATACATATTTTATCCAAGTTAAGCCCATCTGCTCTGAGCCATAACTACTAGGGGTTGAGCTCGGGTTTAAATTACTGAAAACTTTGTGTGTGTACCAAGTAATGACTTTATTACTTGAGGCGTACTACCATCCACCCACATTAATAATTCACTTTCTTACATTGGTGTTCATCGGTGGGATCCACAACATGTGCTTAGCAGTAGTACAAAGTACTAAAAGTTGAAATTACAAAACTTCTAAACTAAATTGACAGCTAAAATAGATTTTTAATTGGCTTAAGGTCAATAATGTACTCAATTTTGATTCTAAATTAATTTCACATTCAAATTTTTGCACCGTAACTTTTGGGGAAAATGGAGGTGGATTTGTCTACCACGGCGAGTCTTGGCATGGTGGAGATGAGAAGCATTTGAAAATAGAACAGGATGAAGTTGAGCAGGGAATCCAAGAAAGTGGATTTCCACAAAGCCCTCAGGATCTGGGAAAAGGTCTGCCAACTACAGACCACCTCAATAGAGGATGAATAGCTTGAGAACATCCAAAAAGAGGAGTGGGCAGGTGAAAAGCTGCTTCAAAATGGACTTCCTGGTGCACCTTCCAGGGCTGGACTTGATGCAGACTCCAACAGCTTAAGCCCTTCTGAGCTTGCCATTCGCAAGATGGATTACAGCAATAAGCTGTCAGCCAGGGAGCTTCAGGCTAAACTGGCCATCTTAGCCCGGGAGGAGATGAAGCTAGCACTGGAGGAAAAAAAGCTGGCCCTATAGGAAAAGAATGCCAGACTGGGGCTTATGCAGTCCAAACAAGATGGTGGCAACAATAGTGAGGGGTCTACAGGTGGTCACACACTCCTCACTTGTTGAAGGGTATAGTGCCTAGCGTTGTGGTGGGGACATTGACAAATGGTTCACCCACTCTGAGAGAACATTAAAAATGCACAGTGCGAACAAGCAGCAGTAGGGAGCATTAATGTGGGAGTTGGTACTTATACCATGAGGGTACACTCCTGACTCTAGAAAAAGAGGTATCTGACTCCTACACTTCTGGAAGAAGTTCTGGAACACCTACAAAACGTCACAGAAAATGTGGGCAGATATATCTTTGAAAGTACTGGGGAGCTGGGTGAAAGGCAATACAGTGGACACTAATGATGATATACATTTTGATTATGAAGAAGCACATCTTGAGTGTCTGTTCTATAGAGTTACACAAACATTTAGTTTACTCCAAGCAGATTGATCCCAGAAAGCTTGAACGAGCATATGATGTGTGGTACACACTAGAGAGTTATACTAATATGTTGACTGCTCAAACTCTGGGAAGCCTCTGGGTAGCTACACGCTATATAAGACTTGCAGAATAGAATAAAATAGAGTCCAAAAGATCCCGAGTGGTTTATCAAAAGGGGAGGGGGTGGCTAGGCCCGCAACAGGAAAGAAGTGGAGTAATAAGTCTCAAAAACAAAATTCCTTATGGCTGCAAACATCATACTAAGAGAAAGAGTCCCATGCTATTTCTGGAAAGCAGAGATATGAGAATCTAGAGGGAGAGAAATCCTTTGATACAAATAGGTGTTTTGATTGCCTGCATACAAAGTATGAAAAGGGAGATTCCTAATGCTCCAAGAAGAAGGATTGCACCACTTGGCTCTTCAAAGCACTAGCTAGCATATCTTTGGTGGAGCCCATAGTATCACTTAGTTTGGAGGTGGATCTAGAAGGCAAGCTGGTAATCCCTGACAGTGGTAGGTATAACTTCCAGAGGGTCACAGTTAATGGGGTCCCTGTTACTGCTCTGTGGGATACCTGTTCCTATCAGACAACGGTGGTGGGAGGGCTGGCTTCCCAGAACAGTATGTTTTCAGGGCCAAAAATGTCCATAGACAAGAATGTGTCCATTGTGTGGCCATGATAGCCTTGGAAATGGAGGGGGTTCCTGCCCAGAAGAGGGTAATTGTCAGTGCCCTCATGCCCATATGTTGGATTCTTGGCAGAGAGCTCCCATGGGCAGTAGAAAAACCGGGAGGGGCAGCCCCCCAGGGTGACCTGAAAACACAGGTTTCTGGTGTTCTGTTATAAGCGTAGGGTACAGAGGCCCTTGAGAAGAGGGAGGTGAAGACATCCACAGAGGAGTGTCTACTCTTAAGGGGGACTTTGTGTCCACTCTAAAAGTCTTGAACTGCCATGAACATGCTCAGTCTCAGGTACACACCCAAGATGACAGAAGTGAGAGTGGAAGAAAGGCGTCACGAATACGGGAGTGATGCAACGAGCAGAGCAACGAGCAGAGCGAGTGAGCGGCTGCATGGCTGTGTGGCGGAGCGGCTGCCAATACCGGAACTCTGATCTCTGATCCCGCGGATTAGGCGAAAGTCAAAGCAACAGACGATTACGCAGCGGTGGATCTCTCCACAGAACATCCCGGCGAGAGAGCGGCTGCCTCGCTTTTCACAGCACATCCCGGCGAGAGAGGAGAGAGCGCCTGACTGGACTAGTAAGAGTGGAGAAAGTATTATGTAGTGTGAGTGCGATCGCTTTAGCAGACGGCCGCAAAGTGCGAGCCCTAGTCGGTCCACAGAGGCGGCCCGGCAAGAGCCGGTGCGGCTCACGGTCCCGCCTGGAATGCCCTTCTTACCAACGGCCAAAGAGTGTAGCATTATTTGGAGATCTGGATATTTGGATAGTCAGGGCCAATGGTGGAACTGTAATCCAGGAAGCATTGTTTAATTTATCCTGCCTCTCCATTGTACGCATCCTGGTAGACATAGAGGGGCAGGGCAATAACAACAGCACAAGCAGTATAACTGGGCAAGCCAGACACAGCAATTGCATTTACCAACCACCAGGCACAAACCCACACTGATCTACAGTTATGTCCGGTGACTCCTGGCCTGCTTTCCCTTTCCTCTATGCCCTATAAGAAATTGAGAACTAGAACACAGAACAATCCATATGAAAGATTGGGCACGGAAAAGTCAACAAGAAAGAATAAGTGCAAAGCATCCCATATTGGAGCACTGTCCGGAAACATAGAGAAAACAAACTTTGTTCCCTTTTCTTCTAATACGGGCCGCACAAACGAGAAGATTGAGCAGGAAAAGTCACAGACCGATGTAATGATATGGAAACAGAACATGAGAGATCAAAAGACAATATTTTCACACAGTTCTTCTAAGGGAATGAAAGAAAACAGGCAACCGAGAACATAAATGCAGTTGAGCATTTAGGTTACCATGAATTATCACGTCAAACCACAGAAGTGGTACCACTCACAATTCCTGATACAGATTTTACTCTACGAGATATAAATTATAATCCTGATCCACTAGTGGTATCCAAACCAATAAAAGAGTCACTACAATTATTTCATAGCACTCCAAGCAATATTTCTGATTTAGTGGAAAATCTTTTGCAGTCTCCGGATTTCGCACTATTCAACATACTACAATGCCCCAATAGGCAAGACCCTGTATCAAGAACCCTAATTACATTGCAGAGGATCTTGGAATCAATACTTGCTCTTTTAGAAAATGATATGGAAAGTTCTGACCAGATCCTGGAAACACAAAACGGGAATACTTCAGTACTTAGTGGACCAGAAGAGAAAAAAACAACTTAAGCAAAATTCATATATTACAATAATTAAACAAGCATTTGCAATGCAATCGGTCTCACCTTTCGGACCTTATATGTATTTAGCTATGCAGCACATTAGACTGGGTGCTGAAACATCTACTGTTCTTTAACATGGAGGAAAAGTAAGCACCAAACTGCGTGACACGCCAGGTATGGGATCACATGGAGAGAAATATTGCCTTTCAGCGGGAAATGGTATAGTCCAAAGCTCTGTTTTTAATATAAAATCAGGGCCTTCGGTGGTCATATCACTGAAAATGCAAGATTTGAAAAAAATATTATTGTCTACGGGTGCTCGTGGAAGACAATTTCTATGGACTAGAATCTAGAGAATGCTAAAGTGATTCTGGTATTTTACTGACCTCTGCTGGTCACTTTCTATCAAGAAAGTTAAATAGAGGCAGTTGCCAGAAAAACATAAAAAAGAAAGTCCCTCAGCAGAAAGCAATTCTGGTATTTTACTGACCTCTACTGGTTGTTTTCTATCAAGACAGTTAAATAGAGGCAGTTGAACAGAAAAAAAATTCCCTAAGCGGAAGCAGACAAGTCCTAGGGCTGATCGCCAGAGCCCACAAAGTACATACACATATAAGTATATAATAAAGTATATACAAGAGGTCTTCAATGCTCGACCTAAAAATGAAATTGGCAGTATTTCACTATCAGGACATGCCACACAGATCAGGGCATCTCCCACCTTTCACATACACGGCACCCTGCTGACAGGGGTACCTTGGGCCTTACATATAAGAAGAGGGAAGGTTAGGGCCTGGCAAGTGGGTGCACTAGCCAAGTCGACAGGGCAGTACTAGACTGCACACAGGCTCTTCAATGGCAGGCCTGAGTTACCCTTTCAGGGCTACTCGTGTGGGTGGCACAATCAGTGCTGCAGGCCCACTAGTAGCATTTGATTTACAGGCCCTGGCACACTCAGTGCACTTTACTAGGGTCTTACCAGTAAATAAAATATGCCAATCATGGAGACAGCAATCCATAATAACAATTTACAACAGGAGCACTTGCACTTTAACACTGAACAACAGTGAGAAAGTGCACAGAGACACTAAACCAGCAAAAACAGAGTCAAAACCGGGAGGTCAGAAAGCAAAAAAGACAGGTAAAACACGCCAAAGATGTCAAGTCTAACAGTCCTCATGTTCCACGTTCTTCTCTTTAGACAACACCCCACATTAATGTCTCTTCTTTGCATATGAATGAACAAGTGACAATTTATTCTGCGTTAAATGTCACAGGAATGACTTCTAAGCACTTTGAATTAACTACTTTGTGGTGTAACCGATCATATAGAACTCATCAGTTCCTCTTAGGGAAAAAAATACCTTGCTACAGTGTAAACATCTGCCAATATGAGTGAGTTATGTTGTGTTAAATGTCATCCAAGTGGCTTCTAAGCACTATCGGTTTTCAACGAGGAGGGCCGGGCACTCTAAAAAACCTCACTACAACGTAAAAATGTTCTTACAAAGTGTTACACTTGCACGCATGATGAGTCACGTTTTACTATAATATTTGATGATATGAATGTTGTTAAAGATGCTGTAACTGGTTGCTTATTTTCGTGTATCTAAATGATATACAGACCTCTTTGTATAAAAACATGAGTTCAAAAAGCAAATAAATAATAAAAAGAACATTCCAAATCTTTCTTCTTCTCTCCGAGAATGCAGAGTTTGTTGGGGTGATTTCGGCAGCTGGGATTAGACTGATTGGCAAAGCTGTAAAATGGATTTCCAACTTGCCTTCGGGCGGATGGGGGTATTTCAGATTGGGCCACCCTGGCTTTATAGCTACAGTGTGCCCCTGGCAAGAATCTGCTGGACACAGACACCCGGAAGAGACATAAACGGAGGGAAGGGCTCCTTTGTCCTCCACGAACTCCTCGGGAGCAGGCAAGGGGCACCCTCAGCCGCCAAATGGACTCGTACCACGGAAAAGCTCTAGGTATCTCCAGTCTGAGCAAGAGATAACTATCAACGGTGGAGTCTATTTGCTCAGTCTTCGAGGAGACAATTGGGAAGTTTGTCCAGACGGGGCAGTTTTTACTGCAGGCCTTTTGGAGTGCTTCCTCGCCCAACAAGGCCGTCCCCTACAAAACGAGTTTTTAAACTCACTGAATAAAGTCTGCGCATTTAAGTCGACGCAGATCCCACTGTAGGCCTTGAAATGGTATTTAAAATGTGGCGTTCAAAATTAGAAACATGACCTCCTCGCACGATTGGGACCATTTATTTGGACTGCAGTGTTTTGAAAATAAGGGTGGAATACATTTGGCAACCTGGTGATACACTTATGTAATTTTCAGAGTCTGGCATCCTGTGCTGCAATTCGTCCCTGGATATACGTCTATGTGGGCAGGCCTGCAAAACATAGGTACGCTTCTATTGATAACTGTTTTTTAAAATATTTTGCCCTGGCATTGGTCCACTAAAGTCAAGTAAAAAAAATGTTGACGTTTTTAGCATGTCAGTGGAACGTTTTTCTCCTTATGAACACTGGGCCAGTTCAAGGCTATGTTGTATTTTTGTCTCTGGTGTAAGCTGGGTTCCCTCCATCTCCAAGTTTAGGACTAACAGCTAATATTGACTTTTGCTCACTGGAATCTGTAAGTGCATTTCTTCGGAGTAGGGCTACTCATCGGGAGTGGATGCAACTCAGAGAAAGTAAACAAAAAGTGGGAAAGGAAGTGCCAGCGCCCTGGGGTCTCGGCAGGGTGGATATTCAGGGCCAGTTATTATGGTTCATGCGCGCAGTGGGGTACTGAATGATGTACCTGTGCGATATAAGGCTTTGGAGTACACTGCGCGCCTCAGTTCAGCTGACAACAAACACACCGGGCACTCAGACACAATCAGCGCATGCTGCTACAACCTGCAAAAATGTGCCTCTGCTTTAGGCAAATACAGAGCCCTGTCATCGTCCTCACTAGCTTTCAAATGTAGGGCCATTTACCTTTTGCAAAAGTAACTTCGGAGTGACATGGAAAGTGCACAAAAACAAGCAATACGGAATGTAAATGATTGGGGGGGGCTGCAATTATAAAGGGAGCATGGTAAATTTGACAGTAAGGTTCTATCTAGAAAGTCTGTGCGTGCATAATTTCCCCCAAAAACCCGTTTAATAAAAATAGACCAGTCATCCTATTATTAAACCATTGAGGGAAAAGATAGTAATAAAAGGTAGCAAGTGCCCTGTGCCAATGGCATTCCAGCGAGAGTGCCCGAGTCACTGGCCCTGGAAAAGTTTTAGGAAGCTTGACACACACACTCACACTTTGAGGAACCTGCGCTGCCTGTGAAGTCATCCGGCACCATGCCTTTAAATATGGAATCAGGAGTCTGCCTGGTGTCACACGTCTTGCGCTAGGTCGCAGTGCGAGCCGGGAATGAATGCAGATACTTGGCAGGACTCCCAGCTCCGCCACTTCTTGCTGACAACAGGTACAGTCACTTCGCTCCTTGGCACTGGGGAGGGGTAAATGAAAGGGGCGGCACTATATTCTTCCTAGGGACTGGCACTGACAGCAAGTGGGCAGTTCTGTGGTATCAGGTAAAATGGGACTTTCCTATCACATCGATTCAATTCTTCTGATTATAGTAGTGTAGTGAGGGCCTGTGACGAGCATTTCTGGGTGCCGCGGTGCCGCCTTGTGACCTCAAAGGACAGCATTTTACAAATCCCACTGCGTGGAGCTCAGTACAGAACGATCCCTTTCTTGTCCATGGGAATACCCTGTACTTTAATTCATCACGCTGCGGTGCATCGAATCGCTGCTCCGCTGATCCCTTATCTCTCTCCACCAGCGGGCGCGTGGCTCCAGCTTTCAGTGTTTGATTTTCACATCTGTTGCCAGAGCCGCACTTGCTCAATCTATCCTTTCAGCTGGGCATGGGTCGCAGGGCACCGGGAGCTGACAAAAGCTGCATAATGTTGTTGTCAGGCTACTGTAACTCGCACTGGCCCCTTACCTACCCCTTTGTTGGGAACCCAGAAATGCATTTGATGTAACGATTTTCACCCAGGGCTGGTGGATGCTTGCACTTCAGTCCCGGGGGCCGGGCTAAGGGGCTGACTTGTTGCACGACCTCAGGCATGAGCGGTTCTGCCCCTCAGAAGACAAGGACCTCTGCGGTCACTCTGCCATGCCTTCTAGAAAGATATTCAGAAAGGCATTCCAACTGTAGGAAGTTTGAGCTTGTGGTGTCGTCAGAGCCTGGAGCTCTCCGCGGACGCTGGAGCATCTCTGGAGACCAGAGAGCCAGGGAGTTGCCGCGTCCCCTTTAAAAGGCAGGAGCGGGGGCAGGCGCTGAGCCGGGGCTCTGCTGAGCTGCTAAGACTCTTGGTTGGACACTGACTGCAAGACCCCAGGGTCATGACATCAGCAAAGAAACACAAGCATTTGCAATGCAATAGGACGCGCATTTACGCGAGACCTATTGTATTGCATCACGGACAACGGGAGGGGGGAAGCACGGACAATGGGAGTGCGAGAGGGGGGAGAAGGGGGCAAGAAGGCACGGACAAAGTAGTGCTCACAGTCTAAATGACACATACCGTACTGTGTAACACTCGAAGTAAAGGGGCCAGTAGCCATGGGAGGGTACAAATACGACTTGGCCATAATAAGGAGATACTAACAAGCCTCAAAATAAATCAGACGGCAGCATTTACGAAAGACAATAACAGGAGCCAATTAAAAACATGGGCGGAGAGTGGGCGGAGCTTCCACTGAGCTTCCGCTCCATACTCCATTATTGTATGCCTCGCAAAGCGAGCAACGCATGCGCGCTGCCGCTATAGGCTCAACCTAAAAAGACATAATCAAGGGTGGAAAAGAGCAAGCCCGAAAAACATAATTATCAACATAAGTTCAATTACCAGCCAAGATACAAGAGGAAACCCAACGGGTAAAACCATTCCAAAAAAAGAGAAAATTCCGATCATTAAGGGTGACAATATATACTCCCTCCAAAATTTGTTTAAGGACCCTGTAAGTGAAAATAATTCACATGATGTCATTCCACTTTTTCCAATTTTTAATCTGAGAAGACCTAAAAGGACATCAAACCAATTAATAAAAAAGAAGAAAAGACGATTTCAGCAACTCCCACGATAAAGAAGTTAGGGTCTACCCCCAAGAGGAAGGGAAAAAGAAATAAAAGAACCAAGGGAAAAAGTAAAAAGGAAAGAACAAAATGAAGATTTCCGAAATGAAAGACACAGAAGTTAAAATTTCCGCAGTCCTTATCTCCTGAACGGCAAGTCTCACCAAATAGTCAAAATCCTATGTTTTCAGAGTCTTTACAAAATAAAGACCATCATCGATCACCACTGATAGTAGAGAAGAACAGAAACAACTAAATCCATATGCTCCAAATTTCTCTATAAATCCCGTAATTGATCCACAGTTTACAACTAAACCAAATGGAGAAATTCAATTAATTCCAGGGAAATTAAGTGGAAAGGGGCCATACAGTGATTACCGTATCTTGGAAATTATAGACTTATTCCCCCTGGAAAATGACCCATTGAATCACAGGAAAATTGTAAATCTTCTTCACAAGATCCATTCACTTCATTCACTAACAACTTCTGAAATAAAATTAGTGGCTTTCCCGAATAAATTTAAATCTTCGGTGGCAATTGTTGAGTTTTGGTCCAATGTGATCCCTTCTAAAATTTTAAAAGAATGTGAAACTTCATGAAAATGGATTTGACGTAATAAGAGTCAATCAAAAAGAAAATGAAACTCAACAAAAAATATTTAATGGAGAGGAAGGAGATTACGACTTTACATCATAACAATACAACTTCTGGTCTTAAGAACCTAACAAAAGCTTCTGAAGATAACTTGACAATTCTTATCAAAGATCGAGAAAGGTGAATCTGGAATAATAATCCTCTAAAAGTAGAGACACCATCAAAGAAGGATACTTGGTCATGGATCTCCAGTAATCTGAACAGTAACAAATAGGTAAAGGTAAACAGAAGTTAAAAAATCGCATCGTGGAACATTGCCGGGAAAGACCCGGAAAAGTTAGCACTAATTTTGGAACCAATTTCTGCGATAGTGACTCTTCAAGAAACTTGGGCGCTACAATCTTCGGATCAAAAAAGTAACTTTGTATACGATGTCCTGGCGGTAGCTGTGAGAAGGGGCCATGCAAAATGTGGACTCACAATCCTCTTATGGGGAAAAATACAGTGGGACTTGGAAGTAATTGACTTGTCTCTTACGAATGCCCAATGCATTAGGATCAAGCACTGGAAAGAGAGTTTGGACTCAACTCAAGATCTTCTAATCTTTAACATTTATATCCCACCAGGACCTACTTTCGGTTCCATAATGATAGAAATCTTCGAGAAAATAGAATCAGTAATAGACCTAAAAGTGTTCCCTCCCATAATCTTAACAGGAAACGTCAACGGGAAAATCTCAAATGCACTTCAAGAAAAATGGGGGATCTATGATCAAGAGGAAGCATGGTTTATTCCACTATCCATATTTCCAATAAAGATAAAAGCAGACAAGCGTGGGAAAATACTTCTCTCTTCAGTTATCGCAATGAACGGAGTTATTTTGAATGGAAGAGTAGAGGGAGATATCCCGGCAACATTCAAGAGAAAATGCTTCTTTAGTTCCTCTATTCTGGATTATATAATCTGTAGCCAGGATCTATTTGGAAAAACTGAATCCTTAAATACTAAATTTACATCAGAAAGCGACCATGCAATCTTGTATTTGACAATTGAAGTTCTAATGCAGTCAATTTCTTCATGGTCCTTAAGACAAGTGAAAGGCACCGCCGAAGTAGAACATCAAAAAGGACGGCTATTATGGAATTCCAACACTATTAATAAAATGAATTATGCAATCAACTCCTCTCAATTAGGTCTGCTCAAAAATCAATCTGATCCCATAGTAGGATATGAAGACACTGCTTCAACTGTTGTGGCTACCCTTCAGGAACAATTTAACACCCAGCAAAAGAGCACCAGGTATCTAAAGATAAAGCGTTCAGATTATAAAACTACTAAATTTAATAAAATGATTAGAATGCAGTTTCAGCACTTTTGGGGAATCAGACAGAAAGAAATAATAAAGTTTAAAAAAAGTTCGTAATCGAAAAAAGAGAAAAAACATCAGGACCAAAAGGACAAAAACTGGGTCTATATCCAAATAGCGTTAAAAAGGAAAACAGCAAGGCATTTTGGAATTTAATTGCCAAAGAAACAGGGAAAAGGAAACCCGGACAAGCTTCACCAGTTTTATCATCTGAATGGGAAAAGTACATTTATGAGCTGTATAAACCAAATATGAGCTCTGGAAAACTGAGTAAATATAATCGTTGGAAGTTAAAGAGAATCAGGGTACCTTAGCTCCAACAACCCTGCAAATAGCACATTATATAAAGGCCGCTAGATCTTCTGCAGCATTGGGGCCTGACAAAATTCCAATTAAAGTTCTTCAAAGTAACGCTGAAGAGTGGAGTACATTTTTAACCTCCGGGAAAATTCAAACCTCATGTCGGGGGAGCATTATTATTCCACTTCTAAAAAAATGGTCCAGGACAATCCCTCAATTATCACCAAATTGCCCTGCTGGACGCTACTGGGAAGATCTTCACGGCCAGCATCCTGGATCACTTGAAGGATTGGGCTTTTTCTAGTGGAGTGATCCCTATGACACAAGTTGGTTTCCGCCCAAAACATTCTGTAACAGGTAATATTGCGGATTTACAGGCGATTATAGTCAAATATGTAGTGATAAAGTCCCAGGTGGTCTATTGCGCATTTGTCGACTTCACAACAGCTTTGGGCAGAGTAGATAGACCCACACTCTGGAAAAAGATATAGAAGTTAGGAATCCCCAATAACCTTCTCACTATAATTATAGCACTACATACAGCAACAAGGTGCAGAGTACAAATGGAGGAGAAAAGGGCTTAACTCGACTAATACCTACGCCGAATGGATTAAAGCAAGGCTGTCTTTTGGCCCCTCTATTATTTTCACTTTACATAAGTGATCTTCCGAACTATTTTTAAAAATGAACAATTTTAATCCTAAAATAGCAACTAGCAATTTATATATTTTGATGTATGCCGATGATGTTGTTATATTAGATCTCACACCAATTGACTTACAACGTAATTTAAGTGCATTAACCTTATATGCTGAAGAAAACTACTTGGTGCCAAATATTCTTAAAACAAATATTGTACCCTTTAGAGGAAAAAAATAATTTTCTCGTTTTAATTGGACACTTGGGGTAAATCCCTAGAGGTAGTCAAAGAATATACCTATCTGGGGAATTTTTTTTGCATACCTTACAGAATCCCTCCCACTTCCAACATATAGGTTGTAAAGCAGATGCTCATGTCGGTGCATTACAGCGATTTTCTTCTTCTTCTGGGAGCAGACATTTTCATTCATTATTAGAGGTTAATCGTATGAAAATTCCTCCCATTTTAACTTATGCTCTGGAACATATTCCAATTAACAAGTGGCATGCAG
The DNA here is from genome assembly GCA_963921515.1 of Calotriton arnoldi. NCBI lineage: Eukaryota > Metazoa > Chordata > Amphibia > Caudata > Salamandridae > Calotriton > Calotriton arnoldi. The sequence continues at coordinate 388,934 of CAWUFW010011188.1, forward strand.
TAAAAATAAGAGAAGGGAATTTGCTATGTAAATTGATAAAAGTCATCCAAGTAGTCCCAGCCCAAGTTCTAGGTCTCGAGCTATCTTTAGTCTGCTTCTTCGCCCGAGCAATTTCTAACATCATAAAATGGGTTACAATCGTATACATGCTAATCCTGGCTCTTTAAGGAGTATATTAAAATTGGAAATCTTTAAAGGTGAATCGTTACAATACACCTTTAAAAGAAATCTCAGCTTAGCTTTAAGTCTCTCGCATTGCACTATTGCACTTTTAGAATCTTGGACTCCCGCCCAATTGAAGATTTTCTTACAAAATCTGACCCCAAGAACAAGATTTGACTTTGATGTTAAACATTGTTCCCAATTAAAACATTGCGCATAATATGCAGAAACTGCAGAATATAAATCTCAGGAAGGATATCTATGTTTTACTTTAGTTCACAGGGTCCGACGTTGTATCATCTTAATGTTGTTAGGGATCTTACCATTAAAAGTTTTTACTTCGAAATGGAACAATCGTGACAATACTTCAGGTATGTGCAATTTGTGCGATGGAAGAGTACAAGATTTATTACATGTTTTGTTTGTATGTCCAAATTCAACTCTGGTGGAGGCCAGACGTCGGTATTTAAAGCCTATCTGTTTTAGCTATAACATTGCCACAGTACAAGGACTTACAATGCTATGTAAATCACCACCCAATGAATATGTTTGTCATAATCTGTTCAAATTTTTAAATAATTTTTTTAAAGATTTTTAAAGAGGATGTATCATAATTGTTTTAACAAACTGTATTTTAAATTATTTGTTGACCTCAGCAGAGGTCTAAATCAAATTAAAGAAATACTTGACTTGAAGGTGTCTGCATGATGACATTGTTGCCCCCACTCTAAGAAACCCAAGGACCTCATGAGCAACAGCTGGTAGTCAGCCCTGTTTAAGGCACTCGACTGGAGCGTACACATGCCATTGTATTGCTATGAGTCTGGTTCCTGACACTGACAGCTGTCAGTGGACTCTGCTACTTGCTTGTCTTTGGGTCATAGCTGGACCTCACTTTGGGACTGAATCTTGACCTAGGCTTTACCTTGTTGGCCATGAGCCTATTCGCTAGCTTGGATGCCTCTTTGGGTAGGCTAAGGTTTTCTCTATCCCAGGTGGAGTCTGCATATGAGACAGGTGCCCCATGGGCCAGGTTAGTGGCTGGGGCTGAGCTTGACAGAGTGGCTGAAAACCTTTGAGGTGATTCAACTCCCCACACGGAGTGGACTTGCAGTAGAATGAGGTTAGAACTAACTTATGAGAAAGTGGATTATTAGTTTGGGTGGATTAGTGTCCACCACAAGTAATAAAGTCACTATCTTGCAAGGTACAGTCAAAGGTTTCGGTAAATTAAACATGAACACAAAACTTGGTAAGTGTGTTACAGAGCAAACAGCCCTAACTCAGAGAAAACGTGTATAGGATTTAGAAGGACAAACAGTTAAAATGTCAAAACACAGCTCAATAAAAATCCAATTCAAATTTTAAAGAAAATAGAGAAAAATGTAATAAGCAAAATGACACCATAACTACATAAGAACAACATGGGGAACTAAAGACATACATTTGTAAAGATTTGAGCGGAACAAGCAGAAAGAAGTACAAAGCACTAATCTTGGTCAATGGTTGTGGTAGACTGGGACCTATGCGTGATTGGAGTCTGACCGCCATGGAGTGTTAGTCCGATACAATATGTAGATTGGCCCCACTAGGGCATTGAGGTATGAAAGTTTGAAAAAGTATCCAAATCCTAATCTGACACTCTTCTCCATGTGGACACACCTGAAATTCCATCCAATGCTATGGACCTGCCAGTAGGATGTTTTTCGTGATCAGTGCCCTTGTAGCTATGGAGCGCTGGAGCAAACGTTTGGAAAAAATACCCAAACTTTTCTTTGTATACAAACAACCACAGAAGTACACTTCCAAGGTCTCCACAACCAACACATAAATACTCTCAGTGTGTCCAGCTGAGGGCAACAGCAAAGTCTTGGCCAGGTCCAGTTGGCACTGGTCAGCTGCAACTTTATACAGAAATGTCCCCCTTCAGCTTGTGTATGTTCTTAGAGCCACTAACGGGATCAGGTATTCAGACTCATGATCCACGGAGATCTTTCTTCCTTGGAATTCAAGTGGAAGGGGGTCCAACCTCCTCATATCTTTCACACAGGTCACAGATTCTAAGTGAAGAGGTTCATCCATCAGCCCCACCCTCTTCAGCACATACATGACACCTCTAGCCAACATCGTCAGAACCCACAATTTCAACATCATATCCTATGGCAATTATACCCAGCTCATCCTCTCTCTCAGCAGACCCCACTACTACAAAGACCAACTTCCACAACTGCATGAAGAATGTTGCAATCTGGATGAAAGCCAAAGCCAACTGTCTGAAGCTCAACACAGACAAGACTGAAATGCTGATCTTCAGCAACCACACCTCCCCCTGGAATGACACCTGGTGGCCCGCCGAACTTAGACCCACTCCCACACCGAAAGACCATGCCCACAGCCTCTGCATCATCCTGGACAGCAAACTCACCATGAAACAACAGATAAACACAGTGTCCTCCAGCTGCTTCCACACTCTCTGCATGCTCCGAAGAATCTTCAAACGGCTTCCCATCAGCATGAGCAAAACATTCCCACAAGCCTTAATCATGAGCTATGGCAATGCACTGTATGCAGGAACCACCATCAAACTCATGAGAAGGCTTCAGACGATACAGAGGTCAGCAGCCAGACTGATCCTCAACTTGCCCAAATGAACCCACACCACCCCACACCTGTGGAACCTCCAATGGCTCCCCATCCAGAAAAGATGCCAATTCAAGATACTGACACAATCCTACAAAGCCCTCCACAACCACGAAGCAGCATACATCAACACTGACTGAACTTCCACCAATCATCCAGAAACCTTTGCTTTGCCTCCCTTGCCCTCGCACAGACACTGCGTATCCACCATAGCCACAGCAGAGGCCGCTTCTGCTCCCACCTCACCACCAAGTCCTAGAACGCCATCCCCCTTCACCTCCGAACATCACCCTTGCTGACGGACTTCAGGAAGAGACTCAAGACCTGGCTTTTTGACTAAGACCAGCAACGCAGCTCCTGGATACACTCACGGGTGATAAGCTGTGCTTTATAAGTACTGATTGATTGATTGATTGATTGATTCAGGCCACCTCATATCATTTTTCAAGTCTAGTAGTGGGGTGCTACATTTATGCCTGGCAATAGCTAGTGTTGGGAATGACTCTGGGTGTTCCCTAACCAAAAGTTCCAGGTGGCAACACTACCCACCTTTGCCTTACAGCAAACAGGCCTACACTGCCATGTGCCAGGCCCTTTTCAAAATAACAGAAGTCTTTGGCCACAGTAAACTAGGTCTGTGTGGGCTGGGTGTGTGTGTGTGAGAGTGTCATAAAGAAATCACAAGTTTCCTTCCACAACAAAACCAGAGACAGAAGTCTTTCAGCACCCAGACAATGGTTACACAAGAATTGTCTTGGAGTCCTATTCTCTCCCTCTCAAGTATACTGCAAGTGTGACTTAAGGGACCTGTTAGGCAGGAGTTAACAGTGTGGTATCAACAGGATTCCCACAGCCCCCCTTCTCAATATTATTTGGGGTTAAAAGGAGTCATTTCTGCCCCTTTAAGTCAGCTTATTGGTTGCTCCTGGGAGGCATTTCTTACCTTTTCCACACTTATTTCCGACTTAAGCACAGGCAAGGAGTTGGCAGAAACATAGGTTAATTAGCCACCTGACAGTTCAGTGATGTGAATGATAACTTGTTAAAAGCTACTACTCCTTAATATTTATTAAAAAAACTAATAAGCTTTGTCACTATATGGACATGGCATTATTTTCTAAATGTCCCACTTCTAAATACCATGCCCCCTACCTGTGGGCTTTAAGGTCTGCATAGGGATGACTTAATATTAACTATAATACTAATATTAACTAGTTTTTACCTGTCAAAAGGGTTAGTCATTCTACAATGGTAGATCTGAAGCCATGTTTTTCTTGACACAATATTGGATAGCACAATAACTGCTGCTGTTCACAGGTGACATTTAACTTTCAATGTTATGAGTGCAGTTTCTACTAGGCCTGGGCGAAGTTTTGTGAGATTGAGTTTCACTTGTTAAGCTAAATTCCCAAAATGATGCCACTGTGCATAAGTATGTGCCATTTGCAGTAAAAATGTACTGTGAATGGTGCAGTTTGAAGTAATTTGCTGTGAACATTTCAGACCTTATCAGTAGACTGCTCTCTTTCATGTGCAGCTATGCCTGGTAGCTGCTGCCCCCGAGCTTCCTGCTGCTGACCATATGATCCTCGGGTCAGTGGTTCGAGGCCATCATCCACCCACAAGCAGCCACCCGCACCTCATCCCTGGTGGTCTAGTGGTAGAGCATCTCTGCTCTGCTGCTGGGAAGCCATGTGTCTCTCTTTTTCTGCCTTTTTCTCTGATTCTTTTCTGTCCTTTTCACCCTTTTTGCACTTTTTCTGTTTTTTCTCCTTTTGCATCTTTTGCCGCTTTTTCCCCTGCTACTGCGATCCCCGCAGCCCCGCCCCGTCCAGCGGGGTTTGCGCCTCCCAGCAGTCCAGCCCCCTGCACACTACTTAATGGCGGCCTCTGCGTGGTCAAAAAGTGCAGTCCACTGACATTATCAGTGGACTGCTCTCTTCCTTGCGCAGCTCCGCATGGTAGCTGCTGCCCGAGCACCCTGCTGCTGACCATATGACCCTGGGTCAGTGGTTTTTGGCCCTCCTTGACCAGCAGGAACCCACCTGCACCTCATCCCTGATGGTCTAGTGGTAGAGCGTCTCTGCTCTGCTGATGGGCTGCCCTCCGTCTCTCTATTTTGGCCCTTTTCTCTGATTCTTTTCCTGTCCTTTTCACCCTTTTTGCATGTTTTTCTTTTTTTCTCCTTTTGCATCTTTTGCCGGTTTTTGCCCCTGTGATCCCATGTGGCCCCACACCCCTCTAGTGCCACTATCCCATTCCCAGCATTTCCTGCCTCCCAGCTGTCTAGCCCACGCACACTACTTCATGGCTGCCGCAGTGCAGCCACACAGAGGGCACGCCACTGGCACGCCAAAGGCGTGCCGAAGGCAAGCCTGTCTGCGCCTGTCCATGCTTGGACTGCGCCCAGTGCCACGGACCCTGGTCCTCCGGCCTTCCATCGATACAATGCTAGCACCCTTCCAGCCCTCAACACTGGACACCACACCGCCTGCCCCCTTGCGTCACCGAACAAAATCCAAGGACCTTTCTCCTGCCAAAACTGCAGCTGCACCCTCGCCCACCTTCGCAATCCAGCTCCTCCTGCCGCCCAGCCGACCGACAGCACATGACCAGCTCAGCTGCATCCTCCTCAACAAGCTCCACCTCCAAAAACTGGCACCAGAAATCTGGGACCTCCTTGACTCAGTCTGTCCCGACATCTTCTACCCCAGCTTTTGGCCTAGACATCGCCACTGCCATCCCCGATGGCTCCAAATTCACCCACAAGGACCGCACCAATCAACCAGGAGGAGGCATCAACATCGTCCACAAAAACAACCTCCGCCTAACCACCTACTCAGACAACCCAACGACAACCATGGAACACCTTCACTTCCAGATCCAGACCAACCCCAACACCACCCTCTGCAGCACCCTCGTCTACAGACTTCCTGGCCCCTGACCGCCCTTCACCAATGCCATAATCGACTTCATCGCACCCCAGGCTCGTGCATCCACTGATTACATCCTAACTCGCCGACCTTAACTTTCACCTGGAAAAGCCCAATGACCAGAACACCACATCCCTTCTGGAGAACCTCACCAAAGTAGGAATCAAGCAGCTAGTCACCTTTCCAACCCATGCAGCAGGACACACACTCTACCCCATCTTCTCCGCCAGTGAAAATATCACCTACAGCCACACCTCTGAACTCCTCTGGACTGACCACTACTGCGTGCACTTCACTTTCATCAAACCCACGGTACTCCACCACCCTCACCGCCCACCCACCGTAGCTGGAACACGGTCATCAAAGAACATCTCACTGCCTCCGTCAGCACTACCATACAGCTGACATTCATCGGCGGTAATACCTCAGCACACAACCTCCACCAATGGATCTCCAACTGCTCCGACACTCTGGCACCCCTCAACAAGGCACCCGAGAAGCAACATTCCAAGAAAGCCAGCTGGTTCACTCCCACCCCACATGAGCACTGATGCACCTGTAGACGACTCGAGAAGAGATGGAGGAACAACAATACCCCGTAAACCCATGCAACCTTCAAAGCCACCATCACCACACCCCACCTCCTCCTCAAAACCACAAAGAAAACAGCCCTCCAGGACAGAATCAATGCCAGGGTACACAACAGCAAAGAACTCTTCCCCATCCTCAAGGAGTTTGCCAGACCTAACAGCGAGACCACAGACGTCCCACCCTCCCAAGACCTCTGCAACAAACCCAGCACCTTCTTCTACCACTAGATCAGGCAGATCTATGACAGCTTTGACACTTCCATCGCCTCTGAGCTACGCTGCACCATTAACTGCTCCATCAAGACCGCCACCTTCCCCGACGACTGGAAACACGCCAAGATCAACCCCCTGCTGAAGAAGCCATCCGCTGACCCAACAGACCTCAAGAACTTCAGACCCATCTCCCTGCACCCCTTCCCAGCCAAGGTCATCAAGAAGGCCATCAACGCCCAACTCTCTGAGTTCATCAAAGTGATCCACGTCCTGGACACTTCCCAATCCAGCTTAACAAGCAACCACAGCACCGAGACTTTACTCCTCGCTGCCACTGAGGACATCTGCTCCCTCCTCGACCGGGGTAAAACAGCAGCCCTCATCCTTTTGGACCTCTCGGCCTCCTCCCACACCATCTCCCACCGCTCCCTAATAACGAGACTCCACGACGCTGGCATCCGCGAAAAGGCCCTGGACTGGATCCACATCTTCCTCACAGGTCGAACACAGCGAGTCAGACTACCTCCGTTCCTTACAGAACCCACAGAGATCAGCTGCGAAGTGCCCCAGTTCTCCTCTCTGAGCCCCACCCTCTCAACATCGTCTCCTATGCTGACGACACCCAGCTGATCCTCTCCTTCACCTACGAACCCACAGCCGCTGGAAAAAACTTCCACAGCGGAATGACGGCCGTTGCCACCTGGATGAAAGACAGTTGCCTCAAACTCAACTCCGACAAGGCCAAAGTCCTCATCCTGGGCCCCACCCCCTCTGCTTGGGACAACTCCTGGTGGCCCGCCACACTGGGAACCCCCCCAAACCCACCAACCATGCACGAAACCTAGGCATCATACTGGACTTCTCGCTCATGATGAACCGCCAGATCAACACCGTATCCTCATCATGCTTCCACACACTTTGCCTGCTTCAAAAGACATTCAGATGGATCCCCACCGAATCAAGAAAAACGGTCACCCACGCACTCATCAGCAGTAGACTCGACTACGGCAATGCACTCCACGCCGGCGTCACCCAGAAACTCCTCAAGAAACTACAGAACGTTCACAATGCCACATCCAGACTGGTCCTCAACATCCCCTGCCCCAGCCACATCACGGAACACCTTTGAGAGCTCCACTGGCTCACTGTCAACAAAAGAATCACTTTCAAGCTCCTCACACACACCTACAAAGCCCTCCACAACACAGGACCAGCATATATGAACCACCGCCTCTCATTGCATTGCAAACACACAGGAACAACAGAATGCGAGTGGCTGTTGTTCACGGTGCTCTTGTTTAAATACATCCTCGTGAAAAAAATTGCAGTGAGGATCCATTTCAATATAATATGTAGCACGAAATCATAGATTTGCATTTGCGTAATCTGCATAATTTTGCTGGAATTTTATGTAAGAACGCAAATGCAAATTACATGAATTTTGCACACACCTAGTTTGTAGATGATATGCTGTGGCCTTATAATAGAGTTAAGAACAGCAATTAGGCGTTAGCCAATTTCTACATGTATTATGCGTCAAAGCACATACAATAGGCAATGGAGAGCAGTGTCCTAGTGCGCAAAACGTAAAAACCAGCAATTGCAATTAAGCAAAACATGGGAGTGATCACGCAAAACAGGGCGTTTTCTCACATAACCCCACCCCAACGTTGCGGCCTTTTCCACATTCTCTCTGCTTAAAATAATAAGAACTGCTTAGGAAATGGCTGCTGCTCCTTGCCTTTTTAGCTAGGACTTGTGTGAGAAAATGCGCTAGAGGTGATAAAGAGGAGTTGCTCCAGAATCTCAGAAAATATGGGACTTAGAAAGTTGTTGTATACTTCCAAGATCTCCAAAGATATACAGGGACCTTGTTGTAACAGAGTTCAATTTCAATGTTTTTTAGTTGCATAAAGCTTCAGGTTTGCCCTGCTAGAGGAGCTTGAGCTCATAATCAGATTAGGGGCCAGATTTAGATCTTGGCAGATGGGATACTCCATCACAAACTTGACAGATATCCCGTCCACTGTATTACAAGTGCATTATATCCTATTGCACTTGTAATACGGTGGACAGGATATATGTCAGGTTTGTGACAGGGTATCCCATCCGCCAAGATCTAAATCAGGGCCTAACTCCAAATGTTCAATTCCTGACTAGGTGAAGGAGCAAAAAAATATCTGCCCAACTCGAGGACATCGTCAGCTGCAAAATTTGAATTTTTCCAGCTCTGAGCTTTATTTATGCCAAGTCCAACAACTTCAATGGGACCTCATCCAGCAACTATGCAGCTTTGAGAGGACTTTGAGGGATACATGTTGTAACCTTTCCCCACTGGAGCATTTCAACTGCCATTTCAGAGACTTAGGGGTTCATTACGATGCTGGACGGAAAACCATCCATAGTGTTGGCGGTGGCGGAAAACGTCTTTTTTCCCGCCACTGATGCGTATATTGGGACCTTATACCACCGCAGCGTAAAAACCACCACATCGCAGATGGCGGCTGCACAACTACGGAAAGGAAAATCCGACCCAGAACACATCCAGACCAGCTGAGCCGCCATGGATCCAGTGCTACAGGCCTTTCCGCTGCTCTACCTGGTGCACCTCCAGCAGATAAGACGCCGCTGCGCCCTACAGCAGAGGTACGTCCAAAACAACTCCACACATGCAACCCCTGTACAACTACAACTCCTAGCAAGCATGCAGGCCGGGCCGGCCCCACGATGTATGTGGCAACCTGCCAACTGCAATGTGCGAGGCCCACCCAATTCACATGAGTGACACCCTCAGGGCCCCTGAAGGCAAGTGGGGCCAATGCCGTGCCCCACCGATGCAGAGCATGCACCCGGCGACATTCAAAAATGTAATCCGCTGGTAGCTCCCATTGGCAGATGGCGCATTCGCATAGGCGGTGCCACACCGCGTCGGCCAGGAAGCGCCGTCCGCAATCCTGCATCACTCAATTAGGGCCATGCGGGTTTACGCTGTGGAAACCAGCTACCGCGCCTGTAAACACATCATGCATTTGCATTGTCGCCATGCGAATTGCATCACACACCCCAAAACATCAGCCGAAAGTGATGTGTGCACCCAGTGAAGACATCATAGAGTGTGACCTTTGATTCAAGTCTGCACACACATGGCTTGTCCAATAAAAGGAGAGTGAAATAACATTCTTTGTCATGCCTCATGGCCAGCATGGCCCTAAATGAGTCAAGGAGTCCAAAAGACCAAAGGGCTCTCGCACTGTACCAATGTAGTGTAATGAAACTAATGACCTGTTAACACTGCCTGTATATGTCTTGCTATGTGCTTAGTGAATCCTTGGCCATAGGCCGTCTTCTGAAGGGCCAGTGATGTAGGCTGACAAATCGAGGTGTCCATTTTCTGCAACTCAGACACACTGATAATCCCTAGTACTTACAACACACGTACTGGTGTGGCATGCAGTGTGCCTAGATGCCATTGCCTGTAAATGTCTCACACACGTCATAGGAGTGCACATGTGTAGCAAAAAATCATCGCCTGGATGACATCATCTGTCATTCACAGCCATGTGTGCATGTATACACAATCCATGTGTTTATGTACCTCATGAAGGTGAACATGGCAAAGTCTGTCACGCAAAATCACCACACAGTCACGATGTACTGACCCCATATTGTTCACATTTTTCTGCCCACCGTGATGAATATACATGTACCATTATCCAGCTGACACTCACTGCCCTCATTCCGTAATGTCGTCGTGTATTGTGGGACTGAAGTCTGAGGCCGCGCAGTGACAGCAGCCACATGCAAATCTGCATAGATGCTGCGAAACAGAAGTGCTGTGGCATCAACCACAGGGCAGACCAACCTTGATGTAGCAGTATACTATATTCCATACACATCGAGCTACTATGGATGTTCAAGTAGTGAGTATGTCGAGTGAGTGAAGAAAAGTAATGTCTGTATGCGAGTCACTTGTGCATGTCACGTGTCCAAGATTCAAGGCAAGGTTGTGCTTGTGTGAGTCTTCGCTTAAGCTGTGTACCACATCTCTCATCTTTGACTCATCTCATGCATGTGTACCCTGACAGGATATGTAGGAGGAGACCACCTATCTTTCGACCTGTCCCACACCTGGCGACGATGGAGGACATTGACATCATCAGGAAATTTTGTTTGGATCGCCTCACACTGCGAGAGCTATGTGCTCATTTGGAGCCCCATTTGAAGCCAAAGCGAACATATCCTGCTGCATTGTCTGCTACAGTGAAAGTGATGGCTGCACTGCATTTCTTCGCTACTGGGTCTTTCCAGTACACTGTGTCCAGTGCCGGTGGGATGTCACAGCCCATGTTCAGCATGGTGTTGCGTGACGTCCTGTCAGCATTGATGCTGTACAAGGACAGCTATGTACACTTTCCGAGGCGGGATGAATTGCCAGCTGTGAAGGGGGATTTCTTTGATCTGGGAGGCATCCCAAATGTGGTGGGAGATATTGACGGAACCCACATTGGCCTCGTTCCACCACAGGCACGTGAACACATTTATTGCAACCGAAAACACCACCACTCCATTAATGTGCAAGTGGTATGCCAGGCCGATCAGATAATCTCACACGCCTGTGCAAAGTTTCCTGGTTCTGCACATGACTCCTACATCTTGCGGAACAGGAGCATACCACAATTGATGGATAATCTGCACCCCGAACGGGCCTGGCTTGTTGTTGAGTGTGCTGTGTCAATGACTGTGATGTATGTGTGACATGCTGCTCTCCTCACATATTCTGATTGCAATGTTTGTCTGTGTTCCTCACAACTAGGTGACTCAGGGTATCCCAACCATCCATGGTTGATGACCCCACTGAGGAATCCAACAACGCCCGCGGAAGTCCACTACAATGATGCCCAGGGGAGGACACGTCGTGTGGTGGAGTGCACTTTTGGACTGCTCAAGTCTAGATTTAGGTGTCTAGACAAGAGTGGTGGTGCACTACTCTACTCCCCACAGAAGGTGTGCCAGATTGTAGTCACCTGCTGCATGCTACACAACCTGGCCTTGCGCAAGAGGATCCCCCTGATTCTGGATGATGATGAGCAGCAGCAGCCCCCTGCTCCAAACCCACACATACCCAGTGACGATGACAGTGGTGAGGAAGAAGGCCTTGACGTGCATCAACATCTCATCGACAACTACTTCAGTTGAGTGTAAGTTAACAATGAGCGACTATGGCTGTGTCTGTGTGCTATGCAGTTGTCTCCCAAACTTTGAGGATTGTTGCAGGGATTCTGTTCACACACAGAACTATGCGCAGGATTAGAAGACTTGGGCAGGCCAGGACCGAGTCATCCGACCACCTGAGCACCCTGAAGCACTGGACCTAATAGCCATAGTGCCTCACTAGCTCAATCATTCAGTGTCAGTGATACAAGCGCACAGACACTCCAGGACACAACACTCTCAGATCTCACTGGAATAGCATTAACAAGACACACCCTGTCGCCCTGACTCATACTTTTCCACAAGGGGTTCATTTGAAGACAAGAAACAGTTCAGAAGTTCTATTTCAACTACCGTGTAAGAACATGCAGTATACGGCACCAAAGTATTTGAGAAATGCATTTTGCACAAAAACATTTAGCAGAGTAACATGTCCACATATCATTAAGAAAGATGGTATATCAATAAGCACTCTGGATGAAGACCCACGAACCCATCCTCCCTCCCCCTGCTGGAAGAACCTGTATCAAATGTCCCTAAACTGTGGGCTTTGTCTGCAGAACACACTCCTCAGCCTGTAGATGGTCAAATGTACATCACATGTGCCGTGTCGCTCTCCTCTCTGGATAGTCCCCTCCCCAAGTGTGGTACACCTAGCCCGCTGCCCCATAACATCTAAGAGGCACCCGTGGTCACTCGCAGCTGCGAGACTCTGTTGAGTCGTGGTGATAGGTCCTGACCAGAACAGAAAGACAAGGGACATTGTTGTTCGACCACGGACAGAATGTGCAGACAGTACTCCAGGAACGCGGAGAGATCAAGCTCTGCGGACAGTTCCCATGTGACAGACATGAACAAAGCTACTTGCAAGACTTCAAAGTCAGGGATTGACAAGTGCGTCAGCTGCATGATGGAAGCTGGGCTCATAATATGCGACAATCACCCCGACGGACATATGACAGCCTCCCCTTCCTCAGTTCTGTGGTACCAAGCGAAACAGACCGCAGAGGTCAGCAAAGTCAAACCTAATGCAGACAGGGCCAAAGTCAGAGATGGCTGAGAACCTTTGTCAGAAGGAGGCGAGAAATGTTGAGACAATATTGAATTAGTTGCCAACAGTTCCGGATGCTGGTAAGTAGTTACGGATCCAAGAAAGCACATGCAGCTTCGAAGGCAACCAGTTCCAAAAGACGATCCAAATCAGCTTCAGCAAAAAGGACAGCCATCCAATCCAGTAGCATGAAGGAACAGATGTGCTCCTCGCACCACAAGGACGAAAGGAGCATTTCATGGCAAGCTGGAAGTGGCTCGATGTAGGCATGGCACAGGAGCCATTGTGCAAATGCACAAGTGCAGCTGGTAGCCTGTATGACACGTTGAAAGGCATCCCATAAACGGCTATCCCAGGAACAGTCCTGGTCGTGGGCCAACAAAGGACTCACCCACAGGTCATAATCCAGATCAGCAAGAGATGTGTTGGAAAGGCAGAGATACATGGCCCAATGAAAGGGGCATCGGCGACAGTAGAACACAGGTTGCACGCAGGTGAAATAGGCATAGCGGAAGGTCAGCCTATAACTGATGCGGAGCACAGCCAATGGTATACATGCAAAGACGAGCTGCATCCGTTCACGGTAAAGTTGCAACTGACCGGGGTTGGCCTGGACCACAGGACGGGCTGCCATTGCGTGAGAGGACCCGGAAAACCAGCAATATGCAGTACTGGCAAAGGGCTGATGTGAAACCACCAAATGCAGTCGGTAAATATGAGGAGTGACACCCGGTAGGGCTCCAATAATAGTGTGCAACGAAGTGACAAGGCCAGAGCCTACAAGTAGAAAAAATGTGCAAGGTCTTAGTGTCAGACGCTATTGATATTTGGTGTGTCAGTAGCCCAAAAACAAGTGGGAGAGTTGTGTCTCGCAGACAGTGAATCGTGCGGGACAGTCAAGGCACCTGGGAATCGAAGGTCTCACGGGCTGATGTGAGAGCGACTACTTGTTGAAACAAAAGCCCATTGAGCCTGCATCACTAATTGAAGTCTGCTTTCCTTGTGGGAATGTGAGGCCACAACTAACTATCTACAAGCATGTATGGGGGAGTAAAGAGAACATTGCTACAGCAAGGAACACGTAGTGCAAGTGTTCCTATTTACGGGACGCCTTCCCGTAAGCCGCAGCAGTTGTGGTCATTCAGGATAAGATAACTTCCGTTGAGAAGGAGATTTGGCATGGGAATGTTGTCAGTGACTGTTGTTCATGTGGGAACAAATGCAAAAAGACTGGACATGACCCATGAAAAGCCCTGTGTAACTGTACTTGAGTTTGTGAATGCGACAATGTCACCTTTGGCCACATGACAGGATGTGTTTTGATGCTGGCTCTTGTGGGATTCATTGATCAGCACTGTGTGTGTTGTAACAACCTATGTCATATCCATATTGATGTTATTAGGGGGATGGGAGCACACTACTTCACCTCCCAGCACAGTTCACCCCTTGGCATTCTGGTAAATGCAGTTCAGTAAAAATGCTTACTTGAAATGTAGCTTTGAGCGTTTCACCTGAGTTGGGCAGTGAGAGGTACAGAGACATTAGTGTATTGTGGCAGCTTTCTCAGCAGACACCAATCTCAATGGTATAATTTTGGGCAACACATGTGTCTAGGGATTGACAACACTAACCTGTATCCAGCCATGGGGACTCACTTCCACGGAAAAAGAAGTAAGCATTTCAACTGCAGTGCATTTACCAGGATGCTGAGGGGTAAACTGTGCTGGGAGTTGAAGTTGTGTGCTCCCATCCCCCTTCTGTCCATGTTGATGGTGTTGGCCTGTGTTAACTGTTATGCATCTTGTACAGTGTTGCCTAGTGCAGTGCTTTTCCTGTACTGCCATCATATGTCAAATCACTGTCTTTTTCTTGTGTGGTTCCAGGTTCCTCTACTCTCTCAATGGATTGTCACATTTACGTCTCATGATACATTGCAATGTGAGTTAACATGCTACTTACTATGATAAAAATTCCAAAGGCATACAGGTGTGATTTGTGTTTATTTGTAAATGAGTGACAGGTGAGGGTTGAGGCTGAAAGTGATGGTACATGGATGGTTCGGGTATAGCACACAATGGTGGGTATTCCACAGTCCAACAGTACACTCCCATCCTTGTGGCAATGTGGGATCGGATTTACAACCAAGTCAATGTTCGGTGTGACACTGGTGACATCAACGCTGACTCCGCAGACTGGTACGGCATGGTGCTTTGCCACGTGATCCTCCCTGGGACTTTGTTGGACGCCCCCCTCAGCCATTTGGCCGGGGGGGGGGACCTGCTGCATGCTCGCAGGTGTCTGAGGATTCGCTGTGATGTGATTCACCCCTACCTGTGGACGCTGCTGTGGTATTGTGACTATCATCCGGCTGGCCACGGGGGGTGGGCAGCTATTTGTGCTGCATGCATGTCCCTCAGGACACCCACAAGCTGGCCCATGTACTCTGCAATTTGTCCCAAACGAGTGTCCATGGACCTCTGCAGCAGGCGGAGTTCACCCAGTTCGTCAAGGACCTGGCCCATCTGTCCCAGGTTCTGCTGGTATGCCCCAAGGACAGTTTGCACGGTGGCCTGGGCCTCAGTCTCATTGTCCTTCTGTGACTGTCCTCCAGTTGGCCTACCACCTGCCCTGCTGCCACGGACCTGTGGCGGCGCCTGGCGCTGCCGCCGCACACTGTCCCTAGCATCCCGAGGCTGCTCGGTGGTATTGGCTACAACTGGCACAGGGACAGTGTTGGAGGCAGCGGTGGTGATGGTGGAGGTGGCTGCCATACAGGTCGGTGCTGCAGGGGTCAGCGTTGTTGTTGCAGCTGTTGTGGGAGTGGTGGTGGTAGTGGTGGTGGTGGGGACAGTGAGGGCCGGAGACTGAGCTTGGCCGGGCACGCCGGAGGGGCCAGGTCGGTCCTCCTCATCTGTAAGAACCAGGGAGTCTGCATCCGAGGGTTCTGCTTCTTGGGTGGGAGACTGGCTGGGCTCGTCCATGGCACGGGCGCCTGCTGTTGCTGGCGAGTCACCTGTTGAACAGAGGTTGGATTGTCAGCATGTTCAGTACACGGCACAATTTTGATGTTAATGTTTGGCACATTTCGATTGAGACGACATGACTTTTCATATTGGCATTACTTGTCATTCCTAACAGTTTGACAGTAGTGGGACATGATGTGGAGGTAAATACATTGCTTGTCAGCGATGTGACATGGCTGTAGCAACAATTTCATATGTACAGATATTGTATTTCCAAGTACATGTCCTCTGGTACCAACTTGTTGCTCATCCACTTCTGTTCATGCTAGGATATTTGTGACTTTGCTATGACTGTTTGTCTACTATGCTGCAACTTCCTGATTTCTGTTGTGCTTTTTGTACTGTCCTCGTGTGGTTTGTGATGTTTGACTGAGTCTACATGCATGTGTTGTGTTGATGTGAGCCTTTATGCTTTGGGATAATGGTACTTGCACATTGGGTTTTGGCCACTGCGTTCCTGGGTTTTGCATTGCAGTTACATGTGACTTCATCAATGACACTGTGATTCATGTGAACTGTCAATGGTATTTTCTGTGTGTGCACTGGCTGCAACTTATGCAGCTTGACTGAGTTGGCTCACACGTGCGGGATGTGATGGTCAGAGAGCTCCCTGCTGTTTGGGAGGGAAGACGGAGGGCCTTGTGGGAGTTGTGGTCTTGCTGTCAGGTCCCAACAACCCCCTCCCCAGTACGATGGCTACCTGCCTGTGAGATGAAGCAGAGGGAGCCTAATGAGACATTCATGTTGACAGCGTGCATTCTACATGAGTTTGATTTTGTCTGGCAAATGAGGCTCACTTGTTGTGCACAACGGTACATTACAGTGGGATGTGATCGTTTTGTTTGTACTTACCAGCCTCCACTCCCCCCTTGATTGCTTTGAGACTCTCGGGATGCAGCATGGCAAGCACCTTCTCCTCCCATTCAGTGAAGGTTAGTGGTGGTATGGGAGGGCCACCACTAGTTCTTTGGGCCACCTCGTGGTTCCTCTGGCGCCGATGTTTGACCCGGGCCTTGAGGTCGAGCACCACCTTTTTATGTCACGCAGTGTGCGTAGGGTGGTCCCTACAGCATTGACTTTGTTGTAGATCCTTGTCCACATCTAGTTTTTGCGCACAAGTGGGGTGTGTTGGACCAGGCTCCCATACATATGTGGTTCTACCCTTATTATCTCATCTACCATCACTTTCAACACAGTGTTGGTGAATTTGGGCATTTTTTGTTTGGCCATAGTGCAAAGGTAAGACAAGTGCAGGGTGCAGGGGGTGGTATAGTTATGTGAAGTGTGTCAGGTGTGTGGGTGGGAAGTGGTGTTATGTGCAGATGGGTGTATGTGATGTTGTGCTGTGTGCGTAAATGGTGTCCTGTCTTTCTGTGTCAGCTTCTGGTGTGCAAAGGATGCTGGTCCAGGAAGGGGTTGGTTTTATGCTGTTGTATGTGGGTGTGTCCAAATGAGTGATGTCCTCCAGGTGTTTCTTCCATGCTGGGCATGGCTTACATTGCCAATGGACATTTGGGGTGTATCATTGTGGCGTGTGTGATGTGATTGAGGGCAGAGTCGAGTGCAGGCACACTTTGTGCATCGCTGTTCAGTTTGTTACTACCGCCATTCATTTGGTCTATGCGCGAGCAAGGGAATCGGAACGCAATGCTCCGTCCTCCAGCTCCGCGGTTCCATCGTAATTGGCTGTGCGGTCATTCCGCGGCAGGAGCAGCCTTTTCAGTCCCTTGAACAGCTTTCCCCGTCTGCCGCGGTCAGATTTGCAACATTTTCGGGCATGGCGGACGGTCATTTGTGAGCTCCGTCCGTCGTGGTGGGATTTTCCGTGCATTGCATCGTAATTTGACTGACGGAGATGCCGAGGGTCATGCGGGTAGATTTTTGCCTCGAGCACGGCAGACGGAAGCCTTTTCCATCAGGCATTGTAAATGGGCCCTAAGTCAGAAGGTAAAAGTTTAAACCTGGACATATTTTCTTGATATATTCCAAACATACTCCATCACGGCTGGCCAGAAATCACACGTCTAGTTCCCGGTCAACCGTGAACAAAGACTACTGATTGTTCTTTTGCTTTCTTCAACAATTCATACAATTCCTGTGCCATATGTTCTGCTTTTGTTTTCAACAAGAAGCCTGCACCAACAGTCATTGACAGTTGAGGCAGAAAATGTGATACTCTTCTAGATCATGGCTTGTCTCGGGACTAACAGGCATCAACCGTACTAGAGCAAATTACTAGCAGCATCTTTCACCCTTTAGGGACTTATTGCAGTAATGCTGTCCTATTTGGATTATACTAATGGGGTTATGCCCCAATATCATATTATGTGACTTTAGCGAGTACAGATTACTACCCCCTGTTTGCAGATGGAATTACATCCACCTGTTTGTAAATGGGATTACATCAATGCAACCTGTGTCAGCTCACCTCTGCAATTACTGCACTTGTTCCCATTCATTCAATGTATCTCACTCAAGGTG
This sequence comes from Calotriton arnoldi, assembly GCA_963921515.1. Classification (NCBI taxonomy): domain Eukaryota; kingdom Metazoa; phylum Chordata; class Amphibia; order Caudata; family Salamandridae; genus Calotriton; species Calotriton arnoldi. Next base: position 407,238 of record CAWUFW010011188.1, read on the forward strand.
CTATATATCACTTAAGATGTCATTAATAAAAGAGACATTCGGTTTCTTGAAGATACATTCATTCCCTATGATTTTTCCACGTCACCAAAACCATCAAAAGCTCCACTACTAAGGGGCCGATTACAATGAGGCCCGTAAAGCCTCCGACCTGCGGTCGGAGACTTTATGGGCCTCATCGTCGGTTTCAATTCCTACCGGCTGATTAAGATACAGCCGGTTGTAATTGAAATCTGCCGATCATTCCGGCTGGCCTCCGGCAGGCTCAGAGAGCCCGTCCGCCAGTTGGAATGTGGCAAGTAATCTCAAGGGTGGGCCTTTCCGCCCTTGAGATTACCATGACGGTTTCCGACATGATTTCCATGCCGGTCTGTCCGACATGGAAACCATGTCAGAAAGTGTCTTTGGGGGGCTGGGCTCCCTGAGGTGCAAGGCCTCCTGTTGATCCCTGCACCTACTGGCAGGCACCTTGAGGTGCCTGCCACGTGGTGCAGGGATGAACCGCATCTCCCATTTTACTATAGGAGCATGCATTATGGCTGGTTTACAGCCGGAATGCATGCTGCCATAGTAAAATGTAGGAATGCGACAGAACAGTGTTGTGTCGCACCCTAATGTGGCGGTCGGGACCGCCGACCGGTTGTCGGTCGGTCCCATGACCGATACAGTGTCGGGAGGAAGTGATTCCGCCCCACATCGTAATGAGGGCCTAAACGTCCAAATAGTGAGGAAAGCTTGACAATCAGTAGGTCAATGTCATAGCTGGACCTTCAGGAGTGCCCTTCCTCACAACATAAGAGGCGCTGAATGCATGTTTAGGGCAAACTTGAAGACATTTCTGTTTCCTCATTGATTACCAATTCTTCCCTAATGTTGCTTTCCATAACATAGAACATCACATTGAAACAATATTCCATAGTTTCACTACTTTGATCAATAGTAATTTGTGTATTATGCAGTGGTACGCAACACACTTGTCTCATTTTACGCACTGTAATTACCTGATATCATTTTTACCCAATTTATGGCTTTCCGATTACAGACAAGTGGAAGCTTTACTGAGATTTAAACACATGATATCTGGTGCATCGCATTTTGTTAGAGATGACTATTCAACCCACTAAGCCATCGCAAATGTAGAGCAAAACAGCGACAAAGTATATTTTAAAGGTAAACTATTTTGCTATAATGTAATTCTATGGGTGTACTAGTGGTCAAAATGTAATTGCATGCACTAAATAGCAACACTGAAGCCATGATTCCACACAGGTGATATGAGAGAATCCTTTTGGGCTGAACACATATGCTCAATTGTTCAAGATGAGAAACATAAACTTACTATGCATGGGCAGTGAATTCTAATGGAATTGGGGCATAGTTACTGAAACATGGCCCCTGGCTTTCATAGCTCTGTAAGTACTAACGTCTATAAATGGAATTGCTTGATGGCATTGAGTATTGCGGGCTCATATAGCCCATCTGTGTTATATGGTAACATTATTTTAAGTGCTCTTAGAAGACGTAATTACTAGCCTTTATGATCACAAATTGATAATTTTGGAAGAAGCGATGTCATACTTGTCAAAAGGAACAAAACCAATTTTTGCAGACTGCTGCTTTACCCTCTATCTTGATTTTAGGTAGAAGCTGGAAAAATCAGGCAGCTGAAGTAAAGACATCTTAGAGGAAGCTCACCATAATACACATCACGTGTGACCCTCCAGTGAGATCTAGCAGACTCTGCTGTATCACAACTGGATTTCTTTCTGCTTAATAATTGTCTCCAACAATACTGCTCAAACCTGACCAAAAATGCGATTATCAAGTGCCACACGATTATTCAAGTAAACTGGTTGGACCACTACTTTGTGCTTTTGTCATTACCATGTTCCAAAACATCCACATGGGGACAAATAAAAAGAACAAAGATTTGAGTCAGAGAACTTAAAGACATTAACCTGATGGTTCTGCAAACTAATATGACCTCTAATTTATTGAATATTCTAGTAGACGTGGAAACAAACTTGATCGTAGAAAAGCAAAGCACAGTCATGATGGTGTTGGGTTGCAACTCAAAAGGCAGAACAATAAGTGCTTGAATACTAGTGGCTCAGCTAATTCCAACCGATTCGTAAACCCCTGTTTACACAGGGGTTGGAATTAACAGTTTGGTTTAATTGAACTAATCGGATAATTAACAGATGTGTAAAATAACTCACCCTTCATTTAATTTTGGCAGGACAAAACTGTTGAAATTTAACGGGGGAAGAGCATACAGTATTTCATGTAACATGCAGATTTTGGAGAGCTAAACACCAAAATCTGTATGTTATTCCCCATAAACTCGTAATAGGTGTTATGTATCGCACCGATAAATAACATACACCTTGGTATCGTTATTTAGCAGGTGCAATAAATTCCACCTATACTAGTAATCAAGCCCATAGTATCCTCTATGTTGTATAAAACTTTACTAAATTAATAAAAATTTCTTAGGGCACCTGAACAACTGTGGCACCAACGCCTCCAGAAAACATAACCTAGAATCACCATGTAATTAATGCAAATAGTACAAATGCATATGATTAAAGTCAATGGCTCTTTATATGGTGGACACCAATAGGGCAAAAATAAAACCAGGGAATGTTTCACATTGTTAAAAAGTCGGCTAACATGTCCAAAAATATTTCTAAAATCATGGGACATTGTAAGGAATTGTACCGGTTCTTCAACTAAAACAATCTTACTTTCCATTGTTACTATAGGAGTTGTCAATCAACAAATGCCCTTTATCTGCACACCGTCAAATAATGATCCCCTTTAAAGAGGCACCACAAATTGGATCACTGACATACTATCGATCTAACAAATATCGATATGCACAAATATCTAAAAGTAAATATCAAGAACAAAACTATCGACTCTGTATACCTAGCTATAAAAATCACTAATATCATACACACAAATATCGTTGACAAAAAAACAATTTTACACATGTTGATAACAAAATATCGGAAACACAAATATCGTTGCCTATAAATAAACATGTAGCATGTCAAAAATACCGATTGACACAATATTGATCACAATATTATCACCAACATCACTAATAAATCCTTAAAACATACACAAAAAACAATTTTAACATAAAACAATTACTTCACAAAATCCCTAAAACTTATAATAAACATCTATAATTAAGTAAACATATATTTAATTAACCAAAAATGAAACACACACCCCAAAAGAATTGAACACCTAAAACACATAGAATTTAAAAACACCAAGGCAAATATTATTAACTATAAACATATAAACCCAAACATTAATATAAACATATATATATTCAATTGAATTCATATATATATATATATATATATATATATATATATATATATATTTTCAATTGTCCAAATAATGCGATCACTCAGAGGTAATATGCAGTGCTATCAGCAGATAGTTTATTCCAGATAGGTTACGCGTTTCGACTTGACTCGCTTGCGAGTCAAGCGAAACGCGTAACCTATCTGGAATAAACTATCTGCTGATAGCACTGCATATTACCTCTGAGTGATCGCATATTTGGACAATTGAAAAATACGATATCCGGTATTCTCCGCCGGCTTGCGCGATCCTCTGCGTAGGGGCGAGGGAAGACGGAAGGAGAAAGTTGCCTGAAACATATATATATATATATATATATATATAAAACAAACAAACAATACTTAACTAATAAACTAACACTATAAGCAGCTTTAACTGATCAAATCAAACAATGAAACTAACAATATAAATGCACGCTAATTGAAACAACTAAATATTCCAAAAATGCTAAACACTGTAAGAGAAGAAAACTCTGCTAGATTCTCACAACAAATGATTAAAAAATAAATAATTAATCTCAACAAGTACATATTCAAGTTAATAATACTTATATTCAAACTGAAAGTTAACTGTTAATAACAAGAAAATATTATTTAACGAATAAATAGTAATACACTCTTACTTTTTTTTTTTTTACATGGACTGCCTAAAAGAAAAGAAAACCAACCTCCAAATCCACAAACTACCAGAAAAACCTATAACAAAGCACCAAGAATTTATAATAAAGTAAGTATGTATACATAATTAATTAAAAACTCTCCCAGCCAACAACTGAAAATAAACCTAACTCCCTACACCTGGACTCCTTGCAACAAAATACCATATTTAATAAATATAACTTTTTTCTCTTTCAACAAAAAATTCAACACCTGCTCCATGTTAAAAACAGCTCAAAGAAACACTGCAAAACAGTGCAAAACAACTCAACAAAACATACAAATAAGTAAACAAACAACAAGTAAATGTATTTTAAACATATTAATAGCAAAGATGCAAAAGTTAAATTATAATATATATTTATACTGTCAAACTATTTACAGATACAATGACAGAAAAGGCCAAATATATAACTTCACAGAAAGGAAAGCAATTATTAAATCTTATGGGCTACACCTACAGCCAAGAAAATGCATCAACAGAAACTATAAACTGGAAATGTACTAAATAATATTTAAATGCATGCTACAGGAGGGCAACTACAAAAGATAATTTTGTAATTAATGTAAAAGAGCACAAGCACTCCCCAAATGTGACACAAATAGAAGTTAGCAAAATCTTACAAGACATAAGAGAGGCAAGCACAGGCTCCCAGGAACCTACAAGCAAAATCCCTAAAAACATACTACCCAAAGTCCCAATCCATGTAACAGGCCAACTACCACCTATTCACACTTTAAAACGCTTAACTGCACACACTAAAAAAGCCACCAGTGATACCCCACCTGCCCCTAGAACATACCAAGACCTACAGATATCTGACCATTTAAAAATAACACATAATGAGGAACCCTTCCTTTTACATGACAATCTAAAATATGAAAAATGTATCCTAGTTTTATCTATATCAAACTACCTAATTAAACTTACCCAATGTCAAACATGAATGATGGATGGGACCCTCAAAATGTGTCCCAAACCATTCACTCAGATATAGACCATACATGGTGAATTTCAAAACAGCTACATCCCTTTTATATATGCTTTACTACCAGACAAACAAAGCAGAACCAACTATGAACTACTAAATTATATAAAACTGCAAACAAATAACTATCTCCAAAAAACGATTTTGAACAAGTCATGATTCACACAATTCTAAAAATGCACCCACACACAGCATAAAAGGCTGTTACTATCACATAATCAAAGTATATGGCGACACCTCCACAAATCTACACTGAGTGTAGAATACTCCACTAACAGCCAATTAGCTTTTGAAAACAAACAACTGATAGCACTAACCTACATCCCTGTCACAGAGGTAGTCAACCACTATAATTTGCTAATAGAAAGTCCTTTCTACCATCATAATGAAGACAAACTTAGTCACCTAATGGACTATTTCGAAGATACTTGGGTTAGCAGACTGTATCGGTCAGGACACAGACGCCTAGCCATGTACCATGGTGGAATGTCTATGACAGTACCTTGGCACAAGAAGCCAAAGCATATAACACAGTGGAAGAATGGCACAATGAATTCCAATCCACACTAGGCAGAACTCAACCTAAATTATAAAATTTATTGAAGATTACAAAAAGAGCAAAGCTACAACAAAATACTAGAGCAATCTGTTACCCATATTGACCCTAAACTTAGCAAACAAACTAAAAGAATGTACAACATGCTACAATTCAAAGTCAAACTCTTAATAAATAAAAAAGGACTACATTACTTAGAAATGATAGCCAAAACCATATTATAAATATTAAAATAAATAAGTTATATCAGTGAAACAATTATATAAAATCACAAAGTTAGTAAACACGGATATAATAAAATACATATTGAATATTTAAAAAAAAATAACAATAATCAACCAACAAACTTGAAAAAAATTCAATACACAACATCAAATAAATACAACACATAATCTAAACAATTCCGCATAATAATAATACACATAGCTTAAACAATAAGAGAATAAATGCAAGAAGCTCCTAAAAAATTCAAACTTATATACAATCCAATCAAAATCCCTTAAAGGAATCCAAAGACTGTAGGTGCCATAAAAAAACTGAAAACGTATTTTAAAAAAAAGAACCGATCCAGGAAACCCCCCCAAAAGGAAATCTAGGTAAAAACCATCAGTTTATAATAAACCAACACAGATTTTCTTTAAAAAAGAAAAAAAAACATAAACTCCAAACACCCATAGAAATTGTTCGGAAACAAAAATCTGTAAAAAAAACGCTAAAGACCCACTCACATAATAGATTACAGTCCCAAATATTCAAATAAATAAAACTTAATATTCAAAATATAAATAACTTCACATAATTGAACATAAAACATTGATACATTATTATCACATTTAAAAAAAAATTAAAAACAACAAAACAGTGCAAACCACTATCAAAAACATATCTAATATACTAAAATCTCAGAAACAACACTATATGCAACTTTTAAACATGTATCCTAAATTCCCTTGACCCTCAAAACCCTTAAAAAATCCTTAAACAAAGGACTTACCTGGTCTGACGAACAGCAGCACCTAACCGTGACTGGTTAATGACCCAAAATAACACAAATCGACTGGAAAATGGAAGGTAGCAGAAAAAAATGGCAGCCAAATGAAACTTAAAAACAATGTCTCCCATTGAAGTGAATGGGAAATATTCAAAAAATGTTTTATAAATGTGAAAAAATGTAATACATGTTTAAAAATGTTAAACATGTCAAACAATGTTGTAAAAATGTTTAAAACATTGTAATGTATAAATTAAATTATAGCATAAAATATATACAAGTATTTAATATATACTAGTACAAAATATGTTCAATTAATGTTAAAAATGTTTATAAAAAAGTTCATAAATATAAACAAATTGTAATCAATGAAAGCTAACATTGAAAATGTAGATTATACAAATATGTAAAATGTGATGCACTTCGGTTTCTTTACAGTTAAAAATTAACAAAAATATTTAATTTACTTTAATTTGTAATTGCTTTTATTTTTACTTTAAAAAATATATTTGCTGGTGGAGAAGGAAGATGGGGGGTTGAGTCCACTATGGAGTTTCGCTCTACCCCAGTAGCTCTGTGACCGCCGTTGCCATCATCCATTGTGCCTCAATCTACAAGTGCCGAGAACAGGATCTTTCTGTTGTGCTGCTTTCAGATTGATCTGCAGCTCGCCGACAGCCTTCTCATCTCGCACGGATGCTGCAGCTCTGTGGTGGAGGATATACGGCCGCATTGTACCTAACGGTTATCCGCCTTCAGCAGTATTCCTGCTATTTCAACTCAGCGGCTACCATCTGAAAGCATCAATGGCCCCACAGAAGAGAAATGCTTCCCTGGGGGACGTGGAGCCCGAAGGGGGCCAAGACACGTGCTAATGGAGCTAATGAAGTGCAGGAACATGAGCTGCAGGTTGAGGGGGAGCTCAGAACTGAAACTGTACCTCTGGATTTGGATTCTACGCAAGTTGGACACCCGATTTTAAAACTACTGCAGTCAGGCTTAATGAAGGAACTCATGCAAACAGCGGTAAGAGAACCCTTGATCTCTGGTGAAGTGCCATCACTGGCAGACCCCATAATGGCAGCAGTTGTAGCTGGAGCCCGCTTACTCCCTATACTGAAGACCAGGTGAAAGGTGGAGACAAGTCTCCCATGGACTCAGGAGATATTGCAAACATACAGCAATGTAGGAGTAATTTGCCCAACTGCCCTTCTGACCGACCTCCAGGGCCACCCCAAGCGGGACTACCAGAGACACAAACTGTGAGTACCGTTTTCAACACTTCAAGGGCCCCGGGCGGGGGAGCCATTTCTGTCATAGAGGATTTAGGGGTGCAGGCTGTGAGGCAGACAATGAAATACAACACAATGAAAGGGCAGCAGCTCAGTGCTATAACAATATCAATATCACTCCAAAGGTAACCAGCAGTAATGAATATACATCCACCACTGGTTCAACTGCTTCAAATGATGTCTCAATCCTCCACATAGTGAATGGCCCTTTCATAGAACCCACATCCACTCAGGAGGACAGATGGCATCATGCTCAACTGGGACAGGACTGTGCAACACTTCCAGGGCCAGGGGCCGACAAGCACCCTGCTATACAATGCTCACCCCCAGTATCCTCTTCTCCGTACCCTGGCTATTCTTCTGATATATCATCTGATACTCCTCCCGATTACTCTCCTACATCTAGCACCAAAGAGACTTGTTCGGAGGAAAATTTACAGGAACCTTCATTAAGAGCAATTATGTAAGCCCTCCAGACCCAGCGCTCAGAGGCTCTGCTACTTTATGCTCAGGCTAGAGCAGACAATGTGATAATGCAACAATCTCTGGATGAGGTCTCGGGGCAGAGCACTACTCTCACAACGGAACTTACTGAGCTACAGGAGAGTGTCGCTCATACTGAGGAGGCTGCGACTGCGACAGTCAAGGCAATCGGGAGCCATGATGCTCAGCTCAAATATCTTCAAACTAAAATTGAAGATATGGAAAACTGTCAGAGGAGAAACAATCTCAGGATATTTGGAACCCTGGAGGGGAAGGAATGCTCTGACCCTCTGCAATATATGGTACAACTCTGTAGGAGGGCCTTTCCTGACCTGATGGATTGGGACTTGGACTCTCAAATCCAGCGTGCCCATCGTCTCCCTCTCAGCCGTAACTCTCCCAATGTTAATACAGCACAGACTCGCCCAATCGTAATATTTGTTCGTAATTTCCATTTGAGGGAGGCGATCTCTCTCAAGGCACATCCTGCAACCCCGGTTCAGATTGATACTATGTCAAACGTGGCTCGGTCTGACCTTTGCAGTCCCACAATGGAGCGAGGATGGAAGATGCGCCAACTAATAGACCGAGAGCGGCCCAAGTCTTCCTGCAGGAACCAGCCTGTCTCAAGATAGTAAAAGATAGGCATACGCATATGTGCTATTCCACGGAGGATGCTAAACAAGCTCTGGCCCGCCTGGGAGGGCAATAACATTGTCTTGAAGAAGGACTTCAGTCTGAAAACATAATATCTCTTCTGTGATTCTATGCCCCGATATTTTTTCTCTCCTCCTATCTCTGTATTATTAGGTCTCTTCTTTGCTCTCTGCTTCTTTCTGAGATGGGTTTATGAGTCGAGGTGCCAATATTTGGTAGCTAAATAGTTATCCCATTCATAAGTGATATTTCTCATCAGTGTTTTCTTTTTCTGGTGGCTCAGGGTGACTGGGTGGTGGTCTGGGGGCTCGGGTTGAAAGGCGGTACTTCTTTGGGCTGTCTCCATCTGACATCCAGTAGAGGGGGTGATTCTTTCTCAAGAGTACAGGGAGTTTGGGAGGGGTCGGGGAGCGGGGACGAGAATCCCAATAGATGGTCTCCTGCTGGTGACTCTGCTTTCACGACAGGGAGTTGGTGTGGGGGTAAAACTGGTCAGAGTATGGTCAATTTATTCAGGGGTTGCTTTTTCTTTTCGTTAAGGTGGTGAATTATTAAGCGAGAATTACAGAGGCACAGAAGCGGCGTTAAATTTGCTCGATCCCGTGGCTCAGATTAAATGTATTTGCTGGAATGTATCTGGAATTAACATGCAGAGTAAGCGGCAATTGGTTCGGGAGGAGATTGGGCAATGCAAACCCCAACTGGCAGCACTGACCAAGACCCACTTAGCATACAAGGATCGGACTCTATTTAAACAGTTGGGATATGACATAATTGTCTGTACATCACAAATCACTTCGATACGTGGGGTTGCAGTGCTCTCTGCTAAGAATTTTCATGGCCAAGTTCTAAGAACGGCTGCTGATATTAGTGGAAGATGGGTCCTTGCTCAATTACTAAATTCCTTAAAATTTATTTTGTGTGTGGTCTATGGGCCTAATGTCGATGACTCAGAAGTATTAGATGTGCTGTCATTGGAACTATTGGATTGGGCAGGGGAATTGATCATAATGGGCGATTTCAACTGCATATTTAACTACAGCATAGACACTACTAATCGTACTGCCACTCCACGTAAGCCCAGAACGAGGGCATCACTTAAGGATCTGATTCAGCTGCATAGGCTATGTGACTCCTGGTGGACTCTTTACCCGACGGATCCTGGTTACACCTTCTATTCATGTCGACACATGCACTCTTCCAGGATCGACATGGTCTTTAGCAGGCGATACTTCATGATTCTACAACTACGCAAGGACTGGCAGACGAACAGGTGTTTTTTTCCAACTATTAGAAAAAAGGTCTCTCTTAGGAGGTAGGTTGAAAGATCAGGTAGCTGCCAGATATGCTAAACACAGAAAGCTACAATACGAATATGGGGAAAGGGTGGGTCGAGTTTAAGAACACCAGATATCAGACCGATGCTCTAATTGCCATTCGGGTGATTAAGGGTAAGGATGGCAAGGTTCACACTACCCCAATGTCTATTCTGGAACACTTCTCCCAGTTCTATGAGGAGCTATACAGTCAACCACAAGTTATAGATGAGGCTGATTGCTTAGATTACATCCAGCAGTTTAGTCTACCCCATCTGGGGGAAGATCAGGCGGGTGCCATACAGGTCGGGTTTTCTATATTGGAGATTGATGCTGCATTGATGGCTATGCCAAAAAGCAAGGCGGCAGGGGAGGACGTCATACCTTTGGAGTTCTATAAGGTATTCAAATATATAATAGGTGTGGAATTTCTCAGGGTTATTCATTACGTTTTTGCAGGAGGGGCAGCTCCGGACACATGGAATACTACCATCATTGTTGTATTCCTAAAAAAGGATAAGCCCTCTGAGGATATGGGGTCATACCACCCCATTTCTCTGATTAACACAGATGCATAATGGTTTGCTAAAATCTTAGCCATGTGTCTGGCCCCCATAATCTCGTCCTTAGTCTCTTCACAACAACATGGATTTGTTCCAAGAAGAGATACTACCAGCCATACCAATACGGCAATCATTGCGGGGACACTTCACATCAACATGGAAATGATCCTACTAGATGCAGAGAAAGCCTTCAACCGTGTTGCATGGGACTGTATGTGGGCTACATTGCGCACTGTCAGTATAAGTGAAAGATTTATTAAGTTGACTTAAGCTTTATATAAGACACCCAAGGCGAGGGTAGCCCTCGCAGGGAACTGTTCAAATCAATTTCAAATATGTCGAGGCCCTCGTCAGGCATGCCCACCATGTACATAGAGCCCTAGGAATGCGGGTATCCAACCTTTGACTGTTGGAGGACAACAACTGAAATTGATGGCATATGCCGATGATGTGGCAGTTTTCTCCTCCACTACGCTAATAGCAATCAAACAGGTTTTTAACGAGGCTGCTAGGTTTAGCAAGGTTTCTGGGTACAAGCTCAATTTATCCAAAAGTCAGGTTCTCCTGAATTTCAAGCCGGATTCCCCTAACCCAGGGAAAACCACCACGGCAGTCTATTTGGGTATCAAGCTATGCTCGGAGGTTTTTAACATTATTAAACTGAACTATGAACCTCTGCTATCTGCTGTAATCTCCAAACTAAAATCTTGGAATAATACTATCATCGGTCGAGCTAACATCATTAAGACGAATATCCTTCCCAAATTTCTTTATCTGTTTAGGGCCATTCCACTGAAGGTCCCGGATTCCTATTATATGTGTTTGGAAGCTTTTTATGGGGGTAAAGGCGTGCAAGATGAGTCAAGCGCTTCGTGAAATTTCCTTTTAAGAAGGGGGGCTCTCACTCCCAGATATTAAGCTTTACTTTTGAGCTGCCTTCACCGGTCGTCTGCGCAGCTTACTCAACCCGGACAATTCGGGTCTCTCATCCCTTTTTTTACCAATTAGTTTCGGGGGCTGATCTGAGGCTTTTCTTTATTGACTGGAGGATCCCAACTACTACAAAAGGGTACGTTTTAAGGTTATGAGTGATATTATTTATATATGGAAGGAGATCCGCTCCAAATACTCAATAGCTTTTATGAGTAGAGATACACTTCTATGGGACAATCCTGCCTTTCCCTCAATTTTTTATGACCCAATCTGTAAGGCCTGGGCATGGTGCGGTGCTGTAACTATGGGTCAGCTCTATAATTTGAATGGTTTTAGATTTTTCTCTGGATTCCAAGCATCATACGGGCTCTCGTGACACCTCCTCTTTAAGTACTTACAAGTGAGGGAGTATATCTGGTCAGGATGTGAATATACACTTGATATCGAAGGCTCTGAACTCTCATCATACTACTATAAACCAGGCATAAAACCCTTGATTAGCATGACTTACCAACTGCTTTCTCATTCTAACACGGATGATATAATGCTAATGGCGGCTAAGTTGAGCCGACTGCTCTTATCAGAGATCTTGGTCTCAGAGATTCAGAGGGCTCTAGAGACACTGGATCCCTCTGTACCCTCCTTTAGCCTAAACCTACAACAGCTGTGTACTATATGCCTGTTGTATTATGCCCCAGATAAAATATCTAATTGGGGCACAAATGTTGTCATGATAAGACCAAATGCCCTAAGTGCAAGCTCCCAGCTGCTGACATAGTACATATGTTTGTGCTCTGTCCCACCCTAGAAGAATTCTGGACAGGGGTGAGTAAGTTTATGTGCTCCAGCTTGGGTCACCAAGTCTCAATATCCACTAAAGAGAAAATGATGGGGATCAAACATTATGAGGGAGGCACTCAACGATCATGTTGGCCTGCGCCCAGCTGTGTATTTCAAGGTCATGGATTTCTGTTATCGACCCCAAGGCAGCTGAATGGATCGTTCTTATCCATCAGATCTACAAGGCAGAGCTGATTTTGGCTAAAGTCAGAGGCCCCTCTTCTCTGAAAAAGTTTGAGAGGACTTGGAATAATCTCTGCTAGGATTCTCCTAGTACTAACTCTGATTAAATATGCACCAGTTTATCTCCCCTTCCCCTGATATTGTAAAATTTCCCAAAGTATGTGCTTGATCTATGGTTTCTCCATGTCTTTGCTTCTTTGCCCTTTTCACTTTACACATAATGTATGTATTACAATGAACATATGTACGACTAACTATGACATGAAATCAATAAAAAAAAAAAATATATATATATATATATTGAGGGTGCAATAAATCATATAACAAATTCAATGTTATACACCCAAATTCAGAAAATCTCAGATAACCACACTATTTTAACACCAGCACTTTTTGAAAAACGTAACAGTAGACTAAGACTCCAACGGCTTGGGTTTTAGACCAATGACGCAATTTTAGCAAGATAATTATCGTATTTTACATGAAATTTTACAATGTATTTATACAGATATTTTCAAATTTATGGTGATTTTAACATAAATGTTTGAATTTATATATTTTATATATACTGATATTTATTATAAATGGTCTTAGTGATTTTTTACATGATATTGAAATGTATTGGATTTATATATGACCATATCTTGCAAGTGCCACAAGATTTCCGGTAATGTCTAACCCAGTGACTCATTAGAATTCAACCGTTTAAAAAAAAAAATTGCTTTCTGTTGCTATACAATATGCAATAAATATTTATGTGGACAACACAGAACACAGCAATGGACTGATTATGTTTAAAAAGATTTCTGAGTCACGCAGTGCTGCCGTGGAAAAGAAAGACTACAGGAATATGTCTATATTATATGTTGTCTATGTCTATGCCTGCGTATTTTGCACGTTTTCACTTTGCACCAGTCACTTTAAAAGTATCACCAATTAACGTAGCGTTTGTCATGTGAGCAAGGCTCGTCAGAGCCAAAACGCGTAATGGTTGTCAGAAAAATAAACTAATCTTTGCACGTATACCGTGATCTGTACCTGTTTTTGTTGGCAGAAGAAGAAACTGCAGCAGGAACGGAATCTGAGGCATATATGAGCCAGGTGGCTTCCCCCGACTGAATACGGACCCCCTTTCCAAACTTTGGGCGACGCAGCAGCAAGTGAACCAAACCGTCCGAGGAGGCTTCCAAGGACTAAGTGGCTTCTGGTAGGAAAAACTGCGTGAGAACCCCCCCCCCCAGCAGCAACCAACACCCAACATCCAACATACCCGAATACGCAGCAGGCTGACTCGGAGTCGGAGGACACGGGGAGAGCTGGCTACGGACAAAGGTAGGAACTACTGATCTGCAGGGGGCAGAAAGGTGTGCTACGGCCAAACACGAAAAGCCACATTCAGCGGTGATTAAGGTTTGGGCCGACATATTGATTTAAGCTATAATGACAACCGACGCGCTACGAGAACGTGAGGCGGCTGCCTCAGAAATGTTCAGTGATACACCAAGGGTATCTACAGTAACAAGGGGGAATGCTGAACCAACCAGTAGCAACACTTCTAATTTAAAGCACAAAATGAAGAATTTGGAAAAAGCTATGCGCCAAGAACAGGTAAAGTTGTGGGAATCTAGATCGCTTCAGCGCCATATTGATGTGGGGAGAATCCCACCGGGGCTCAGTATACTTATAGCCCCTAGTTATGAGTCACCCAATCCCAACATGATGCGTGAATGGGCTGAAAGTAACCTTGACTCCTCGAAACGACTGGTACTAATACTAATCAAGTATGCAGACATTGACAGAGCTGAACTGCTTAAAGATATAGATAAACTTAATGAAGAGATTGAAGTGCTGGGACAAACAGAGGAAACTAACAAACTGCGCCAGGAAATGTCAGCTAGGCTAAAGAAGGAAGAAGAAAAAATAAAAGAACGTAAAACATTTAAATTCCATAGAGATAAGATCGACTATGAGTCCGGACAAGTATTCACATTCGCCCAAAAATATGATACATTACAGACATCTAAATTCAAGCCTAGGGAAGTACAAATGACTAGTACCTCAAACAATAGGGAAAAGGATGATAATACTTCTACCTCAGAAATCAGCTCTGCGGTAGAGAGCGAGTCAGAATCAGACATGAGAGGCCAACGGGATGGACAAGCACCGCCGAAACTGTTGTTAGGGGAGGAAATGAATTTTTTATGCCAAGACAGGAGGCAAACCCTCCGTCCCCGAAAACAACAACAACAAAGAGGCAACACAGAGCAGCCAACAACAGCAAAAGCAGGGAGAGGAGGCAAGCGAGGAAGAGGCACAATAAACACATACAGATCAACAACAGGCAGATGGAAGCAGAATTAAGCAATACACAACCAAGAACTATTATGAATCTAGCCAACATTGATTTGTCAAAATCTGAGGAAAGTATACTAAGCCTAGGATTATCGTTCTGTCCTGCAAAGAACTTCGACTATGCAAGCACTCGAATGGATATCTACAAAAGTGTGAGAAAGTTGAAGTTGAAGACATTTTATCAACTAAAAAACAAACAAAACAAAACAAATACACAGGTAACATCAGGAGATCCAGTTTCCATCATGAACCTCTCAATGTCAGACATTCCGCTATTACAGGATTTGCAAGATCTAATGTATGAAAATCAATCAATCCGCGCATCAGGAGCAAGCACAGAGACCGCAGCAAGTGACAATACTAACAAGCTTCAGGAGAGCCAGCCCAGAAACACCAACGTAGGACACACATCCTTTTGCCCCAAATCAACATTCAATCTGATCTTCCCCAGGGATGCTATTGACATATTTAGCGAACAGGTGACATCCCACATTAAAAAACTCAATCACAAAGTCTGCAATACAAAAGAAAAATACAACAGGAGAAATCATCAATATTGCTTGCTAATGAACAAATTGCAGACCAACAAAAACATTGTGATACACAACTCTGATAAGGGGGGGCAACATTGTGATTTGGGCCAAGGACGAATACATGAAGGAGGCTTATCTCCAGTTGAATGACAGAGAATGTTATACTAAAACCAATGTTGCAAACCTTATAATCATGTGCAATGAATTTTATAGAAAATTGCTGGTTTGGAAAAGTGCAGGCCTCCTCAATGTGCAGGAATACAAGTTCTTAAAAAATGAGACACCCACAGTACCCACAATATACTTCATCCCGAAAGTACACAAAAATCCCCTAAAACCACCGGGCAGACCTATCATATCTGCCAGAGATAGCGTGCTTGAACATGCCTCACAATATGTAGATTATTTTTTACAGGAGCATGTGCAGGCCCTGCCATCTTACATTAGAGACACGGGGGATTTTTTGCGTAAACTGAATAACTTTCAATGGGAGGAAAC
The DNA here is from genome assembly GCA_963921515.1 of Calotriton arnoldi. Taxonomy (NCBI): domain Eukaryota; kingdom Metazoa; phylum Chordata; class Amphibia; order Caudata; family Salamandridae; genus Calotriton; species Calotriton arnoldi. Next base: position 423,461 of record CAWUFW010011188.1, read on the forward strand.
TTACATCTTAATGGCTCTCGATGTGAGTTCCCTGTATACAAGCATAAATCACAGGGATGGGGTAAAAGCACTTGAGCATTACTTGAACAGAAAACCAGTACAATATGCACAACATAATAAAATGCTGATTGAAATGGTCAAGCTATGTCTAAACAACAATATATTTATGTTCAATAACACCATGTACCATCAAACACGAGGAGTAGCCATGGGTGCCAGCTTCTCCCCGAGCTATGCTTGTCTCCATATGGGCTGGTGGGAGGAGCTGGTACTAGGGACGGTACATAAGAATTATGTCAGCAACAATGTAAAACTCTGGCTCAAATTTATTGACGATTTATTTGTAGTATGGCAAGGTTCTGAGGAAACTGCAATAGAATTCGTCAATACAATCAACATCAAAACCATCAACCTGCATTTTACAGCCAATATAAGCCATGATTCAGTAAACTTTCTTGATACGCAGGTGTATGTGCACAACAATAGATTAGAGACAGGATTGTACTGCAAAGAGACTGCTGGCAACTCTATTTTACACGCCAGCAGCTCCCACCCCAGGCACCTAGTAGAGAGTATACCCTACAGAGAGATGTTAAGGCTTAGGAGAATCAACAGTAGGAAGGAGGACTTGGAGGTGGCGCAACAGGCGAGTAAGCAAAGATTCCGGGAGCGGGTATATACCATGAAAACTATTAATAAAGCTATTGAGAAATCAATGAAGGTAGACAGAGCTGATCTATTAAGTGACAATAGTAATATTCAAACAATAGACCCTAATCAGGTTGAAGATACCTTAATCCCAAACGAAGACAATGAATTTAGAATTATCATCGGATACAGAAAACAGGAACAGAGTATAAGGGCCATTATTAAACAAAATTGGCCATTAGTACTTAATGATCCGGTGATAGGACATCTGCTACCAAATAGGGTTTCATTCAGTCATAGTAGGGGACCCTCTATGAGAGATAGTTTGGTCAAGACGAGCCCTGAGATATTAGAAAACACCAATTGGCTCAGTTCCCACAAAGGGTTCTATAAATGTAAAACATGCAAAGCCTGTCAACATGGGGTAAATAAGCGCTCTTACCGTACCCTTTTTGGAGACATGGACCATAAGATCAGTAAAGTTATGACATGCAAAACTGATCATGTCATCTATGTCCTCCAATGTCCCTGCAATTTGCAGTATATTGGGAGCACAAAGCTGCAGGCACATAAACGGGTGCTCCTACACCTAAGAGCCATTCAGAACCAGGACAACATGTACCCTGTAGCCAGACATTTCAAGGATAAACACAGATCTAAGGTAGAGGGGTTGAAATACTTTCTGATCGACACTGTGCCACCAAGTAGGAGAGGTGGAAACAGAGAGGCAAAACTAAGAAAGTTAGAAACCCGCTATATCTTGGAATTGGATTCCAGATGGCCAGCGGGTTTGAATACACCGGAGGATCTGTATACATGACTATAATGAAACTCACCCACGACAATCTAGAAGGGTACCACACTAAGAGAAAACCAGCGAATTCCCCTTTCAGATTTACATATTAGTTAATCACTGATCAAGCAAAATTGAGCTAGGGTATTTACACCTTGAAATATAAACTAGCCGTTGAACTACTATTAGATTAATAAATATGTGAACATTAGTCATTGTGAAGACAAAACATTTTATTAAATGAATTTTAAACCATGATACAAATTGGTTTTAAGCAAAAATTGGCATTCATCACTTTTAGCACTTAGCACTTTAAGGTTCTGTGAGGCAAACTTGAGGGTGCAATAAATCATATAACAAATTCGATGTTATACACCCGAATTCAGAAAATCTCAGATAACTACACTATTTTAACACCAGCACTTTTAGAAAAACGCAACAGTAGACTTAGGGGCCGAGTCCGATCTCGGCCGGTAGGGCTCCGAATCGGACTCGGCATTACCGGATCCGATTCGGAGCCCTGTTTCCCGACCGAGTCGGACGTGCGTCCGGGCGAGCGAGTACGATGTGAGCGTACACGAAATCGCCGACCGACTCGTTCGCGGGACTCAACCGCTCCGACCGACTCGCACGGACACGACTCGCACCGCGCAATGGAGACGTTCCCCGGCCGGGTAAGTACGATGCGCGCCGCTAGCATTCCGACCGACTCGCGCCGTCCGGCTCGAAAGAGCAGTCAGAGCCGCACTTTGGGCGTCTGTGTCGGACCCCCCTGTACGCCTAGCCGCGCAAGTCGCACACAGGGGGGACCCATGGGTCCCCCCTACCTGTGCATGTACGGCGCGACCCGCTTCGACGCGTACCCGCTGTAGGGGGTGCCCTTGTTTGCCTCGCACCCATTGAGTCAATGGGAGTCCGACCGACTCGAGTCCGATGGCATGCGTGCGCATCGTACTCGTTCCGTCGGACTGCCAGAGTCCAATTCGGTCGGAAATGTCTCCGGGTCCGGCTCGGTCGGAGTGATTTCCGGCCTGAATCGGAATTGGCCCCTAAGACTCCAACGGCTTGGGTTTTAGACCAATGACACAATTTTAGCAAGATAATTATCGTATTTTACATTAAATTTTACAATGTATTTATACAGATATTTTCAAATTTATGGTGATTTTAACATAAAAGTTTGAATTTATATATTTTATATATACTGATATTTATTATAAATGGTCTTAGTGATTTTTTACATGATATTTAAATGTATTGGATTTATATATGACCATATCTTGCAAGTGCCACAAGATTTCCGGTAATGTCTAACTCAGTGACTCATTAGAATTCAACCGTTTAAAAAAAATTGCTTTCTGTTGCTATACAATATGCGATAAATATTTATGTGGACAACACAGAACACAGCAATGGACTGATTATGTTTAAAAAGATTTCTGAGTCACGCAGTGCTGCCGTGGCAAAGAAAGACTACAGGAATATGTCTATATTATATGTTGTCTATGTCTATGCCTGCGTATTTTGCACGTTTTCACTTTGCACCAGTCACTTTAAAAGTATCACCAATTAACGTAGCGTTTGTCATGTGAGCAAGGCTCGTCAGAGCCGAAACGCGTAATGGTTGTCAGAAAAATAAACTAATCTTTGCACGTATACCGTGGTCTGTACCCGTTTTTGTTGGCGGAAGAAGAAACTGCAGCAGGAACGAAATCTGAGGCATATATGTATATATATATATATATTCACTGAAAAAACCATAGGTTTCAGGCACGTTATAGTTAGAAATTAGCATTTAAAAAACCTTACAAATTCACTGAAAAAACCATAGGTTTTAGGGACAGTTATAGTTAGTTGGACATTGCACTCGTACAAAACCCGTGAAATTCCCCTGTTATAGTTAGTTCAGCTAACTATAACTCGCACCCCCGCAATGCACTGCTGATGACGTCACATATTACATCACTCATGACATGGTCAGTGACATCACTGATGACATCACTGATGACATTCAAATGACATCACTGATGACATCATCCAGTGACTGTGTGTTTCTGTAAAGTTGAAATATGTTTAATATATATAGGGAAAGGCGTATTGAAGAATGAGTGGGTGTATAAGTGTCTGAATGGATGATTTAGTAGGTGCGTGACTGACTCTATAAGTGAGTGATTAAACGTATCTTACTGAATGCATGGGTTAGTGACTAAACTGTGTGAATGTCTGTATCCGTCTGTCTGTTGCTGTGTAAGCGGCTGCATGGGTTTGTGAATAGCTACATGAGTGTCTATATGAGTTATTGATTGGTTGTCTGAGTATCTATATGGGTGCCTGAGTGTTTGTGTGGGTGGGGTGTGTGTGACTCTGAGCATAGATGTGTGAGTGGGTGATTCACTGGGTGCATTGTTTCAAGAGTGCATCTGTGATGGACTGTATGGGTGGGTGAGTGTGTGTATGGGTGTGTTAGTGAGTGAATGTATATCTCAGTGGTACATGTTTGAGTAACTACATATGTGAAAGGCAGTATATATGTGTGTTGGAGTATATAATTGGCTATAAGTGAGAGTGTGTTATTGTGAGAGTGGCTGTATGGATGAGTGTGTGCTTGTATCATTGATTGTATAAGAGCGTAAGAATGTGCTTGTATTTATATGAGTAATTGAGCTGGTGTGTGAATAACTGTACATCTGAGTAAATGGGAGTGTGATTAATTATTTGCATGACTGACTAGGTGTGTGAGTACCTCTATGGATGAGTGGCGGTGTGTGAGTGTCTATATAGGTGTATGAGTGCATATGATAGTCCTGTACTGAGTGACCGTAAGTATGAGTGACTGTACGGGTGAGTGAGTGGATGTGTGTGTAGACCTAAGAATCAGTGAGTGGGTATGTAGTTATTGGTGTTGGAGTGTCTATGGTTTTGCGAATGGCAGTCTGTAATTTAGAGTGGGTGTATCAAAGGTTATATTAGGGTGTGAGGAGGTGCATCAGATTATCACGTGGATGATGTCATCAGTGATGTCATCAGTGATGTCATTTGAGATGTCATCAGTGATGTCACTGACCATGTCATGAGTGATGTAATATGTGACGTCATCAGCAGTGCATTGCGGGGCGCGAGTTATAGTTAGCTGAACTAACTATAACGGGGGAATTTCACGGGTTTTGTACGAGTGCAATGTCAAACTAACTATAACTGTCCCTAAAACCTATGGTTTTTTCAGTGAATTTGCAAGGTTTTTAAATGCTAATTTCTAACTATAACGTGCCTGAAACCTATGGTTTTTTCAGTGAATTTCAAAGGTTTTTTAAATGCTAATTCCTAACTATAACATGTCTGAAACCTATGGTTTTTTTCAGTGAATTTCAAAGGTTTTGTAAATGACAATTTTTAAATGTATTAATTGTTATATTTATTTTTTTGATACTGATTTACTACATTTTTTTAAACTATTTATTTTTAGATATTTTATTTTTTAAATTACATTGTAATTACATTATACATTACATTACAAAATATACTTTCTCAGAATGAATTACTTTAGTTTAAATACTTTGCAAATAGGCAATAGACTTTTAAGTACAGTAGTTACAGTTGTTGCAATGGGCAACACAATTTCAAACACAATGCAACATTGAGCTCAATGTGAATTTCTAGTTAAATGCAATTAGTTACTTTATGGATTACTCTTCTAACCACAGGACTGGATCCTAGATTCAGTCCTGGGACATCTCCTGTAAACAGTTGAGTAAAGCGTTTTGGTTACAGTAGTGATTTTTAAGGAATATTATTGTATTTTAAAACCTGACACTTAGAAACTTTTTCACATAGAATCACCAATGATATCCTATGGGAGGAAATTCACTTAGCAGGTAAGTAGTGTTATCGTTACTTTTCTTACTCAGTGGTGGATCCTGGATCCAGCACTGGTGCATCTCCTGTAAACAGTTGAAAGAATGCGTTTAAGTCATACAGGCGATTTTTAAGGAATATTTGTAGTTTGTGAAAATCGACTGAAACTTTTCTGCTGAAAACCAGGCAATGGATTCCTATGGAAGGAAATACAAGTTACTGGTAAGTACGGTTAGAATTACTTTTCAGGGTCAGTGCTGGGCTAAAAGATGCAGCACTGGGTTCTCTCCTGATAACAGGTGAGTAAATCGGAATTCGTAGTTCGGCTGATTTTAGAGGAATATTTGTATGTTTCAAAAATCGACACTTAGAAACTTTTTCAGCAAAAAGCAGGCAATGATATCCTATGGAAGGAAATTCAAGCTACTGGTAAGTACGGTTAACATTACTTTTCAGGATCAGTACTGGGCTCAAAGATGCAGCACTGAGGTCTCTCCTGATAACAGGTGAGTAAATCGGAATTCGTAGTTCGGCTGATTTTAGAGGAATATTATAAAGTTCCAAAACTCCACACAGAAGAATTTCCAAGTGAAACCAGTCAATGTTAGCCTATGGAATGAAATTCAAGTTACTGGTAAGTACGGTTAGAATTACTTTTCAGGATCAGTACTGGGCTCAAAGATGCATCACTGAGGTCTCTCCTGATAACAGGTGAGTAAATCGGAATTCGTAGTTCGGCTGATTTTTGAGGAATATTATAAAGTTCCAAAACTCCACACTTAGAAGAATTTCCAAGTGAAACCAGTCAATGTTAGCCTATGGAAGGAAATTCAAGTTAGTGGTAAGTACGGTTAGAATTACTTTTCAGGATCAGTACTGGGCTCAAAGATGCAGCACTGAGGTCTCTCCTGATAACAGGTGAGTAAATTGGAATTCGTAGTTCGGCTGATTTTAGAGGAATATTTGCACAATGGTGAAGGAAGGGGGTGGGGCCTGAAGTGACATATCTGCAAACACGTCCTGTGGCGCGTTTTAAGTTGGAGAATTAATTCCTCCTCAATCCCGAGGGTCCCTAGGGGCCAACTAGCCCACCAGATACCTCCAGTATGCGCCAGAGAGCTGCGTTGCAGAGAGGTGTTCAGAGGCCTCGCCCCTTTTTGCACCTCTCTGCAACGCAGCTCTGTGGCGCTTTCTGGACGTACCTGGTGGACTAGTTAGCCCCTAGGGACCCTCAGTATTGAAGGGGATTTAATCCCCCAACTTAAAACACGCCACAGGGCCTGTTTGCACACATGTCACCTCAAGCCCCGCCTCCTCTTCACCACTGTGTAACGCGCCCGTGGCACGTTTTAAGTTAGGGATTAAATCCTCCTTCAATCCTGAGGGTCCCTGGGGTCCAACTAGCCCACCCTGTACCTTCAGTATGCGCCAGGGAGCTGCGTTGCAGAGAGGTGTTCAGAGGCCACGCCCCTTTTTACACCTCTCTGCAACGCAGCTCTGTGGTGCTTTCTGGACGTACCTGGTGGGCTAGTTGGCCCCCAGGGACCCTCAGAATTGAAGGGAATTTAATTCCCCACCTTAAAACGCGCCACGGGGCCTGTTTGCACACATGTCACCTTTAGCCCCGCCCCCTCCCTTCACCACTGTGCAAACACACCCCGTGGCGCGTTTTAAGTTGGGGGATTAAGTCCCCTTGAATCCTGAGGGTACCTGGAGTCCAACTAGCCCACCAGGTACCTCCAGTAAGCGCCACAGAGCTGCGTTGCAGAGAGGTGTAAAAAGGGGTGTGGCCTGGACCACCTCTCTGCAACCCAGCCCTGTGGCGCTTACTGGAGGTACCTGGTGGGCTAGTTGGCCCCCAGGGACCCCCAGTATTGAAGGGGAATTATTTCCCCAATTTAAAACGCGCCACAGGGTGCGTTTGCAGAGTGTTGCTGGGAGGGGGCGGGGCCTGGCGCTCGATCGCGTCTTTTTCTTTCTTTTTTTTTTTGAAGGGGGGCTGTGTGGCCCCCCTTCTTTTTTACTTGTTGGGGCCCTGGGGACCCCACCCCCCAGGGCCTGATGCCTTTTTTCCCAAAAATACTGTACGGGAAGTGGGCCGCGTGGCCCCCCTCCCTTGGTCGATTCCGGCCCTGGGACCCCATCCCCCGGGGCATGTCCAGTTTAAAAAAATATTTTTGGAGGAGGGGGCTGCGTGACTCCCTCCCTAAGGTTTCTATTGGCCCCGGGGACCCCATCCCCCGGGGCCGGCCTTTATTTATTTATTTTGTTTTGTATTTTTGGGGAGGGGGGCCGCGTGGCCCCCCTCCTGGGCCACTACTTGCCCCGGGGACCCCATCCCCCGGGCTGGCCCTCATCCTTTGGGGTCAGAGGGGGACCCCAACTCCCCCACGGACCCTGCCGGCTCCCCGCTCCTGCGGGAGCCGGCATGCTTTCCACATGGGGAGCTGCTGACATGCAGCTCCCCATGTGGAAAGCAATGTGCTTTGGATATTGAGCGAGAGCAGGTTTCCCTGTTCTCGCTCTAATATCCAAAGAAGTTTGCTATGACAGGACGGGAGCCGCGAGGCTCCCGCCCTGCGATAGCAAACTACAGTGTCCCGGGGGTAGGCACCCCGGGACACTGCAGGAGCCGGCCCTGCGGGGTGGCGGTTCCCAGGGCCACCACAGGCTCCAGGAGGGGCCCCCCTCCCAACCTTTGCAAAGCCCCGGGGAGGTGGTGGTCCCCGGGGCTCGGGGGTCCGTAACGGACCCCCCAATCTGCATATTTAGGGCCCCGGGGAGGTGGCGGTCCCCGGGGCGTGTGGGGGTGCTCGAGCCCCCCACAGAGGTGTTCAATTCTTTTTAAAAAGAAGCCCGGGGGTGGTGGTCCCTCAAGGCTTGAGGGGCCTTAGAGGCCCCCTCATTTAATATTAACAAACCCTCGCATGCCCCCGGGACTTGGCCCACCCGGGGGCTCTTTGAATACGAAGCGCAGGAGGCCGCGCTTCGTTTTTTAAAACATTTCTGCTGAAATTCGCGCTGGGTGCGCGAATCTCGCCGTTTAAAAATAAAAAATAAAAATGCTTTTTTTGGCCCTGGGGGTCCTTGTGGGACCCCCTGAGCAGGCCTAGGGGGTCAGGGTGTTTCTACCCTGCCCCCTTTTTGCGTTTTTCGCGATTGTTTTTACTGTTTTCTGTCACAAGATGGCTGCCAACACTTCCTGGTTTGGAGTGTTGACAGCCAATTAGCATACAGCTGGTCATCGGGAGGGTGCGCGGACCCTCCGCGGCCATAGATATATATGTGTTTTTACTTTTGATTTTCTCAGCAACTACTGAACGGATTTACACCATTTAACAAAAAGGGTTCTTTCTGAACCAAGAACTACCTCTTTGCCAAATTTGGTGTAATTCCTTTTTTCTTGGCCCCCGCTTGACGAATCACCCCGAGACTTTCAGGATAGGAGCGGACCGGAGCGGGCCACAAAGTTTGAAAATGTCGCGAAGATTCGTCAACCGGCGCCAAAGTTATTTCAAATAGAATGTTGCGGATTTCCTATGGAAAATAGGTCCTAACTATAACTATCTACTGGCGACCGCCAGTAGATAATATATATATATATATATATATATGTATATATATATATATATATATATTGGCACCAGCAAAGAAGTTGTCCGTTCCCGTTTTGTGCGTGCACTGCACATTGGAGTGTAACTGGATATATATATATGTATATATATATATTTTTTTTTTATTTGTTTAAATGTAAAACTACAATAAATTTGAAAATGTAAAGAATATGTGTGATATCTTTAGATTATACTAAACTTAACAACAATCTTATACACTAAAAGGGGTAACATTTACTATTCCCACTCCAATCTAAACCAACTTGGGGAAGGTGTTGCACGCTAAGGCCCCAATTATGAGTCTGACCGTCCACAGCCCTCCAGACTAGCGGGGGCACAGTGGTGACAGTCTCCCCACCGCCCTATTATGAGTCAGGCGGTAGGACCGCCACAGCCCTGCCACAGCCGTCAGGGAACCACTGTTCCCTGGTGGTGTTGCGGCGGTCAGGAGGCCGCAATATGCTTGGTAGGACCGCCGAAGTCCCACCAGGCATATTATGAGTTTCATCTCCGCCTGTGGTGTCATGGAGGTCTCTCCTCCCTAAACACTGTGGTGGATAGGAAACAAAGGCAGCCCTGCAGGGCCTCCTGTGCCTCCTCAGCATGGGGATTCAAAAAGGGGCACAACATATGCCCCCTCTGTGTGCATGTGCCCTAGTTCCTGCATTACATAAGAACAGTGGTCCCAGAAAACGACCATACAATTCTAAATCCAAAATTACAACATAAATATAAGAAATCAAAAACTGAGACACAAGGTATTCATTGCTCCTAGTGTTTAATTCACACTGAGCATTGGTCCTGCATGGCATGGTCTTTTTTGGTGTTCCTATTGCGGTACCCATTTCTAGAGGCACTTCTATGGGGACGTCAAAAACCAGCCTGCCAGACAGGAGGAAACTCATAATCTGGCGGACAACCTGACCATGACTTTGGCGGTGCGGCAGCGGGGCAAACCCGGCGCCGCACTGCCAAAGTCGTAATCAGGCCCTAATGGGGTGACATTTATTATTCCCACTCAAATCTAAACAAACTTGAGGAAGGTATTGGATACTAAAGGGGTAAGTTTTACTCTTCTCCCTCCAACTTGAGGAAAGTGTTGGACACTAAAAAGGTGACATTTACTATTCCCACTCCAATCTAACCCAACTTGGAGAAAGTGTTGAACACTAAAGGGGGTAACATTTACTATTCCCACTCCAATCCAATCCAACTTGAGGAAAGTGTTGGACACTAAAGAGATGATATTTACTACTCCCATTCCAATTTAAACCAACTTGGGGAAAGTGTTGGACACCAACAGCATGGCACTTACTATTCCCACAGCAATGTAAACAAACGTGAAGAAAGTGTTAGACACTAAAGGGGTGATATTTACTATTCCCACTTCATTCTAAACCAGCTTGAGGAAAGTGTTGGATCCCAAAGAGGTGACATTTACTATTCCCACTCCAATGTAAACCAACTTGAGGAAATTGTGGAACACTAAAGGGGGTAACATTTACTATTCCCACTTCAATCCAAACCAACTTGAGGAAAGTGTTGGACACTAAAAAGGTGACATTTACTATTCCCACTCCATTCTAAGCCAACTTGGAGAAAGTGGTGAACACTAAAGGGGGTAACATTTACTATGCCCACTCCAATCCAAACCAACTTGGGGAAAATGTTGGACACTAACGGGATGACATTTATTATTTCCACTCCAATCTAAAGCAATTTGAGAAAGTTTTGAACACTAAAGGGGTGACATCTACTATTTCAACTCCAACTTAAAGCAACTTAAGCAGGGTTTTGGACACTAAAGGGGTGTTGTTTATTATTCCCTCTCCAACCTAAACCAACTTGGGGAAGGTGCTGGACACTAAAAGAGTGTTATTTGTAGTAAGCTGGGCTGCTTGCAGACCCCCACACTTTTTAATCCCATTTGAACTTGTAGGTGATGTGATAGTTGATCTGAAAGTATGCTGGGTCCTGCTAACCAGTGCTCTTTCCTTTAAACTGTAAATGTGAATTAGTACGCCCGATTGGCAGGTGCTTTTACACCCCTGTAAGGCCCAAGTATATGGCATCAGTAGTGCCCAGGGCAGGGATGTAAAAGGGGTCCCAGTTCTGCAGCACTTATTGTGCCACCCTGAGTGACCCAAGGAAAACAGAAGTCTACCGGTCTGCCATGTCAGCCCTGCATGAGCAGCTGGCCTTCTCGAATTCGACCCTGCACACACCATGTGTGACAGGGTCACCTCACTGCATTTAATGCATAGCAATCACCCCTAAGGCAGGCCTCCTATAGCCCAGGAGGCAGGCTGCATCATATTATATGTGTGGGAATATATGTGCAAGCATATATTGCCCTGTGGCAGCATCCTAAAAATAATTCTATGCAAGTGACCGGCGGTCCATCGGATAACATGGGCTGGCATATGGGCATTACCTATATGTCAAGCTCAATGATGGCCAGGCCAATTTCTTTCTTGTTTGGTGTTAAACACTGTGCTTTTTAACCTCCGACATAATGGTAGTGTTGAGAGTCGACGAGGATGAATACGAGGAGCATGGGCCCTCCGAACAATCCCTCCACCAGCAACCAACCAGTCTAGTGGTGAACCTGTCAGACGCCATCTTGACACCGACCCAAAAAACAGTCCTAGAGAAGGGGCTGGGTTTTGTTCCTACTCCTAATATGGAAAATTCAAACTCTGCTGCGAATTGAACGAATTTATCTGCAGGATTAAGCTGCAGGTCTTCTTCAAAGACAAACCACAGATACTCACCCAGGAAGGTGACACAGGACTACATCGGAAGTCTCACTTTACCCCACCATCAGCCAACCTACCAGTAGAACTACTGGCTTTCAAGAAAGCCGTTCTCAAGGAAGTGAGCGAAATGGACCCCAGAACCATAAAGATCTTCCACAACACCAGCAAGGTGGAACAAGAAGCGATTCAACTCCTGGCTAACGATAGTAAAATCACAATAAAACCGGCTGACAAAGGGGGAGCAATCGTACTCCAGAATACCACTGCATATCGTAAAGAGTGCCTAAGACTCCTGGCCGACAAAAGGAATTACATAGAAATAAGAGAAGACCCAACAGAATGATTACGTATCAAAATTGCCAGCCTGGTTGAAGAATCAACAGCAAATGACTGGATAACGAAGAAAGAAGGCGACTTTTTGATGAACACCAATCCGACAACACCGTGGGGCAGATCTACAAGGAAGTGATGCAGCGTGGCACCGCAAGCCCTTTGGCTGCACCACGCTGCGGCACTTCCGAAGCACAGGGATGCGACATATTTACAAGAATATGTCGCATCTCTGTGCTTCCCCCTGCGCTGGCGCACAAACTGCAGCCATGCGCTGGCGCAGGCACCCTTGCACCATGGTGCAAGGATGCCTGCGTCGTGGGGAGATTGTTTTTGTGCAGGAAGGGGCACCTTCCTGCACAAAAACAATGATTACACGAATTTTCCTCTTTCAATGCGTGCTGTAGAATGCAGCACGCATTGAAAGAGGAAAAAACGAGGAGAAATGAAAACATTTCTCCTCGTTGCGCCTCGCTACGCCACCTCTAAGGTGGCGTAGCATTCAGACGCATCTCCAGATTTATGATTTCTCGTAAATCTGGAGATGTGTCTTAGTTCCATGGGTGTTGCGTGGGAACACCCACAGCAACACTCCATGGAACGCCCCTTCAACGCAAAGTGCTGCGTGTGAAGGGGCCGTATTTACAAGGAGAGGAAAAGTCACGCAGGGTGGCTTTTCATCTCCTTGTAAATATGGAGGAGCCCCCTGCGCCACCAGTACGTCACGAAAAGTGACGTACTGGTGGCGCAGGGGGCTTGTAAATCTGCCCCCGTATTTTTATATGATACCAAAAATACATAAGTCCTTGGACAGTCCACCAGGAAGACCTATAGTCTCCGGCATTGGATCAATCCTGGAACCTCTTTCCAAGTTCGCGGACGCTTTCCTTCGCCCACTAATACAAGGAACAGGGACCTACTTACAGGACACAAAGGCTGTACTATGCCTCCTCCAGGACCTACACTTCAACCCCACCACCTGTATATTGATTGGCTTGGATGTGGAAAGCCTCTATACTAGTCTACCCCACAGAGAGACCTTAAACATCATAGAGGAAGTCCTTTTTGAACATGAATGGCCTTACCACACACCTAGACATGTTGTCTTGGAATGCTGCAAAATGGCTCTAACAGAGAATATCTTCCGCTTCGAGGAGACACTATTCCGCCAACAGCATGGTACCAGCATGGGGAGCACCTTCGCCCCGAGTGTGGCCGGGCTCTATGTAGACCATCTTGAAAAGCACAAGATACTTAACAACACGAATCCTTACACCAACCACATATTGTTATGGAAGAGATACATCGATGATGTGTTACTGATTTGGGAGGGGAATGAGTCTGAGGCCACCAATTTCATCAACTGGCTGAATCTACAGGACCCTTTTCTCAAATTTGCGCACACTATGAGCAGGTCACAACTGGTCTTTCTGGATCTGAACATTTTTGCCACAGGAGACTCACTTAAGACCACCACACATTTTAAACCAACAGCGAAGAACTGCCTCCTGTTGTATGACAGTTTTCATCCGAGACAACTAAAGGAGAACCTCCCTTTTGGACAATTCCTACGCCTGCGGAGAAACTGCACGGAGAAAGAGGATTACAAACTTCAAGCAAAAGAACTGTCTGAAAGACTGATTGTAAGAAAATACCCCCCATACCTAATAAACATGGCAAGAAAGAGAGCGGCTAACAACCACAGAAAGGCGCTCCTTGAAACACGCCAAGAAGAGAAATCTGTGACTAACAAAAGACCTATCTGCATCACCACGTTTAATATAGCGTCAGACAAGGTGGCTAAAATTGTGAAGAAACACTGGCGCACCTTGATCAGTGGAAATTTGGACATCCCGAGACCAATGTTCTCCCACAGGAAAGGGAAAAACCTGAGAGATATTCTGGTGCATACACGCCCCAAAACACCAACTAACAACTTGGGTAACCACCGGGTATTACAGACCTTACCTAACGGACACTACCCATGCAATAACTGCAGTGTGTGTCACCTAACATCACCCACCAGGAGTGTGGTACTAAACAACAACATGGTTTGGAACTGCGAAAATTCACAAACTGTAACACCACAGGGGTAGTCTATTTGATAACTTGCACGTGCAACCTCCACTACCTGGGCATGACCACGAGGAAGGTGAGCACAAGAATAGTTGAACATCGTAGCAACATCAGGTGCAAGCGAGCAACCACAAAAATGACCACACATTTCATTGAAAAACAACACACCCCTAATGATCTCAGATGGGTGGTGTTGGAACACATGAAACAGACAGACAACCTGGAACACAGACTTCTTGAAAAAGAACAACGCTGGGTTTTTAAACTACGCACAGACACCCAGGGTCTGAATGACAACATTCCATGGGGGCAGTTAACGAAATAGAGTAATAAAGCCTGGGCGACATTGGTCAGATCTAAGAGCCATAGCCACAACATACGACACATGACAGCCCGGTCTACACAGTGCTTTTCTGATAAGCATGTTAGTCATTGCACGTAGTTTCATCGGTGCTTAATAATGACAAATAAGATGAAAGTTAGACGAGCTCTACAAATCTTGAGCCATCATATGGATCTACCCATGCATAAATAATCCATAAATAAACCTATTCGCAAAACGTGGGCTCATAAAGTGTTCCTGTCCAACTACCCCTTCACAACCGAATAATGAACTGACACGTGAATCATATTATATGTCGGGGATACCGACTCAGCTCGTTTTCCTTCAATTGAACCCTATTAGAGAGCGCAACACATCATTAGAGATCGCGCTACTCATGTGGCCGTTTCCTTGTTTTCACAAAACTTACATATCTGTACTTTAAGTATCTCAACCCCCTATGGGTAGGACCACCATACCTTTGGGAGTGATGAGAAAAACACCAGTGACGAGGTCCCACCTCAATAAAGAATGTCCCGTTTCCACTGAACTCTATTCACCCAACATGGCCGCCGGTTTTGCCAAACTCCGGCGGCCATCTTTAGTCGTACAACAGCTCTAGCCTCCACCCGATGACTGGGAGGAAGCAGGACTACATAACCAGGTACCCGAGGAGAGACGCGTTAATATGCGGTCTCTAGGGGTACGAGTAGGTGAATCACTGGTAAGGCGTGCTCAGCTCAAGTAAGTGCTGCGATTTTTTTTTTTCCCTCCCAACAGCGTGGCCATGACAGTCTCTTTCTGGCGGCAAAACGGCAACACCGGGCAAACCCGGCTCCTGTTTTCTCATGTTCTTAGAGTTGCTACTGTCCTAATATTTAACCATATTGTGTTGCCACCCTTTCAGAGTGTGACCACGAGCCCCTTAACCCCTCCAGACCATGGGGCAATTCTGAACCTCACATTAAGGGGCCGATTCCGATCTCGGCCGGTAGGGCTCCGAATCGGATTCGGCTTAACCGGATCCGATTCGGAGCCCTCTTTCCCGACCGATTCGTACGTGCGTCCGGCCGAGCGAGTACGATGCGAGCGCACGCGAAATCGCCGACCGACTCGTTCCCGGGTCCGAATCGCTCCGACCGACTCACACGGACACGACTCGCACAGCGCAATGGAGACGTTCCCCGGCCGGGTAAGTACGATGCGCGCCGCGAGCAGTCCGACCGACTCGCGCCGTCCGGCTCGAAAGAGCAGTCGGAGCCGCACTTTGGGGGTCCGTGTCGGACCCCCCTGTACGCGTAGCTGCGCGAGTCACACACAGGGGGGACCCATGGGTCCCCCCTACCTGTGCATGTACGGTGCGATTCGCGTCGACGCGTACCCGCTGTAGGGGGCGCCCTTGTTCGCCTCGCACCCATTGAGTCAATGGGAGCCCGCGTACGCGTTGTACGACCGGCTCCCATTGACTTCAATGGGAGTCCGACCGAATCGAGTCCGATAGCATGCGAACGCATCGTACTCGTTCGGTCGGACTGCTAGGGTCCGATTCGGTCGGAAATCTCTCCGGGTCCGGCTCGGTCGGAGAGATTTCCTGCCCGAATCGGAATCGGCCCCTTAGTATGTAATCTCGCCGCTCGCATCATGTTTTTATATGTGGTTTGTCACATGGTGCCTATGTCTGTGTTTTTAACCTATACTTTCATTAAGATCTCCCTAGGAGACGATACCCACATGTTGATTCTACCGACAAGGCACGATGGAATAGACGATAACGATGCTTTTTCTCGCACAACGGAAAAGTTTGAGTGTGAACCAGACGCATTGTGTTGTATGCAGTGTAAATACCTGCCAGTGTCCTGGCAGGCAAGCGTATTTCTAACATTGCTCTGTTTTATTCCCTACAGATACTACGATCCATTGAGTCAAAATCGTATGTATTATAGTGCACATACAGTAGGTGTGGCACATCACTTATCACTAACTATTTATTTACCTCACATTTAGGTCACTTAGGAGTGGAACACACAGGGCTGGCCCCTGTGTGGTCCTGAGGAAGAGCCCTGGGGAGGCTCGAAACTAGTTGACCAATACCAGAGGCTTTTAACTCATCATGGTTATATTGTTCTCTAGTACCCCTGCTTTTAATATACCGACTAGGAGCTAGAATAAAATTATTTCGCCCACTAGCCAGGTATTTTTTAACATCTTTTTCCATCCACTCCACAACACTGCACAACACATATTTTCACGTAAGTGCTCCTACGTAATTTCGCAAGTTGAAGCACGCCTCAATCTGCAGCGGATTGAGAGGACCCCTATGATGAAGCATGTCACCAGTGGGAAACCCTGGCGAGTGAGGGGACTCAAGAAAGACATTTTTCTTTCTTGTCTAAAACAAGACTGTCTAACTCAACTTGAGTTGGGGTCTTACACCACCTAGCTAAGTTCCAAGTCCGGTATTTCGTTTTTTTGTGTCCAGTGTTGAGGTTTGACCAGCATGTACCTAGGTGCCACTTTAGACAGTGTCCACCAAGTAAGCCCAGTGTTCTCATGCCTTGGCATGATTTTTTAAGGATTTACCGCCAAGACAGATGTCGGAGCTTATGCTGGGGAGTGTGTGCTGTTCCCAGAGGCCAGGGACAAAGACCTGTGTGAGCAGGAGGTGACAACTCTGCCCACACAGGATGGCTAGTGATTAGACCAGTGTGGCGGTGAGCCTCAAAGGCTTCACTAGTGTCACTGTCAAAGGAACTTGTCCCCCACCCAAGGACAAAGCCTCCACTGCCCCAGACACTGTTTTTCATGGGTCGGTGGGAAATTAGCTAACCAGGAGGCATCTACCTCCACAAGGCTGACCACACCTCTAGGGTTTTGCACCTAAGGTGTACAGTCGAGAATGGTTTTGGCCATGTTGAATTTAGGTTAGAAATCAGGTTCTGACTAGTTTTAGTGACATACACTCACAGGATGTAGTCACTACTGTGTGGATTAGCTGCAGGACTGAATGCCCATTGGCTGCTAGTCCTCACATCCACTAACACCCCCTAAGTCCAGGATTTAAGGGCACCCCAGACACCAGAACCTTAGATTCGACGTGAAACAAGAGGAGACCCCTGTCTGCACAAGAGCAGAACTGCACAAAAGGAAAGGTGCAAAGTACTGCACTTATGAAAGCCACCCTGCACCCACAGGACTGCGACACGCCCAGGATGAGAGACCAGTTTCAAAAGGAAGGTGAGCCCCTCTGCCACCTAAGGACTTCACAAGAACTCCCTAAGACTGGAGAAACCAGTCCCTTCAGTCAGCAGGCACAAACTTGACCTTGAAGGCTTGTTCCCCCGAGTCATCCAGTGTGACCGCTCAATGTCCTTGGGAAGGTGGCTTTGGGAACTACAGTCCTGACCCTCAACAAGGCCCAGCTGTCTACATTGTTCCCCTGGTCCTCTGGACAAAGATTTCCTCAACCAGACTGTTTGCGGTACCAAGACTTGTTGGTGGTCAGTCCAGCTACAACCTGTTGTTCTTGATGCTTCAAGAGAAGAGAATCACCTGCATGAATGATCAACCACCCCTGTGACTCCTTCGTAAAGATCTTGCATTTGTTTTCACCCTCTCTTGGCACACATCACAGCTCCTCTGACCATGGATTCAGTTCAGTACAACAGATTGCCAAGAGCACCTCTGCATCCGAGTCCCTCAGGCCAGGTAGCTTGGGTCTGCCTGGAGACTCCGGGTCTAGAGCCAGCTTCTTGCTTAGGTTCCAAAGAGTTTTGCTCAACTCACCTTGCAAGTACCTTTTTGCTAAGGTGTCCATTCCAATACTGCAAGACTGATTGACAGCTCCATTTGACAGCTAAAGTGCACCTCTGCACCCCTCTCCCCTGAGCCAGGTAAAATTGTGCTAGCTGTTGTGAACTGGTGTAGGGACATACGAGACCTTAAATCTAAGTGGGTTCCATTGAAATCACTCTCTAAGTAACCAATTGCTTATAAGTGTTTTTCCCATTGACCGCAATGTTAATGTTTTCACATTGAAAAGCACTGATTTATTTAATGCTTTGAAATGGATAACTCAGTTTATACTGTATATATTGATTTTGTTTTGGTATCTAAAAATATATAAAAATCAGAGCTATTTTTATAAATTGGAGTCGGATTTCTCTCGAGTCGTGTCACTAACTTATCATATATGTTGGTGATGTGAAATGCTTAATACATGTTCCTCTAAGTAGCCTGTCTGCTCTTTGCCACTCTACCACGACTGAGAGAAGGTGTACTGAGAGAGTACCTGGGGTCCATCTTTGTGTATTGTGCTACTATTACATGGTGAGGCACCCCTGCCATACCACATAATACTTTCACCTTGCAACACATTTACTATTCCTCCTCCAATTCAATCAAATTTGAGGATGATGTTGGACATTAAAGGGGTAACATGGACTACACCCACTGCAATCTAAACCCTCTTGAGGAAAGTGTTGTCCACTAAAGGGGTGATATTTACTATTGACACTACAACATAAAGCAACTTAAAGAAGATGCTGCATACTGAAGGTGTGGCATTTACTATTCCCACTCCAACATAAATCAACTTGAGGAAGGTGTTCAACACTACAGGGGTAACATTTACTATTCCCACTCCATTCTATACCAACTTGAGGAAGGCATTGGACACTACAGGGGTAACATTTACCATTTGCTATTTCCACTCCAATCCATACTAGTTTGAGAAAAGGCGTCGGGCACCAAAAACTTCAACTGCTATAAATCCAGTTCACATTAAAACTTTGTACCTAAAGTGTTATAAAATACAAAAGTAATACTACACATTCTAACAACTTAAACTACTAACTTTTATATAACAATTTGAACTTAAAAATTAAATATGGCGCTTGGTGACCAAGATGGCGATTGGGTGAGACGCATCTCTCTGACACAGCCCTCCGGGCCCGCACTTTCCAGCTGCTGCATAGCTGGAGTTGGGGGCTGATACGCACGGAGGACAACCCTGTGCCCACTGGACACCCCTGAGAGATGACTCAGAGAGTGTTGGCCCTGTACTGCGGAGACAGATCTGCCTTGCTGGAGCCGGGCCTACCATAGCATGGTGCGGCCTTCCCGCCATCCTGGATCCCTGGCCTCCATTGACTCCACTCCCTAGAGGGAGTTGAGGCTTTACTGGGCTGAACCAGCCTGCCCGGGGGGGGAGTGCAGGTCCCCCTGCCTAGATCGGTGCTCCACTGCAAAGGTGCTGTGTGGTGAGGTGCCTGGAGGACCCATGATTGCTGACTAGTGCCCACTTGATGCCGGGGGACTGAGGAGAGGTGGGCAGACCCGGCGGCCATGAGTCCTTGCCTGAGGTTGCCAAGGCTGGGCCCTGATCCCAGAGTGGGGTGCTGGAGGTGTGGAGGCAGCTGGGGCTCCTGCCCTTGCCCCATCAATGGACTTGATGGAGGGCCTCGGTGGCCTGGAGTGAGCGGCAGAATGGCTAGCTTGCCTGAGGATGCCCAGACTGCTGTCATGGATGGAGAACACTGGCCCTGCCTTCCTGTGATTCTGGAACGCTTGTCTCTGCGGGCGGGGGCTGCACAGGGAGCTGCCTGGGCCCAACCTCGTACTGTGACTGCTGACTGCTGGGCGGATCAACTGTTGGGGAAGCTTGGGGGACTTGCTGATGGGTCCTTGTGGAGGACTCCCGGTGGCAGGTGCTGCTGTCTGGGGCCCTCGGCAGGGCTGATATGGTGATCCGCTGCAGCTATGAGGGAGCACCAACGAGCTGGAGGCTGAGGGGTTCCTCTGTGTGCAGATAAGTGCCTACTCACCAAGCTCTGTGCTGCACCAGTTGCGACCCATAGCTGCGCTTGGCTTTGGGATTGTTGGCCTGCTTTGTGAGCCTCGCTTGAATGGACTGGGCCTGGGCCCTGGGCTGATAGCGGGGCGACTTCCTGTTGCAGAGCTGCTGCCCAAGGGAGTCGACTGAGCCAGCCGCCACTGGAGGGAGCCGACACGGTGAGCCCGAATTGACCTCCTGGGTCACTGTTGAACTGAGTGGACAGTGTGGCACTGGACGATGCCTAGCAGCGCTTATCAGCGGTGTCATGCCGTGGGCTGATGTGAAACCTGGAAACTCCATTTTTGGGACTCTGACTTTCTTCCTCCCCTGTCACCTGGGCCTAGCTGCGGCACTCACCCCACCTGCTTGTGGCCGCACACTATTTATGGCACAGTGTGAACAAGCACCCCTATTGCTGTGACCATCCCAAACCCTCGAAGTCATGGCCACAAGTAAAGGGAGGAAGAATAGCTGTGTGAGGGAAATGTCGCTTATGACCCCAAGCTTACACTCAGATGACTCCTCACGGGCCGCAGAGGCAGCATCATCACGAGATGCTGACAGCCCGGAGGCCCCTCTACCTCGTTCATTCATAGAGGCTTTGTTTGCTTCTTTGAGAGACGACCTTCAGACTATGAAAGAGGAGATCTCGGATGAACTTTAAGAGACGCAACGGGATATGGACACTCTCGGCGACAGAGTGGATACACTTGAAGTGCATGAATCGAGCTGAGATGAAGAGAGTGAACAACTCCAGCAAGAGATCCTGCATCTACACGATCAACACCTAGATTTGCAGGCCAACACACATAACTTGGAAAAATTGCTTGTTTTTCAATAACAACTGCATCAGTGGAAGGGTAGGACGTCATCTCCTTTGTCATGGAGCTCTTTTGCACGGTTCTAGAGACACTTCCAGATTTTGAAATTAAATTGAAGCGTACTCACCAGGTGGGACCTAGGAGATCTGCACCTGCACCCCCTGCGGACATCCTAACGTGCGTCCACGATTTCCCGCTAAAGGGGCGCATCCTTCAGCTAGCGGGAGACAAATGCCCAATACAGTTTCGTGGACCCAAACCAAATTTATATTAGGATCTAGTCAGATCGACTCTTCAAAAGCACAGATCCTTCCTTACGATCACCTCCAACCTTTGATCCATTGGAGTGTCCTATTCATGGGGTGGGTGAGTTACCCCTCCTCAACTTTGCAGCGCTTGGTGCTACATATACACTTGACAAGGCAGGCTTGATCAAAGCCTTCCATATCCTTTTTCAGACTTGCAGGCCCTACGGACCAGAAGTACCATCTACAGAAACTACTGGAAGCTCAGGGGCATACGTTGCCCCCCTCATTAAGGTGAAAAATGTCTCATTCTCACCGACACATGACCCTATGCATAGTAAATCTCTTACATAATATGGCTTACGTGATGGCCAATTTTAGCCCCTTATTATCAATTTCAGATATACAGGCTAACAGAATAGAAGACCGGTTGCCATTAAATTGCCAGAAAGAAGAGAATCCGTCCTAGGATAAAGAATTATTCCTCAATCTCTTATCAATCTCTACATGGAGCACCCGGCTACTTCTTGAGACATACACATACAAAAAAGTGGTTTGGCTAAAATCCTGAGGAACTTATCATAAATGACACTACAGGCCTGATTTATATCTTGGTGGATGGGTAACTCTGTCAAGACGGTGAAGGATATCCCGTCCATCGAAATATAAATCCCATTTTATCCTATGGGATTTATATTTCAGCGTATGGGTATCCGTCACCATTGTGACAGAGTAACCCATCCACCAAGATCTAAATCATGCCCTACATCAAGTTAAACTGAGCCCCCGTAAAAAGGAGTTCCATCTAATTCTCCCTCATCACAGTGTCACTTTGTTGCAAGACTCTCTCAATGCCTCAATGATGCTCGAATGCAAACCATTTCAACAGGCTTCATTCTAGACTGGAATTTGAAACTGCATGCCTAGTCTGTAGTCCTCAATATCAACTACAAAAATATTGGCCATATAGCTTGACTACCAAAATATCGTGAACCCTATGCTTGCAATTAAAAAACAAATATATAGTTTTCAAAACTCAACCTACAAAAATATATAAAATAGAAAATAAAAAAAATCACCTAAAAAATCTAGATTGCAATAGTATTAAATGTTAACAATGAACATTAGAAGTAACAAAAATATTGAAATTCAGATATGGAGTAAAAACTGCTAATTTAATATTAAATATATTTAAATAAAAATAATTTTACGTTTTAAAAATGCAATACTCTCCCAAAAATATATTATTCATAATTAAAATTAATTTACATTTACATATAATTGATAAATAAGAGTTTCTGGTAAATACAAACATTTTATTTACAAATAGAAATCAGTTCTAAAAATGTTAAAATGTTTTTGAAAAGCATCTATTTATTGAAAAATAAAATTACATATCTTAACAAATAGATTTATTGTTTAATTTTACTATGTAGAACTATAAATGAAGTCTTTAGAAAGGTACACAAATGCAAAACATTGTTTGAATAAATTCTAATTTTAATAAACTAGCATTCATACATAAACACATACCCTGCACAATAAAAGGTAAATAAATATATCTAAAACTATTTCACAAATATTTAAATAATTATAAAAACAAATGTAGAAATCAATGAACAATAAAAAAAAGTAAACATCATTCACTCAAACTATAAGAATAATTTAAAAAATAAACTGTACTCATGGGAATTACTTGTACTATTCTAACTCCAGTCTTACTAACATTGGGTAAAGTGCACCTATTTAGATCTTGGCAGATTGCGTCCCGCTGTGGCTTGTTTCAGCAGTCTACCCGCCCTATTTAGCTGTGGGCTATTGCATAGACGAAAGACCACCGTGGTCCCACCATCACCACCAGGAAATCTCGACCACATTGGTGGCGGGATAGGCAAAAGCGGCTGTCAGAGGCAGTACAGCCACTTTGTCCGCTGGGCCAATCATGGTGTGCCTTCCCCCTGACATAACTTTGGCAGGGAAACCTCCCCACCTGATTTGGTGGAATGAAACGCATATAAGGCACAAACTCACCTTTAGTCACGTTCCCACTTCCTGTACTAGCATGGAGACTATCCTACATATCCTAACGCTGCTGGCTGATCGCAATGCAAATCAACATCTTCATCACCGGAACCGAACTTAACCTCCCCCATTACCTGTTACCTTTTCACTGGCCTGTTCACAATTACTGAGGACTCGTGCATGTTTAAATTACTCACACAAGCAATAGCATACCAATGTGTATGTCTCTAATATTGACGTTTAAGAAATTTAAAGTAACACAC
The DNA here is from genome assembly GCA_963921515.1 of Calotriton arnoldi. Classification (NCBI taxonomy): domain Eukaryota; kingdom Metazoa; phylum Chordata; class Amphibia; order Caudata; family Salamandridae; genus Calotriton; species Calotriton arnoldi. The sequence goes on from CAWUFW010011188.1 coordinate 447,039, forward strand.
ATCTGTATAACCACATTGTGTTCATAAATTTGGTGCCAGTTGCCTTCCAAAAAAAGGAAACTTGCACAAAAAAGGAAATCAAATCAAAAATAAAAACTCACCATACAAGTGTGTGTGAAAAAAGTACGAAAATAGTCACAATAAAAACATATGCATCATACATCATTGGGATACGTGCAATGTAACATCATGTACAAATTGCACTAGAAAATCTGCAACCCTCACCCCATAGATTACCTGGAAAAATCAATGGCAGTCCCAGATTTGAGGCACTCTACATAATAATCCATGTAACATTTCCCCTTGTCTAGTGTTAGTCCTGTATTGTATACAATTTCAATTTGCACAACATATTACAAGGAGAAATGCATATGTGTACATAGGTATCAGTAAACTAGGTGAAACAAACACACCTGTAGTAAAATATCCTTAAATAATGTCTCAATATCTATTTGTTGGTGTAAATGTCCACTCCTATGTTGAATCGCTGCCCTTAAATTCAAATGGCCATCACATACCATTTGAACCAGTGTACACACTTAACATAGTAGATATTTAAAAAGTAGGTAGTAATTCCTGCTGTCATGCTAAAGAAAAATATGTACTACACATTTTACACTAAAACATTGCTAGGAATCAAACAATTGCAAAGAAAACGTAGGACGCATTTGGTGAAAAGACAAACTGTGATCTATTCATTATGAGTTAATTCTCTCAACTATTTTAAGCAAGGCAAATGCCAGTCCAAATGGTGTCCGCAAATTCTTGTGCACAGGTGTGCTGTGGCACTCATCTTCCCTCCAATTGCACTGCCAGTGGTCTTCGGTTTGGAACAGGTGGGCTTGGGTTCGAGAGGGGGCTGTGGGTTTGGGAGGGGTGGTCTCGGGTTTTGGAGAGGTGGTCTTGGGTTCTGAGAGGTGGTCTTGGGTTCTGGAGAGGTGGTCTTGGGTTTGAGAGGGATAGTCTTGGGTTTGGGATAGGGTGTTTTTAAGGGTACCTTGGGGGGTAGTAAGGGTGGTTCCTGTCTTTTGAGGGGTGGGTTGGGATGTGGAAGGGATAGGTTGGGGGTAAAAGGGGTAGGTGTGTGTTTGGGAGGGCTGTTCTTGGGTGTGCAGAGGGTCAGGTCAAGGACAAACATAAGACTCTCATTAGAAAAATGGGTAGGATGGTCGGGAGGTAGAGGGAGTGGAAGTGTCTGTTGTGCATGTGTCTGTTGAGGGTGCAGATGTCCGTGGGTCTGGTGTATGTTGTGAACATTTAAGTGTATCTTGCTTTGCTGATGTATGTTGTATGGGTGAGTGTGGGCGTTTCTGTTTTGTGGGTGTGTATGCTGTGGGAGTGCTGGGTGTGGTCGTTGTGTCTGTGTGTGGTGGTGGTCATGTGTGCTGTGGAAGTGCTGGGTGTTGTCAGGGTGTCTGTGTGTGTGGTTGTGGGTGTGTGTGTGCTGTGGAGGTGCTGGGTGTGGTCGTAGTGTCTATGTTTGTGGTGATGGGTGTGTATGCTGTTGAGGTGCTGGGTGTGGTCGTGGTCTCTGTGGCTATGCTGGTGGCGGTGTCTGTGGCTCTGCTGGTGGTGGGTGTGGTATCTGTAGTTGTGCTGGTAGTGAGGGGTGGTGTCTGTCTGGATGCACACCTGTGTTTTCTGCAATGTTGGTGTTTCTGTGTGGGTGTGCTGCTTGCATCTGTGTAAGTGTGTGCATGCAAAGGTGTGAGTTTGCTTGGGACAGGTCTGGAATTTGGATGGGGATGGGCGGGGCGGGAGGTGGGGCATAAGGTTAGGATGGTTTGGAGGCTGCTGTCATTGAGGCTAGTCCCTTAAAACACCTCCGTAGGCCAGATGTAGCACTGTGAATGCCTTCCAGGTAGGCTACCTTTGTTGCAATTGGCTGCCAAGCTCCTGGAATCCATGCAGTAGTGTAGTCTGGCCTACAGAGTTGTTCCTGAGGAGGTCAATAGCCTCCTCACTCAGCCCAGCTGGGGGGACAGGGACAGGGGGTGAGGTGCTTGGAGTGAAGGAGATGCCACCCCTTTTAGGGGGACAGGTGTGGCATACTGGGGGGGAGCAAAAGGGAGGGTGGAGATAGTACTCTGGGTGACGGACAAGAATGCAGTGTAATAGGAACGGTAGGGTCCACCACGACTAGGGAGTGCTTGCTGGAGGAGAACCCCAAAGAAGATGTTCAGTCACTGGTGGCACTCCCCTCACTCTCCATGCCACTGGCTCCTTTGCTGTCGGTGGTGCCCACACTGGAATCAGAGTGGCCAGCTGCCTCCCTGGCTATGTTGGCAACTTCTACTTCACCTTCCCTGGATGATGCTGAAATGAAAATGACATATACAATAATGTTATTGGATCTGTGTAAACAGAATTGATTATGAACTTTGATGACAAAACAGTTCCCAAACTTTCAGATTTCATCTGATTTAAGCCTCTCAAATTTTGGTTCTACATTAGCATAAGCTCATGCATGTAGGCAACATTTTCAAGAACAATTTAGTCACAATTATGTCATTCCCCATGATTGCACCTATATCATGTATGATCTTGTCTCATATCCATTATTATGTCTCTCCAGGAACTATTTCACACCTCTGAATGGTTGGTCCTTGTTGTTTAGAATAGTGAACTGATGTTACCAAAATGGATATCAACCAAAAATACATTCGTACCGTGTGTTCATTAGGCTCTGAAATCCGCATACTTTTCATTCTCAATGAGTAAAATATGAATATGTGTGTGTCAACAAATACTGTAATGTTGTACCAATATTAGCATAAACTGAAAGCAGGTTACCTTTGTTTGGGTATTTTACCATCGTAACACTTATTTCAAGTCAGTACACTGTAAATTTTCACAAATCATAAAAGAATTCTGCACTGAAGTAGCTTAGCAATGTATCACATACATTGTAGATACCTATGCTGTTGAAGACAGTCAGAAACAAATATTTGGGTGGATTGACAAATGACTTTCCCAGCATAAATAAAAACATAGCCCTTGAAATATTTCTAATACACTTCAGTACAGAGCTAAGCACATTGTCACATTTCACTCATAAGTACCTCTAGCTATTTGAAGTTTGTTGTATGTAATAAAATAATTTCACTATATATGCTGGCTTTCACTGTAGTCAAAAATGTGTACAATATGACAGTAATTAATACATACACTAATTCATATATTATACTTACTTCAGAGATTCACACATAAATCTTAATATGCAGCATATTACACCTTGATGCATTCCAACAGTTGCCTAATGAGTCATGTTTAGGCCTGATTGTTTAGATGTTCCATTGGGATACTCCTACATAAATGTGATGGAACATTCCATCTTGCAAAATCCCTTTAAGTTTGCAATTTATCTCCATCATAGCTTTATCATCTGGACATGACAACGGACATTGAGAAATGGTTTAAGGCATTTTGCATTCTGCCACCAATGTGCACACATTCCTGTCTGTGGTTCAACACAAATTGTATGTATTTCGCTATTATTTATCAAAAAACATTCTGGCTTACACACACATCTTTGTGAAGGAGTAAGACATCATGCTAATCTGTTACTTTTAACATATATGAAACAGTATTTCTGATGCTAAACAAAATTTGGATATGTTTTGATTCCAAAATGCTATTGATACTGATGCCACTAGTCATTTTGGATCACTTGCTCACTCTTGCTTGTGTAAAATCCCAACTTTCCTTGTGGTGTTTGGTACGTCCACTGTATCATAAATGCCTAGTAGGTTATATCACATGTAACAGGACTACCATTACATCATCCACAATAGTGAAGGAGCATCACACCTGACACATTAAACACCATTGGCCTGTTTGATACAATTGTCCCTCATGACATCAAACAACATGATGTTTATGTGGAGTGTAGGCAGCCATGTGCTCAAAACAGTCCCCAGGAATCAGACGGGATCCTGACCAACAAATTAATAGACAAAACACATCATCATACACATTGTGCCAAACTGACAGCTTCACAAACTCTTCTTGCATGTTAGACATGGGTCACCTTTAATGTTGATGTCAAAAATCTTGGGTGTAACAAAACATTAGTCATATAACATGTGAAACTTTGGTAAGAACTTACCCCCTTGTTGCTGCTGTTGGGCCCGCAACTGCCCATCCGTATAGGCCATCGCAAGAATGCGGGCCGTTAGGGGGGTCAGGGTGCGCAGCACGTGCCTCCCATGTTGAGAGGACTGCCCGAGCTGGACTTCAGCTGACTTTTGGGTCCAGCGTCTTAGGAGGCTGCACCATTTGTTGATCCCCAGGGTCCGCACCGTCCTGGCGATGGCCTTCCGTTGACCTGTATGCTTACAAACAATGACAGGAAAATATTTGTTTGTCTGTATTGATATAACAAAATATTTTCTACATCTATAACTAGCATAACTCATAAGTTAGCATACATGTGTATTGTCACATGCTGACCAAAAGCAATATATTAATACACACTTTTGTAGTGTGTAGTGTCCTGTTGCCTACCCTCATCCCATGTCACTGTCTAAACTCACCAATCCAGGCCTGTGACATCATCGATCCCAGGGCGGTTCCTACATATTCTGCGATGTGACCTACATCTGATCAGTGCAAAAAATTGTGAACTACTGAAGGCTAAACATATTTACCTATGACACAGTTGATAGTGGCCACTGTGAGTAAGGGGTCTGCAGTTTAAACATGGCACACTTTGAAACAGGACTAAAATGAAATGAGGTGTTAGCTCAAGAAGTTAGGTAACTCTCACTTTCAGCTGTTGTCCATTTAAAAGCATTCAGGGGTATTTTCTAAAGCACACCTCAAAATTTGACCATGCAAGGATATATGTTTATGACAGATGGACCTCAGTACTTCAGTTGTTTGACAGTGTGACTCAGTCCCAGCCTGGCCTATTATCCTGACTGAGCACTGCTCATTGTCAGGCCCTGTTATCTGCAGCCTGATGATCATAATGTCACATGAACACAGCCTTCCCTTAACTTTTACTTGGAAAAATGTCCTTGGGCCAATCTAATAAATTACCTCAAGGCTGTGTGTTAATCTGAAGGGGTCTGGGAGCTAATGGTAGCTCACATACAACTGTTTGCAGAGGCCTGACAAAGACTGAGTGATTTATGGGACCATACACCTTGATAACATCATTTTCATTCCTATTGAGCAGCTCCCCATATCACTTCTCACAATGTTTCCGTAAAGGGGGTACACCCGTCAAAACTACAGCATAAGGACAGGCAGTTGGGGGAAGATTTATAATAGTCCGATTAGGAAGCAGATCAGGGTTAGGAGCTTTAACCATGGAACCCCCAGCCATGGGGATGGTCGTAGATATTGGAGCAGCCAGAGGGGTTAGATGAGCAGGGTAAACAGGGCCTATGGGGAGGAGGATACCTTCCAGCATTAAGGGGTGCTTGTTCACAAAGTTTTGTTTTCGGATAGGAGCAATAAAACTTGGCGTAAAGTGCTCTGCAGGCTTTAGTAAAAGCAGCGATTTCTGCGCCAAAATTGATTTAACCTGAGTTTCGATAGCTCCCAAGGTGGCTATGATTGGAGAGAGCTCAGTCTGCACCAGAGCCTTAAATTTAGTAATGCAATCATCAATAAGTAGCTCTCTCTGGCTGAAATAAAATGAAGATGCAGACGTGCCTGTATCTGAAGTCTCCAAAAACTGGACCACAGGGTCCCACAAACCAACATTGATGCATTATGTGCCTGAATATCTGTCTGTGTGGCTGCATCTGATACTCCACAATGCAACCCTCTCTTACGATTTTTACCTTTGGTAGGCACTTAATGCCCTCCAGCGTTGAGAGTGGCAGCCTTTCCCACCTGCAAGAAAGAAGGATTAGAACAAATAACATTTGGTGCCTGGGAAAAAGATCCAGGAAAGCTTCCTCCACGGACGCTGGGTTGTTGGAAGAATTAAGTGAGGGCCTTTTCTGTGCTTATTACCCCCACTGCCTTCTCCAGTATCCGATTATTGAAGTACACTCCATTGGGGGAGCAGGGGCAGGTAAAGTACCAGATGCTTTTCTTTTTACCATGGCATAAGGCAATGCAGAAAAACAGTAAAAATATCAGTAAAAATCCACCAATAGGCAGGGGGCACCACTTAGCTCTACAACTTTAAACACAAAAAACACATTAACGAAGACAACACAAAACTAAGGAATAAGTGGATTTTTCATTAGAAATTAAGGGTACAAATACCAGTTAAAACACATTTTTTGGACGTCCCGCACCGCAGTAGGCAAACACACTTGAAAACGCTAATAGAATCCAGTCCCTCCTCCCAGGCTAACTGTTGAATACAAGGGCTTGCAGTCCCCCTCAATGATGGTAGCACAGAAGTGGGCTAAAATACTGCTTGTAGAAAGCAAATATTTATCACGAAAAGTCCCAGCAGTGACATTCAAGGGGCCTCACACTCGCTCCTCAGTCCTGACTCTAAGGCCAAGGGAATGTGGGGACAAAGTCCCACCCAGCAAAAATCCAATGAGGAGTCACCAATGGGGGCTGGGATAAAAAGCATACCTGGATATAAAGATCTTTCCATAAGCACTAGGCAGTATCCGACCGCCGAGCCAAGGGTGGGGGCCCTGCCTCTTCCTGATGCAGGCGGGTGCAGGATGGGCCCGCTCTTGACCAGGGCTATGCCCAGGTGCGCCCCGCGCGGTTGAAGAAATCAATACACTTGATTGCACCAAAACCAAGTGCAGGTGCGAGTGGTTATAAGCTCCTCTTCCTACCCTCAAAGCATCCTGGGACTAGTGGCCCCCAGCTGTCACGATTGTGTCTGGCACGGAGGGAGAAGTAAATGCACTTTATAGTGCCATGGCTAAGTGGCGGTGTGAGTGGTTACGAGGGCCACCTCCTGCCCACCAAGGGATCCCGGGACTCATTGTCCCCAGCTGCTGCTGCAATTGTGTCCTGCATGGTGGGAGAAGTCAATGCACTTTATAGCACCAAAACAAAGTGCAGGCGCGGGTGGCTACGAGCAGGCCCGTAGCCAGGAATATTTATTTAAGGGGGCCTGGCCCCCAGTAGTGAAATAAAGGAAATGGCATGGGCTAGGTGCACAGGGTAGTGAGTGCACGGAATCAAAATATCATGACCTGAATATCATTTGTTAAAAATATATTGTCCGAAATATTGTTTATGAAAATATTGCACCATCGGAGTTAATAATATAAACAAAAAGTTGCCAATTTAATAGGGGCTACTAAGGAGTACATAGGGCATCCTAAACTATGATAGATTGTCAGCATGTGATCAAGGATACACCATACCCCATATTGCATATAGTTCAACAGACATAAATGTAGTACACTAACTGAAGTAATATGTTTCTGACTGGGAGCGAATCATATAAAAAAGATAAAAAGTCCTCCCCAAAGCTGACTGCAGATTATCAGTGCAGGAACTGCTCCTCTCCCACCTGGATGAAAGCAGCTCTCTGTTCAGAAGCTTCTTCCACTCAATACTGTCATGTCTGAAAGGCATCCTACATACTGGGGACCTGATCAAATTCAAACACATCACCTGAACACTGAATGAATTTTGCTGATTTCCCATTCAGGCCTGCATCATTTTCTTAAGACTTCTTATTTCTGAGAAGTACAGCAATATGAAACATGTATGCCAAGGGCTGTCAGCGCTCTCTACACTTGGATACAGTAAGGATTGCATTATAATTTCAAGGATGCACTTGAGAAGATCAGGACAGCTCTGTTAGCCAGTGAGTGACCACCTTCTACCTAGAAAGCTGCAATATCTCCAAGACCTGGTGCACCCGCTAAACACCCACCAGAATCAAAAAACTCTAGCGTAGAGAGCTAGCCATCTTAAAAGATGATGCCACAAGAATAAATATAATTCCAAACCAGAAACAAGGAAATGGAGGAAAAAAGATCAGAAAGGAGCAGCGAGCAAGCCTTCTGAATCTGTGCACTCATTTGGAGCAGTATACATATTAGCATTCTAACCACTCTCACCCTCCTGCAATTCTGGAAGGTACTGAAGATGCGTCTCTTCTCAGAAATTCCACTAGGTACTCGTGTTTGCAATTCATCTCTTCGTAAAAAGACTCACTCCAGCACCCACCTTTTCTCCGCCTCCCTGTAGGTATTTTCAACAATGTACCTTGGCTCTTGCCCTTCTGTCCAGTGCTCCATTTTTTCCTAATTGTTTGTTCTATATAACCCCTACAAACGTACACTATTACAACAGGAGATCATTTAAAAAGTGGAATGATAGAATGGACATGGAGACTAATATAGTCCTTCACCAAAAAGAAAGGTTTTTATTTAAGGAAAGGCCAAGAATTGATTAGGAAATAGACACTTGTGGGAGAATCCAGAAAGTAATTTATTTCCATCTAAACAATTATATAAGGAAGCTTACTGGGCCATGGTGAAATCCAAATCTTTGTTATGCACTATTAATACTTCTCTTTCTGGTGTTTTTATGGAACACAAACAAGACCCCAGATTTGAGTCTTATTGGGATCTTATACTAAAGCCTCTAGATAGAAAATTGTACCATCAATTTAGGGTTGGTACACTTCCGATAAAATCTTTTATGCAAAATTGGCAAAGCCCACCTACTACTAGATGCGAATCCTGCAATATGTATGACGAAACAGTTCTTCACATCCTATTTATGTGTCCAGCTTACAAATGCCCTAGGGACAAATGGCTTAGGCCAATTTGTTCCAATATGGGCACAAGATTAAGCAGTGATGCATATCGTATATTGAAAACCAATACACATGTATCTATAGTTGTGGCTACAGCCAAATTTCTGAGCTGGATGTGGGGAATTCGAGCTAAGTGTCTGAAGTAGTAAGGAACCTCGAGGGGCTTTGTACATGATGAATGAGAGGTCAAGCATACACATGGATAGCCTATTGGTTTTATTATTTTTTACCATATGTAGATAGGCATAATAGTAAAAATTGTAGGGTCGAGTAGTGCCTTTATACTTAGGAATTTATGAGATTGTTTGACCTTGAACTGTGAAATCGATTGTTGTAATATAATAGTTTTATCGTTCTTAGTAATATAACTCATTTATAGATTTTTATGGTATTTTTAGCTGTTTCGGCTTTTATAAAACTGTTGTATATCCGTATGAATTTTTCCAAGCTATTTAAAAGTCTTTCTATGTTTTGTATTATAAAATGATTAATTATCACTTGTTTTTAACTTGATATTAGGATGATTAAGTGTATATTTATTACAGAATCTCCTTATTACCTATACCTAATTTTAATGGCTACGTTATCTATGTTTTATGTCGCTTTTATGACTTTTTTGTCAAAATAAAGCTTGTGATTGATTGATTGATTAGGAAATAATGTAAATATTTCCTCTACTTCAAATTTGATTTTATCAGCAATCGAATGATTCTATACGTACATCCTTTTTACATCTGATCATTCCCTAGACCCCCTTTTGTATGCCAACCTGTGTACTGACTCACTTTTACCTATGTTGTGTGAGACATGTATGAGTGTCTGAATATCTGTTGACTCCATCTTTGCTTCCGTGTCTTGGTTAGTAGGTACCTGGCTTGCCTTGACATCTTTCTAACAGTCTACCATTCCTAAACATATGTTGACCCCCGATAAGTTGCATACTTAGCCTTCTCTACATTGATTTATACCTCCAACCCTATTCTTACTCCCTCTTCCTGTCTCCTGCAGCATATATTTTCCTTTCCTTCTTCCTTTCTCTTTGACAAGCAGACCAATACGTTTGCTCATCAACTACTGCTCATTTTCATTTTGGGGAAGATCATCCAATTCAATAGGCACCTTCCTCAATCCCTCACTCTTCTTCCAGCCGCTCCTCTCTCCTGTCTTGTCTAGCACTTGTAAATGGCCTTCCCACAGTACAAAATGCTATACACAAAAACAACATAACACATCTTGTAGTCTTTGTGTGGGGATGATTGCATAACAGTGCCTGTAGGCCTAGATGAAGGGGTGCATGTTTACCTGCTGATCTATGTGCAGGGATGTCTGTAGGTGTTCTGCTCTATCTGTATATTTGCATGCATGTGTCATCTATGCCAATGAATGTGTGAATTGTTTGTATGCATGCACCATATAAAAGTTAAACCTGTTGGTTTTGTCACTTCCTACACCCAGTAATTTAATGGCTTTGGTGGCATGATCACCCACTTTTTTGGACTGATGCTGCTGGTTGTTTGTGCACTGGGACTCTGCTTGCCAGACCCCAGTGTATGTAGTCTGACCCCTAAAACATGTCAAAGCTGGCTATACTCCCAAATACCATATTTAACTTACCAATGAATCTATAGTATCTGGTGTCATGTGTACTCAGAATATGTAAATTAAATGCCACCAGTGGATTGTGGCACACATTGTGCCATCACTTGAGTGACAGTGCAATATATGACTGTAAGCCTACCACTGTAGCCTGTCTGTGCAATTTTAAAACTGCAAATTCGACTTGCCAAAATAAACATCTTTAACAGGCCTAAACCCTCCTTTTAAATATTCTTAAGTCGGCCCTAAGTAGGCCATAAATGCCCATAGGGCAGGCAGATTGTATTTAAAAGTAAGACATAGGAAAACACTGGGCTACACTATTCAAGTTAATAAAGTTATCTCTGCTTAGGAACCAGCTAAAACATCAATTATTGAACTGTTAAAAATATTATTGCAAACCCAATTAATTAGTAAAGTCGGAATTGCACTACATATTGTACAAAAGGTACTTTTAAAATGTCACCTTTTACTTGTCCAATGCTTCTGGAAAACTATTTGCATGGGCTTCCAAATGTCACCCAGGAGCTAAATAGTCAATTTGATGACGTGTAAACTTGTTCCCAGAGCTGAGACAAGGTCTTGGCTGTCCGGGCTGTTATCTTTCTCTGACAAGATGACTATCTGGGCAGTGCCTAGGAACTTAATTCACCTCAAAGAGGTCTATCCTGTCACAGGCAGATGTGACAAACACCTGGGCCTGTCCCTTGTTTTGTTCCACTAGTCAGTCATGCTCTAATCCCAGTGGGACAGGAGCTGCCCCCAGAACTGGTTTTGAGTCAAAGAAGAGGGTTTGCTGACGTCCCCCCACCTCTAGGGTGGACATAGGCGCTCTGCACAGGGAAAGGAGGGTTCTGCCATGTTGGATTTTGGTGATGAGGTGCATTATGGGATTGTTTTCAGAAGAGCACACAGACACTGCTGTAAAGGAGGGTAGGGTAACCCCTGGAAATTTTCCCTATTGGTAGGGAGAAGCCAGGAGTCACCCCCACCCACAGGCTAGTACCAGGCAAAAATGTGGCACCCCTGAGCACCTATCTTTAGAATGCTACTGGACCTGTGGGAGACAGAAGGAAGACTGCACCTGTTATTGAGACCTGTGAGGAGAACTCCAAGGGGTGGGCTTGCACCCACCTGTACCCACGACAAACAAGTGGACTCCAAGGGTCAGTTGGCTGACCGCCTGTTAAGCTACAGGGACACAAACGCTGTGAGAAGCCCACTTTCCTGGAAAAGCCAAGCTGACCAGTTTCAAATGGACTTGCCCTGGACTCTTCTGGTGGGTCCTGACCCCCAAGTGTTCTTCATGAGGTACTGGAATCCTTAACTTTTGTGAGAGTGTATTCCTATTGCTTAGCAGTAAAACATGAGAACTTAGAAACTTCTTGTTAACTTTTTGCCTGAACAACAGTCAAGTGACCTGGGCCACTCTGGCAGCCCATCCACAGAGGGTGAATCGATGGTGGGTCTTACTTCACCACAACTCCCGCTAAGTTCTCCTATTGATTGTGGAATCTGTCAACGCCAAGCCCTCCTCGGTTCCCAATCCTAGCTTCATCGGCACTGCCGTTTGACGGAGACCTGATCTACGCCAAAGACCTATGGGGAGCGAAAAATGTTCTCCATCCAGAGAGTTTCTTGCATAAACCAGCGGTTTCACTGAGGCTCCATCTTGACGACAGAAACAGTCAAGGTCAAGATCCTTCTCTCTGCGCCAGTCCGCTGCCTGCTTTCACTGAAGGCTGTTGGCGTCGGGAGGTAACTGTTTCACAGGGAGGAACCAAGTCATTGCATCCGACCCGCACCCTATCATAGTCAGAGTGAAAACTAACCACTGTCCCTGTCTAACACAACCAGTTGTTCCCAATTGGTGCTTTTTGGCGCTATTTATATATAAAACTTTAAAAATTCACATCTCCGGTTTCCCTTACTGGATGTTTGTCATTTTGATATCCTTTTGTTCACTAAATTATTCTTTATGTTTATAAATTAAAGTGGGATTTATATAGTGTGCTCTGTGCCATAGCTGCCAGGGGTTGAGCTCAGGTTTACATTACTGAAACCTTTACTGGCTGTAACAAAAACAGTGACATTATTACTCGTCTTGGACTACCATCCACCCCAACTAACAATCCTCTTTCTATTACACCCTGTCCTGCAGTTTTGTAGTTTCAAATTCAAAATGTTATAAATATCTGATGTTACTATTTCCCAATCTAATTATACTCCAATTATTATTCTCAGAGGATGAATGGCTGAGTGGGCCCTGGGATGGATTAAATTCACCAGAGGAAAATTTAGCCAGGAGACTGGATGTATTGGGGTGGCTTGCTGAAATATAGCATGAATTATGAAAATCTTCTGGTTCAGAGTGTCTACCATTATATAGGTTCTCAGTGATTAATTTGAACTTTGGCAGTACAAGACTGCACCCCCACAATTACTGAAGTGAGTTAAGAGTAGAGCAGATGGATTCTCATTTCACTGAATATTTTGAGTCATGGTACCCATTCACATTCAATCCCACTTCAACAACACACCCTCACATCACCTGTCATGTGAATGAGGCTCTATTTCTATGGCTCACAATCTTCAAGATATGTCATGGTAAGTGCAACAAGATCATAAGGATAATCCTGCTCTTAAAGCCTTGTGATAATAAAAAGAAAACTGAAAAATCAGACCACACATAACGCACAGTAATAGTCCATAAACACGATAGAGAAAAACACATACAGACAGACCTAGGAACTGATGAAGAGAATCCTGTAGGTAAAATGGCATGTCAGAAAAAGGTACTAAATACTTAGAATTGCATGAAAACATAAGGAAAACTAAAGCTGAGGAAGCTGTGACAAGGCTTGGCAGTCCCCGCACAACAAAACCTTTGCAAAATAAAATAAAGAGCATGGAATCAGTGCTCTCTTTATTCCTCCTCCTTTCTCCTGTGCTTCATAAGTAATGTTTTGCTCTTCATATTCCCCCAGGTCATCGTACTACCTGGGTATTCTTTAGTTGCCTTGTGGTGACTCACCTGTTTGGCCCTGTTAGGGCCAGGAGGGAACTTTGAAAAAAAATCCTCACTCTCTAGAGCCCCCATTTTGAGGTTCCATATTGAAAGTCAATAATGTACAACAACATTTAACAAGATTCATACCTGTGGTATATATTTCTTTACATTTGTTTTTTCTATCTTTGTTCCATCTGCTATCTTTTTACTTGGTTCCTTCTTTTTTCAACCTCCCTTGTCTTCCCTTCTGTTTCTTTCATTCTCCTTTTTTCTCCTTTTTCCTCTCAGCCCATGCTCTTTTTGTCTTGTTTTCTGTATCTCCTATTCTCTCCCTTTCTTTTCCTTTTTCGAACTACTGGAGACCTTCCTCTAGTGTTGTCTGGGACTTCCCGTCCATCTTCTGATCTCACCCTTTTCACCCCTTCCTTTCCTCCAGCTATTTAGTTATTGAATTTATATTTTCCTCCATGTTGCATTTCTCATCAAAGAACAGTGATTTTGTTTAATGCTACCAAGAGTTAAATAGTGCACTGTGTGAAATAAATACACTAATCACATGGTAAATTAATCATATGCAAGACATCTTTCTTTTTTTTTTTTTAAAGTACAAAGTTAGAGGAAGTCAGGAGCTGATAGCAGTCTCACTGCACAAGTGATGGTGGTCAGAGGACAGATTGATGGCTCATGCCCTTTCTGAGAGCACAAGCTAGGGAGGAAGGCAGCAGCACATGCTACAAATGTGGGGGCCAGATGGGTGCATTAGACTAAGAGCACGACCATTCTGCATTTTGAGACCTTAGGAGCTGGTCAATAATTTGACTAAGATCGCACTATTTATTCAAGGCTGAAACTGGTTTTCTGTGCAATTCAGCCACTATCTTCTTCTAGAGCACATTTGACAGCAAAGGACCATACTTTTCACAGGAGCTAAATAGTACACCATGTTAAATAAATACTGTGGTCATGTGGTAAATTAATCTGACACAAGTCAGCTTTCTTTAAAACAAAAGAAGTGCATACTTAAGGAAGGGACTTCTGGAGCCCATACCAGTTTCAGTATCTTTGTGCTGGTGATTCTGACAGCCTGGCACGGCTTTGAAGAAAGGTGACTGCATACACTGCAAATTAAATGTGGGGCCCAGCTGCTTGCATTTGAATGACCATCCTGCATGGGGACAATGCTAGGGAGAGGCAGGAACGGAAGCTGTTGGCTTGCGCAGCAGCAGTACATGTACTAACTCCGTGGAGCTGCTCCATTGGGGGCAGCAGGGGTAGCAGCTTGACTGTACTGAAGGTGTTAATTTGATTACAAAGAACAATGAGCGTAGGTGAGCACACGTTCAGCAACTTCAGCCCTCACTTTTGATAACGCTGATCCTTATCTTATCTTTTCTAAGGATCCCCAGGTCGCCAGGATCTTTTTACCTGCTGAATAGTGTGAAGGGAAGAAAATCTTTTCAGTTATGCAATCATTTTTAGAATCTGGTTCACCTACAAAGACCACTGACTCTGAATTCAGTTTCGTGGGTTTATTACAGCCAAGAATAACTGCACGTGCAAGCACCTCAACACGAGGTTAAAGAAATAAATGGGCACTAATACAAATTGCATCCTACGCAGGAGTCTCATCCGACTCAGGATGAGAAGAATCGTTAGCTCCAGAAGTATTAGACAAGCAATAACAGCTCCAATCTCTATGTTATTCCTCATTTATCTAAACAAGCATAAAAACCCATTGGCTGTCCCTACTCTACTTCTAAAATGACATACCTACTTAACGAATTTCCCAGGCAAGCGTAAGTAAAAGGTGTCAGCTGTGAAGACTTCCTAAGAAGTACACTCACATAGTACTTTGAGCTCGATTCTAAGATGCTCCTTCACCGAATCCCTCTCTGTCCTCTTCTCTGGTCTCCCCTACCTCTTCTCTGCCCTCCACCCTCAGGGCACTATCCCTAATACAAAACCCAAATACAATTGAACACGCCTTTTGTCACGCCTCTTCGGCCAGGTCTTCCTTCTTGTACTTTTCCATCGAAACTCTTACTTCATCCTGGATGGTTACGACGACCTTGAGTCCCAGGCACCTTCTCTCTTGCAAACATCATCCTTGCATTCCAGTATACTCCCATCTCAATGCCTCCCACCGCCCTAACTTGTGAAACAAAGAGCCAGTGTTGCTAACGAGGCATGTGTCCTTGCACCTGCAACAGAAGATATGATTCAACAAACTTTTCCCCTCTACATGAATTTACCAACAGTACCCAGAGAGCCTTTCCAAGAGAAACTTTTTCTACCTACAATTAAGCTAACGTAAGAACAAATCAGGCCTTTCCTTTTCGTATATGCAGTAGGGCCTTTACATCTTTTAAATACACAATTATAATCACTCCTATAAGCATTAGTCCATTACATTTCATATGCAAAAGTGAACTACACGTGCAACTTAATATGGTACACGTTTAAACTACTACATCTCAATTACATATGGCCTACTTCATTAATACATCGTTGAGCACGTTCAGTTAAGCATTACATTTGCAATTATAATGCCACAATTACCCTCCTATTCACTCTAATAATGCACATTACGACTACATTTTACTAACCATTCATTGATATATAACTGGATATATGCGGGTACAGACTAATGATGATTATGATGCACCCCTACAATTTTTACGAGAGCACAGCGCTCTATCACTTTCATTTTCCGTTTCTGAGCTGATAGACCTTGGGTATGCTGCCCCATAATTCAGGTGCGGGTGCTTACGAGGGCCTCCTCCTTCCCCAAAGGATCCTGGGACTCGTGGTCCCCAGCTTGTATAACAAGTCCGAAAGTAAAATCAGCAACCGCAGTGAACCTGGTCAGTGTATCCGACTGGTGCTTCATCAGGGTGGGTCTGAAATTGTGCCTATGTGCCAGTCTATGTAGACCTTAGACTATCACTGAATCTTAGTACTTTTTGGCACTATGTTTCTCTAAATCTTTTAAAGGTTATATTTCCAGTTCCTCCTATTGGATTTGTGCTACTTAGGTGCCATTATTAAATTACATTTTGCCCCAATTTTCTAAATTGGAGTGACCTGCTTATTGTTTTGCATTTTGACTTTTTCTGTTTTGGTACTACTAAATGTAATAAACATTTTCTTTCAGTTAAGCCTGTCTATTCTGTGTCACAACTACCAGGGGTTGAGCTTGGCTTTAAATTACTGAGGCCTTTCACTGGAACTAACAAGTTTGTAACTCTCTTATTTGTGGTGGACTCCCATCCACCCAAACTACTAATTCAGTTTCTTGCATGAATCAATTGTTCTCTGGGAGTCCACCAAAAAATCTGGAACACCATTCTCTGGCTATTACAACAAATTCTTCATATAACAATTTTAATAAAGAAATTACTCTTTCAGTGTCACGTTTGTTTATGTCTAGGTACAAGAAGGCCTCAGTCAATTCAAATTCAAATTTGACCTCATTCTATTGTCCACCTTTCCAGTGGGCTGCACACTGCCACTTGACTCTCAGTAGCACTATATACTGGATGTTTTCTGTTAACTTTACCTTTTGGACCTGATTAGTCTTCTTCCTCCTATATAATAATGAAAATACATTAAATAATTATTTTCTTATATTCAACTTTATTATTATGTTTATACAGCAAGTACTTCCATAATCACAATGAATGAAAGCTGTGCATTTGAAACCACTACAATACATAATGCGTTTTTGGCAAGAATCAACTATTTCATGTCGATAGACCATGTGAGGATCACCACTTTCCTGTATCTCATCATGTTTGTGGGGACACCCACGTGCAGCATAGATCATTTTTAGGTCTCGCGCCTAGCGTTGCAGTGCGGAGCACTGCTCGCGCAGCGCGAGACCTCTAGAAAGGGCTTTAGAAAGCTAACCACACGCTCGTGCGTGTGGTTTTGCTTTCGCCTGCTGGTATTGGCTTCGCGTGCTTTTTAAAATAAATACAGCACGCGATTGGGCAAAGGCAGGCGCATGTCCCGCCTTGCTCCTCCCATTCCCACTGGTGGCTAGCATGCGCAGCAGCGCGCGTTCGCCCTCGCTGCCGCTGCCGCGCTCCCTCCCCTGCTCCTCTGTGGTGCGCGCGCACCACTGGTTTCTCCTGCAGTTTTATATAGAGCGACCTCGACCCGAATGTATTGGAGCGCTTAACATGAGCACCAGTTCCATAACAAAATGACACATCCATTCTTGTTTTGTTTTTGTTGTCCCTCTGCTTGTATATTAGCACGGCGTCTGCTTCATGGACGCCGTGCTTCATGTTCTGGACAGCATTTATATTACGGCCGGCTTATCTTTCCTTTCTGTTGCTGCCTCTATTACTGGCTTTCCCCCTCCCTCCTCGCAATCGGAGTCCCCCCACCCTCCGAGCACAAACGCAGCAGTGGGTTTCTTAGTACATGTGGGAGAGCTGACGCCCAGACTTTGGATGGGAAATATGCCATCAGAACAAATTAAACAATGAAAATAAAATTACAAATGCCGATCATACTAAGTCAAATTCGCAGTATGATCGGCATTTGTAATTTTGTTTCCATTGTTTAATTTGATGGCATATTTTACGTAGGCATGGGGTAGAGCCGCCAGAGACTCGAACTGGTTTCCCGCTCATGAAGTCGGCAGCTCTGTAGCTTACATTACACCCTCTGAAAAGTATAGCTGACACGAACCACCACCGATATGGCTGCACCAAAATGCTGGTAGGAAGTGACTCAAGAAAACAGCAACGCAACGGAAGATGAAAGTGTAGTCCGGGCCATTGGTACGCTACCGCTAGCCCATGCCAGCAAGCATATTTGTTCGTGGAGGGAGAAAGCAGTGCGGGGCGGGAACTAAACATGTATAGCAGCCCAGGAGAGGTGAGCGCAGGCTGCTCCTGGTTCCCATTCACTGCTTCCAAGTGTTACTATTTGTCCCTATGTTTTGTGCATTTCTGTTCCCCTGCATAGTGTTGCTCTCTGTACCCCATGTGCTTTTCCCCACCCCCTGTTACGTTCCTCTTTACCCGTGCACTCCTCTTCTATGCCTGGTGCCCCCTTGTGTCTCTCTGTGTTGATTCCCCGTTCCCCCATGTTGCTTCTGCCTTTTCACCCTCCACGTGTTGCTTCCATGTACCCCCCTCCCCTGTGTTTCTTCAGTGTTCCCCTGCCATCTCCCATGGAGCTTCTGTATCCTATGACGCATGCGCCCTCCCTGTTGCTTCTGCCCCGAGTTGTTTCCGTTGCCCCGTCCTCCTACTTTTAATAAAACAAATAACACTTATTTTTAAATGCCGCAGCTTCTTCCTTAGTGTTGTCAGTCTGTTGCCCACATCTACTTGTAGATCTTCCCTTTGTCACTGATTGTGATGCGTGAAGTCCTCTGAGCTCTGCAAATTATCATATCTGATCTTTGGGTAATGGCCAAGACTTCTATTTAATAGCTAAGGCTGCTGCTTGCATGGCTTTCTTGATGGAATTTGCACTCTGGCTGTTTCCATTCATAAAATCAGGCCTACAAATCCCATAATGCATCATTAAAAAGAACGATGATGCTTCCGCTGGGCTGTGTTGTTCTATATGTGCACATACGCATTAAAAGAATGCACATGCCTACAAAATGGCTCAGCCCGTCTGCCGAGCAGAAAGGCAGGGAGTGTTTTATCGCGTTAAACTGCCCTTGGTGCGCCTTGGGCTTGCAGCGTGCAAGGGTTGGTTGATGTCATGGCTATGGATCGCTTGAAGAGGGAAATCTGGACGGTATGACGAGTGTGCCTTGGCCTTTGAAGGTTGTGCTGACTCATACGGCCAGTTATGCCCCCCATTGTTTGTTAGCTTGCTGGCTGAGGTGATGAGATTGATCTGAGCGCGTGAGGGCCCCTTACTCCCGCCCCCCCCAATGAAGCTTGGTCGCACTACACTTTACGAAGGCAAGTAGATCAGGTGTGTGTTTGTATGTACTGGTGTGTGCGCAGGTGTGAGTGTATTTGAGAGGCTGTGTGTATTTTGTGTGTGTTTGTATGTACTGGTGTGCGTCTGTGCAGGTGTGAATGAAGGTGAAAGGCTGAGTGTGTGTTTACAGGTGTGTGTATGTACTAGTGTCTGTCTGTGTGAATGTATGTGAGATGCTGGGTGCGAGCAGGTGTGTGTTTGTATGTACTGGTGTGTGCGCAGGTGTGAGTGTATTTGAGAGGCTGTGTGTATTTTGTGTGTGTTTGTATTTACTGGTATGCGTCTGTATGCAGGTGTGAATGAATGTGAAAGGCTGAGTGTGTTTTTACAGGTGTGTGTATGTACTAGTGTCCATCTGTGTGAATGTATGTGAGATGCTGGGCGCGAGCAGGTGTGTGTTTGTATGTACTGGTGTGTGCGCAGGTGTGAGTGTATTTGAGAGGCTGTGTGTATTTGGTGTGTGTTTGTATGTACTGGTGTGCGTCTGTGTGCAGGTGTGAATGAATGTGAAAGGCTGAGTGTGTTTTTACAGGTGTGTGTGTGTACTAGTGTCCGTCTGTGTGAATGTATGTGAGATGCTGGGCGCGAGCAGGTGTGTGTTTGTATGTACTGGTGTGTGCGCATGTGTGAGTGTATTTGAGAGGCTGTGTGTATTTGGTGTGTGTTTGTATGTACTGGTGTGCGTCTGTGTGCAGGTGTGAATGAATGTGAAAGGCTGAGTGTGTTTTTACAGGTGTGTGTATGTACTAGTGTCTGCCTGTGTGAATGTATGTGAGATGCTGGGTGCGAGCAGGTGTGTGTTTGTATGTACTGGTGTGTGCGCACATGTGAGTGTATTTGAGAGGCTGTGTGTGTACAGGTGTGTATTTGGTGTGTGTTTCTATGTACTGGTGTGCGTCTGTGTGAAGGTGTGAATGAATGTGAAAGGCTGAGTGTGTGTTTACAGGTGTGTGTATGTACTAGTGTCCGTCTGTGTGAATGTATGTGAGATGCTGGGCGCGAGCAGGTGTGTGTTTGTATGTACTGCTGTGTGCGCACGTGTGAGTGTATTTGAGAGGCTGTGTGTGTACAGGTGTGTATTTGGTGTGTGTTTGTATGTACTGGTGTGCATCTGTGTGCAGGTGTGAATGAATGTGAAAGGCTGAGTGTGTTTTTACAGGTGTGTGTATGTACTAGTGTCTGTGTGAATGTATGTGAGATGCTGGGCGCGAGCAGGTGTGTGTTTCTATTTACTGGTGTGTGCGCAGGTGTGAGTGTATTTGAGAGGCTGTGTGTGTACAGGTGAGTATTTGGTGTGTGTTTGTATGTACTGGTGTGCGTCTGTGTGAAGGTATGAATGAATGTGAAAGGCTGAGTGTGTGTTTACAGGTGTCTGTGTGCATTGTGAATGTATGTGAGAGACTGTGTGTACACTAACACTAATCCTTTTATGGGTTTCGGAGTAGCGTGCTACTCACCAGAAAAGCGCTTCAACACCCATCAGGGGTAACAAGTGCTATGTGAATGCAAACCTTTCTTCCCCTTCTATCCCTCCGCTATCCTTCTCACTCCAAATAACTGACTAATATCCACCACTCAAATTACTTTCATATTTCACTATACTAATTCACCACAAATCCTTTATGGGTTTCCGGAGTAGCGTGCTTCAACACCCCATCAGGGGTAACAAGCGCTATATAAATACAAACCTTTTTTTCCTCTTCTATCTTTCTGCTATCCTTCCGAATCCAAATAACTGAGTAACCTATCCACCACTTAAAATGTACTTGCATGTTTCACTATACTAATTCAACACTAATCCTCTTTGTGTCCCGGAGTAGCGTGCTACTCGCCGAAAAAGTGCTTCGACGCCTCGTCAGGGGTAGTAAGCGCTATATAAATGCAATTACAATACAATGCAAGTTTGTTCCTGTATACATTGCTCATACTTTTTTATTTCTTCTTAATGGAAAACTAACATGTGGGGATGTGTGTGCGTGTGTATATACAATGTACCTTTCTAATTAATTTTAATGAAGTTATGGATACAGTGCATTTGGTTCAACCTTTAAATAAATAAAAATAATATAAATATATTTTTTATTATATGGATTTTCTTGTAACATTTGTATTGTGCTGTTTTGTAGAAAACCTTAACCACGCAAAAACGTTACTTTCTAAATGTATCTAATACTTCTTTCTGCAATGTTTCGAAGTCTAATGAACGCTGTAGGCCTTGCAAAGAGTATGTTAAGTGCTAAATAACGAAATAAGTACTAATGCAATAAAATACAATGTACCTTTCTAATAAATTTTAATGAAGTTATGGATACAGTGCATTTGGTTCAACCTACAAATAAATGTAAAAAAAATATATATATATAGTTACGTGATTAATGTGTTAACAAAACAGCACAATACAAATGTTACATGAAAATCCATCTAAAAAAAAAAATGTCCCCACACATAAATTTACATGTAAAAATTAAATGTCATAGCGAAATTGTTAAACTTGACATTACATATTCATCACTAGACATTGTTCGCTCTCAGAATCCCAAGTTTATTTGCACAGTTTATACCTAAAGGCGTCTGAACCTACCTAATATCAATCGTCAGGGCTTTAAGTGGGCTGGGTCCGTCTGGGTCTCAGACCCGGAAGAATTTAAAACGGGCATTGAAGCGGGTCCCTGTTGGAGACTATAGTCATGTCCTAAACTTTACAGGCAAAAACACTGAGTGATTTTTTATTTTTTTGTATATTTTTATTGAAAATATTGATAGCAAGAACATAGATCAGGTCACATCCTTGGTTACAAAATTTCAAGTGAGAGGGAGCTATGGTAAGCCAAGGAAAAATATATAGTAAGGACACTGCAGTACAATAGTTGGGGGTGGGGGAGTTTCTTCCTTTACAAAAAAACACTGTTACAAATGGAAAGCAGTGTCTGATGGGGGAGAGGATAAACCGGGACATGCGCCCGCCTTTTGCCCAACTTAGACTTTACAAGTCCAGAACACACTGTCTGAGAGGCAACCACTGCACAACCATTTGGTCATATACTTGAAGGGCCCGTCTTCCGGGCTTTTTCATGATACCATTGTGGATAGAAAAACCTGTTTTCACCGGAATTGCAGTAGTGTGTTTGAATTGTGCTGCCATCCTTCTTTCCTATTCACATTTCCCAAGGAGGAATCATTTAATGGGAAAACCACCTGGTTAGGATGGAAAACGTGCATGAGTTGGTACCCAAGCACCAATACCTACGATTATTTCCACAATTAGAGTGCAAAACCCAGGACTTTAAATGGGCCGGGTCTCACCAGTGCTGAGCACCGGCAGTTTTTAAAAGGGGGCCTTGAAACGGGTCTCTATCGGGCTCTGTTTTGTTCCCTGGCACAAAGTAATATCCAAGTATTCCCCAAGCTTAGTTGTTAAAAATATGCTTCATGGCTACACACTTACACGGTCCACACATGCTTTCTTTTTTTAAAAGTCGCTGCTTGTTTGGTTTACTTTTGGCCAGTCACTCTCCAACAGAGCATTTTGGCACTCCGACACCAACTGCTCCCTCCATCCTCCCTTAGTAGGTAACAGACATTGCCATTTACAATGCCAATAGCTCTAACTTAAAAAAATGCGAGACCTATTGCATTTCCAATGCTTGTTTCTTGTTGCGCACACCAGTCCACCCCCGTGCGCCACTGCTGGATTGTGGGATGTCTCCATAGGCATGCCACATCCCTACATTAAACAATTATTAAATAAATACATTTTCTATGGTAGATCCCAGACACAAGAGTGGATTTTCAATGGAATTCATTAACAAAGAAGGCCACAAATATTTGAGAACTGCAGTGTGCACTGCTAGCACACAATTTGACAAATTGGCCATCTGCAACCATTACTGCAGATTTTGCTCACTGCAATTCTTGGATCATTCAATGCAGGCCCTCTAGTTTAGTGAAATAGCATTATCAACTGGAGGTAACTATATGAAGAATGTTTACTTTTTTCTAGTAGTGGCATGGCATGGGCAAGAATATAGAATAGAGGAGAAAAGTAACATTGCTGCAAGTAAGGACCTTATCTCATGGTGGAACTACACTGGCCAAGTGACTGATGTTCCCGCTGAGGCAAGACAGAGACATTTTACATAAACAGCAAATGTGTGTGACATAGAAGATCAATACAATGCTCCTGCGATTGGGTCACCTAAAGCTGTGGCTTCCTCTGCCATGATTAGTGCAATAAAAATTGACACTACTGTATGAATTGCTTATAATTTAAGGAGCTTGCTTGGAGACACATCATTTGCTTTCTGAAGCCCTGTGTTTTTTCTGGCCAACTCATAACAGTGCGTGCTCTGCCAGTCTATAAGACATGGCCATTATCCGTTTCCAGATCACTGTGCATGCATGATATGACCATATTACCTTGGTCTCCGGAGCATGTTAGGCTCAGCATGTGGAAGTGTGCAAAGTTCCCTGGACATGACCTGCACCCAATGGAGTTGCACCAAATGAAGAAGCACACAGAAATCAGTGGCTAATATGTGCATGGCAAATGTGATGGCATTCTATCTAAAATCATTTTTCTGTAGTTCTGTTGTAAACTTTCCTACATGAATTAAATGATAAAATCACATTTTTGAGACCCTTCGCCCACTTATTATTTCCTGTAAGGGACATTAGCGGTATATAGTTAAATTGATTTACATGTTTTTTCAAGTTTTGTGCAGAATCATCAAACATAGGCAAAAGTCCGGAACAACCTTAACAAGTGTTCTTGTATAAAGTTAGAAATACCTTGCTAGTCTTGGTAGAATTAGTGTTCTGAAGGAATTTAACCACTGGATTGCACTCTGTGAGCTATTGTTGCTTATTGATAAGTCTTACAGGCTGTCTCGTGGTTTACACCTAGGGGCCTATTACGATGGCGGTCGGATGTCGACCGCCTGGCCGGCGGTGGTGCCCGCCGGACCGGCGGTGGAGATCCGCCCGCACCGCGAGCCAGAAAACCGCCGGTCCGATTAGGATGGCGGTGGCGACCGCGGCGGTGTGAAATTCCGCCGCTTTTGCGCTGGTTGCCAT
Organism: Calotriton arnoldi; assembly: GCA_963921515.1. NCBI lineage: Eukaryota > Metazoa > Chordata > Amphibia > Caudata > Salamandridae > Calotriton > Calotriton arnoldi. The sequence goes on from CAWUFW010011188.1 coordinate 471,395, forward strand.
CCGCACTCCTGCCTGGTGGGCGGAAAAGGAAAAGGACCGGGATAATGGTGGCAGTGCAGAGCAGGCTCTGCCGGCACGATTATGATGCCGGCGGTAGCCAGCCTTTCCTCAGCGGTCAGACTGCCATGGAAAGGCATATGGAGATTGTCTTCCGGGGGCCCGATGTTTTGGGTGGGTGTGGGTGCACTAGGGGGGTACCCATGGTCCCCCCCTACATTTCCTTGTACCAGGTGGCAGGCACTGTGCAGTGCCTGCCACGCAGTGCAGGGAAATGCAGGACATGTTCCTTTTGACATCGCGGCGGTGCTGCGAGCATCAGCAACCGCCGCAATGTTGAAGCCCGCGATCCAACGGCCGCGGTCGGATTTCGAGCAAGGAACATCGTAATGCGACCGGTGGTTATGTCGCGGGCCTTGCGGGCGGTCTTTTCCCGCTACCATGGCGGTCGGGGAGGTTTTCCGACCGCCATCGTAATAGGCCCCTTAGTTCTTGCCTGAAAAATCGTAAGCACTGTCTCTTGCAAGATGTTTGTGTGTCTGTCCCTTCGTTGAAGCATGGACCAAGTACAGCTTCCGTTCCGCAGCCAGGGTGCTTCCACTGATCCCTCACTCTGGAGGTGTTATTTTTGAATTTCAGTTGTGGCACTCCATCAGAGTGCATGTGTTTGTAGTCCATCTCCCCTCCTCCACCCATGCACCTCCTGTATCATTGCTTGGACCGAACCCCTAGCTCCATGTCGATGTTTATACCCTGCCCCCTGCATCATTACGTGCACTTGCACACCCACCTCCACTCGCCTCCATTGTCAATGCTTACACCCACAGCCCCCCTCTAGTGTTGGTTCTGCTTTCCTCACTCATTGCTCCTGCTTCCACCAACCTCCCCACCCTCCTCCTGTGTCATTACTTCTTCCATCCGCCCAAACCTCCCCACGTCCTTCCTGCTCCCCCACCCCTTCCCAAAAAAAAGCAATCTGACCCGGCCAGTGTTGACCATGCCACAGCACTTTTTTTTTTTAACTTTCAGGCATATAAACAATGGCTAAAAAACATTGACAAAGCCAATTGATCTTACATAGGTGAGCCTATTGGCTTTGCCAATGCTTGTTCTCTTTCTGTCCTGTTGAAAATGCGAACTTGCAGAAATAATGGCTATCCAGTCAACAGGGCCTTACTTTAGAGTTTAGAGAGAACTGAAAATCCTCTAATTTCTGGGGGGAAACTCAAAATGCGGTTGATCCACTGGCTGATTTTCCTTTCTCATAGGGAAATTATTGTGGATGAAATTCAGCTGGTGAATTCTACGCCATATTTTGGCCTTGCTTAGGAGTGCTCCTTAAAATGCCGACACCTGTGCAAACTAGTGTTTGTGAAGGAGTGGGAATAATACATTTGCCAGATTTTACCGACAGTCGGATTTTTTTTTCACTTACAAATTTCTGCAGGTAAAATCGGTACATGTCGATTTTGGTTTGGTAGGCAACAGCATCCACATGTTATGCCCCATTTTCTGGGCAAACTCATACATTCAGTTTTTTATCACATTTGATTAAAAAAATCAGTTTTTTTAAATTTATTAGATGTGAAAAATAAAACAGAAATAAAAAAGAACTCGTAATTAAGCTTTACTTCATAAATAGCTGGGGTTTTTAGTTGCCCTGCCCCGTACACCCCTCCCCCCCCCCCAATAGTCTAAATGAGGCTCTAAGACTTTAAGTGAACCACTTCACGCAAGAAAATGCTCTTAAATGTCAGGGTGATATTGTGAGAAATGTAATTAAGTAAAAGTGTTGCTGCCACCAACCCATCTCGTGGAAATGTGCTTTTTTATTTTCGTATGTTTTTTTTACACCAATAAGAAAGTTGTCTTTACCAATATAGTCAAAAAATAAATGGGACACGTCATAATGTGTAATCAATCACAGCAAAACCTGGTGACAGATTAAAAGTATTGCACTGAAACCAACGTGATTTGTACTGACGTATCCTTTTACATTGGCATTTACAATGACTGACCAGAACAAAATAGCTGGAAATCCAAAGGCTTTACTGTTTCCTGGGCCCAGGCCAGACAAGGCATCCAACTTGCATTAGCAACACGACATTTGTTCCCAAATGGGAATAGACTTGAACAGCTGCACCTCCAATAACTTAGTAATTGCTTGTTAGGCAGGGTTTTCGTTTCGTTTTAGCTAATTAGCAAATGAGGTCCCAAAGAATCCCACAAGAGATAAAGATAATTAGTGATACAGTAACAATTGTAATTGGCCTTTTCTAATTCAAACGTTTTGAACTTTTTAAATAAAATAAATTATATGTTTGCACTTCATGTCAATGGGTAATGCAATAAATGGAACGTGCCATATTCCATGTACAAAATAAAGTATACAAACCCAAGGTATGTGGCAATTTAAATGCATAAATCAAGAAGAAATCTCTCCAAAAATAAATTGTAATTAGAAAGAAAAGCTTTAATCTTTCATAGACATTTGCCTTGTTTTCTTTTGTCTGCTTCTGTCACATCTGTGTTTTTTTTTTGTTCGTGCTATACCACAAAACCTCATACTTCAGCTATGCTTTACCCAGTATCCCTTAATTTTCTGGTATTCAGATTTACGACCCTTCTAGGCGTAAATCTGTGAGCACAGCGCCTACAACTGTTAATTGTCGACAGACCAAAGGGGCATATTTACAAGGGGATTGCGCCACTGGAACGTCACTTTTTCTGACGTTCAGGTGGCGCCATGCCCTGCTCCATATTTACAAAGCAGTGTTAGGCCACTTTGCGTGGCTGAACACCGCTTTGTAAATATAGCACCCTTTCACGCAGGTATATGTGTGAAAGGGGCATGCAATGGGTGTTGCTGTAGGCGTTCCACCACAACACCCATTGCTTTTTGACACTGCCCCACATTTACAAGGATCTGTATATCTGAGGCAGTGCCAAAAACTAACACCACTGAATAGCAGTCGTTATATTGGCGCAACGAGGAGAAATACTTTTATTTCTCCTCGTTTTTGCTCTTTCTATATGTGCTGCATTCTGCAGCACGCAAAGAAAGAGCACATTGCCTTTAAAGATTGTTTATGTCCCTTCTTGCAGATAAACAATTATCCCTGCACCACAGACACCCTTGCACCACGGTGACTGTGTTGCAGGGATGATTCCATGCAACACAGGGAACCCTTGCACCATTGGCGCAAGGGCGTCTGTGCTAGCGCTAGGCAGATTTTTCTAGCGGAAGCGCAAGGGAAACCACAGGGGTGCGCCGTATTCTTGTAAATATGGCGCATTTTGACATGACGTAGGGTGGCACTGCTAAATTGCGTGCAACACTGGCTGTGCCATTTCCTTGCAAATATCCCCCAAAATGTCTGTCACCTTAAGTTTCAGGCAATTACGCAAATCACCATTACGCCATGTTACATAATAACAAAACTCTAGTGCAACCTGAATGTGAGGGGCGGTTGTTCACTGTACTTGTGTTTTGGTACTATTTTTTAGCACAAAATGTGTTCTCACATCTAAATTTACACAAGAAAGCATTTTGCGCTAAAATATATCAAATTTACAGTATATGTAATTTTGTGTCATTTTGCATACGTTTCCAAACTTTTTGCTAAATTAAGCAAATTTGGCACATCCCTAGTTTTGGTACGCTTGGCTGCATTCTGTTCCACCTGTGCAGCAGCATTCTGGCAATTTTTTAAAAATGTTTTTGATTCATTGTGCTTGCCTAATTAGTGTAGGCATTTAGCTAACTTAGTAAAAAATTAAATATTGTAATTTGACCTTTTGGTGGGAATACACTGTAAGAAATAGGTAACCAGTAATAAGGCCACAAACATGTCAGGGTGAAACACAGTTTCATTTATTTAAACCTGGTCTCAAACCCCGGTTTAATGGCACAGGCAGATAGGTTTTCCTTAGAAAATGGTGTAAAGAGTTTATCAGTAGCAAAATAGATAAAAAATCAAAACATAACACAATAGAAATCTAACAGCTATTTTTTAAATGATTTAATGAGTAAAATATGAATAGGACACTTTACCCCGCATTCTTTTTCTCTGCATGCCATTACCCCGCATTTTTACACTGCAAAAACTTTTACAACACAGGGCTTTACAATGCAATCCTTTACAACGCATTCCCCATTCCAACGCAATTACTATTCTAACTCCACCGGGGCGTTACTTTGGGGAATGCGTTGTAACAGTTTGCGGTGTAAAGCCCTGCGTTGAAAACGTTTTTGCGGTGTAAAAATGCGGGGTAATGGCATGCGGAGTAATGCATGCGTTGTAAAGGATGTTTCCCTAAAAAGATATAGAAATGACAAAAATCCATTAAGGAGAACAAAAGATATGAATTTTTAAAGATTTTTTAAGATTTAAAACTAAAAGCACTAATAAAAAGTAAAGTGTCATGCAAAAGAGGGATTTTCTCACACTACTCAACTCATTGCCATCCTTAGACCTTGCACCAACAGACATGCAACAAACTGTCTCATTGGTACTCCTAACAACTGAACTCATCTTGCCACCAAATAAGAAAACTAAAAATCTCATGTGAGCCTTCTCATCACCACAAGAGTTTATAGCCTTAAACCCACAAACGCTCTTATCATCAAGCTACATTAAACTATTTTTAATGCATAGGATGAATTCAAGGCCTGATTTAAATCAGAAACCCATTCCCAACCCAATCCCAACCTAACAGTGATAATTCAGTCACACTGGTGGAAACATTTGTTAAGGAGGTTCTTGAAATGTTTTGTTTGCCTCTAATGAGTATATTTGGGAGAATGCTATTGACTGGTAATGTAAAGTGATCTGTCCAAAAGAGTGGCATTGTTTTTTTTCATATGTTGTGAATAGTAACTGTGAGGAGGAAGGTAAGGTTGAAAAAGGTTTAGAGGTTTTGGAGGTAGTGTCTTATGATAGTGGTGTTCTGAGCCTCTGGATGGCTGAAATAGCCTAGATTGTGACTTTGAATGTTGGAAATGGAGGATGAGCCAGTGTGGTTGAAAATCTTATCTATAAAATATTAGAATAGCTTTCTGCTTATATGTATTGGGTGGCAAATAGTGAATGAAAGACAATAGTTCTGCTGGGTCCGAAGGCAATCATGTGGGAGGTGCATGAGGTGCATGAAGGGAAGGTACTGATTGTTAGGGTTAGTTTGTAGAGGATGGTGAGGCTGCGACCAGTTGTGTACAGGTGTGTGATAGCTGTTGTACTAACCTCGGATGTGCTTCTCAAAGACTTCAGATCATGTTGAAGTTAAACAGAACTTTGTGATAAAGGAATGTTCATTTTGTGCAAAGTGAGGTGATGATCAATGTTTGGTTGAGCAGAGTGAAAGTTCATAGGTAAATGGGGCAGAGGATTAGGACACAGGCTTTTCAGATTCTGTGTTATGTGACAATGTTCTTGTGATAGCAAGTGATTTTGTATCTATGGCTTGTGTAAGATTGGGATGGGAACCTGAAACTTTGTGAGGCACATGAACGATTATAAAGGAGTCGGGTAACGACTAATATACAAGCACACATGAATTAGACACAGTTTTTCTTGTCATCCAGACAGACCTTGGACTTTGAACAGCGTTTGGGGGGAGATCTCTCCTGGCTTCACACAGGTGCTTGCTATCACTCCCACCCACCTCTGGTCCTTGGCATTATTTGTTGCCTCTTCCAACCTTCCCTTAAGGCATTGCCCCTCAGAATGTCATCTATGGTGGAGTAACAGCAGTCACAATACCCAGAATTGTGGCTGCACATGTGTGCTACCCTGTGCTGCCCTCTCAACACCAGCACACTCAAACCTTCCCCATGTGAGTGAGAGTAGATTGGGATTTGATGATCTACTGCAGGATTTGAGGATCCTGTATAGGATTCAAGGATCCTGAGATTGGAGGATCTAATGCAGGATTCAATAATCCAAAGTGTTAGAAATTTGGTCTCTAGGTGGCAGAGGCTTGCACCCTGTCTGAGTAGGTACCACAATCCTAGTCAGGGTAAGTCAGATACACAACCTAAATTAATCTGTGCTCACCCTCTGGTAGCTTCACACAGAGCAGTCAGGCGTCACTTAGGAGGCAATGTGTAAAGTATTTGTGCAATACTTGAATTACAGTAACACAGTGAAAACACCACAAAAAGACTCCACACTAGTTTAGAAAATGAAAAAAATATTTTTATTTGTAAAACAAGACCAAAATAGTAAAAATCAAATAAGTAGAAGAAGAGATATGAATTTTTAAAGAATAAACTGCAATATTGTACTTAAAAGCAAATACTGCTTAGGGGTTACTTGAGGTCAAGCTGGACCGGGTTAAATCCAAAGTTCAGGCCAACCGGGATGGCGGGCCGGCTGGATACAGGACCCACGAAGGGCCAGCGGAAAAAATACTTTGGTTGGAGCACGCGATGATGTCAAAGACTCGATGCGTCGGTTCCGATCCACACAGTCGGACAGATGCGTTATCGTCGAGCCTCACAGTTGGGTCCTGTGTCTTCATTGACCCCTGACAATGCAGATGCTGCCTCGTCATCAAGCCTCGTAGTCAGTACCCGAGTCGTCATTGAGCTGCGCAGGGATGTCCTTGCAGCAGCGCTGCATCGGCGTGCAAGGGCACTGCATCAGTTCCAATCAGCGGAAAGTCGTCATTTCGTTGATTTTTGTGGAAAAACAGCTGCAGAACCCACTTTCAAGGCCCAGGACTAGATTGGAACTCTTTGCAGGGCAGGACTCACAATTGGCTGAGACCAGCAGCTGAAGCAGAAATATGGGAAGTCTGTGATGGCCCTGAGAATTCAATACAGGAGGCAAGGCCAACACAGCAAGGCAGTTCAGCGAAGCGGCAGTACAGCAGTCCTCCTTCCTGGCAAAATGTCCTCATATCCAGAAGTGTATTGAGTTGGTGTTGTCAGGGGTCCAGTACTTATACCCAGTTGTGCCTTTGAAGTGGGGGAGTCTTCAAAGAGGCCTTTGAAGTACATAAGGTCCCTGCCTTTCCTGTTCTTGCTATAGACTCACTACATCTGGAATCACAATTTAAAATTTAAACTTATGATGAAGTCGGATTTTGAACTGCAATTCTGAAAATGCCACTATTAGAAAGTTCATGAATAAACAATTATGGTGATGGGATGCACACCTATTAATCAATAATTCTCCATGTTTCTCAAAGTACTCCAAGAATGCGTGCCCACTGGTGAAATGGCATGCCCAAATGGCACCTAGGTAAACAACTGTTCGAAGTGGGGCGTCATCTCGCCCCAAACCAATCGCACAGCTCAATTGCGCCACATGGCGGTCTGTTTAAGTTTTCCTCCAATTTACTCATTATCTTCCAAGTATTCCATCATTTTTAAATCTCACTTTGTGTTATCCAACTCTGTTTTCATCCTGCACGCGGAGTGGTATGCTATTTTCAAGGCTTCATATATTCGAGCTGTCTCCTCCGGGCCTCTTACTAGAACATGACAGATGCAAAGTTCGTCACAAGGCAGTGTTTATTAAAGAACCCAATGCATTTCGAGCTACAGCGCCCTTCGTCGGGGTCACTGTAAATGACAATAAAACATTTCACCATTACCAACTTGCCCAGTATTGTACAACCTATTTTTATCATTCATCATAGTGCATTATACAGTTTCTCCAAAAGCCATATTATGTTACAACCCACTCAAATTCCTCTAGTTAGCCCCTTCAAAAGCAGTTTAAATGGTAACTCGCCATTCCCTATCAAACCCTTCTTTCTACTCAACCACTACAACTACTTGGACACTTGCTCACTCTCTCCTTCACAACAATCATTTCCCTTTCCATATTCCAGTATTAACAACTCCCTCTGCCCCATACTACAGACACTCTTCATCGTTCATTACCGACAACTCTCACTCCACTCCATCCCTCTCCACCCTACAACCCTTCGCCTGCCACTCTTTTCTCGACTTTACATCAACCTTCTATCTCCCACAACTCACTTCCCCTGTAATTACGTGTCATACCCAAGCATTCACTCGACACCAGCTCTCTCTCTACCCATACATCCCCTCTCCTCTCCACGCCCCATCGGCATACACCTATTTACTCAGCCTGGCATCAGTTCTCAATTTCTCACTCTTCACAACCCCTTTATTTAAATACCATGCGTGCTCATTCACACCTTCTCTCTCGTTCATACAGCCACTTCACTATGAGTTGACACATCACCACATTCTCCCCTCAATCACAATCAACATCATATCCTTCCACATACCTGCCGTATCCGTTAGAACCATCTCGTCCTCATCTCAATACGAAAAGTGTTAACACATCTCCTCCTCCACCTGATTTTAACCAAAACCGCCCTCACTGATCCGCCTAATTGGCCCATTGCTCTGCCTATTCTCACCAACTAACTACTTCCCAATTGCTTAAACATTAAATAAACTGCAATTCCCATAATGCAACGACTTCATAGGAGCCAAAAACGGAAAATGACTCTTGTCAAATGTCTCTTTAAGTGCTTCTCATTTTGTGATAACGTATATAATAAATATTGCCATCAGTAACTGAAGCCGATTGCCAAGTAGTAATTGTTTTACTGTTCTTTGTCATCTTTCTTTAACACCAACTTGCTTGACGGAAACAGATATTTCGCCGTCCGTGTGGATAATAAACAATGTCGTCCAAATCTGCTTCTTACTCCATTTTATGCTGACGGGTGCAATCCCATATGTAGGCAAATTCCATGAATAAACAATTATGGTGATGGGATGTACACCTATTAATCAATAATTCTCCATGTTTCTCAAAGTACTCCAAGAATGCGTGCCCACTGGTGAAATGCCATGCCCAAATGGCACCTAGGTAAACAACTGTTCGAAGTGGGGCGTCATCTCCCCCCAAACCAATCGCACAGCTCAATTGCGCCACATGGCGGTCTGTTTAAGTTTTCCTTCAATTTACTCATTATCTTCCAATTATTCCATCATTTTTAAATCTCACTTTGTGTTATCCAACTCTGTTTTCATCCACACGCGGAGTGGTATGCTATTTTCAAGGCTTCATATATTCGAGTTGTGCCCCTCCGGGCCTCTTACTAGAACATGACAGATGCAAAGTTCGTCACAAGGCAGTGTTTATTAAAAGAACCCAATGCATTTCGGGCTACAAGCGCCCTTCGTCGGGGTCACTGTAAATGACAATAAAACATTTCACCATTACCAACTTGCCCAGTATTGTACAACCTATTTTTATCATTAATCATAGTGCATTATACAGTTTCTCCAAAAGCCATACTATGTTAGCAACCCACTCAAAATTCCTCAGTTAGCCCCTCAAAGCAGTCTAAATGGTAACTTGCCATTCCCTATCAAACCCTCTTCTACTCAACCACTACAACTACTTGAACACTTGCTCACTCTCTTCCTTCACAACAATCATTTCTCTTTCCATATTCCAGTATTAACAACTCCTCTCTGCCCCATATTACGCAGACACTCTTCATGTCCATTACCGACAACTCTCACTCCACTTCCATCCTCTCCACCCTGCAACCCTTCGCCTGCCACTCTTTTCTCGACTTTACATCAACCCTCTATCTCCCAAACTCACTTCCTGTAATTACGTAGTCATACCCAAGCATTCACTCGACACCAGCTCTCTTTCTACCCATACATCCTCCTGCCTCTCACGCCCATCAGCATCTCCTATTTACTCAGCCTGGCATCAGTTCTCAATTTCACCTTCACAACCTCTTTTATTTAAATACCATGCATGCTCATTCACATCTCTCTCCGCTTCATACAGCCACTTCACTATGAGTTGACACATCACCACATTCTCCCCTCAATCACAATCAACATCATATCCTTCCACATACCTGCCGTGTCCATTAGAACAATTTTTCTTATTGAGATGGGGACGAGATGGTTCTAACGGACACGGCAGGTATGTGGAAGGATATGATGTTGATTGTGATTGAGGGGAGAATGTGGTGATGTGTCAACTCATAGTGAAGTGGCTGTATGAAACGAGAGAGAAGGTGTGAATGAGCACGCATGGTATTTAAATAAAAGGGGTTGTGAAGAGTGAGAAATTGAGAACTGATGCCAGGCTGAGTAAATAGGTGTATGCCGATGGGGCGTGGAGAGGAGGGGGATGTATGGGTAGAAAGAGAGCTGGTGTCGAGTGAATGCTTGGGTATGACACGTAATTACAGGGGAAGTGAGTTGTGGGAGATAGAGGGTGGATGTAAAGTCGAGAAAAGAGTAGCAGGCGAAGGGTTGCAGGGTGGAGAGGGATGGAAGTGGAGTGAGAGTTGTCGGTAATGAACGCATGAAGAGTGTCTGCGTAGTATGGGGCAGAGGGGAGTTGTTAATACTGGAATATGGAAAGGGGAAATCATTGTTGTGAAGGAAGAGAGTGAGCAAGTGTCCAAGTAGTTGTAGTGGTTGAGTAGAAAGAAGGGTTTGATAGGGGAATGGCGAGTTACTATTTAAACTGCTTTTGAAGGGGCTAACTAGAGGAATTTTGAGTGGGTTGTAACATAATATGGCTTTTGGAGAAACTGTATAATGCACTATGATGAATGATAAAAATAGGTTGTACAATACTGGGCAAGTTGATAATGGTGAAATGTTTTATTGTCATTTACAGTGACCCCGACGAAGGGCGCTTGTAGCCCGAAATGCATTAGGTTCTTTTAATAAACACTGCCTTGTGACGAACTTTGCATCTGTCATGTTCTAGTAAGAGGCCCGGAGGGGCACAACTCGAATATATAAAGCCTTGAAAATAGCATACCACTCCGCGTGCGGATGAAAACAGAGTTGGATAACACAAAGTGAGATTTAAAAATGATGGAATACTTGGAAGATAATGAGTAAATTGGAGGAAAACTTAAACAGACCGCCATGTGGCGCAATTGAGCTGTGCGATTGGTTTGAGGCAGATGACGCCCACTTCGAACAGTTGTTTACCTAGGTGCCATTTGGGCATGGCATTTCACCAGTGGGCACGCATTCTTGGAGTACTTTGAGAAACATGGAGAATTATTGATTAATAGGTGTGCATCCCATCACCATAATTGTTTATTCATGAAATTTGCCTACATATGGGATTGCACCCGTCAGCATAAAATGGAGTAAGAAGCAGATTTGGACGACATTGTTTATTATCCACACGGACGGCGAAATATCTGTGTTCGTCAAGCAAGTTGCTGTTAAAGAAAGATGACAAAGAACAGTAAAACAATTACTACTTGGCAATCGGCTTCAGTTACTGATGGCAATATTTATTATATACGTTATCACAAAATGAGAAGCACTTAAAGAGACATTTGACAAGAGTCATTTTTTCCGTTTTTGGCTCCTATGAAGTCGTTGCATTATGGGAATTGCAGTTTATTTAATGTTTAAGCAATTGGGAAGTAGTTAGTTGGTGAGAATAGGCAGAGCAATGGGCCAATTGGGCTGGATCAGTGAGGGCGGTTTTGGTTAAAATCAGGTGGGAGGAGGAGGTGTGTTAACACTTTTTCGTATTGAGATGGGGACGAGATGGTTCTAACGGACACGGCAGGTATGTGGAAGGATATGATGTTGATTGTGATTGAGGGGAGAATGTGGTGATGTGTCAACTCATAGTGAAGTGGCTGTATGAAACGAGAGAGAAGGTGTGAATGAGCATGCATGGTATTTAAATAAAAGAGGTTGTGAAGAGTGAGAAATTGAGAACTGATGCCAGACTGAGTAAATAGGTGTATGCCGATGGGGCGTGGAGAGGAGGGGGATGTATGGGTAGAAAGAGAGCTGGTGTCGAGTGAATGCTTGGGTATGACACGCAATTACAGGGGAAGTGAGTTGTGGGAGATAGAGGGTTGATGTAAAGTCGAGAAAAGAGTGGCAGGCGAAGGGTTGCAGGGTGGAGAGGGATGGAAGTGGAGTGAGAGTTGTCGGTAATGAACGCATGAAGAGTGTCTGCGTAATATGGGGCAGAGGGGAGTTGTTAATACTGGAATATGGAAAGGGGAAATGATTGTTGTGAAGGAAGAGAGTGAGCAAGTGTTCAAGTAGTTGTAGTGGTTGAGTAGAAAGAAGGGTTTGATAGGGGAATGGCAAGTTACCATTTAAACTGCTTTTGAAGGGGCTAACTAGAGGAATTTTGAGTGGGTTGTAACATAATATGGCTTTTGGAGAAACTGTATAATGCACTATGATTAATGATAAAAATAGGTTGTACAATACTGGGCAAGTTGGTAATGGTGAAATGTTTTATTGTCATTTACAGTGACCCCCGACGAAGGGCGCTTGTAGCCCGAAATGCATTGGGTTCTTTTAGTAAACACTGCCTTGTGACGAACTTTGCATCTGTCATGTTCTAGTAAGAGGCCCGGAGGGGCACAACTCGAATATATGAAGCCTTGAAAATAGCATACCACTCCGCGTGTGGATGAAAACAGAGTTGGATAACACAAAGTGAGATTTAAAAAAGATGGAATAATTGGAAGATAATGAGTAAATTGAAGGAAAACTTAAACAGACCGCCATGTGGCGCAATTGAGCTGTGCGATTGGTTTGGGGGGAGATGACGCCCCACTTCGAACAGTTGTTTACCTAGGTGCCATTTGGGCATGGCATTTCACCAGTGGGCACGCATTCTTGGAGTACTTTGAGAAACATGGAGAATTATTGATTAATAGGTGTACATCCCATCACCATAATTGTTTATTCATGAAATTTGCCCTACATATGGGATTGCACCCGTCAGCATAAAATGGAGTAAGAAGCAGATTTGGACGACATTGTTTATTATCCACACGGACGGCGAAATATCTGTGTTCGTCAAGCAAGTTGGTGTTAAAGAAAGATGACAAAGAACAGTAAAACAATTACTACTTGGCAATCGGCTTCAGTTACTGATGGCAATATTTATTATATACGTTATCACAAAATGAGAAGCACTTAAAGAGACATTTGACCATTTAAACTGCTTTTGAAGGGGCTAACTAGAGGAATTTTGAGTGGGTTGTAACATAATATGGCTTTTGGAGAAACTGTATAATGCACTATGATGAATGATAAAAATAGGTTGTACAATACTGGGCAAGTTGATAATGGTGAAATGTTTTATTGTCATTTACAGTGACCCCCGACGAAGGGCGCTTGTAGCCCGAAATGCATTGGGTTCTTTTAATAAACACTGCCTTGTGACGAACTTTGCATCTGTCATGTTCTAGTAAGAGGCCCGGAGGGGCACAACTCGAATATATGAAGCCTTGAAAATAGCATACCACTCCGCGTGTGGATGAAAACAGAGTTGGATAACACAAAGTGAGATTTAAAAATGATGGAATACTGGGAAGATAATGAGTAAATTGGAGGAAAACTTAAACAGACCGCCATGTGGCGCAATTGAGCTGTGCGATTGGTTTGGGGCGAGATGACGCCCCACTTCGAACAACTATTAGAAAGTTGGCATTTTCTTACTTTAGCCATTTGGTGCCTTCTGCCTGTCTCTGATCACATGTCTGGGGTAGGTGGCAGCTGGGCTTTTAGCATTTCCCCAGACAGCCACACACAATCGGAGCTTAGATGTGACTTGATGGGCCATCCTTGCAGGATGAGAGGCAGGAGCTGGACCCAGGCTCACTTACACCTGCATAGGCTATGACCGGTCCCCACACAAAGGGCTGCATACATCCGTGTAGTGAGTCTGAAGCCAGGACAGGAAGGGAGGGCCTCTGTGCACTTTAAAGTCTCCCCCACTTCAAACGCACCACTGGTTATAAGTTCCAGGCTTCAGACACCACCAAGACAGTACACTTCTGGACCTGTGGACCTTCCTGCCAGGAAGAAGGACAGCTGTGCAGCTGAAGAATTGCCACTCTGCTGGACTGCTGTTTTGCTGGACTCCTGCTTTGCTTTGCTGACCGGCTGACCTCCTACCTGGATGAGAATTACTGGATCTGCATCACTTGACCCCAGAACCCAAGGTGCCTCCAAGGGCTAGCTGGCTGGCCTCCTGATCTGAAGCCTCAGGACATACTGAGCTTCCAACCCTTGCACCTGCCCTACCAAGTGGTTCTACTGCCACCCCAGTTCTGGACCCTTGAAAGTGGGCTTAAGGTGCTTGCCCATAGAACCACCTCCTCTTCTCTGCTTAGCAGCTCATTCCAGAGCAGAACCAATGCATCTCCTCCACTGTGCAGCGCATCGCTGAGCACAACGGACACATCGCCGCTGTTGTGTTGATTGGACCAATCTCAAAAGACTCAAATCTTTGCACTCTCCAGCATCTGGGACCAACGTACTGCCTCTGGACCTGCCGCTGCGTGATGTTTTTTGGGGTGCAAGTTCCTCGCATCCCTCATTGACAGCAGCCTCAACAACAACACGAAAGTCGGCATCACAGCTTCACCGCTCATCGGAATCAACGCCTCTGCTGTTTCTCGCATCCTGGACACCGTACTTCGCATCGCAAGCCCCGTCGACAGGATCCTCAACATCGTCGCCTCTGGACCTCACACCCCAGCCTTGTCGCGTCTCAGAACTGGCGCATCGCCTCTGCTGTGTGACACATCTTTGACACTGATCCCTGCAATGCTCTGCAAACAGGATTAAGGGTACTTTGTTCAGCAGGACAAACTGGGTCCCTGTAGGTGGCCCACGCTCCATCGCAATCAACTGAACTTTTGACTTTGTCCCGGTACGGTGTGACCAGATATCCCCAATGGTGTTATTTTCCCCAAAAGATTTCAAATTCAATATCTCCAGTTCTACTAATTGGATTTTTGTCATTATGCTTTTGTTTATTTATTAAAATCATAATTACTTTTCTAACTTGGTGTTGAATACTTTTGTGTGGTGTTTTCACTGATTTACTGTTTCAAGTGTTTCACAACAACTTTACACATACCCTCTAAAGTTAAGTCTGACTGCTCTGTGTCAAGCTACCAGAGGGTGAGCACAACAGTAATTTAGGGTTTGCCTGCCTCTACCCTGACTAGCATGGTGGTTCCTTCTCGAACATGGTTCATACCCCAGACATCCAACTGCCCAATTTCTAACAGTAGGAAATTGGGTAATTAGTCTAGAGTGTGAGAGCCCCACTCAAGTAATAAACACAATGCTTGTCAGGGTGAACCCTAAAAGTCACTAAATAAAGCTGTGATCTGGAAGCGTGGCATAAGTCAATCAAGTTTAACTTAGCGGCAATGTTTAAAGTATGTATGCAGCTCTCAAACCGCAATAATTGTAAAACACAACTGAAATGTAAGAAATTGGTGTTAGTGGTTGAGAGGGGCAGAAGACCCACTCAGGCAGCAACCACGATCCTTTCCATGGTGAGCCACAAATGTCACTAAATTAATCTGTGCTTAAACCTCTGGTAGCTTTGCCCAAAAGCAGTAAGGCATAACTTAGGGACAATGAGTAAAGTATTTATGCAGCACATAGACAGTAATAAAGTGAAAACACAACACTTAAAAAAATCACAAACCAGTTTACAAAAATAGATTAAATTTTAATAGATAAAATGATACAAGAGCAACAAGAATTCAATCAGTAGAACTGGAGTTATGCAATTTTAATGTTTTTAGTGACAATAACACTTAAAAACACAAAGCGCCACTCACGGTAATCTGGTCATGCTAGACCAGGGGAAAGTCACAACTTCAGCACCTCCAGGCCAGAAATGACCTCACAAGAGTCAGTCCCTGGGTCTTCTGCTCTCAGAGCTGGTAACCCCAGATCCATTGGTCCTCGCACAGTGGACTGTCTCCCCCTCCTGCCCCTCTATCTGGGTCTCGGTTTCCTCTTTTTGAGAGTAGTAACCACAGCAACCTGAGTTTTAAGGGCACCCTGGGTGGCCATCCCTCCACGCTGCTCTAACACTGTTGCTAATTCATTTCCCAGAATGCATCCAATGGGCATCTGGGAATTAAATATGACTGTCCTCTGGATCACCTCCAGGAACTCCAGAGCCATAGGGCAGAAAAAGTCCTTCCTACGGGCTTGAGTTACCCTACACACATGTCCAATTTACATCTCTGGGAAGACCAGTCTTTCCACCACCATGGTCTGACTGGCACAGGTATCCTCTAGGGCCATGAGAGATATCCCATTATTAACTGTGACCTGAGGGGAGTGACGACTTCCACCCTCAGAGATCACAAGTTTATCCTTAGAGTCCACCTCCCAGCTAAGGGACACCAGGGCATGTTACACCCTCTGCTCCTGGGGACTACTTCCCCCTAAGGCCACACTGCTCACCCCAGTGAAGTTCCCACCAGTGGATGGTCTGTTGGTACAGACCGGATCCCATTGCTTGTGCCCTAACTGGGAGCAATCAATTGTGAGTAAGCCAATGTAACCATGTTTAGAGTACAGAGCGCATGCACTTTAGCACTGGTTGGCAGTGGTAAAGTGCTTAGAATCCTAAAGCCAGTAAAAATGAATTCAGCAACACAGGAGGTCAGAAGGCAAAAAGTCAGGGGAAAACATGCCAAGGATGCAAGGTCTACCACCAAGAGCAATAAAAACCACACCTTGGGCATGATCAGGTTCTTGGCTTTCCTCTCTGTTGATGATGATGATGAGAGGAAGCCTCCACTTGGGCATTGGTCTTTTGGTGTGCTACTCTGCTTTAGCTCAGCTCTTCACCTGCGCCTCTGGTTCTCCAGTTGAGATTATCTTCAAGGCAGATATTGGGAACATCTTCCTAGATCTTTTCTCTTTTCGGCGCTTCTGTAAATTCCTTCTGCAGAATCACATCAAAGACTTTCCTTACATCCTTGGAACTATTTGACCTCTTCCAGCAATGACCTTAGAGTTCAAGTTAATAGCAGTTAGTGAGAGTTAGATATAACTTGTTTGGATAGTGAGACTCTTGTTAGGCCCCTGTACTGTCCTAGAACAAACGCACTGGAATTCTGTCACCTTGATGCCCTCAGGTGACTGCTGCGCTCAATAAATGTATAAATCAATCAATCAATCAACACTCAAAGTTGTGCTGTAACAACTATCTCTTTGGCCTAAGCAGTGTTATATGTAGTCTAGGTGTTAGACCTGACAGTCTTAAGGTGGTTCTCCCCCCCAACTTTTTGCCTTCCTCCTCCACTTTTCTGACCTTGTTTATGCTAGTATTAGAACTCTCGCTTGTGCCCCAATTGGGAGCATTCAAAGGACTAGGTTGGAAATGCTATACCCTGATGTAATATTTTGATGCTAACCTGTTTATTAGTTTTCTTCTTAGGCAGTGCGATCCTTGACTAAAAGACCCTAAGGTCCGACTCGTCCAACTCCATGTTAAGTAGGTCCGTCGTCATCTTAGCCAATGCAAGTCATAATTTTATGCAATGGAGGTCACCATCTCCATTGCATAATTTTATTCAATGGAGGTTGCCATCTTTCTCAATTTATGCAGAATCATTGCCATGTCTGCCATTTGACGCAGATGTCGTCTGACATTATCTTTCTAAGAACTGTGAAAGTGTCAGGTAATTCGGCTAATAACACAGATATAACACCTGATGCCATATCAGTCTCGGACCAATGTCTACTTATCACCACATCAAGGTTAAATAAGAACTAGTACAGACATATAGCCAAAATAGTGTAGTCTGAATTTATATCTCTCACCTTATATGCACATAAGGAAACGCCTGGGATGCACACCTTGATGCACATAATCTATGTCAGACATTCGTAAACTAATGTCAGAAATTCTAATCTCTGATAAGATTTATTATAAAAGGACATCAATTTGACCACTTGTTAGGGGAGATCCTTCACCCAGATTATCACGGGATTGTACCAGAAGACAGTCTCACCTACTGCCAGTGCACATTGAAGATGCTACATCTTGCCCATTGCTGATAAAACGAGTCCCAAAGCAAGCCCACTCCTGCAGGGTGTATTTGCCTTTCGCAGGCAACACTGACTTTACTCCTCCACTGATAACGATAGCACTTGCTGTCAACAAGGTATGCAGTGTGTATCTTATCCATAAGAAACTCTAGACTGCATGTTGCTCTGCTTTCTGTGGTCTCTCAAGTGTAGCGCATCGACGTAGGTTTTAGGGTGTTAGGCTTTAGATGACATCATAAATATGTAAGGTATGATCATTTTATTCTTGTTGCTTAGGACGTGCCTTCTTGCTGTTTTTATGATATCCTGTATAGTTGTTTTAGATGTACTGAGAAACAGGTTATTCCTGTCATAATAAATGCTTAAATTTAAAAGTGTCTATTCTTCTGAGTGCACTATGTCTGATATTGTGAATAACAAAATTGAGTTGTTTCTGTTACCACGGTGATCTTGATCCCTTTACAGGGATTGTTAGTAACCCAAAAGCAGTAACTCTACTTCAACAATGTGTGGGGTAGGGTTCCGTGGGGCTCCAATAACCTGTCTCTCACATTCAGCATTGCTGCATTCGACCAAGACTACTTGTCTCACCTGTGGGTTCGAGCCATGCCAAAGTCTTAGTTTATGCAACATGCTGTAGGAGCGACATGTAGTCCAAGAAGCAAGTTCTTTAAGCTCCCATTCACTGACTCCTTTTGAATACTCATAAAGAATCAGGACAATTTCAGTACTCAGGGGAAAGAGGAAGTAGATGAAAAAAGAAGAGAAAATACTGTTATCTACTATGTGGACTTTCTGGATTTGGCACCTCTTCCCTTGTTGCTTTGGCTCAGGACTGTGTTTATCTAACAAAATAAAGTAAAATGATAAGTAATGGTATTTTGATACAAGGTAAAAAACTGCCCTGTGACCTTCCATGTATTATGGTTACCACAAACTTCCCTTTTTCCAACTTTTGAGGCTGACTGTTAGGATAAAGAGGAGCACATGTGATGCTCTCTATAGAAACACAAAAGAAACCATTAATTAATAATTCTGATAAAACATAATTACTTATATGTTAGCTATTAGGACTCCTTCATGTACCTATTATGACCAGAAAGGGAACACCAAATCTAATAGGAATATCCAGGAATTAACATATCATTCCTATATATCTTCTTAGTAATTATCTCAAGGTAATCTTCATATCCACAAAAAACTCTTATGACCAAAGTTGTGAATAGGAAAACAAGTGTTTTGATGAATTAATCTCTTTCCTTTGTTTTTAGGAACTTCAGAAAGCTTCAGAAGGGATGATTCCCAATCACCGGCATTCATTAAGGTAAGCACTTCTCCACACAAATTTTATGCATGCACCTTACCAATTAGTAGCAACAGTACTTCTATTGGTAAGGATAATTGTTTTTTCTGTTTTGCCTTCAATGGAGCAGTAAAAGTGGCTGAAGCAAGGATGCCGAGTCCAGGGATAGATTAGAAGCAGGAGATAAGTTGAAGAATCAATGATTCCAAATCAGGTAACCCGCCATCTGAACGGGCTAATCAGCAGGATGAAACTTGCATCAGGCAAGACATTCCACAGACATCAAATTTCTTGGTAAGTATTGCACATAAGTAAAGAAATAGTAGACGAGCTGGCGGTCTCCGGGCTTAGCTTTTATTTTAGCCATGCCTGAATACAAAGGCTGCAAGGTCCACAGTGATCCAGGTCGGGTGTGTCCACACTAATACACAGGACTTGGCCAGAAGGACCAGACTGCGTCATACACAAGTGCCTTCTTTTCGGTCACCGGTGCATCAGGGTGTTTTTGGTTTCTGTGACACCTTGGCTGCTGCCTACAGGAGCTGCCCCCCTATTCCTACAAGGGGCATGGCAACTCACCCCCACACTATTCTGGGACCTGTCAGGGCCACTTTGGACCTCCGCCTCACTCAGCTGGAGGAAACCTGAACCACTCTCCTCTGGGTCACTTCCAGGTACCTTCTCATAGACCCAAGTGCTCAGCCAAAGGTCTGCTTCCTTAACAAGCTCCCTGGGGTCAATGAATCTGCTGTTAGGTGTTTGCATAGCTCTGGAAAATAAGGGCTGAACATGTACTCTCTTGAAAACAAATTGTAGAGCTCCTCATAAGTATTTACCTCAGTACCTTTCACCAAACCATTAAGTGCCTTACACAAGTAATCCACGAAATTCACCCAAGACTGGTGAGACAGTTTCTGACTGTCCCTGAACTTCAACCTATACTTCTCAGTGCTGAGACCATACTACCTCAAAGGGTTTCCTCTATTAGTGGGTATTACATCCAGTTACCTTTTCCTAGAGCTAACAGTTAATCCTATTCCTCATGAGGTACATGTCTCTAGAGCCTGGCTCTCCCATCCTCCTCAGGAACCCTATGCATCTATAGAGCTACTTCATATGCCTCAAACCACTTGTCTATGTCATCCTCCACAACAAAGGTAGGCAGCAGATCCTTGGGGATGTAGAACCTTCTGTCTCCATTAGACACTGTGTGGTCACTGTCACCAATTCTGCTAAACTCTGTGAGGTTCTGCATTTTCAAGTCTAGTTCCTTTAGACTCAATGAGCCCACAATAACCATTTCCTCTAAAACTCTTTCAGGCTTTCTCTCTTCTGCAGAAAGTTCCAGATTGGCTAGCTGCAGCTTCAGGTCCCTCTCAGTATGTCTGTTCCCCAACTCTTCAGGGGACAGGTTGTGAGAGAACACACTGCTTCCTGTGCTGGACTCAGTAGAGGACCTCAACCTTTGGTTTTCCCCTCTCTCCTCTAGTTCTGGGGTTGGGGGCAGGAGGTTCTCCTCAGTTTCCAACTCTTGAGCTGTTACAAAGTTCTCTTCATCCTCTATGTCATCCTCCTCCTCATTCGTTTTATCCTCCTATTCATCATCATCCTGCTCTTGTTCAACAGCTTGAAGCCAGTGGACCTCCTCAAAGGCCTGGAGGGCTATTGCATACTCAAGCTTTGGGGAGCCCTTGGACAGAGTCAGACCCCTTTACCTGCTCAAATCCTTCAGATCTACCATACTGTAACTATCAAGGTTGTCAAAATCCAACTCCATCTTTTCAAATAAGAGTCACAGGTGCACAGAATGTACGGTAGGAATAAAAGTGGGAAAGAGGAACAAGGAGTCAAATTAAGGATCATTTAAAAAGGGGTCGAATCTGATGTCTGATTATTTATAAAGGAATTTAGTTCTACACAAATCAATGAGTGGCACTGCATAAATACAAGTACTGGATTTCACCACTAAACACCAATATAAAAAAAATGGGTTAATGGTTGAGCGGGATAGAAGCCCCACTCAGGCAGCAACCACAATCCTTGACAAACATGTGCTTAACCCTCTGTTAGCTTAGCACAAAAGCAGTCAGGCTTAATTTAGAGACAATGTGTAAAGATTTTATTCACCACACAGACAATAATAAAGTGAAAACACAACACAAGAAATAAAGAAAATATTAATAAATACAATTATACCACACCAAATTATACCAGAACAACAAAAATCCAATCAGTTGAACTTTAGATATGCACAAGTTGCTATTCGCAGTGATCTGGTCACTCTAGAAAGGAAAAAAGTTACAAGTTCAGGCAGTCTCCCAAGAAGCATGGATCAGGTATAGGGACTTAATTATTCCAGCGGAAAAGTTACCTTCTCATTCCGGCACAAAGAGTTCTGTTTGCGTTAGAGTCTGAGCATCGGGGATTGTCATTGCTGTAGCACAAAGAGCAGGTTGTATGTCGTGGACAGTCGTCACTGAAGCATGAAGAACCGTTCAAGCATCATTGCGTAGCGTGAAGTGCAGGTCTTGGTAGACGGTTACTGTGTACAGTAGTGGCCGTGTAAGGCAGGTCTTACTGGAGCTTCATGTTGGCTCTCATCGCGGAAGGAAGAGTTTCAGCACTAATGGGCCTATTTAAGATAATGAGGAGCCATACTTCAGGATTTTTACCTTTTCTTCAGATGGAGTACACTCTGATGCCAGCAAAGGGTCCAGGACCTAGGGCACTTCCTGGGAATCAGGGACTCAATTTAGCAAAGGTAGGTAGGTCCAGTTGCAGGTCCAGCCAGGTCCAGTTGCAGTAGGTCATCTGGACTATTGCAGGGAGGCCTTTGAATACTGTTGTATGCCTGTATCTCACACAGGAGGTCAGCCGACTGACCTTTGGATCCACTCTGGGTAGCCTGGGATGAGGTAAGCAGATCCAATTTTCCTTGTTAGTCCATCAAGCAGGAGGGCAGTTTTCAGTCACCTTACGCAGCACGGCAGTCATTCGGTATCTTCCACAGGTCCAAGAATTTTCTGATGAGTGGCTCTGGAGGCCCAATAGTTATACCTGGTGCCAACCTTTGAGTGAAGGGACTCCCTTTCCTACATCCATATCTGATTCTGTAAAGGTCTTCCGCTTCTCCTGGCAAAGCTCCAAACTGTCTGGGGGTGACAAAAGGAAGGGCAGGCTTGGAGTCAGGTTACTTTGTGTGTACAGGAGGCAAGCCCTTTAAAGTATAAGTGGGACTGGGTACAGCTTTCCACAGTCATCCTGTCAGGATGACCTACCCTATCCACAACTAAGCCTTCTTTGTGTTGCTGTCTGTAAGTTCTACACAAACCTCAACAGCAGAGCCATTCACAGTCATGTAACTCAGGACACCGGCAGAAGGCACATATGGTTGGGACAAGAAAATGCCAACTTTCTAAAAGTGCCAGTTTCAGAATTGTAACTTAAAATCTGACTTCACTATTCAGGAGGGTTTTAAATCACAATTCATTTGAATGTAAACACTATGGGGCATATGTATCAAATACCGTTATTGCGATTCTGAAATAGCGATTTTTAGAGAATCGGTATTTGAGAATCGCAAAACGGAATGTAATAAAAAATTCGCAAATATTTTGCGATTCCTTGGCATTCCTTAATTGCGTCTCTCAAATTCCGAATCGCAATTAAGGAATACCTTCCTATTCATTCCTATGGGCCTAGAGGCCCATAGAAATGAATGGGAAGACATTCGCAATTTGCGAGTACCCATTAGGTACTCGTAAATTGCAAATGCAATTTCAAGGGTGCAAGGGTGTCATAAGGACACCCTGTTGCACCCCTGAAATGAGCATGTGTGCACATGTGGCGCACATACATGCCCTAAGGGCATGTATGCGTGCCACATGGCACTTTTAAAAATGCCAAAAAGTGCATTTTACAAAGAAATCGCAAATTACCACCAACTTGAAGTTGGTGGTAATTTGCGATTTCTTAAGGAGAAATCGCACAACTTGGGTGCTTTACATTGCATTTAAGGAATCGCAATTTGCGATTCCTTAAATGTATTAGCAAAATAGGGAATCGCAGAATTTGCGATTCCCTATTTTGCGAGGGCCTTTTGGGATGATACATCCCAAAAGGCTTTTTCCCGTTCGCAAACGGGCAGATTCTGAGAATCGGCCCGTTTGCGAACGTGAAATGGGCTTCATACATATGCCCCTATATTACTATCTGCTCTCACTCCAAAGTTAGCACTTAATAAATACAATAGGGTAGACTTGCATCAGTCAATGGAAGAGATAGGCCTTACAACAGTAAAAAATTACTTTAAGAGCTTTTCACTGCCAGGACATGTAAAACTTAAATACACATGTCCTACTTTTTTACTTTCACTTTTAACTGCAATGCACTCTGCCCTATGAGCGTTAAGGGCCATAGGGGTTACTTGTAAGTATTGAAAAGGTAGGCTTAGGACTAGTGAAAGCTTTATTTTGACAGAGGCAGACCTAAAACATGTTTTTAAGGGATACTTTAATGGGTGGCACAATGAGTGCTGCAGACCCACTAGTAGCATTTAATGTACAGGCTCTGGGTGCATGTAGTACCATTAACTATGGACTTACAAGTAAATTAAAAGTACCAATCAGGTATATACTAAGTGCATCATGTTGTTGGGAGAGAGCACATGCACTTTACCACTGGTTAGCAAGGAAAATGTGCACACCTCTTCTGCTACAAATCAAGATCAGGCAACTGCAAGGGTGTATATAAAAAAGAGAAGATCTGATACCAACAGATCAACGCCACACAATAAAGGAATATTCATAAAAAATATAGGAAGTTTCTCACAGAAGCAACCACCAGGAGCACGTTGACTAATGCTTACTCACTACCTTGTTCCATCATCATTGGCACTTTCCTATTAAGGCAGGAACACCCCATATAGTATGTATATCTCTATCTGTACTGGGTGTGTGTGATAGACTGATTTAACTCCCAACCATTACATCAATCTCATACAGCCACTTTTTTGAGGGTCCTCAAACTTTGAGAGTTAGTTTCTTGCTCTTAATGCTAAAATACATAACAATGAGTCCACATGGCATCCTTCAAATTCTTTAATGTGTATGCCCAGGCTCACAATTAAAAACACACTAACATGTTTTGACAAAGGTGTAGAGAATGGACAACATGTTTCATTGTCATAATTAACTTACAGGCAAATTCATAATGGCATGGGGATCCTTGTGTCACCCAACTGTGCACTGTGCCTACAAATAAAGCAGGAAGAAAGTGGGGGGAGGGAGAGAAAGAAAAACAACATTGTGAGAAAACCAAATGATACTATAGTCACATGAAAAAAAAACACTCTATCAGTAATAATGCATATTTACCACATAGCCATCAGGTGAGAGCCTATCAGTGGACAAGGCGACTAGTTTCAAAAGTAGATAAGAATCATAAGTCGCATGGGAGCAAAGCATATCCATAATAGTGACCAAGCAATGCAAATCTCCTTAGAATGTCTCAAAAAGAAACTCTTCCTCACATCTGTTTGCCCCAAAAACAAATCCATCCTGACCTCGTGTGCACTCTTCCTCACATCTGTCTGCCCCCCGAAAACACACCATCCTGACCTCATGTGCATGAGCAGAGGAGGCCAATACAAAAAGGAGGCATAATGGATTTTTTCTGAACAGACTGATAGAAAGGGTTTCAATGAGGTGGAGGAGTGGATTCAGTATCAATGTGAAAAAGTGAATAAATGGCATGTGTTCTAGGTTGATGTAAGAACAGAGAAAAACAGTAGCCATGTGCTCTTTTTAGTATAAAAAAGGCACTTGTATCAGACTGCGGAAGACTTGAAAGAACCTTTATCTAACAAGACATGCTTTGTTAGAACATGCTCATGTCATCGCCTGTGTGCCTTTTCTCATTTCCCTGACCCCATCCTCCTCTTCACTGTCAGCGCCGAGTGTAGTCTTGCACCTATTCTGCAGTGTTGACAGGGAAGAGGAATTGTGGGTTCCATGTCTTTCCTGCAGCAGCATTCGGATCTACTTCCCAATCATTGGCTGCATGTGCCCTACACTAGTTTCATACCGACTAAACACTTTCAGGCAACAATATTTGTTTGGAGAAAGGTTTCATATGTCCGTACACAACAACCTCAAATGTGTCCCCATCAACACAGAAAAATTCAGATGTTAGTGCAAATATATGTGACACTTGTAGAAAATTGGATGACACTAATTTTATAAATATTACATTTTTGGTTGTTTACAGCACTAAAGTAACTTAAAAAACATGTATTGTGTCTGTGAGAAAGTGCCTCTTTTTGCATAGTTACCCCCATTTTTATTGGGACTGGTGTTGCGGGTATTTGAACTACCCACACTGGAGAACTGATGCCCAGTTCTCAGTTTAAGTGCCCAGACCCCCTAAAACATGACAATATTGGCTAACTCCTAATTGGCATATTTAACTTCCCAGTACAGCCTTAGTATATGGTACAAGAATTGCATCAATAGCATTGAAAAGTAAAAAGTCACCCATGGATTGCAGCGCAGGTTGTTCCATCAACTAGGCTGAAAAAAGGGAAAATAACTTCAGGCCTATCTGTGTAACCTGCCTCCTGCACATTTTAAAGCTGTAGGCGAACATGTCAAAATAGGAACCCTACTTTTAAATATTAAATTAGTCATCACTTAGTAGGCCTTCATAGCCCAGAAGGTTAAGTGCCTAATATTTAAAAGTAGTACTTCTCAGTGTGTATTTATGTATTAGGATTGACATACCCACAACATTAGGATTGATTATGTAAACGATAAGTATGGGCTACAGGGATGAAGAGAGAGATCTTTTGTTGTTACTGCTTATATCCCTTTCTGGTTGATAAATATGTATTTTCTTTTCCTTTCTATTGTTATTTGTGAAGTTGGACACTGCAATATCTCCTTGCAGGGCCTCAGTATACAGCCGAAAATAAATAAAATACATTTATTACAAGTGGTAATGCAAACATTTAATACTGGCAAGTACCTACTGTGACTAGCCTCAATAAGCTATTTTCACTGTAAAGGACTGTGGCTGTCCTATGAGACAAACCAGATTTTGGACAAAATTATAACCTTGCTATCTCAGGTTTGGGACAACCTGGGAGAATGGACTCCGTAGGCTGTAGGGGTGTCCTGCTCGTGCAGGGGCACCCTCACACTCAGAACCGAGCACCCTGCCTTCAGGATTGAAAGGCCTGCTTGAGGGGTGACTTATAAGTTTTAAGTGCAGTGACCTTAGATATAGGGAACCTATATCTTTCATAAGTGGTGCTAGCACCAGCTTACACAGGCTGCAATGGCAGACCTGTAGTTACAGTTTGAGTGGTCTCCTATGGGTGTCATAATACATGCTTCAGACCATGGGGGACCCCTGGTGTACCTATGCCCTTGGTACCACAGTGCCATAGAGTAGGGACATATAAGGGTACACCGGTGTCCAATATGGGAGATACCTAACTACTTACCATAACCAATTTAGGGGAGAAAGCACAGAGAATGGGGTCCTGATTAGCAGGATCCCAGTCAGACTAGTCAGAAACAGTATAGCACCAGGCAAAAAGTGGGGGTAACCATAAAAGCAGATCTTACTTTCCTACATGTAGGTCTTACAGTTCCAGGTTATTTAGTTGGATTCACAGTGATGATGTGAAGTATGCATCTATGCATTGCAAAAAAGGGAGATTGAGTTGGCTCATCAAGGGTGTGGAGAAAGGGAATGTTGGAATGTTGATGCTATCTATCGTGGTTCGTGAAGATTCAGATAGCAGGCCCAAGTAAGCTAGCATTTTAAATAAAAATCACCATGTATGTTTGTTCAGAAGGCTTTTCTTTTCCTGCTTATGCCTAGCTCAGTTCATGAGACAGTGGCCATGGTCATCATGGACCACACACCCCCCAAAGTAGTGTGCTGCAGACCCGTTCAATTATAGTTATAGTACACCACCAGTTTCCAATGACAGTGCAGCAAGGATGGAAAAAAAAGTATGAAGTCCCATTCCTATTGCATTTGCCACCCAACACCATATGTTTTTCATTGCTCATTATACCAATGCTGGCTTGTCTAACTTTGTGAATCAACCAATCAAATGTCCAGAGTGATATTTAGAAGACACATACTAACTGAGCTGTTGAGCTTCATTGCTGTTGTAATTGGCGTTGCGTATCTGGGATCTATATTATGTGTAATGTTTTATTCTAGCTACACAGAACATCGGTGATGTCGGCTCCTGTTTGGCTGTAGGAAGAGACGGCGCCAGTTCAGTTGAAGGGGGAGAAGCAGCAGCAGGGTCGGGCACTGGTAAGTCACATATTTCTTGCAATTACTGTGCTCACTAGCTATTACCATGACATCGCTAGTTGTCATAAAAAATGACTGTGAGGTGAGACCCCCCCTCCAGCTTTACCAGCCACAGTGGTGGTTGTGTTATTATTATGGACTCTGCTATCTGCAATGCAGCAAAATCTCACATAATGAGCTTTGATGGCTTGAGGGAGACATGAACGAACGGAAGGTAACTTAAAAGAAAGGAAATGCTATATAAGTTCAGATTTTTCCCTTTTGAATAGAACAGTGACTGAATAAGCCAAAGATGATGAATCGATGATCAGTGTAGTGGTCCCTCTATTATATATATAAAAAAAACTCTACCCTACTCCCTGCAGTAGAGAAAAAAAAATGTCTTTCCTTGGTTGCTGCTCAGCAAATTAATTTGTTGGAAATATGTGGTGGCGGGCGAGGCCACAGAGTAAAGTGGGAGTAAGCGCATGATTTGATATCAAGTTTGGCATATGGGATACACAGTGACGAATGTGCCAAATAAAATCTATATAATCTGTTCCTTTACCTGTAGTGCAGTCCATTGGATTAATTTTCCTCAACATCTACTTACGACAGACAGGATAATATATTAATATCCACATTTCATACATGAAGTGTTTGACTGGCGTAGTATCTTATTTATTATTCATCAGCCTCTTTGGAGACAGGGTAGAAAGAGAAATCCATTTGGCAAAGAGCAGGGCCATTGGAATTAAAAATAGATAATTGTCAACTACAGCTGCAGACAGTAGCAAACTAGCAGAGGTGCTGGTTAGGAATGAGCATCTCTTCATTATTTTAGTATCACACACAACTTCTACAAGTCATTTATTTTGCAACTTAAAATGTCTGACTCTGTTTATAGTAACTTGAAAAGCCCTTGGAAAAACAAATAATCCAATCCCTGTTTTTTTAATCCTGTGATGTTGGTCTCTGCCTGTTACTTTTCTGCCACACTATCAGTGCTTTTTTATGTTTGGCAACATGTGTGGGTAAAAGAAAACATAAAATTGGCCATGTTATTCTCCTAATCATAATCATCATTTCAAATAATTTCCAATGGCCCTAGGGGAAAATCAATGTATTGCTACTGTGCCACCCTGATATTTAAAACAATTGTTTTCACAAAGCATTATTTACAATTTGACTTTTTATTTTTCTCAATATAGTTGCTCCTGCTGGTCTAGCCGGACCACCCGACAGGCAGGAGAGAGCGGCCCATTTGCGGCGCCAGAGACTGGAGCGTATCCAGCAGGAATACCACCGGCTGGTGGTCCTGGAACAGGAGGAGGAAGAAATAAACGCACAGCTGCCAGGCCCCAGTACAGCCGGTCCACCTCAGGCCCCAGCCAACTGCTGCCACCCCCCACCATAATGGCAACAGGCCATTGCTGAGCAGCATCCTGCAGCAGGTGGACACTATCGAGGGCTGGCTCACCTCGATGGAGCAGAGCATGGACCAGCTCCGGACCGACGTCAATAATGCCCTCTTTTAGCCCTTTTACAGAAAATGAGTTTTGGATCTGTTGTTTTTTGGGGCTGAGTGGAGAGGTTGGGAATGGAGTTGGGAGTGGGACTGGAGAGTCTTTCTCGAACATTTTGAGTTTTGGGGCTTGGTCAGTTTTGTGTGGGAGAGGGGCGGGCATGTTGTTTGGGTAGAGAGGGTGGGTTGCTTTGTAAATAAATAAAGGGGGAAAATATTTTTTATAATTTACATTTATGCCTGATGCAGTTTATTTTACTTTCACTTTGCTCTGCTGCCTTCAAGTAGTTTTACGTAGCCTGTTTATGTGCTTATAACTTAAGAGATAGCGCAGCACTTAGTTATAGAGCCTAGGCTTATACTTCTCTAACTATCTTGACCATTATGGGGAATGCTGCCATGATAAGATGACCTATATTGTGGCGAAGTTCTGAAATATCTAGATAAAGAAAAGTAGCAGTTAATTTATTTCTTACTAAGGTAAATTACATCCATACTAGTTGTCTTACCTGAATATACATGCAGCAATAACAGGGGAGGCATCACAACTTCACAAGCGAGGTCCCACTTTCAGTCCCACCTTGGTGAGCTTCAACTGTAGGATTGATCTGAATGATTGATTGATTATTTATCGTAGGCAACTAGATGGAAGTAGAAAGACTGAGTAAGTGGGTTATATATTTATCAAAGATTTACAAAGAATTGACACCACCTGAGTACTGCGTGATGACTCAATGAGAATGCCTGATTGTGCTAAAATAGAAAAGATAGCAATACTAGTAAGTTTTGACCAATGTGGAGCTAGCAATATTATTTGTGAAATCCTCAAGTTATCAAAAAAGGACTCAAAGTCTGGAGTCGACAAGCTTAGGTTAGGCGTTTACGGTTAGGCAACACAAGGCCTGAATGATGATGATGCTGATGACTGATGTTCTTCATTCTATATCTAAAAAAATATGGATTATTTTTAATGCGTGGGTTGGTAATGTGCTGGTGTGGGCTACTGGTTAGAAGATTCTACAGTAAGTTGGTGTTGCTTTCACCACATCCACCACACCAAGTGTGTGATCCATTGATGGTGTAATTTAAGCCACACCTTAATTAATCACCCAGCTCGGGGTAGAGGGTTAGGGGTTTGATGAATGTATGGGTTATGAGATTTGGGGAAAGATTTGACAAAGAAAAACACTACAATACAAGGCGAACATTCATATGGGCAATATGCAGCAGCACATGATTTGCCATCAATCTGTTGTTCGAAGGAAACAAAGGAATGAGTATGACAGAGTACAGATACATACATTTCAAACAGTCCTTCTGCCCTGAGTCCTAATTTACCATAAATCTAAATGTTCTGTCTTCTAGGTTAGGGAGTGAACCCACCCGCCCACTTCTCTTACTTACTATGATTGTTAAAAAAAAATGATACTTTATTGCAAAATTGGGTGGTGCGTCTGCATTCTCCTTGAGAATGTCCACTCTTTGGGGCCTGTCCACACTGGTCCGGTGGGTAAGCAGGAGTGTTGTTGAGCTCAGCTAGCTTTTACCTTTCGTTCGTAAGGAGACTAGAAGAAGGCCTGAGGATTTTAAAAGACAAACTGTATTTAGAGTCAAGGAGAAGGACAGAAGGAAGGTAAGCTTCATGAGGAGCGTATCAAGAAGACTCGGAGGCAGCGCCAAAAAAACAAAAGGGGGACTCAGAGTATCACTTTTGCCACAAGTCCAACACAGACACACAGAGCAGCATTTCACAAACGCAACCCTCTCTATTTCACACAGCTAGGTACTAGGCCTCAGATCTTGGTTTACCTTTGAAATCAAGTCCATAGTATACTCGATAACTTCTTGCTTCTAGCTATTGATGAGGTAGTCCTGCAGCTCCCAGTCCCGCCCTGAGTTCTTCCATGATAGTCCTCCAGTTCTGACTCTGAGCAACCCCGCCCCCGAACCAGTCATCATCATCATCATGAATCACACATCATGATCCGAGCAAGATAGACATGAAGTGCAGTGCACTGCTATTGAAGAACAAGTAGAGAATGAAACAGAATTGCAGTATTTTGCATAGGTTTTTGTTTGATAACTAAAGTGACTGTTCTGGTGACTGGAGAACCAGAAAAAAGGAGAAAACCCCTGCAATTATTTAAATCTGGCTAGGTGTGAAAGGGCTGATCATTACCTACAGGGAAAAAAGAGTGCCCATCACTCAAGCCCCAAACAATGCAAATCAATAATCATCTCAAGACATTTCCCATATTACAGTTCAACACACAGCCTCCCTCAGTGTATGCCACCACATGAATCCTCAATCAACTTAAAAAATCATCACTCACACAATCAGTCACTCACCACTGTAATATCTGAAGTTACCTAATCCAATCCAAGCATGGGTAGTTCAACTTCAGATAGGTATTCAATCATGTTTGATGCAGGTAAAACATTGGAATTTGATCTTTGCAGGCAATCTTGTAGGATAATAAATAATTTTATGGGGCAGCCCTTCTAGTGCTAAGTGATTCAAAAAGCAATAGTCATTAGGCAATAGGCATGCAAGGGGGGGCAGGCATTGTCCCCAATGTCATAAAGGAATAGTGGAGACTTCTTCAATGCACACTGGTCCAACTGCAATCCGGCAATATATATGTGACTAATAAAAACAAAAAGTGGGGCAGTATAAATCTGACACAAAAATAATAATGTTCCCCTAGCTAATTCTTTTTTTGTTTTTTTGCAAAGAAAGAACTAAGTTCAAGAAGAACATTTTAAAATTTCTATGGGGGCACTGGCATACTTAGTCCTGGAAGTAGAGTTCATCCTCAATCTCAGGTGGTTCCCCTAGAAGTTGGTCAGCTAAAACATTTGTTTCAATTTCGGACCAATCACCCTCTTCTTCCTCCTGTGCTGATGCTTCAGGAACAGTGTAATTGTGTGGTATAAAATGTTGGTTCGTTTTGATCATAGTCAATCTCTCCACATTTTGAGGCTAGAGACTAGTCCTTCTCACTGTGACGACTGCACCAGCTGCACTGAACACACATTCAGCAGACAACTGGCGACAGGACCAGCCAGATACTTTATCGCTAGCCTGCTGAGCTCTTTCCATTGGTGCATCTTCCCATACCATTACATCAATGGATTTTAAATCCACATAGTCCTCTTTTGGATCAGCTAGATACTCCTGGAACATCTTGTGGATGGTCATTGATGCTGCCACTTGCTCTACCTGTTTTGTCATTGCCTCTGCTTTGGACTTGAGCCCTGCCAATTGAAACCAATACAATGCAGAGGTTGGGTCCTGTCCTTCTTTTGCTATTGTTGACAGTGTTCTGACTGATGGTGTTGTTGGCTGCTGTGAGACAAGACTGCCCTCTCTGGAGTTGAAGGCGTTACCCCAGAACTGCGGGGTGGGGCTCGAAGTTCCAGACTTTCTTCTTCCAAGTATCCAGCTTGCTCTACAATCCACCTTATGTATTTTAAAACATCACCTTCAGAAAAAAGAATGAAAGTGGGCAGAATTTTTTTGTACCATGGATCAAGCAGTGTGGCACATATGTACTCTTTAGACTCGATGGTGTCATTCTGCAGCCTTATATAAGAAGCCAAGCGCAGGACTAAGCTCTCAACCAAGGCATGTGCTTCTGTGTTTTCATTCACACCTGCAGGGGCGAACCTTTCAGACGTCTTCTTTATCTGGTCTTGTAGGAGATGAAACAACGGGATATCTTGGCCCATCGTACTGTCCTCCTTGCTAACTTCCTGTGTGAAAACCTCAAAATGGAGTAGCATCTGTGTCAGGCATTTGACTAGGCCCCATTTGTCTGCATCCAGGGTTATAGCTTTCCCAACTGCATCCCCTCCTCTTTGAATGACATAGTCATTGATCTGTTTCTACTGCTCAAGCAGACGTTGCAGCATGTAAAAGGTGAAGTTCCAATGTGTTGGCACCTCCTGTATCAGGGCTTTAACTGGTGCTTTATTACGACGCTGAATAATCTGCAGCTGCTTCCAAGCTTTAAAAGAATGGCATAAATGGGTGCAGATTCTTCTGCAGGTGGTCAGTGTGTTGCTGACTATGTCTTCCTTTTTTTAGGAAGTCTTGCACCACCAGGTTGATGTAATGGGCCAAACACAGGACCCTGAAATAGCCTCTGTCTAACATGGCATTGACTATGTTACTGCCATTGTCCGTGGCAACAAGTCCAGTTCTAAGACCTCTGGGTTGCAGCCATTCATACACCTTGCTGTTAAATTCCTCCAAGATGTTTACAGCTCTATGTGATTTCTCCATCGCCAAAATGGCCATTCTTTCATGCCGCCGAATGCTCTTAAAACTTTCTTCAGGGCTAAGACCTGAAGATATATATTTTGCTTTACCCCTGCAGAAGAGATCCAGTGTGCAGTGATGCACATGTAATCAGTCACCTGACTACTGGTCCACATGTCTGTCGTCAGGTGGATGGTGTGAACAACACTTTGCTGCAAAGCTTGTCTAACCAACTGAAGCACATCTTGATGCAGTGCTGGAACAGCCACTCTGGCAAAATAGGTCCTACTTGGTACCTTCCATTTTGGGCATATGGCTGCCACTAATTCTAAGAATCCCACTCCTTCCACAAAAAAAAGGGAGGAGGTCCAGTGATAACATTTTTGCCAGCTTCCCATTGTACAAACATGCGGTTGGGTGGTTTCACTCGTAGGGCCCCTCCTTCCTAAATATACCCGTAATAGTAGCCTGGATTTTCTTCTTTCCTTGGGGCACAGACAGAGGCGTCTTTTGAGAAATAGATGCTAGTGGTAGACTCAAAGTGCGTGGTGGTGGTGGGGCAGTCACTGTATGCCGTGGTGTCTCCATCATCTCACTCCGAGTCTTCTTGTGCCAATGTGAAGTCGCTGAGGTGGGTGATTCTGCTGGTGCACTGCTGGGGACAGGGCTGCTTTGCGTGAAGATGATACCCTCTTGTTCCTCATCATCACCTTCCACCGTTATTGGACTTGTACCTGATGTTCCCTGGTTGTCTTCCCCACCACAACACGTTCAGCAATTCTTTTAAGATGCTCCTCCCACTTGATTGTGTGGTGTTTTTTTCATATGGGTCATCTGGCCTCCAATACCATAATGTGTACCTCCACAAAAAAAAGGGAGGAGGTCCAGTGCAAACATTTTTGCCAGCTTCCCATTGTACAAACATGCGGTTGGGTGGTTTCACTCGTAGGGCCCCTCCTGCCTAAACATGCCCGTAACTGTAGCCTGGATTTTCTTCTTTTTTTGGGGCACTGACACAGGCGTCTTTTGAGAAATAGATGCTAGTGATAGACTCAATGTGTGTGGTGGTGGTGGGGCAGTCACTGTATGCCATGGTGTCTCCATCATCTCACTCTGAGTCTTCTTGTGCCATTGTGAAGTCGCTGAGGTGGGTGATTCTGCTGGTGCACTGCTGGGGACAGGGCTGCTTTGCGTGAAGATGGCACCATCTTCTTCCTCATCATCATCTTCCACCGTTATTGGACTTGTACCTGATGTTCCCTGGTTGTCTCCACCACCACAACACGTTCAGAATTTTTTTAAGGTGCTCCTCCCACTTGATTGTGTGGTGTTTCTTTATATGGGTCATCTGGCCTCCAGTACCATATTGTGTACCAGGCTTACCTCGACGAACATTTGTGTGGCAAATGGTGCATACTGCAATGTGCTCCCCCTCTTTTCTAACAGAAAAAAGTCCCAAACTGGGCAGGAGTATTTGTTTACCGGGCCACTGCCAATGCCTGAAGACAAACTGGAGGTAGGTGGGCATGTTGTCAATTGCATCTCTGATTCTCCTGAGGTATTGGTTGGTGCAGGTCTCAGTTGGGGCTTTGCAAATGTGGGAGCTGGTGGCGGTGCTACCTGTGCCACATCCCTCGGAGCTGGTTGAATAGCAATGTCAGATACCTTGTCATCGTCATCCTCCTCTTCATCCCCTTCCATAAGTCTAAGTCTTTCTGAAACTTTTCTTTTCCGTTGTCTCTCCTGTTATCTCCTGGTTTCTGTTGGGATCCACTCCATGTCCCTGTCATTATCATCAGAAGTGGTGCTTGGAGAAGATGGTGCTGTAGTACCCTTCCTTTTCCTTGCTGGAGATGTGGGAGCCAATGATTCTAAAGGAGGATGTTCAACTTCTTGCTCTGAAGGAAGCTCAATGTCCTGTTCTGCTCCAACGTCAGACAAATCCATTGCTGGCTGCGGCTGCTGTCCACTTTGCTGTGTTTCCTGAAACGATTGTGTACTACTTTGCGGAAGGGACAAATTCAATTCAATATCACTACTCGTTGCATCGACATGATTACACTGCCTGCCTCACTGACAGACATGGTCCTGGTTTTAGGTTGGGGAGGTGGTGCTGTTGATGCAGGAGTGCTGCTCTCAGCTTCCTCGCCGGAGGCCAGTGCTGCAGGCACAACTTTCCTGAAAAAGGTTGCGGTCTGCACACTAGTGGTAGAAATCTGCTTCTTCTGCTCCCCACATGTCACTTTCTTGGCAGCACCTTTTTTTGGGGCCATCTTGAAGCTGTCAGTTGGCAGTGGCACTTAGCCTCACAACAAGCTGAAGAGATGACTGTGTTGCGTAGTCAGTCTCGTGTCTCATGACGTTGTGTACAGGCCTTCTGTCTGGCAGTACTGTGGGTGATGTCTCTTCTCTTGTGAACCTAAAAGTAAACAAGCAAGAAAAACATCAGTGAAACGTGGCATTGTTGCTGTTCAAGTAGTAGTACAATCCAACAACAATTTCATTTAGTGTGGTTACATAAGTTATTATAAATAATTAACAATAGTATATTCGTAAAACGGAAAACTACACCAACATAAACTTTCATGGTGTACACTCAGGAAGGATTAGAAAGAGCAAAAACAACAACAACAAAACAATACAACTGTAACTGTTTGCTTTATGCGCAATGCATCACGTGGGATGTGGCACTCAGGGAGGTGCAGCTGACAAATGACAATGGAATAATCTGATTCCTTATACAATGATTGCTGTTGTGCACCTATAGCAGACATGGGGTTGATTCATTGATGCCAGATGTTATGAAAATGGTGAAATTTTGTTTATCTAAAAATAAAATTAAAAAATAAAACTAAAATTGAAAAAAAAAATTTTTTATAAATAAGTGACATTATCCTCATTCATTTAATTTATTAAACTGCTATCTCAGTGCTCAACCATCCATGCAAGCATATGGCAAAGGGCCACACTGGCTGAAAACACAAAATGGCTGCCTGCCATTGCCACATGGTCATCAACAGCAACAACACACAGCAAAAAGGCATTGGGAATGGGAACAACGAGATGAAGACATGCAGGCCTATGGCAAAAGCAGTGGTGCACTGGCTACCTACACAAAATGGCCACCAACTGACCAGTGACCACACGGTGAACCAGCAAGCAAGGAGGCATGGCCGCAACATAATGATAGAAGAACAACACAAGCAAGCCTATGGCAAAAGCACACTGGATGCCTATGCAAAATGGCCACCAGCCACATGGTCACATAGCAAGCATGGAGGTATGGGGAGCAAAGAGACGACATGCAGGCCAATGGCAAAAGAACACTGGCTGGTACACAAAATGGCTGCCAGCCACATGGTCAGAAAAACAACAACAACCAGCAAGAAGGCATGGCCACAAACAGAGATGACATGCAAGCCTAAGGGGAAAGCACATTGGCTGGCTACACAAAATGGCCGCCAGCCACATGGTCAGACAATAACAACAACCAGCAAGGGGGCATGGTCACAAACAGAGAAGACATGCAGTCCTATGGCAAACACACACTGGATGCCTACGCAAAATGGCTACCAGCCTCATGGTCAAACAGCAAGCAAGGAGGCATGGGGAACAAAGAGCAGATATGCAGGCCTATGGCAAAGGCACACTGGCTGGCTACATAAAATGGCTGTCAGCTACATGGTCAGAAAAACAACAACCAGCAAGGGGGCATGGTCACTCAAAACAGAGAAGACATGTAGGCCTATGGCAAAAGCACACTGGCTGGCTACACAAAATGGCCACCAGCCACATGGTCAGAACAACAACAACCAGAAAGGAGGCATGGCCACAAACAAAGAAGAAATGCAGGCCTATGGGGAAAGCACACTGGCTGGCTACAAAAAATGGCTGCCAGCCACATGCTCAGAATAACAACAAGCAAGAGGCCTGGAAAACAAAGAACACATGCAGGCCTAGGGTGGATACTGACTATACAAAATGGCCCCTGACCACATGGCATAATGCAAACACAAGGAGATGATAGACGGAGCGTTGAAACTTTTCAGACACTCACCCCTAGTCACAGATCAGGATTGAATCCATCATTGTTCTTTAGCTCACTTAGCCACCCCAGTTCAGCCATGGCATAATGAACAACAAAGACAAATGGTGGCGTATGCCAAACACACATACACACACACACTGGCCAGGCAAAAAAGGCATGGTAACACGGAGAACACAGCATTAATTCAGCAATGCTAAAAACGAAAATTAACTGTGCTTAAACTGTTCCCAACAAAACCCATCCTCCAAAGGCATTGCCCCAACTAGACACTGTTTGCAGGGAAAAAAACATGAAATACCACAAAAAACACATTTTGTATTTTAATCCAATGCTATCCATGGCCTAAATTATGTTTCAATTCTACAGATACCACAGAAACAGTTGTTTCATGCACCCATGAATAGTACAGGGCCTCCTGGCTGGAAGGCCTATTGGCAGACTAGGCCACGCAGTGAATTAAATCAATCAATATTGCAAACTTATTAAAAAACATTGAGAAGAAAATGTACTGAACTGTGCAACAGTTTCCCTTTACAAAAGAAGATACATTTCATGCAAAAAAAAAAAACTAGGCCCCTATTAAAACTGCAGGCCACCCACCACAATAAATTTTAAAAATCAAATAAAAGTACAAATAAATCCAGATGTATGCCCCCAGACAAACAAACACCCTTATACACCAGTTTTTCAACTTACTTGTGATATCTCAAATACAATGGTATATATGCAGTAGACAAGGAGAGTGATCCTTTCAGCTCCAAATCCCAATGAAAAGTGACCAGGAGAGGGACAAAGCACTGGGAGGAGCCTGCTGGACAGGAACAGGAAGGTGGAGTCTCTGGGGCACTTCCTTCTGGTTTGAAAAAAACGTTTTTAAAACATTGCTTCTCGCACAAAAAAACAACTTCAACCGCCAGTTTGAGAGGAAAATCCACTCCAAATGCCTCCCAGCTGCATTTTCAAGCAGAAAAGCTGCTCGACCGCTCCATTCGTGATCGTGATCAACTCTAAGAATGCTAGATTGGTGTTGTCATGGCTGGAAGCTGTGCAAGTGTGCGCAAAGTCTTGTGGGAGCTCGCTAGCGGTGTGAGAAGTCTTGTGCGCTTGCAAGCAGATTGAGAGTCTTGGTGCTTGCGGTTGAGCGCCAAAAGAAAACTCAAGCGCGCAAATGGAAGAAAACCTCAGCTTCACTCCCGAATTGCGGCATTCAGGAATTCCACGTTCCTCTGCGGAGTGCCCAAATTCCCCAAACTCTGCGAGTCGAGCTGAGTTTTCCTCCTGGGATTACTCCACTGTTGTTTCAGCAGATGCGGGGGCTGTGCGAGGGTGAGGGAAGCAGAGCGCATGTGTCTGGAGGATTGGTAGAAATTCAGGCGGTGGTTGATGTATGCTGGTCCTTGATTGTGAAGGGCCTTGTAAGTGTGGATCAGCATTTTAAATTGACATCTCTCCTGAATGGGGTGGCAGTGGAGCTTCTTGAGGTGGGAGTCCATTTGGGTTGGCCAAGCATGGGCCTGGCCACTGAATTCTGTATGGCCTGTAGTCTCTTAACGAGGTGTGTGGTGATTTCTAAGTAGAGTGCATTGCCATAGTCCAGCCAGATAGTGACTAGGGATTGAGTTACGGTTCGCCTGATGTTGACGGGGAGCCATTTGAAGACCTCACAGAGCATGCAATGGTGCAGAAGCAGGCAGAAAAGACTGCGTTGATCTGGTTTTTCATGGTGAGCTTGCTGTCCAGGATGATGCCAAGATTGCAAGCCTGTTCTAATGGAGTGCATGCTGGTTCTAGTTTGGTAGGCCACCAGGAGTCGTTAAGGAGATGTTGTTCCCGAAGACCAGCACTTCTGTTTTGCCTGTTTTGAGTTCTAGGCAGTTGTTATTCATCCAGTTGACGATGTCATTCATGCACCTGTGGAAGTTGACCTTTGTGGTGGAGGGGTCTTCTGATAGTGAGAGGATGAGCTGGATGTCGTCTGAGTAGGGTATGATGTTCATTCCATTGGTTCTGCTGATCTTGGCCAAGGGGCACATGTAGATGTTGAACAGTGTAGGGCTTAGGGACAAGGCTTAACAGATGTCGCAGATGATGTTCTTGGGTTCTGAGGTAAAAGGTGGTAGGCGGATCTCTAGGTTTATCTCACCAATAACATGCCACACATAGAGAGTAGTTGTACACATTTTTATTCTGCTGTGCGTAAGTCAGAATTCAAAATTCTAAGCCTGTCTTCAACTCATCCCTCCAACTCTTACGTCACAGGCCTACTGTGTACAATGGGAACCAAACGAGTTCCAGCATTCTTTTTTTTACAAGACACTACATCTCCCACTTTGTCAAATAAAACTATATATACTATTTATAACTTTTTCAAATAAATAAATAACTGAATAGATGAATAAGTACACAAATAAATACATGAACAAATACAGATGATCATAGATATACAGGCAATTAATTGTCGTGGTGCCTGAATCACACGTCCTGATCAGGTCAATGGAAGCCAGGACCTGGCAGTCAAAGTGTCAGTGATCTGCACAGGTGAGGTAGAATTATTAGCAGACACAGAGTCATCAACAGTCTGTCTGGACCCAGTCTCTACATTGACATCAATGTTTGGGGAGTGATAGACGCACATGTCTCTCACAAGGGACTTTGGTATTAGTGATGATAAAAGTTCAGCTCAAAAGGAGCATCAGACATTCGTTTTCTCTGTTGTCTGACAAGCACTCAATCTCGTCTTGTAAAGATGACCTCTTATACATGATGTTGTCTGTCAGCATATATTTTCTGTCTTCTGCTTGCAACTGAAGTCCATAGTATGAATGTCACCCTCATTCTTGGATTTGAGGTTGGTCCCTTGGGGCAGCTTGGTCTTCATGGTTCTTCCAAACATGAGAGTTGTAGGGCTTTCCCCTGTCTTTGACTGAAGAGTCGAACTGTAAGCTCGAAGAGTAGTGTTTATAACACTTTTGATGTTGAGCTTCTCCAAAGCAGCACGCTGAACAGCTTTCTCTAGAGTACTCATGAACCATTTTACCAGACAATTTGCCAGGGGACAAAGAGGAGTACTTTTTAGATGCTTTATATTGAGATGACTTAGAAAGTCTTTGAATTCTCGACTATTAAAAGGTGGGCCATTGTCAGACTTCACGATTGCACGTATACCCCATGTCGCAAAGATGCCATCTAACCTTTGAATAACCTTTTCAACAATGACTAGAAGATGATGTCCATTCTCAAGAGGACCAAAGAAATCAATAGCAATTCTCTCCCCCACATGATGTGGCAAATCTGACATATTCAAAGGGTGCTGAATGACTTGAGATGAAAGCCAGTTGCATATATGACAAGACTTTAACTCTTTTATGACCCTTTCGTCGAGATAGGGAAACCAAACTCGGTCATGGGGAGCTCTCTTGGTAGCAACTATTCCTGGCAACTATTCTTTGATGTTCCGCATGGGCAACATCGATCACTTGTTGTCATAGACTCCCGGGAATCACAATTCATGTACCTTGTAGAATGAGGCCTTCTTGAGTCACTGGAAGTTCATCTTTTACATTTTTGAACTTCAAGTACTCACTGTCATTAGTAAGAGGTCTAGAGTGCTGGTCCCACGAGTGATGTGCAATAATGTCTTTTAACTTTAACATGTCACTATCTTGGCTCACGGCAGTGACAATTTGTTCCAAAGACATGGCATCTGGTGTGCTTGATTTCACAATAAAATTTATATAGGCTTCCATTGTCTTAGATGAGGTACCAGGACCCTGCAATGGCACTCTTAAAAAATAATTAGCAGGATTCTGATCTTTCCCTGAATGGAGAATTGCATAGTTGTATTCTTGTAACCTCAAACCCCAACATTCAATTTGAGGAGGCATTTTTACTTTGGGATTGCCAAATATCATCAACAGTGCTTGATGAACATTCACATCTGTGAAGGGCTTTCCGTACAAAAACACTTGGAAATATTCCTAAGCCCTTTTTTTCTCAGATTGCAAGTAAGCCTGTTCCATTTGTGACAGGCTTTTACTGGTGTATGCCACAATATGTCTCCAGGCATTTGGCTGTCCACTATGCTGAGTCATAATTGCGCCTAATTCGGCAGGCTTAGTGTCAACTGCAACGTTTGTATGAAGTTTGGGATCAAAGTGGCCTTCTCAATAGCTTGTTTGATTTTTTTGGAAGCTCTTCTCACATTCATGTGACCAATGAAAAGACACATTCTTTTTTGTCAGTTCTCGTGACGGTGCACTGACCATCTTGTATGTATCTAGAATAGTAACTTGCCATTCCAAGAAATGATCACAACATAGAAATGTCTTGTGGGGGACAGGCAGTAGACACTTTAGGTGGATCAGTTTTCATACCTCATCGGAAAAATACTGGCCAAAGAATTTTAAGCGCTTCTTGTGGAATTCACATTGGTCAGCACTTAGAGTTAAACCTGCATCGTTCAGCACACAACATATATAAGATCTCTGTCATGCTCTTTCTGTGTGGCTCCTAAAACGAATATGTCATTGCTCTAGTTAAATGCATTTACTACATGCTGTGCAATACGTTGAATGACATCTTGGAAAGTTCTGCAGCAGAGGATACACCAAAACTCAATCACTTGTAGCGAAACAGACCAATATGCATAGAAAAGGTTGCAATGTACCTCGATTTTTCTTCAAGCTCAAATTGATGATATCCTTCATTTAGTTAGAGCCGAGAGAAGAACTTTGCAGCATTCAGTTGAGTTATTATATCAGCAATGTGCGGACCTGAATGTCTCTCTCACTCAATCACTGTGTCGGCCTGATGTATGTCAACGCATATGCATACATCTCCTTCACTGTCTCTTTTAGGCACTACTATATTGGAGAAACTCATGGGGTTTGACCAGTGGAGCGTTCAATTTTGTCATGTTTAAGCAATGAATTAAGTTCCTTTCAACAGCCTCTTACAAGTGAAACACAATTCATCTGTGTCTTTGTGAAAACAGGCTAACATCTTCATTTATGTGTACGTTTTCTTTCTTCTTTTGAGTTTTCCTAACCCATGAAATAATGAGGAAAATTGAGGTAAAATTTCATGATGGGCATTCATGTTGTAGTTCACTGATATCAGTCCCATATAAGCAGCAGTGTGGAAACTCGGCAAACAGGCACTCAAGGCTGCTCATTGAAGTAAATGAATAGGTGCTTGTACCACAGTTTTCTTATGCTTCATTATAGCCACAAACAAACCTTAACTCTTTAAGGGCATTGAGGCAGCCATGTCTTTGACTTCGACAGTTAAGTTAACAGAGATAACTCTTGATACTTTGCCTCAGTCATGATATTTATCGATGCACCGCTGTCAATTAGGAATGGCATCAAACACCCTTTTATCTTTAGAGTGATCTTCGAACAATGTTTGAATGTTTGTGGTGCCTTTTCATGTCGATTTATCTTCACTTTGAATTTTTCCTCACATATATCTAGTTCCAAATTTGCATGCCTTTCTGAAGTAAACATCGACCTTGAACAATTGTCATTGTCACTTTCACTAGATACTGATACTGAGAAACTCTTTATCGATGATTTAGATGATGATTCACTTCATTTGGTGTTAATTTGCCTCAATTGGTGTGATTGCTTGGCCTTGTAGAAGCTCATCGAACATCGCAGAAGTAATGTTCGGTCGGCTATTTTGTCTTCACGCTATGATGCACTTACTTTGCTCTTCACCTTACAAGTCATCACAAAATGGTTTGCTTTACCACAGCCGATGCATATTTGTCCAATTGTGGGACATTTGCCTTCATCTGGAAATGACAGTCCACATCTATAACACTTTTCTTCTTCTGTTTGTCCCTCAGCTTTCTACTTTGGCTTGCTCTTACTGCTCATGACTGATGCAATTTGGGCACCTCGGGTCTCCATGTCAGTTGCTCGATGGTCAGCACACTCTTCAGCGTGAGCAGCCCGGAGGACTAGTTCTAAGCTCAGTTTCCTTAAGCATTCATCATCGGAAGGAATCTGACAGACACCCTTTAATTACTCTGAGGCGGGTAGCTTTCTCATCGTTAAACTCATAGAATCTACAGTGCTTCACCAGAGCATCCAGTCTCTCAACAATCTCCTCGATGCTTTCACCTGGTCTCTGGCATTCTTGACTGAATATGTGTCTATCATAATTCACATTTGTTAATGGATCAAATTTGACATTCAAGGCTGCTTTAATTCGATCATAAATTGCCAATATTGTATTTCTTGACAGTATCAAATGCAGATGGCGGTTTTAAGAATGCAGCCGCCGTATAAACATTGGTGGACAGTAGTGGTCTCTCAGGCGCTTCTTGTGGAATTTGATTAGACATAGCTTCTCTAGCGCCTTTTGATGTGCTGACTTCGGGGTCAGCCTTAATGACTTTTGGAGCTTGGATCTCACCCTGGCTCTCCGTTGGAGCTCCTTGTTGAGGGGGGTCTAGGGAGTTGTTCTGGGGCCCTATGCCGCAGTTTTGGTGGTGTGCTGCTTTGTCTGGGGACCACTCCGCTAGCACATTCCCTGACCCTTCTCCTGGGGCTGCTCTGCCGCACGCTATGGAATGATGATTCATTAATGTGTTTGGTAAGAAGACAACCTCTAATGCTACTAGTCCATGAAAGCAGATAACTTTGATATTTGGTCGGCTTTGTGCACAAATGTTTGTTTGCAAACACTTAGTTAACCGCTGTTTCAAAGCAAATGCATTTAAGTTTAATCTGCATTGAAATATTGTCGTGCACTGCTTTTGTAACCTGGTTGCATTCGCTTTTAGGATTCTTACTCCGTTTACGTATGGCATTCATTTGCATAAGGGCGTAGTACCTTTTATTTGTGGCTGTTTCATTCAGTTCCTGGCAATCGACATGAAGACTTTCAATGTCGCTTTCTTTATCTTCAAGCATTTTACACAGGCTGGCTTTGCGCTGAGACTCCACCAGTGCCAGTGTTGATTCTGCACTTGGACTGCGGTACGCTTGGCACATACAAGCAGTTCGCTGGACCACGGCAAAATCTCTAAAAGAGCATTTTCAGTGTTTCGTATCCCCTATCTCGTCGACAGTTATAGTGTCCTACCAGTCCCAGTACTCGCCAAACACCACACCACACTTGGAGAGTAGTTGTACATGTCTTTATTCTGCTGCGCATAAGTCAGTACTCAACATTCTAAGGCTGTCTTCAACTCATCCCTCCAACACTTACATCACAGGGGGAACCCAAAGAATTCTAACTTTCTTTTATTTACAAGCCACTACAGGTGTCGCTTCAGATTCCGATGTGATGAAGCCTCTTGATAGGGATGTGGTGGGTTACATCTTGAATGCTGCTGAGAGGTCAAGGAGGATCAGCGACACCATTTCTCTCCGGTTGAGAAGGGTTCTGATGTTGTTAGTGGCAGCAATCAGGGCAGTTACGGTTCGGTGGTTGGTGCAGAATCCTGATTGGGAGGGGTCTAGAAGATTGTTGATCTCCAGGAGTTCTGTGTGTTGGCAGTCGATGGCCTTTTCG
The DNA here is from genome assembly GCA_963921515.1 of Calotriton arnoldi. Lineage (NCBI taxonomy): Eukaryota > Metazoa > Chordata > Amphibia > Caudata > Salamandridae > Calotriton > Calotriton arnoldi. The sequence goes on from CAWUFW010011188.1 coordinate 516,235, forward strand.
CAGACTTTGGCAGTTAAGGGGAGCATAGAGATGGACAGTAGTTCTTTAGTTTGCTGGGATCAGCGGAAGGTTTTTTTGAGAAGGGGTTTGACTTCTGCATGTTTCCATACTTCGGGAAAGTTGGCCATGGTAAAGGATGACTTAAAAATGGCGGTGAGTTTTCTGCTAATCATTTTGCTCCCGAGGTTGAGAATGGGGTGGGGGCAGGGGTCTGAGATGACTTATGCACATTTGGCATATTTTATTTACCTATCAATCCCTAGTAAAGTGCACTGCACATGTCAGGGGCCTGTAAATTATATGCTACTAGTGGGCCTGCAGCACCGATTGTGCCACCCACACCACTAGCACTTCAAGCCCCTCTTTGAAGTCTCCCCCACTTCAAGGGCACCACTGGAACTGACTTCAGATCCTACCAACTCAGTACACTTTTGGACCTGTTGATACTCTGCCAGCAAGAAGGACTGCTGTGCTGCTGAAGGGCTGCCACTCTGCTGGACTGCTGCTCTGGGAGAACGGCTTTTCTGCTGTGCTGACATGCCTGCATCCCTCCTTGCATAAGTGAGAAAAACTGGACCTGCAACACTTGAACCCAGAGTAACTTCAAGGGCTTATCTGTTTGCCTCCTGTTCTGAAGTCTCAGGGACATCAACGACTTCCAGCCGCCCTGCTACAGCACGTGGATTCTGTCATCTGTGAGTCTTGCCTACCAAGTGGTGCCAATCCAGTCCTGGACCCTTGGAAGTGGGTATAAAGTGCTGCTCCAGCAGAGATTCATGCATCAATGCTTTTGCGCAGTTTGGAAATGGCGCATCTCAATTAATGTTGATGCATCGTCACCGCTGTGAGGATGAAGGACATTGCATTGCCAACAGCCCGGCGCATTGCATCCATTCCTCATGCATCTTCGACTTTGCGTGGCTCAGAGCAGACGCAACTCCTATATCCTCAGGATTGACGCTGACACATCACCACCTTTGCTTCACGCATCTTTTCCTTTACGTCAACGGAGCTAGGACCCAAAGTACTGTATCAATGGGCCAAGGATGCTCCCTGTAACTGACCCACACTCCAACTCGGTCAGCCTGAATTTTTGGATTTGTCCTGGTCTAGCGTGAAAAGATAGCCCCGGTTGGGGGTTTATGCTTTTAAGCACTATAATTCAAGATATTCTTTAAAAATTCATTACTCCGATTCGACTTCTTGGATTTTGGTCATTTTGGTCTTGTTTTGTTCAATAAATTGAGCTGTATTGTTCTAAGTAGGTGTGGTATCTTTTTGTGTGGTTTTTCACTGTTTTACTGTTTGAAGTATTGCACAAATACTTTACACATTGCCTCTCAAGTTAAGCCTGACTGCTCTGTGCCAAGCTACCAAAGGGTGAGCACAGGATTAGGGTATGTTTCTGACTTATCCTGACTAGGATTGTGGTTCCTGCTTCTACAGGGTGCACAACTCTGCCAACCAGAAACCCTATTGCTAACATTGGTCACAGCGGTGGGATATGACTTGTGTTTGTGCAGTGCCATACACATTTTGTTTTAATTTTCCTTTGTTTCTTTATCCCCCCTTTTCTAAATTTAAGTGCACCAAAGCTCCTTTTTGCTGCTGGAACTCTGCACACAGAAGGGATTGAGAGTAGAAAAAAAGGCTACCAAACTGGATCGCCAGGTAGCCCTCAGGGCCTTTGAGGAGGTGCAAAGATGGCAGCCTCAGAGGAGGAGGAGGTGGTTGACAAAGAGGAAGAGGAGGGAGCGTTTTCAGAGATGAAGAAGGAGGGCCCAGATCAGGGTCTTGTGCTCCCAGGAGAGCCCAACCCATCCCAGCAGATGATATGGATGCCCCTGACGCTCATTATGAAGTAGGGAGCAGTGTATCTGCCAGAGGGCTGTCCCCACAGCAGCCAGAGTACAGGAGGGAGGAGAGGAAGCTAAAGCAGGAGCTGGAGCTAGGAAAACTAAAGATGGAGGAGAAAAGGATGGCACATGAACTTAAACTGAAGGAGCTGGACATACAAGCCAAACAGGTTGAGTCTAGCAGCAGTGGTGGCAGCAGTCCTGTAGTGTCCCATGGAAAGGGAAGAGTCCACATACCAAAGGATTTGTTGCCCGACTCTGTGGTGGCAGATGACATTGACAAATGGTTCTCAGCTAATGAGGTTGCCTTAAGGGTGCACAGGGTTCCTGAGGAGTACTGGGGGGTAGATTGTGGAGGTGCATGCCCTTGGTGGGGAGGGACACACTACTTACACTAGAGGTAGAGGATCAGACACAGTACACCCCTATGAAAGCCAGTCCGGTCAAGAAATGTGGGTTGACCCCTGAAAGATATAGGCAAAGGTTCAGGGGTAGCTGTAAACTCCCTAAACAAACCTGGGTGCATTTCTTGGACTACTCCGGCAAGGCTCTGAAGGACTGGGTGAAGGGGCAGCAAGGTAGATGATTTCACTGGCTTATAGAACTTCATTCTGAGGGAGCACATATTACATATTTGTTTTCCAGAGCTTTACCAGCACCTAGTGGATAGCAAGCTGACTGACTGCAGGAAGCTTGCTGAAGAGACAAATCTCTGGGTGAGCACAAGAGTGTCCAAAATGGCATCTGGGGGGGACTCCCAAAAGGGTGATCAGGGTTCCCACCGAAAGAAGGAGGGGGGAAATAAAATGAAGGAGTTCTCACAAGGCCCCTGAATTTTGCAGGGAACTCATTGTTCAAACTGATGCTTCAGAGCATGGCATAGGGGCAGCACTTCACAACTTACTGAAGAAGGCCTAGACCAACCTGCAGCTTTCAGCTCTAGGAGGTTACTTCCCAGGGAACAGAGGTGGAGTGCCATACCTGTTTGGGTCTCACTTCTAGATTCAGACCGACCACAAGCCTCTGCAAATGAGGGGTGTGAATCCAAAGTTGTAGAGGTGGTTCAAATGAGGGGTGAGAATCCAAAATTGTTGAGGTGGTCCATCTCCAGCAGGCAATGGACTTTACTGTGGAACAAAGACCTGGGACAGACCACACCAGTGCTTATGGTCTCTCTAGGTACTACTGCCTTAGTGATAAGAACTCCCAAGAGGTTGGGTAGCTGTCCCCACTTTCAGCTGGGGAGACACGTATTAAACCTGCCAAACTTAGGGTGGTCTTCACCAAACTTTGGCATTTTTCTACTCTTAGCCCTGTGTGCCTACAGCCTGTCTCCAATGCACATCTGGGGTGGATGACAGCTGGACTTTGTGCAGTCCCTCTAGACAGCCACACACAAAGGGAGCTTAGGTATGACTGATGGGCCATCCACATCCTGATGGGTCATCCTAGGCAGAATGGGAGGGAGGGGCTGACATTACACCTGAATAGGCTGTGTCCTGTCCCCACACAAATGGCTGCATGCCCCCTGTAGTGAGTCTGGATCCAGAACTGGGTGGGAGGACCTCTGTGTACTTCAAAGCACCTCTTTGAAGTCACCTCCACTTAAAAGGCACAACTAGGTATAAGTACTCAATCTGACACTACTGGACCTGTGAAGAACTCTGTCAGGAGGAAGGACTGCCGTGCTGCTACAAAGACTTTCACTCTGCTGGACTGCTGCTCTGGAAGAACTGCTTTTCTGCTGTGTGACCCTGCTGCCCTCTGCCCTGCTGAGTAAGAGCTGGACTCTTGCTTGAACCCAGAATGATCTCCAAGGGCATGCTGGCCTGCCTCCTGTTTTAAGACTCAGGGATATCAAAGTCTTACCTCCTGCTCCTGTGCCTGCTCCATTGGAAGTAGATACATGTGCTTGCTCCAGTGGAACCGATGCATCCTCTACTGCGTGAAGCAGAATAGATGTATTGTCACTTTTGCAGGAACAGAACCGACCCATCGCACTTGGGACCAGCGCATCATGCTTGGAACAAATGCATCGGAACCCACACATTGCCGCCACTGCAGAGAGACAATCAAAGCATCCCTTACACTGTGTGGAGAAACCCGGTGCATCAGCTTCAGAAACATCGCATCCCAGAACCGATGATTCGTGTTTGAAACCAACGCATCACCTCAACTGTGAGATCGACACAGATGCATCGCTCAGTTGGACCCCCCATCTCACGGTTGCAACAGGATCAAGGTACTTTTGTTCAGTGGGCCTTCTGTGGCTCCTGTATCTGGCCCATGCTCCATCGCGGTCAGTCGGAACTCTTGAGCTTTGCCCTATACAGCGAGACCTGATAACCCCATTGGCGCTTATTCCTTCTAATCTCTATTTTTGACTTTTAATTATTTAAAAATCAGATCTCAACTTCTACTTATCGAAATGTTGCCATTTTGGTCCTGTTGCATTTATACAATGATACTCTATTTTTTTAAACTGGTGTGGAGTCTTTTTATGGTGTTTTCACTGTGCTACTCTTTGAAATGTTGAACAAATACTTTACACATTGCCTATTAAGTTAAGCCTGCCTGCTCTGTGTCAAGTGCCCAGAGGGTGAGCACAGATTAATTTATGGTGTATATTGGACTTACCCTGACTAAGATTATGGTTCCTACTTGGACAGGGTGCATACCTCTGCCAACCAGAAACCCAATTTCTAACAATGTTGATCAAGATAGGACTTGTGTTTGTGCAGTGCCATACAGTGACTTGGTGTGCCCTACTACTCCATATCTAGGTCGACCTGAGCCAATTTTCGTTCACATTTTTGATTTTCCAAAGTTTTCTTGTTCCCATTTTTTTCCTGCTGTGTCTGTGACCTCACCTGACAGGACGAAGTTTGAGCTGGCCAACCTAGAGAGCTACACTGTGGCCCAGCTCAAGGGATTCTGCCAACAGAAGAGGTTGTATACAAAGGGGAGTGCTAAGAAAGCAGTTCTCCAAACAGCTTTGAGAGGAAGGGCAGAAGCCCACCAGAACCACACAGATAATGAGGAAGAATGATTTGAGGAGAAGTTAGAACAAGACCAGGAGGCTCTTGACATGCTACCTGTTGGGAAGAGAGAGAACATCCTCCCAGGACGGGCAGTCCAACCATGTGCAGGGAGCAGTGTGTCATCCAGGAATCTGTCACCAGAGGAGCTGTAGGACAGGAGGGAGGAGAGGAAACTAAAGCTAGAGCTTGCAAAAATTATGAAAGAGCAGACGCTTGCCATGTTGGAGAAGGAGCATGCTCTAGAGGAGAAAAGGTTGGTCATGGAGTAAAGGAGGATGGCCCATGAGCTATGCCTTAAATAGCTGGACGTTAGAGCCATGCATGTGGAGTCCAGCAGTAGTGGCGGCAGTGTACCTACAGTGTCTGCTGGGGAAGGGAGAGTTTGCATCCCAAAGAATTTGGTACCCAGTCTTGTTGTGGTGGATGATATTGACAAATCGTTCTCCATCTCTGATGTGGCTCTAAGTATGCAGAAGGTTTCTGAGTTCTGGGGGGGTAGCTTGTGGAGATATATCCCCACGGTGGGGAGGGAAACACTCCTGGCACTAGAGGTAGAAGATCAAACAGAGTGCACCCTGATGAAGGCCATATTTGTTAGTAAATTCTGGGCTGACCCTATTGAGAGGTATATACAGATGTTCAGGGGTAGACACAAATATGGGTGGACTTCCTTGATTGTGCTAGCAAGGTACTTAAGGATTTGGTGAGGGGCAGCAAGGTTGATGACAATTCTGGGTGATCAACTTGATTTTAAAGGAGCACCTGCTAGATATGTGTTTTCCAGAGATGTGCCAACACCTGGCTGATAGCAAGCTGACTGACCCTAGGAAGCTTGCTGAGGAGGCGAACATCTGGGTCAGCTTCAGAGTGTCCAAGAAGGCATCGGGGGGGGACTCCCAAAAGGGTGGTCAGGGTTTCCACCCGAAGAAGGAAAGGGGGAGAAAAATAAGAAGTTTTCTCGAGGCCCCAAAGTAGTTCACAAGGGTCTCATTCCCAATCTGACCACCAGAAAAAGAACTTCCCTGGCAAGAGTCAGCTAAAGAATCCCAAATGCTATGGGTGCCCTGAGTATGGGCATTACAAGGGGGATCCCAAGTGCCCAAAAAGAGCACAGCTTCCCACTGGAGGTAAGACACCAGACCATGGGTGGCAAGTATAGTGCATAGGGTTACCATCAATGGACGAGGTGTCGCAGATCTGAGGGATACAGGAGCCAGCATGACTATAGTGAGGAGTCAGCTGGTGGCCTCAGAGAAAGTTATATCCAATGCATTCCACCAGGTTGTGGTGTCTGACAACCTTGAGGGTCACTGTCCAGTAGCCCTTGTTCCATTTGAGTGGGGGGATCTCAGGTCTTCTGAAAGTTGCTGTGAGCCCTGCCATGCCTGTGGACTGTTTGTTAGGAAACGATCTTGAGCACACTATCTGGAAGGAAGTGGAGCTCAAGTCACACCTGGTGATGTTAGGGTTGCCTGAGTGGATATGTGCGTCCACCAGGTCCATGGCTGCCCTGGAAGGCTTGTCAAAAAGCTATGGAGCCTGGAAAAATGGCATAGCCAGCTGCCCAAAAGAGGGAAGAGCAAGTGGCGTGGGAAACCAGCCCCTGAATGTCTCCCAGCTGAGCCCACTGAGAAGGACTATGCCTGCTTAGTGACCTGCCTGAACTTGATGGCAAGTAGAGGGGGAACCCACCGGGGAGGAGTTCTGCAAGGCACAGAGAGAGTGCCCAATCCTGGAAGGTATGAGGCAACAGGCAGAAGCCCGGGCAGCAGGTTATGTCTCTGTGGGAATCACCACATTTACTGGGAGAACTACCCCCTGTAAAGTGAGCCTAAGACACCTATGCATGAGGCAACAAGAGCCCTGGTGGTCACCAATGCTACAGGGCCTTCCTACTGGAGCTGGCTCATGAGAGACCCCTGTCAGGACATCTGGCCCAGGACAAGACCTTTCACAGGCTTGTCCCCCACTTTTACTGGCCCGGATAAAGATTTCCTCAGATACTTTCTGCAGGACTTGCTTGACCTGCTAGGCCAGTGGGAAGACAGGGCAGAGGCTGAAAGCACCCCTTAATTCCTTGCCTGTCATTGGCACTCCCTCTAAAAGGGTGGACATCAACATTGTAGGGCCTATGGATCCCCAGACAGCTTCTGGCAACAGGTTTATCCTGGTCTCGGTGGACCATGCCCCAAGATACCTAGAGGCCATACCTCTGAAGACTGCAACTGCAGCTGTAGTTGCTAAGGCCCTAATGGGGATTTTTACCAGAGCGGGTTTCCCCAAGGAAGTGATGTCTAACAGGGGCACCCACTTTATGTCTGCTCATATGCAGTCAGTGTGGAAAGAGTGTGGGGTTACTTACAAGTTCACCACCCCTACCAGCCACAAAACATTTGGCTTGTTGAGAGGTTCAACAAAACCCTCAAAAAGGCATGAACATGGACCTGCCTGAGGCCCTGAGGCAAAAGTGGGCCTTCATTTTGCTTACACAGGTACCATAGAAGGGGGTTGGATTTAGTCACTTTGAGATTCTGTATGGTCATCCTGTAAGGGGACCTCTCAGTCTGGTAAAAGGTAGGGTGCGAGCATGCTCCCAGGAAAACTCCCCAGGATGTAGTCAGCTACATGCTGGCCTTCTGGCCAAGTTATGTAAGTAGGCACATTGGCTACAGAACCAACGCATCTCGAAACCAGTGCTTCATCTTCGGAACTGGTGCATCGCCATTGTTGCATGGAGAAAATCGATGCATTACCTTGACTGCAGGATCGACACTGACACATTCACCCAGTATCTTGCTGTTGTGGCCAGGATCAAGGTACTTTTCAGTAGGCCTTGCATGGCTCCTGTATCTGGCCCATGCACCATCGCGGTCAGCCGGAACTCTTGACTTTGCCCTGGTTCTGCCTGACCAGATTACCCCATAGGGGCTTATTGCTTCCCAGGCTATTTTTCACTTTTAATCATTAAAAATTCATATCTCGACTTCTACTTTTTAGATTTTTGGTGTTTTGGTCTTGTTTTATTGATAAAACCATAATCTATCCCCCAAACTGGTGAAAAGTCTTTTTCTGGTGTTTTCACTGTGTTTCACTATGTGTTTAGCCTGCCTGCTCTGTACTAATCCTGCCAGTTCTGTGTTAAGCTACCAGAGGGTGAGCACAGGTTAGTTCATGGTGTATATCTGACTTACCCTGACTAGAATTGTGGTTCCTGCTTGGACAGGGTGTATACCACTGCCAACTAGAAACCCAATTGCTAACAACATCCAAAACCTCCAGAGCAATTTCTAACACCCACTTCAAACGCATCACTGGGTATGAGAATTGGTCTTCTGACCCACCAACTCAGTAGACCTTTGGACCTGTGGAAACTCTGTCAGAAAGAAGGGCTGATGTGCTGCTGATGCTCTGCCACTCTACTGGACTGCTTCTCTAGAAGAACTGCTTTTCTGCTTTGCTAACCTGCCTGCTGCCAGCTGCCCTCTTTGCCTGCTGTCATGTAGTTCCAAGGAATCCCCAGGACCTGTGCATTCTGGATGACATAAACTGAGGGCTTGGTGCCCATACTGATTCCAGACACCCCCACAGGATATGTCAGCCATTAGACCAGCTAGCTTTACAGTGCCACTATCACTCCCCTGTATCCTACAATGGTGTAGATAGTTTCTGGCAACCACTGAACATGACAGCCCTGACCCCTCAGGGATCGTGGAAAACAGTACAGTATTTTTCGCTCAGTCACTCGTGCTTCCTTCTTCTCAGAAAATGCATAGAATGAACGATGGGGACGGTTTCAATAAGTATTTATTGACCAAGCGTCAGTCTAGTGCAAAACATATGTGCTGCAACAATCAGGAGACAGAAGCAAACAAAAGAGATAGCAAGCACCAACAAAGTGAACAGTAGATACATTTCTACCATTGTGCTAAAAGGATGAACATATATAGTTCAGATAAAACAGTAGCATTTGGGTACTCCTACAATGCACAGCGCACTTAATTTGCCTAAATGTACCTAGCCTGTATATGTAGGTGAAACATGGATGTTTATGTCTTAATATGTAGCCAACCCCGGCACCTGATGGGAGAGAACAAAGGACCCCGTCTCTGCTTCGAGGATGACACCCCGCAAGGGATGTCAGTCTGCTGCGTGTCGAAGATTCAGCATGCAGGACCCCATGTCAGCGTGGAAGGAATTCTCCTCTAAAGTATAAGGGGAATAGGGGTGTTATATACTAGAGTGGCCACTCCAGGGGTTCTTCTAGAATTGATATGTTTTGCAAACAACCATGAGTGTTTTCAAAACAATGCGATTGTGCACAGTGGGCCTGTTGTCCAAGGATGATGAAACAGAACTGTATGTGGTGACCCTTATACAGAATAATTATGCAGTGTATGAAGGCCTGCTTATGTACGTCATGCACAGAGGATTATGATAGAATACTAAGAAGCCTCATGCATAATGGATGAGCCTGGTCTCGAAGAGACTGAGCAACCCTTGGTGTGGCACACTGCTAGGCAAAAGGTCACCATTCAGAGCCGTCATTGTCGAGTGGATGGGACAATGTATGTAAAAAGTGAGCATACATGACAGGCCTAGCCTAAAGGACATGACACTGCAATACTAAACCAAGGGTGTGTCTGCTTGCCCCCTGTTCTGAAGTCTCAGGGACATCAAAGACTTCCAACCACCCTGCTACAGCACCTGGACTCAGCCATCTGTGAGTCTTGCCTTTCCAAGTGGTGCTAGTAAAATCAGTTTAAATAGGTGTGGTATGTTTTTTTGTTGTGTTTTACTGTTTCGCTGTTTGAAGTATTGCACAAATGCTTTACGCATTGCCTCTCAATTTAAGCCTGACACCTCTGTACAATGCTACCACAGGGTGTGCACAGGTTAATTTAGGGTGTGTTTTTGGCTTACCGTGTCTTGGATTGTGGTTCCTGCTTGGGCAGGGTGCATACCAAACAGAAACCCAGTTGCTAACAACTTCTAAAACATCCAGAGTATCAGTGGGACCATGTAGGAAAGGTATCTGATTTCAAGAAGACTTCATCAGATACATCTTCCAGGCTGGCGTTGGTGGAGGATCTTGACTTCTAACTCAGAGACTAAAGGCCTGATTATGAGTTTGGTGGTCATGGTACTGCAGTCGAAATGGTGTAGGAATCACCGCCACACCATTGGCGGTCAGCCTGCCTCATTACGATGCATACAGTTTCATAGACGAAAGACCGCCACAGTCCCCCCCTAGGAATTCTCAACCATGGCAGGATAGGCCATGCGTCTGTTGGAGGTCAAGGTTTTGGGTGAGGTTTTGGTTTTCTTAGGGGTACGGGTGGGTTTATTGGTGGGGGGATCAGATTTCTCAGGGGTGGATTGGGATGTGGAAGGGATAGGCTGGGGTGTGGAAGAGGTCATTTTGATTTTGGGAAGGGGGAGTTGACCCTCGACAGGGGTAACAGCAAGAGCAAATAAGAGTCTGTCATGGGGACTATGGGCAGGATGTTTGGGATGGAGTAGGGGTTGTAAGGTAGAGAGAGTTGAAGTGTCAGGTGTGGATTGGTGTGTTGTTGGTGCAGGTGTCTGTGTGTCTGATGTTTCTTGTTTGTATTTTGTAGGGTGGAAGTTTGGGATGGGTGGAAGGCTGACGTGAGGAAGGAGGAAGAATCTGAATAGATCTCTGTAGGACACACATAGCACCCCAGGTAGGTCACCATCTGTTTCTGATGGCTGCCTTGCCCCCAGTTGTGTTGTTTGACCTACAGAGATGTTTCTCAGGAGGCCAATAACTCCCTCACTCAGGGCAGTGAGGGTAACATGGGCAGGGGCTGAGTTGCCTGGAGTGAAGGAGAAGGTTCCCATCTCAGGTGAACGGGCCCGGTCAACTGGATGGGGAGCAACAGGAAAGGTGGAGATGGAAGAGGGGTGGTAGACAAGGATGATGTGGGTACTGGTCCCGTGTGTTCCGCCACCACTAGGGAATGTCCACTGGGGGTCGACTCTGAAGATGAATATGTTGAGTCTGCAACCTCCGTGGCACTCTCCTCAGCCTCTGAGCCACTGGCTCCCTCGGTGTCTGTCGTGTAACGACTGGAGCCACTGTGGCCAGCTGCTTCCCCGACTATGTTGGCCCAGTCTCCCCCGCTTGCCTGGGATGGAACTGAATGACATTGAAAATAGGTTTATTGCATATGCCAGAACACACTTGACCAACAGCTTTGATCACAGAACATTAATAACTGTACAGAAGACTTCAGCTACAAGGTCCGCTATATTGGCTTCAACATTAGCTTGAGCACAGGCATGCATGCTACATGATCTGTAAATAGTTGTTCACAGTGAAGTCATAACTACAGACACCTCCAATTCCATGAGTGAAGTTGTCTGTACTCTATCCTCATGTATCTAGTCGGATACTTGATCACCTTGTATAAGTTGACTTTTGTAGTACACCTTATTGACCTGATCTCATCAAATAGGAGGCCAATTACAAATTCATTTTTACAGATGCCACACAAGGCCCTGCAATCAGCAAATGGTCATATACCTAATACCACATCATGATGAAATTATGGTCAAGTAATACAGCTACGTTGCAGCAATATGTACAGTAGCAGATAGAAGGTGACATGGAAATGCTCATTTCATACTGTTGACACTTCCTAATAGAAACTTCCTCATATGTCCACTGTCAGAAAAGTCTCATGAAAGCTGTACTTAAGTAGCTTTGCTTTGTGTCACATGTAGCACAGAAAAGTAGACTGGAGACAATCTGGCTCAAATATCTGGGAGATTAGTCTACAAATATACACAGCATAATCAATCAGCTAGGCCTAGGGACATGCCCAGTCCAGATTGGTACTGTTGAGAACACCATTCGTAAATTACATGCCGAAAACCCATTAGACCATTGAAGGGTGTTATTATTATTATTATTATTTGTTATTTGTAATGCGCATGAATCATCCCCGAAGGGATATCTCAGCGCAGCAGAAACAAAAATGCCGGCAGTGGCCTAGGATACTACAACAGTTCGGTTTTTAATAGTTTCCTAAAATTGCAATGGGCAGTACATTCACGTAAGTGTAAGGGAAGTTTTGTTACAAAGATAGGGGACTAGAAATGAAAAAGCAGGGCCTCCAGAGCGGGTTTCCTTAATTTGTGGTATAGTGAGTAGTGATTTGTTCGTAGATCTTAAAGACCTTCCTGGTCGATAGGGAATGAGTTTTTCCATCAAATAACTGGGCCCCTTGCCATTGAGCGCTTTGTGCACTAGGCAGCAGATTTTAAAAGTGATTCTGTCTCACCAGCAGCCAGTGTAGTGCACGCAGTAAAGGAACAGCGGCCGATCTTGCCTGTAGATTATGAATTAGGCGAGCCGCTGTATTCTGAACCACCTGGAGTTTATCTAGGAGGGATTCGTTGATCGCGGTCAGAAGAGCATTGCCGTAGTCCAGGCGACTAATCACCAGCGTCTGGACTAGGGTCTTGCACACTGCAAGTGGGAGCATTGGAAAAACTCTTCGTAGTAGCCTCATAACATGAAAGCAGGTGCCAGTGGTAGCCATCACCTACTCCTTCATAGTTAGGTTCTGGTCTAATTTAATGCCCAAGTTTTTCACTGAGGATTTTGGAGTAGGTGGCACTCCCAATTCGGGAGGCCACCACTCAGGGGACCACAACAGTTGGGCGGCACCGAAGAGCATGATTTCAGTGTTAAGGCTCAGGGAATCTACATTACATGAAGAGGTGATTTAACCTGTGTCCTAAAGGAAAGGCACACCACAGTAGCTTTTTGTCTCACAAACACAAATTCGATTGTATTACTAAGTGTAGAAACTCACATATGATCCCTACATGTCTGCATGTTACTCCCTGATGCATATAAAAAAAAACAAAGGGGGGGAGTGAAGAGGTAGCGCTCCAAGAGCATAAGAGGTGGATACGTCCTCCTCTAGTCAATATATGTTAAACAAACGGATCCACCCTTATAAACATGGAAAAAAATGGAAAAAAGTGTCCCTCCAGAATTTGTGTGTCTCCTACGTTCAGGGAAAGCACACATCTTTGTTAAAATACCCCTCACCCACAAAAAGTACCCTTGGTGGCATGCTTCATCATCGGGGTCTTCCTGCCCCGCTGCAGGACAGGGCGTGCTACGACCTACGACTACGCGGGAGCACTGATTACAATACTATGTGTGATATAGTAGTGTGAGTGGAAGGGTCAGAAGTGAGTGAAAGTGATGAATAATTAAAAAATACCTGGCTCAGCGAAAAAATAAACTTTAATGTTCCTGTAAGCTGGTATTTTTAAAAGTGGGGAAAGAGACGGAGGTACTATGTTTTAATGGGCCGTACTTCCTTTGCAGACATGTTTCAAAGCCCTCCCCTGGCTTCTCATCAGGACCTAGTGAGATCCCTTCTACACTCTAAATACTAAAGATAAAAAGTGAATTCTTTATAAGGTAATCACTATGTGGTGCATATTACAATTTACATGCACTGTATACTGTACCCCAATAGGTATTTTGCTGGTATGGGATTTTAATTAGCCCATCTAGTGCCCCATGAGCCTGTAGAACAGGAGGGAAGGAGCACCTGTAGTCATAAAGTTAGAAAAGGGTTCCCTTTGGTCAAAACCTATATCACACCATTCGTACCTAAGAAATACTCATGCTCACTAACACACATCATTCCTCACACTGAATGTATTAAAGCACTTATATAACACCAAATTATACAAAATATATATGTATTTAATCAATAAAAACCATACCATATGTACAATTTATATCATGACAATATATAAAATACACCTTTTTAAAAAAAAACATATATCAAAAACACAATTGACAATAATTACAATATCGCCATAGGAGAATGAACACAGACAATCTACTTTGTCATGTAAATGTTAATTTGGATCCGTTATAAACAGCAGACGGCATGGGTCTTGATTCCCTGTCTGTGTAAAACTGCTGAATTCTCCAAATGTAACAACAAAACTGGGCGTCGACGCGTTTCAGTGGTATGTTCTCAATAAGACCACCTTCATCAGGACAGTTAAAACTATTTTCTCCTTAAAGTAGCGTTATACAATGGTCTATGATCTCACCAGTGCATCTGCACTTCAGTGAGGGAAACTCCCAATTTGTTGTGGAGAAAGTGATCCTATTACTGGGATCTATTTAATTAAATTTAAACAGGGGGAGGGCAGACCCTCCACGATAACAAAACGACCTTCTCTTCATTTCACAGGTCATATGACTCTGCTCCCTAAAGATTTATAGTAGAGTATTAAAATCAGGGTCTCTCTCAGAATGACTCCCCCGTAGTTTTTCTTGGAGGTCTCAAGTTTCCTTATTTCATTTATTTATCAGAAGCGTGTTTCACCAATCATATCCTTCTGATAGCAGGGTGGCGTTATTCGTGACTTTTTTCTTCAACGACTCGCTACCCCTGGTGTGACCTGGATCTCGGTGGATGCAATTAACCAAATTGGGAGTTTCCCTCACTGAAGTGCAGATGCACTGGTGAGATCATAGACCATTGTATAACGCTACTTTAAGGAGAAAATAGTTTTAACTGTCCTGATGAAGGTGGTCTTATTGAGAACATACCACTGAAACCCGTCAACGCCCAGTTTTGTTGTTAAATTTGGAGAATTCAGCAGTTTTACAGAGACAGGGAATCAAGACCCATGCCCTCTGCTGTTTATAACGGATCCAAATTAACATTTACATGACAAAGTAGATTGTCTGTGTTCATTCTCCTATAGCGATATTGTAATTATTGTCAATTGTGTTTTTGATATATGTTTTTAAAAAAAAGGTGTATTTTATATATTGTCATGATATAAATTGTACATATGGTATGGTTTTTATTGATTAAATACATATATATTTTGTATAATTTGGTGTTATATAAGTGCTTTAATACATTCAGTGTGAGGATTGATGTGTGTTAGTGAGCATGAGTATTTCTTAGGCACGAATGCTGTGATATAGGTTTTGACCAAAGGGAACCCTTTTCTAACTTTATGGTTATTGGGAGCTCCATCTCTTTGGTATATAGAGCCCCCTCTCCTTGTTTTCAAGGCACCTGTAGTCAGACAGTCATCAAGGTTGCTACCTCGCCTGGATACTACCTCACCGTGGATCCTGGCGAGGAAGTACGGCCCATTAAAGCATAGTACCTCCGTCTCTTTCCCCACTTTTAATAATACCAGCTTACAGGAACATTAAAGTTTATTTTTCCGCTGAGCCAGGTATTTTTTAATTATTCATCACTTTCACTCACTTCTAACCCTTCCACTCACACTCCTATATCACACATAGTATTGTAATCAGTGCTCCCGCATAGTGGTAGGTCGTAGCACTCCCCGTCCCGCAGCCGGGCAGGAAGACCCCGATGATGAAGCACTCCCTGATGCATGTCACCTGTCAGTGAATGAGCCTTGATAAATCAACATGTGCAATTCACACAACTGCATACTCCTACATCAATGGAAATTCACATTGTGACAAATTGCTGTAAGTCTAACTGTCATGTTCTTTCTTGCTTCATAAATAGCAATGACTGACTAATGACACTGAGTAATGGCTTAGGGTATGTGTGACCCACCCACCAATGTCTACACACTCCTGTTTGTGGTAACACATGAACTGTATACCCATCACAAATAACTATCTTCACATACAGTGTGGCCTACACACACATTTGTGATGTAATCAGACAGCAGCCTATGAAGACATGTAAATCATGTATGAAACAGTTGTGCAGATGATACTACAACAGGGAAAGGTACACATGCCAACATGTAGGCACTAATACTGATGGCACTAGCAATGGTTTACTATACATTCTCTCCTTCCATCGGGGTAGTATTGCTTAGTGACTGCATCCAAAGTGCACTGTATGCTATGTTGCACTTAAGAGGGCCACCATCACATGAAACACTACAGTGAGGGAGCCTCACTCCTGACATACTAAAGACAAGTGGCCTGTTTGGTACAATTGTCATTCACAACATCAAACAACATGAGCCGATTAATCACTTTAATCAGCCATGTGTCTGCTCAAGACAGTAAATTGGTAGTGGACTGGACTCTTCTGTGTTACTGGTCATAGACATAATAGGCAAAGGACATCAGCAGGCACCTACAAAATAACAACTCTTCTTGTGCATTGCACATGGGCCACCCCATTAGTGATGGGGAAATGCCTGCCTGTAACACACAAAGTTGGCAATGTAACATGTATGACTCTGGCCAGAACTCACGCCCTTGTAGCTGCTGTTGGGCCCTCAACTGCCCATCAAGCTCCGGGTAGGCCACCGCCAGTATGCGTGATCCTCCGGGTCCAGTGCCTCAGGGCCTTCTACCTTTTCCTGCAATGGATGCTGTGCTGGTAATAGACCCTCAGGGTCTGCACCTGCCGGGTGATGTCCTTCCAAATGCATTGCTGCTGATGGGTGTTGATCTGTATGGATGCAATAAATTAAGAAACAGTTTAATACTGCAAGTTTTAGGATATATGTTTGGTTGACAGACATTTTGTATACACCTAGCACAAGCATTGATCAATAGTTAACATACTACATGTGTAATTACCACATGCTAATCACTACAAAGACATGAATACACACTTTTGTAGTCATCTGCTGACTATCCTCAACCCTGGTCATGACCTACACTGACTAAGACAGCCCACTAACATCATGTAGCCCAGGGCCATCCTACATGTTCTGTGATGTGAGCTACTATGAAACAGAGCACACCATTGGCATTGTGGGCTTCTGAAGGGTAAAATACTTGTGCATTGCTGTGCAGGCACCTTTACAGTCAGGCCGATTGACTTGATGCATACGATCCATACAAGACTACAGCCTTAGGTCACAATGAAAGGGCTGCTATGTGTGTCACTGAGAGATTCCTCTCTAAGGATTTGTGGACATGTTGACTACTTAATGAGACATCATACTACTTCGGATTATGTTTGTGTGGATTGTACTGCCATCACAGGACACAGGCCATATGTGGCATTGTTACAGTGATGACATTTAACATACCATTGTATGCCTCATTTTGGGAACATCCAAGGATCTTCAGGTCTACAGGGAGAATACTCTGTGCATCAGTTGTATTGCCAAAGTAACTCTGCCCTAGCCTGGGCCATGGCTGGGCACACCACACTGTCAGGCCTTGCTCTCTGCAGACTGAGCATACTGATCCCACATAACATCACATTTCCACCAAAATAAAGACATTAAATTAGTTCTTGTGGCCATCCAATACGTGACATCAAGGTTGTGTGGCACTTTGAAAGGCTAGCTTTCAGACAACAGTTTGGCGAGCCCTCATCTGGGCTGAGTGATATGTGGGAGTGTACAAATAACTAACATCATCCTCAATAGGCCTGGGTGGTAAACTCTGCTCCTCTCAAGGAGTTTGCGGAATTCGGGCATTCTGTGCTCCGCGCAGAAACACAAAGTTCCTGAATTCCACCTTTCGGGTGCAAAGTGGAGGTTTTTTTTCCTTCCGCGCCCTCGAGTTTTATTTTGGCCCTTGACTGCAAACGCCAAGATACTCAAACAGGAAGGAATTGCCCCAGAGGCTCCAACTTCCTATTTCTGTTCAGCAGGCTCCTCCCAGTGCGTTGCCCCTCTCCTGGTCACTTTTCTTTCGGATTTTGAGCTGGAAGGATCACTCTCCTTGACTGCTGCATATATACCATTGGATTTAAGGACTTGTATTTGAGGTTTCACAAGTAAGTTGAACAAGCATTGGTAATTCATCAGTTTTGCCTATGTAATGAATAAAAGTGCTGTTTTCATCACTCATTGTCCGGAAGCAGGATAGTGCTCGTGGACTGGGGATCCCGGTTCGCGTCTCCGCGGTGCCGTGCAATATCCTGAGATTCTATGCAAATCACTTAATCTCTCCGGGTGATAAATTGTTATATAAATATTCTGCAAAAGTAAAAGGCAAAACTTTATAAAAATATAGTTCCACCATAGCAGATGTTAACAGTATTTCGGCGGCGAGAAACTGATAAGAGAAGTAGATGAGGAACAAGCATTGATGAATGCAGGAAAATTTGCTACAGCTAATAGAAATGGAGGAAAGGTAAGTGGCACGCACAGGAGCCAATGAGAAGCCAGGAAAGAGAGGAGGCAGGATGTAAGTCCTTCTTTTAGTTTATATTAAAAACAATAGATTTCTCATGCACAGCGCAAGCGCTGTGCGGGTGAAACCTAAAAACTGGTGTATAATGGTATTGTTTGCTTGATTGGGGGCATGCATCTGGATTTATTTGTAGGTTTATTCATTTTTTAAAATTTATTGTGATGGGTGGCCTGCAGTTTTAGTAGGGGTCTAGTTATTGCTTTGCATGTAATTTATCTTCTTTTGTAAAGGAAAAATGGTGCACAGTTAAGTACCTTTTCTTCTCCATGTCTTTTAATACGTTTGCAATATTGATTTAATTCAATATGTGGCCTAGTCCGCCAACGGGCCTTCCAGCCACTAAGCCCAGTAGTAGTCATGGGTGCATGAAACAACTGTTTCTGAGGTGTCTGTTGAATTGAAACATCATTTAGGCTATGAATGGCATTGGATTAAATTGCAAAATGTGTTTTTTGGGTTTATTTCACATTTTTTCCTGCAAACCGTGTATAGGTGGGGTCATTATATTTGATGCCTTTGGAGGATGTGTGTTCTAAAATTTCTTAGCCTAGTTAATTTTCTTTTTTGGCATTGCTGAATTAATGCTCTTTTTTCAGTGTTACCAATCTATGCCTCCTTTGTCTGTCCAGTGTGTGAGTGTGTTTGCCATATAGGCCACCATTTGTCTTTGTTCCCCAAACCATGTGACCAGGGGCCATTTTGTATAGTCAGTGCCCATAGGTCTGCATGTGTTCTTTGTTCCCCATGCCTTCTTTCTTGCTGTCATGACAATGTGGCTGGTGGCCATTTTGTATAGGCAGCCAGTGTACTTTTGCCATTGGCCTGCAGGTGTTCTTTGTTTGTGGCCATGCCTCCTTGCTTGCTGCTTGACCATGTGATCAGTGGCCATTTTGTGTGGGCAGCCAGTGTGATTTTGCCATAGGCCTGCATGTGTTCTTTGTTCCCCATGCCTTCTTGCTTGTTGTTGTCACCATGTGGCTTACGGCCATTTTGTGTTGTCAGCCAATGTGGTTTAGCCATAGGCCTGCATGTGTTCTTTGTTTCCCATGCCTCTTGCTTGTTGTTGTGAGCATGGGGCTGGCAGTCATTTTATGTAGGCAGCCAGTGTGATTTTGTCATAGGCCTGCATGTGTTCTCTGTTCCCCATGCCTTCTTGCTTGTTGTTGTGACCACGTAGCTTGCGGCCATTTTGTGTAGTCAGCCAATGTGGTTTAGCCATAGGCCTGCATGTGTTCTTTGTTCCCCATGCCTCTTGCTTGTTGTTGTGAGCATGGGGCTGGCAGTCATTTTATGTAGGCAGCCAGTGTGGTTTTGCCATTGGCCTGCATGTGTTCTTTGTTCCCCAGGCCTTTTTGCTTGTTGTTGTGACCATGTGGTTGGTAGCCATTTTGTATAGGCAGCCAGTGTGCTTTTGCCGTAGGCCTGCATGTCTTCTTTGTTCCCCATGCCTTCTTGCTTGTTGTTGTGATAATATAGCTGGCAGCCATTTTGTGTAGGCACTGCAGCCAGTGTGCTTTTGCCATAGGCCTGCATGTCTTCTCTTTGTTCTCCATACCTTCTTGCTCTGTGTTGTTGTTGCTGACCACGTGGCACTGGCTGGCAGCCATTTTGTGTGTCCCGCCAGTTTGGCCTTTTACCATAGGCTTGCATGGATGGTTGAGATAGGAGTTTAATAAATTATATGCTTAAGGATAATTTCACTTATGCATAATTTGTATATTTTCTTTTGTTTTGGTTTTATCTTTTTAATTTTATATTTTTAATTTTATTTTTTATTTGAATTACTTTATTTTGTTTTAAATTTAATTTTCAA
The DNA here is from genome assembly GCA_963921515.1 of Calotriton arnoldi. Taxonomy (NCBI): domain Eukaryota; kingdom Metazoa; phylum Chordata; class Amphibia; order Caudata; family Salamandridae; genus Calotriton; species Calotriton arnoldi. The sequence continues at coordinate 536,134 of CAWUFW010011188.1, forward strand.
TTTTTTTAATTTTAATTTTTGCTACTTTAATTATTTTTTATTTTAATGTTTATTTTTGCCCCTTTTTCTAACATCTGGCATCAACCCCATGTCTGCTATAGATGCACAACAGCATTTATTGTCTTAGGATTATTCCATTGTCACCTGCACCTCCCAAAGTCCCACATCCCATGTGATGCACATAAAGCAAACAGTTACATCTGTATGTTGTTGTTGTTGCTCTTTCTTATCCTTCCTGAGAAGACACCATGAAAGTTCATGTTGGTGTGGTTTTACGAATGGATAGTTACACTGTATTGCTAATTATTTATAATAACTTAAGTAACCACACTAAATTATATTGTTTTTTTGAACTACTAATTCAACTGCAACAACACTGTCACACTTCACTGATGCTCTTCTTTCTTGTTTGCTTTTAGGTGCACAAGAGAAGAGACATCACCCAAAGTACTGCCAGACAGAAGGCCTGTACATGACGTCACATGACACGTGACTGACTATGCAACACAGTCATCTCCTGCGCACGACGTGACGTGTGACTGACAGCACAGCCATCTCTTTCAGCTTGTGAAGCTAAGTGCCAAGCCAATGGACAGCTTCAAGATGGCCCCAAAGAAATGTGCTGCCAAGAAAGTGGCCAGCCAGTGGGGAGGAGAAGAAGCAGACTTCCACTACTGGCGTGCCGACCAGAACCTTTTTCAGCAAACTTGTGCCTGCCGCACCAGCCTCTGACAAGCAAGCTGAGAGCAGCCCTGCTGCATCAACAGCACCACCCCCAACCTAAGCCCAGGACCATGTCTGTCAGTGAAGCCACCACTGCAATTGTGTCGACGCCGAACAGTAGCGACGTTGAATTGGATTTGTCCCTTTCACAAAATAGTACGCAATCATTTAAATAAACAGAGCAAAGTGGACAGCAGCCGCAGCAGCAGCCACAGCCACAGCCAGCAATAGTAGATTTGCCTGATGTTGGAGCAGAACAGGAGGTTGAGCTTCCTTGTGAGCAAGAACCTCCTCTTTTAGAATCATTGGCTCCCAGATCTCCAGCTAGGAAAAGGAAGGGTACTACTCCATCACTTTCTCCAAGCACCACTTCTGATGATGATGATAGGGACATGGAGTGGACCCCGACAGAGTCCAGGAGACAACAGGAGAGGCAAGGGAAAAGAAAAGTTGATGAAAGACTTAGATTTATGGAAGAGTATGATGAGGAAGATGATGACGACGAGGCAATCATGGTGGTAAAAAAGTACTCCTCTCCAGTTTGGGACTTTTTTACGGTTAGCAAAGAGGGGGAGCACATTGCAGTATGCAGCATTTGCCACACGAATGTTCGTCGACCCATAGGAAAAAACACCACATAATCAAGTGGGAGGAGCACCTTAAAAAAATGTCTGAATGTGGTTGTGGTGGTGAGGAGAGCTGGGGAACATCAGCTTCAAATACAAGTCCAATCATGGTAGAAGGTGATGATGAGGAAGAAAAGGGTGACATCTTCATGCAAAGCAGCCCTGTGCCCAGCAGTGCACCAGCAGATACACCCACCTCTGCGACTTCGCAATGGCACAAGAAGACTTTGAGTGAGAAGATGGAGACACCACGGCATACAGTGGCTACCCCACCACCACTAACATCTATTTTTCAAAAGACGCATGTGTCAGTAGCCCCAGAAAAGAAGAAAATTCAGGCTACTATTATGGGCATGTTTAGGCAGGAGGGGCCCTATGGGCGGAACCACACAATCGCATATTTGTACAATGGGATGCTGGCAAAAATGGTAGCGCTGGACCTCCTCCCTTCTTTTGTGGAAGGAGTGGGATTCTTAGGATTTGTGGCAGCAATCTTCCCGAAATAGAAGGTACCAAGTCAGACCTATTTTTCCAGAGTTGCTGCAGTTGGTTGGACAAGCTTTGCAGCAAAGTGTTGTTCACTCCATCCACCTGACGACAGACATGTGGATCAGTTGCCAGGTGACTGATTACATGTGCATCACTGCACACTGGATCTCTTTTACTGGGGTAAACCAAAAGACATGCGCAAGTCTTTGCACTGAAGAAAGTTTTAAGAGCGTTCGGCGGCATGCAACAGTGGGCAGGTTCACCATGGAGAAATCACATACAACTGTAAACATCTTGGAGAAATTTAACAGCAAGGTGTATCAATGGCTGCGACCCGGTCTCAGAATTAGATTTGTTGCCACGGACAATGGCAGTAACATAGTCAAGGCAATGTCAAACGGAGGCTATTTCAGGGTCCTGTGTTTGGCCATTGCATCAACCTGGTGGTGCAAGACTTCCTCAAAAACGAAGACATAGTCAGCAACATTCTGACCACCGGCAGAATAATCTACACTGATTTTATCCATTCTTTTAAAGCCAGTCAGGAGGTGCCATCTAGGCCTGGGCAATGAAGTCCGCTCCGCAAGCAGAGTTTGCGGAGATTTGTTAATTACACATTCCGTGAAAAACACAGAAATTCAGGCAAAAACTGTGTTCCTCCACGTAGCGGAGTCAGCTACTAAACTGCACCCACACATGCTTTGATAAAGCAACTTTACATGCTAAAAAGCATATAACCAATTCATGCTTTTGTATTTGACTCGTGAGGGACACCTAGTAATGACTAGTTGGACTGCAGCTCTTTGTAGAATTAATTTGATATTGGATACTATAATATTCACTGCCCACTGCTAATCTCGTCCCATAATGCTTTGCAGGGCCTTTGGTTGGGATTGTATTTTTGCCCATAACTGTGCTTGGGGTGGTCCTAAGAGGATGGGACCACCACCGAATCGTTCAGCAAGATGTGCTCTTTGTTTTCAAGGCATCTGCTTGGTTCTCTCCCTAGGTTAGGGAGGATCCCAAAATCATCACCTCTCTCACTGCTTGCTAAATTTTCATTTTCACTTTTGTGAAATGACTATATGCATTTTAGCATGTAAAGTCAGAGATACTTGTTATTTTGCCAAAAGTATATGAGGTTTCTGTTTTATTAATTGGGAGTCCGATTTCACTGAGTTTTTGTTCAACTTCGTGGAAATCCGCGTAAATCCGCGTAGTAGTACTCCGCAAATTACGCCCACCTCTAGTGCCAACAAGTTGGAACTCAACCTTTTACATGTTGCAACGTCTGTTTGAGCAGTACAAACAGATCAATAACTATGCTATTCTAAGAGGAGGGGATGCAGTTGGGACAGCTATGACTGCGGATGAGGACAAATGGGGCATAGTCAAATGCCTGACTCAGATGATATTCCATTTTGAGGTTTTCACATGGAAAGTTAGCAAGGAGAAAAGTATGATGGGCCATGCTATCCCATTGTTGCATCTCCTACAGGACAAGGTAAAAGGTTCACCCCGCAGGTGTGAATGAAAACACAGAAGAGCATGCTTTGATTGAGAGCTTAATCCTTCACTTGGCTTGTAATACAAGGCTGCAACATGACATCATCACATCCAAAGAGTACATCTTTGCCACACTACTTGGTCCACGGTACACAACAATTCTGCCCACTTGCATTCCTTTTTCTGAAGAAGATGTTTTAAAATACAATAGGTGGATTGTAGAGCAAGCCGGAGACTTTGAAGAAGAACGACTGGAACTTCAAGTCCCACCTCGCAGTTCTGGGGTGCTACCTTTAACTTCCAGAGAGGGCAGTCTTGTCTCACAGCAGCCAACAACACCATCAACCAGAACACCGGCAGCAACAGAAGCACCAGACCCAAAATCTGCATTGTATTGGTTTCTATTGGCAGGGCTTGAGTCCAGTGCAGGGGCGATGGCAAACAGCTTGAGCAAGTGGCAGCACCAATGACCATCAACAGGATGTTCCAGGAGTATCTGGATGATCCAAAAGAGTTCCATGTGGATCAAAATCCATTGATGTATTGTATGGGAAGATGCACCAATGACCAGAGCTCAGCAGGCTGGCAATAAAGTATCTGGCTTGTCCTATCACAAGTGTGTTGGTTCAGTGTGTGTTTAGTGCAGCTGGTGCAGTTGTTACAGTGAGAAGGACCAGTCTCCCACCTCAAAATATGGAGAGATTGACTATGATCAGAATGAAACAACATTTTATACCACACATTTACACCGTTCCTGAAACAGCAGCACAAGAGGAGGAGGAGGGTGATTGGTCTGAAATTGAATCAAATGTGTTAGCTGATCAACGTCTCGGTGAACCACCTGAGTTTGAGGACAAACTCTACTTCCTGGAATAATCATTCCAGTGCCCCATAGAACTATTTAATTATTTCTCGTTGAACTTCTATCTTCACAAAAAAAAAAGAACTAGTGGAACATTATTCTTTTTTTGGCAGATTTATGCTGCCCCACCATTTCTTTAGTCACCTATATTACTGGATCACAGTTGTGTATTGAAGAAGCCTCCACAATTACTTCATGACATTGGGGACAATGCCTGCCCCCTCGAATGCCTATCCCTTTTTTAAATCAATTAGCACTAAAAGGTAAGCCCCGGAATATAGTTATTTACAAACCTGGCTGTCAATACCAAATTCCAATGTGTTGCCTGCATCAAAGATGAATAGCTAATACCTACACAACCTTGCTTGGATTGGAAGAGGTAACTACAATTATTGCAACAGTGAGTGAGTGATTGTATGAGTGATGATGATGATTGATGATGCATTTGGTGGCAGACAATGAGGAAGGGTGTTGAACTGTAATGTGGGAACTTGGCTGAGATGATTGATTTGCAATGTTTGGGGCCTGAGTGATGGGTGGTCATTTTTTCCCAGGAGGTGATGGGCCTTCAGAAACTTACTTAACAAAAATTAATTAACCTGCATGGTCCACTCCTATGATCCTTCTGTTTCTTTCATCATCTATGATGGCTGCCCCAGACAATCGTTTGATTTACAAGACTGCCAAATTTCAAACTGTTGCTTACATTAAAGGGAGATAGTGTACCTACCACCGTGCTTGGATTGGAACAGGTAACCATTGCACCAATAAGTGATCAGATTATCGAGTGACTGTGAGTGATGATTGATGTGGAGGCTGACAGTGAGGGAGGGTGTGTTGAACTATAATACGGGAAATTTCTTGAGATGATTATTGATTTGCAATGTTTGGGGACTGAGTGATCATTGAACATTTTTTCCCTGGAGGTGTCCAGCCCTTTCACACTTAGCCAGATTAAATGTCAGGGTCCTCTCCTTTTTCCAGTTCTTCAGAGACCGGAGCAGTCACTTAGGTTAACAAACAAAAACCTATGCAAAATACGCCAATTCTGTTTCTCTACTTGTTTTTCAACAGCAGTGTACTACAGGACTATCTTGCTTGGGTAATGATAATGACTGGTTTCAGATGGAGTTACTCAGAGTCAGGACTCAGCAGGAGGATGGAAGAACTCAGGGAGGGAGTTGCGGGACTACCTCATCAACAACTATAAGCAAGACATTATCGACTTCAGTTCAAAGGTAAACAAGAGTCTGAGGCCTAGTACTAAGCTATGTGGAATAGGGAGAGGTACATTTGTGAAATGCTGCTGTGTGTGTGTGTGTGTGTGTGTGTGTGTGTGTGTGTGTGTGTGTGTGAGTATGTGTTGGACTTGTGGCAAAAGTGAAACTCTGAGTCCCCCTCTTGATTTTTTTTGCTCTGCCTCTCAGTCTCCTTGATACACTCCACATGAAGTTTACGTTCCTCCCGCCCTTCTCCTTGACTCTAAAATACAGTTTCTATTTTACAATCCGCAGGCCTTCGTCTACTATCCTGCACGAACGAAAGGCAAAAGCTGAGCTTAACAACACTCCTGCTTCCCCTCCGGAACAGTCCAGACATGCACCAAATAGTGGACATTCCCAAGGAAAATGCAGATGCACCACTTAATTTTGCAATATATTATCATTTTTCTTTTAACAAACATATTTGGAGAACTGGGTTGGTGGGTTCACTCCCCAACCTAGAAGACAGAACATTTAGATAACTAATAACTTGGGTCTCCGGGGCAGAAGGACTATTTGCAATGCATTTATCTGTACTCTGTCATAATAATTCCTTTCTTTCCTTCCACAACAGATTGATGACGAATGATGTGCTGCTCATTGCCCAGATGAATGTTGTCCTTGTGCAGTGTTTGTCTTTGTCAAACCTTTCCCCAAATCCCCCTTCACATCCATTCATCAAACCTCTAACCCTCTTCTACCAGGCTGTGTGATTTATTGAGGTGTGGCTTCATTTCGATTGTGAAACAGTACTGGATGTCCCTCAACGCGGTGGGTCCATTTGTTTAAAGGATCAGTTTGGGAGGACACACCGCGATATTGCGTACATGATTGAGGGTGATGTAATACCCCTATTTCAGTGGACGGAGGACTGATTTGCCTCTTGCGAACAGATTGTTGTACTTTGAGGGCAGCCAAATTCTGTTTTTATTTATACTGCCCAAGCTTCCTGTAACATCGGCATAGGATTGCTTGATTACTTGATGTCCTATAACTTGTGAAGCAAGAGAACATTTTAAGCTTCAGAATCCACATTTTCTGAGAAGAAGATTTTAAAGACCGGCACTACTTCACAATTGAGCACTTATTTCTTCTTGAAGGAACAGTGCGACTATGAGGCACATATGACACTGTGCTAATTTTAGGAGAGACATTTATTTTGAAAGTCCTGAAGAAGGTGGCGTAAAAATACTTAGCACACCGAAACGCGTCAACGCTTTTGTCTATTGTTAAATTCGAGGAACAATTGAGCCTAATCTTAAAGATTTATAGACTCCAACGCAACAGATTCAGTCGAATTAACATACCTATGATGATTTTTAATGTGCCACTTGCTTTTGTCTCTCATGTATATTGATTTGTTATATGTAAGAATTGGTTTTAATATAATCTTTATCTGTTGTAAATTGTGTCTTATATTAGTGATTATGTTTTTAATAAATGAAAATATTTGTATGTACAATTTAGTGAGTTTCCTTCTGTGTTTATAATTGGTTTATGGGTTCTCAAAACAGCAGATTTATAACATTGGTACGTACTGTATATGGTTGGATGTGGTAATTGACTTTCTGTGAGTTGTAGTCCAAGAGAAATTCTTTTTTATACATTCATTTACACCATCAGTGGGTCACACACTTGGTGGGGCGGATGTGGTAAAAGCAACACCAACTTACTACAGGATCTTCTAAGTTCTAAGCAATAGCCCACACTGGTCCCACTTACCCACCCATGCATGAAAAGTTATCCATATTTTAGATGTAGAATGAAGAACATCAGTCATCAGCATCATCATTCAGGCCTTGTGTTGCGTAACTGTAAACACCTAACCTAAGCTTGTCCACTCCATACTTTAAGTCCATTTTTTATAAATCGAGGATTTTGCAAATAATACTACTAGCTCCCTATTAGCCAAAACTTACTATTTTTGTATTTTAACACTATCAGGCATTCTTGTTGTGTCATCATGTAGTACTCAGGTGTTAATTCTTTGTGAAGCTTTGATAAAATATAACCAACTCAGACTTTTTATTTCCATTTAGTTGCCTATGAGGGATAATCAATCATTCAGATTAATCCTACAATTGGAGCTCACCTGGGTCGAACTAGAAGTGGGACCTCGCTTGTGAAGCTGTGCTGCATTCCCTGTTATTGCTTCAGCTATATTCAGGTAAGACAACTAGTATGGAGTAAACTGAACGAGTTAACTTAGTAAGTAAGTAACTAACCACTACTATTATTTATCTAGGTCGTTGTAGACAATATAGGTCATCATGGCAGCATTCCCCCTAATGGTCAAGATAGTTAGAGAAGTATAACTCCATAACTAAGCGATACACTCTTTCTTACAAGCTTATAAACAGGCTGTGTAAAAGCTGAAGGCAGCAGTGCAAAGTAAAACAAACTACTTCAGGCATAAATTTAGATGAAATAAAATAGTTTCCCCATTAATTTTTTTACAAAGAGAACCCACCCTCTCCACCTACACAACAAACCCACCCATCTCTCCCTAAACAAAACTGACCCAAGCCCCAAAGTCCCAAAAGCCAAATGTACAAAGAAGGTCACTCCCAACTCCCTTCCCACCCTCTATACCCAGCCCCAACAAACAAGTCCCTCCCACCAAAACAATTTTTTTTTTAAAGTGCTAGAATTGGGCATTGTGGAAGTCGGTCTGGAGCTGGTCCAGACTCTGCTTCATTGTGGTGAGTCGGCTCTTGATGGAGTCCATCTGCTGCAGGATGAGGCGCAGCAATTGCCTGATGGTGTTGTCAGTGTTGGAGGGGGTGGCAGCAGTTGATGGAAGCTGGCAGCGGCGCCGGGGATGGTATGGCCGGGAGGCTGGAGGCTGAGGGGGACTGGCTGTACTGGAACCCCGCTGAAAGGTGTTTATGTCCTCCTCCTCCTCTTTCAGGACCGCCAGCCACTGGTACTCTTGCTGGATACACTCTAGCCTCTGCCATCGTAAAAGGCCGCTGTGTCCTGCCTGTTGGGTGGTCCGGCTGGACCATCAGGAGCAGCTATATTGAGAAAAACAAAAAAGACAAGTTGTAAATAATGCTCTGTGCAAACAATTGATTAGAATTACTGGGTGCCACAGCATCATTAGATTGCTGGTCCCTAGGATCATTTGAATTTAATGTGATTATGATTTGGAGAGTCACAAGTCCAATTTTATGTTTAACTCACACATGCCTTGCATAAAAAGCACTGACTGTGTGGCAGAAAAGTATTAAAAGGGAAAATAACACCGGATTAAAAAAGCTGTGATTTGATTCTTTTTTTCTTCTAAAGGCTTTTCAAGTAAGTATAAACAGATACTTTGAGTTGAAAAATAAATTATCTCTCATCTGAGAACGGCATTATGCACAATGGAGTACAAGTTGTGTGTTGTGCTAAAATAATAAAGCCATGCTCATTGTTAGCCAGCGCATCAGGTAATTTGCAAATGTCAGCAGCTGTAGTTGACAATTATCTATTTTTAATTCCAATGGCCCTGCTCTTCTCCAAGTGCATTTCTCTTTCTACCCTGACTCAATGAGGCAGATAAATAATAAATAAGATACTACGCCACACACCTCACGTATGAAATGCGGATATTAATATTATCATGTGTGCCGTAAGTAGACGTGGGGGATGGGCAGCACTACAGGGAAAGGAACAGGTTACATAGATTGTATTTGGCACATTCTTCATTGTGTATCCTAAACGCCAAACCTGACATCAAATCATGCACTTACTCCAACTTTACTCTGTGGCCTTGCCCACTACCACATATTTCCAACAAATTTGCTGGGTAGTAAGCAAGGAAAGGAAACTTGATTTACTCTACTGCAGAGGGTAGGGTAGAGTGATTAGACAGTTAGGGTAAAGCTTTTTTATATAGAGTGGAGGAGCCACTACACTGATCAACGAATAGTCATCTTTAGCTTATTCAGTCACTGTACAAGTCGAAAGGGAAAAATCTGAACAGGTGTAAAATAAATCTGTTATGAGAAACCATAGAATATATTCTGGAATCACTTCACTTCATATGGTTATAAAATGAAATGTGGCACATGCCAAGAATGGATTTTCCAATTCGGTAGGCTGTAACATGTGTATTTGACAATCCCAAGGCCTAGTTGTGTAACTTGGTTGTATATTCAGCATTGTCACCATGTGAGTGGTGCAGAGTCACTGGGTGTTTAAAATTGGCCCTTTTCGCAGGGTTATTCCTAAACTTTTGCTTCTTCCTCCTATTTATCCTAACCTGTTTTTGTTGACTATAGGACTCTGGGCACTTTACCACTGCTGATCAATGCTAAAGTTCATATGCTCTCTGTGTAAATTGTGATTATGATTGGTTATCCATGATTGGAATATTTGATTTACTGGTAAGTCCCTAGTAAAGCACACTGTGTATGCCATGGCCTGTAAATCAAATGCTACTAGTGGGCTTGCAGCACTGGTTGTGCCACCCACATGAGTAGCCCTGTAAATGTGTCTCATACCTACCACTGTAGTGTCTGCACGATCAGTTGTTAACTGCCATGTTGACCTTGCAAGTGCACCCACTTGCCAGGCCCTAACCTTCCCTTTTCTTACATGTAAGTCACCGCTATGAGAGGTCTATGGTAGCCAAGTGGGCAGGGTGCAGTGTATGTAACAGAAAGGACATGTACTGGTATGTGTGACATCGCCTGATAGTGAAATACTGTGTATTTCGTTTTTCACTATTTAAAGGCTGGCTGTCCTATAGGCTATCATTGGAGCTGCACTGTAACATTTTACATGTGTAACTTTCAATTGGGAACAGCTAGTGATCTGGAGTGTAGGTTGTCTGGACTCAGAATGTACAAATAACACATTTTTTGGAAAAGGTGGTTTTTAAATTGTGTGATTAAAAATGACACTTTTAGAAAGTGGGCATTTTTTTGTTTAACTATCCTGTGTGTCTCTGTCTGTTTGTGCATTCACTGTCTGGTTTTGGAGTGACAGGAGATGGGGATGTGCATTCACTCTAGACAGTCACGAGGGTGGGGGGGGTTGAGGTGTCCCCTGCCTTTTATGGGTGACTCATAGCTGGGATGAATAGACCTGGTCTGTATTTAAAGTAGTGGAAGGGGTTTCACTAGCAGCTGAATAGGGTGGGTCTCCTTTGCACAATCCTATCCCCACCTCCTGTAGGAAAGCTGCACAATAGAGGACATAACTGGTTTGGCCTGGGCTCAGAGACCCTTACCACAAGAGAAAATGGGGTATAAGTATTGGACCATAAACCCCAGAGAATTAGATCACGTCTGGATTAGTGATCCAGTTACTAATCTCCACAATTTTTTTATGACAAGCAAACACAGTCATAATGTACTTCTATAAAACAGATTGCGTATAGTACTTTCAAAGTGAGCCTATCAACTATCATTGAGTTGCCCCTACTACTCCTGAAATCCCTATTCCAAATTTCCCTAACAAAAACGACATTTTAAACTAATGCATTGCAGTGAATGATCTTTGATTCTATTCCCATTTCCAAACCCCCTTGATGGACGAACTCAGTCTCCCTTTTTTGCAATGCATAGATGCATACCTCACATCGCTGTAAAATAAATAACTTGGAACTGTATGAGCTACACAAACAAATTCACAGAGAGAATATGCTACTCACTGATATCACTGATTCACTATAGTGACAGGAGGACAGTCTGCAATGGCTTCTTAATTTTATCAGCCAAAGCGAGCACCAATGATGAGTACAATTAGAGCTGAGCACCTGCCTAGCAGACTCTAGAAACTGGATCACACAATAATATATCAGTGTAAACTAAACGTAACTTTCCTCTGAGTGTGAGCAGCATGCTATTCAGATTTTTTTTAGCACTGTAGAACAAAACACAACAAATAATTAATACTCACCAAGCCCCGGAACCTCGATGCCTAGCAGGTTGAGCAGGTCCTGTTCCCAGTCCAGGATGTCCGCCCAGCATAGCCGCCCTGCCTCTGCCATGGCGCTGGGTGGGTTCAGAAAAAAAAGGAAAAGAAAAGAAGAAAGATAAAGAAGTAAGGGGAAATAAACCAAAAGTCACAAAAAATACAAAAAAATTCCCAAAAATGTTAATTACACTAACACAAAGACACACACTAATGAGGGGTAGATTAGTTTTAGAGGCGGAGGATTACACAGATAAAAGAGAGATTACATTTTAGGCCCAGCACCATACAGAGTGCAGGAAACAAGATGTCCGCGCCCATGCGGACCGCGTGGTGATGTTCGCACAAGATTTAGAACTCGAGAAAGCACTTGAGTACAGCAATGCTAATGGCCGTGCCGGCAAACTCCGCCCGCTAGCAGAACTTTGTGTAGCGTGGCAGAGTTGTTTTGCGACTTCGTGAAGTTCTGCATAGTGCAACTCCGTGAACTCCGCCCAGGCCTAATCCTCAACTGCTTCTTACAGTATACATACACAGCTCATGCTGCAAAGCCTATACATTTCTTTGCACATTTACTATGATCTGATTAGCAAATATATACTAGCTACCATGACATTTATACATGCATAGATATGTGCATGCAACACAGGTAGGATGTAGGGCTTATCAAACAAAACACATGACAATGGTGATGTTAAGTACACAAAGTACAGTGCTCCACAATCCAGTACATGATTGTCCTATGTAGGGACCACAAAATGTTACAACAGTAATCTGAATTAACTCTGGGACTCAGAGACACATTGTAGCCTGTGGGAATGGAGATGATGGAATTGAACAAAGTAAAATATGTATCTGGAAAGAAGGCAGGGGCCTTCACACCTGCTTGGCCTGACATGATTGCTCCCAGAGGTGGCAAACAGCAGCTAAAGTGGAGGAGGTGTTGATGGCAGCAGTGTCATGAGGCAAGTGAGTTATTTTTCAAACTGCAGCGTACATGTACGCCACATACGTGGTCATCAGCGTAGATGGACACAGCCATTGGCCCGCGACCATCACAATCACCAGCATTAGTCTATGGCTGTGTCCATCGTGGATGAAACCGTTAATCTCACGGTCGACTTCTGCCAGTGGTGGTAGGTTCCAAATTTCCTATATGCGAGGTCAGGCATTCACCGTTTTAGCAGTTAAAACTACAGTATTGGTGACTGTTTAGTGCATCACCACCACTACAAATGAATTGTAACATGTTTACAGATGTTTTACTTCATTGCGCTGTAATTTCCTTTACATTGCATTATTCTGCATAAACTCTATATTACCGTGGTGCACTGTACACCTACGGTGATGGTAGTTTGTGAGTACAATTCAAAATTTACAATATTAGGGTGCTCATGGTACATTTTTGGATGTATAATGTGTACATTTCTGTAACAGACACATGTGAAGACCACAATGGGGATTATAGGTGGGTGTTGGACGGTAGACAAATATTATGTGAATTATGTGTAATGCTTTCTGAAGCAGTAATGTTTTCTCACATTACTTTTAACACTCCACATATATGTTACTCTGGGCACTGTGACCAATGTTCAAAATTGTTTCCACTCCACACATAGGTACCCTGGGAGAGGGAGGAGATTACAGCCTCCAGTGTACCGCCCATTTTTTTATTTTTTTATTCAGCATTTACAAGTAATTAGGATACAGACATCCGTGCACTGCCATTTAACAGAGATCACTTAGTCAACAAGGCTCAATACATTAGGTCCGCAATCTTATCACGTGTCTTGCACTCCTGATCTAGCCCACTTTAGATCACAGAGGGAGGATGTTATCATGAATAGTCCATGGCAATACTACGAAATGCAATGCTGAAGAGTAAAAAAGTCAAACAATTGCTTGTCGAAATAGAACAGAGGAGGAAGGGAAAGAGAAATCAAGAAGGGATAGAAAGGGAGAGTGACTGGCATCCAATGCTAAGTGTTAGGATGGCTACGGCCCCCTTCATCACAATCTATTACTGCTCCCCACACTAAGCATCACTGCTCAAGGCCTGGTAGTGATTTAGCGTCTTAGTCTCCTCATCTGACCTCGTGTAAAGCTGCAGAGGGCCCCATATGTCTCTGGGACGGTTTTGGGGTGGAAGGAGGTCCCAGTACGCAATTAGTTTCACCTGGCAGAATGCTGCGTCTCTGAGCCACTCGTTTCTCTGTGGGACCCGACCTCTTCCCCAATTCATTGCTATGCGCCACTTTGCAAGTAATAGGAGTATAGCAGCAAGTTTTTTACTTTCCTGTGGCAGGTCTTTCACATACCCAAGCAGCGCGGTGAGGGGAGACCACCCTTAGCGTGTCTCCAGCATCTGTTCTATGGCCTCAAAGATAGTCATCCAATATTGCTGAATTTGGGGGCAGTCCCAGGCTAGGTGGAGAAACCTAGCTTCTTGGTGGTTGCATCGCTGTCTGCGCGCCTCCTCTATTAATCCCGCTTTATTGAGCCAACTTGGGGTGCGATATAATCTACGAAGGAATTTAAAATGGATGAGGTGGACCTGATGGTTAGGGGATAGCACTCGACTTGGGCACAGCAGAATGTCCACTGCTCCTGCGTAATAGAGATACCAAGCGAAACCTCCCACTCCTGTTGGGATCGCGGGGTGCGCATAGGCGCAGTACTCTGCATATCAGTATATAGGTGTGTAATTACCATGCGTGGTGAGGGGTTTTTCAAGAAACGCTCGAGTGTATGGAACGTGGGTGGCGCAGCAGGGAAGGAGGGGAGATAGTCGTGCCCTGATCTGACTCAGCACGGTGCTGTTTGGGTTGATATAGAACTCCTGTTCTAAGGCCTGTAGGTCTTTCTCTAAGCGTTTAAGGTCCCCTCGCAGCGATCGGAGCACCCCAGCTTGTTTGGCAATACATTCTCCACGTATGACAGTTTTAAACGGATGTATGACGATACAACGCGATCATTTAGATCGCGGTACATTACATCGCGGTTTTTTACAACGCAAGTCATTACAACGACTTGCGTTGGAGGGCGCTGGACTTAGGAATAGTATGATTTACTATTCCAACTCCATTCTACGTAACAGTAGGGAAGGTATTGGAATAGTAAATCACACTATTCCTTAGTCTAGTAAAGGCTTCCCGAAATGTCTGATCCCGCAGCGCCCCAGGAGGAAGCCGCCAGCTGAACGCACGGGTTGGGTACTCGGGAACTTTCAACGTGAGCACCACTGGAGAGTGGTCCAAAAGGGTCTGGGGCAGGTGTACCACATTGTCAACCCATGCCATCACATCACGGGACACCAACCAGTAGTCAATCCGTGAACAAGAGGGTCTTGCAGAAGACATGCATGTACCCTGCATTTCATTGGGGTTCCTATGTCGCCATACGTTGACTAGTTCGCCTTCATTAATTATGGTGTGTAACTGTGCTGCTGCCTGAGGGTGTGGGCGGCAGGACTCACCTGACTTATCATTGTGTGTGCCCAGCACAATATTGTAGTCCCTGCCCCAAACTATTGCGCCAGGCCAAAGGGAATCCACAACCCTCCATACCTCTATGAAAAATCCTGGATCATCCACATTAGGGCCATACATCGAGATTAATCGGACCGGATGCCCTCCCAGAGTGCCTGCCACCATTGCGTATCTTCCTAATTTATCACACAAGCCCATGCGCGTGTGCCACTGCAGCCGCTTCCTTATGAGTATGGCCACCCTCTAGTATAATTAGAGTAGCATGTAAAGTGCTTTTCACCCAGCCACCATGCACTCGTCCGCGTGTGTGCTCTGTGAGGTGCAGTTCTTGCAGAAAACAACTGTCCGCGCAGTGACAATCAAGCTGCGCTGCTACCATTCTCGCTTTGCGCATGTCATTCAGGCCTCAGATGTTCCAGGTAATACACTTTACTCTTGTCATGGTGCCTTCCCGGGCAGTAAGCCTGTGGGGGAACCTGCATCGTGGCTAGTGGAGCAATAGCCAGTCAAAATAGAAAAAATAGAAAGGAAGGGGAAGGTATGACACGCCAAACACTCAACAGAATGCAACACCATTCAGCAACCCACCCCCCACCCACTACAGCCCCCCAAACAGGCTGAGAATTAAACCCCACCCACTCCCTGCCCCAACATGAAGATTGAGTTCCACATAACGTGGAATTCATCCCTAGGGGGGGAGAAGTCTAGGAGCCCAGCGAACCAGCTGGGAAAAGCCAGACGGCAGGGTGCATTGTCAAAGTGTGGCGATCCCGAACAGCTCCAGGCCAGTCAGCTCCTGCCGACAGCAGCATCAGCTGTCCTGTCATTAGGATGGTAAGGGGAGAGGTCCCAGTCATTCCGGGCAGCCCCGGCCCCCTCATATCGGGCGTCTTGTGGAGGCAGTTGTGGACCAGTGCCCAACGGCATCACTAATCATTGTCACTGACATGGCACCCCTCCTCTGCCTCCTGACCTGTTGGCATTGTCTTCTTGGTGGTCTACAGATCCTTTACAAACCTGGCTCCACTTCACGGGTCCATGAAGAAGGAGGTCTTTCCAGCGTGGAACACTCATAATTTTGCCGGATACAACAGAGAGTATTTAATGTCCAGTTGTTGCAAGGATCGTTTGACTGCTTGAAATTCTCCAGTTGTTGCAAGGCTCGTTTGACTGCTTGAAATTCTCTTCTAGCCGCCTGTACAGCCAAGGTGAAATCCAGAAAGAGAGACACCTAAGTCCCACAATATACCACATTTTGTTGCTTTATTGCCAACCGGAGCACCGTGTCCCTGTCCCGATAGTTCAGGAGACGCGCAATGATCGGCCTGGCGGGTGCACCCGGTGGTGGCCGGGGGCCCAGAGATCTATGCGCTCTTCCCACTATGCACACTGGCAACAGTGAGTCACCAAAGAGAGCCTGCAGCATTTCTGGCACAAAATCCCCCACTCGGTCATTGCAGTTGATTACAGTTCCCCCATGATGCACAGATTATTGCGTCGTTATCTGGCCTTCAAGTCTTCATTCTTGTTTCTTATCACATCCAGTACCTTTTCCATGCTGAGGGTTTTTTCCTGGGTGGCCCCACTCTCATCCTCTAGTGTGGAGAGCGCTGTTCAACTTGATCGAGGTGCTGTTCGTGGTTCGTGACTTTATCTTTGAGGAAGTCAAATCTGTCTGCAAGAGAATCGATTTTGTTGTCAATGGCAGTTAGGGATTGCTTGAGGTCGCGATGATGCGCCGTCCGGGTCGGATTCTTGCTGGTTCCTCTCCATGGCAGTGGGGCCCCAGGTGGGCTTGCATTGTGCAAAAGTCAATTTCACCTGCTTGGTATCTGCTTTTCCCATATCGCCTGTTGCGTCTATGGCCCCCGCTTGGCACCACTTCTGCTCCTTCGGGGCCTGTGTACACGGGGCAGAGTCAACAGTAAAATTATCAGTCGCCCCAAGCAAAGGGGCTGCCAGACTGGGCCGGGCCCCCCCTTGGTCTCAAGGCGCCCCCCAAGTCAAGGGTGGCTCCTGGGGGAGCAGTGGCGCTTTCGCTTCTGCCAATGGGGATCAGTGTTGTGTATGTTGCATGCTCGGGCAGCGTGGCCACAAGCTCCCACCTCTCCAGCTGGATATCTGTGTGCTAAAGGATATGGGAGGAGAGTTCAGGTAATGGCTGCCTCAATTGGTCGCAATGTCGAGCGCTCCTCTGTTCTGCTGCCTCAAGACCTACATTGCTAACCGGTATAAGTGGGAGTTATGTGTCACAGGTATGTGCCGGGAGCAGTGCTCCTATCACACGGGCAGATTTGACTCAATGTGCTCAGGTCCCTGCTGCGAGTGCTCCAGCCATGCGGTGCTGACGGCTGTCTCCAAGCTCCTCAGCAAGGCTCTGACCAAAGCGCCCAGGAGACACTCTGTGTCACGGCAAGGCAGGCAAGAGGGGGGAAGACCGCCTCCGTCCAGACCTCCAACGCTGCAAATCTCTAGACTTCCCTGCCTCCCCCCCACACGCAGAGGCCCCGAGCCACCGAGCCAGGTCACAGCTCACCTCGATTTAGATCCCCTCAGTTCAGAAGGGCTGCGGAGGCCGGCCAGTCAGTTCATGAGCACCGCAGGGATCCGGCTGCAGCCGTCCCCCGCTTTTTGCTCTCCCGGTGTGGCGCATACAGAACGGGCCTTCCTCCGCACGGAGTTAGTGATTTCCTCTGCACTCCAGCTGTAGGCGACCTTCTATTTCAAACTCCGCCATTGACGCGCCACCCAACTGCACAGCGATTCTCGAGTAGTGGGGTGCCACCGCAGGGGGGATGTTCACCGGTCCGCACGCAGAAGAAATGCAAGGCGGTCCCTTCCCTGCATCCCGGGAGGGTCACCGCATTGTGCTTTCCGGCTAGGCTGCACCGGTCAACATGACCGTATGGCGCTGCTGGAGCTTCGCCGGTCTCCCAATTATCCCCGAGTCAGCGGTCAAGCTCCACTCCGTTCCCCACGCATCGATTTCAGGCGATGATGTCGGAAATAGGTGTCAGATAAATTGCGGATATTCTGCCCCGCCAGCAGAGCCTCACAGATGATAGCCATCTTGCTTCCAGGCTCTCTAGTGCCCCCTCAGTGTACCGCCCATTTTATAGCCCTTCAGACCATGGAAGAAAGGGATGTCATCAAGAAGTTTTGTTTGAATGGGCAAACAATGCAGGATTTATGTCATCAATTGGAGCATGATCTCCTTCCTAAAAACACTAATCCTGCATGTATTCCACCTATTGTGAGACTTATGGCAGTATTGCACTTTCTGATCAGATCACAGATTTTTTTGCATTACACTGTGACTATATCTGATGGTATGTCACAACCAATTGTCAGTGGTGTACTACAAGACGTGCTTTCAGCAATGATGAAACACATTGACAGCTACATCCAGTTACCCAGAAATAAGGATTTAGCCAATGTGACGGTTGACTTCTATGGATCTGGTCGCATACCACATGTTGTTGGAGCCATTGATGGCACTCATATTGCCTTGGTGGCTTCGCAAGCCAGGGAACAAGTTTATAGGAACAGGAAGCACTTCCATACTACCAACGTGCAAGTTGTCTGCTTACCGGATTTGTACATCTCAAATGTCTGTGCCCGATTTCCAGGATCAGCCCACGATTCCTTCAAACTGCAGAACAGCACCATACCCCAGCTAATATCACAACTACTACTGGAGAGGGCCTAGCTTGTTGGTAAGTATGATCTGTCCTAACTTCTTTTTTTTTGTAGAGTTTTATATAGCGCGAACTAGACCCGAGAAATCGGGTATCAGAGCGCTTTACATGAGCACCAGTTGCGTTACAAGAGGACACATTAATTTTTTGTTAGGCACGGGGAGATTAAGTGATTTGCCCAGAATCACAGGATGTTGAGCGACGTTGCCGAGACTCGAACCAGGTTCCCCAGCTTCGAGGTCGAGCACTCTAGCCGTAAGGCTACATCCGCTCCCAACTTTGTATGGGTGATGTCAATTAGTATAATCACAAAGTGTGTAACTTATTGTTGCACCTATGTCTGTCTTCCATTTAGGAGACTCAATGTATCCCAACCGTCCATGATTGTTGGCACTGCTGAGGAATCCAACAATGCCAGGGGAAGTCCACTTCAATGAGGCCTGTGAAAGAACACGGTGGACAGTAAGCAGGCTTTTGGTCTCCAGAGGGCCATTTTCCGATGCCTGGACAAGACTGGTGGAGCCTTTCTCTACTCACCCAGGAAAGTGTGTCAAATCACCGTGGTCTGCTGCATGCTCCACAACATCACTCTGCAATGGAACATCCCTTATATCTAGGCTATCCTGTTTTAGGTTTAAACCTATAATAACGGATAAAACCCCACCAAAAGGAAAATACCCCTCACCAGTGTAAACATATAAACACTGAAAAAACACCTGCAGAACCGCAAACTAATTGCCATTCAAAGAAAGGAAAAGGAGAATGAAAGAGTCATTTTTATTTCTTCCTGAAGGAGCCAATACAATGTAATTTTGTTATACGAGGTAGCAGCAAGAAAGGCTGGGCTAACATTATTCTGCTTGAGTTTTGTTTTTTAGGGAGGTCACATGTGCTTTTTTCACTTTTGTGGTCTTTGGTCTAAAGTTGCAGGGTTTAGAAGCATGTTTTAGGTCATATTAGATTATTTTATAAACTGTAGAGAATCAGGCAATATCAAAATCATATTTGATATTTTGGCTACGTTTATTTCTTTCACTGATAGGTAAAATATCTGGTTTCGTAAGAATATTCCCAATATGTGCCATCACATTTACCCACGGAGAATGAGTAAAACCCTTTGATAAATCAGCCCCCTTTTTTAGCGAGTCAGTATTGAAAGTAGGTGAATTGCCAAACGCCCCAGGCTTTAAACATTCAATGCAAGGTGCAGTGACAGGTATATGTAAAAAGAGTGCTGTCACCAAGCATCTGGGATAGTGGTGAAAACATGGCACCAGGCTTTTAGAACACAGTGGCACTTGTAATGCTGCTGCAAAAAGTTCATACAAAATTCAACAAAGATTGGAGTGATATAGTTTATATTTGCAGTGATTCAGCTATGTATATGAAAAAGGTGTATGATGACCTGTCAAAATCGATACCTGAGCTGAAGTGCTTCCCTGTAAGAGATCCTTGCCACTTGCCATATGGTATGCGGAAAGCATATTTACAATCTTCAGAGTTAATGAAGAATGCTATTGACTTTGTAGTCCATATTGGTGCACAATTTCGTTATGCGTGGGTACTAAAATGCAAATATTTCTCCTTTTGTGCTTTGTATGTGTTAGACCTGGCACCATTGACGTGGGTCTCCCCTCCATTTTTCGCTTTTTGTCTCCTCTGTGTTTGCTGGTGTCAGATGCTCTGGGCGCTGTGCCACGGCCATTCCGGGCAACAGCGCGAATGCTCTCTATTGTAAATTGACTGTATGAATTGATGTACCCATAATTGGCTCATTTGGTTTACCTGTTAGTCTCTAGTATAGTGCACCATGCGTGCCCAGGGCTGGTAGACCGAATGCTGCAGGTGGGCCTGCAGCGCTGATTGCACCACCCACAGATGCAGCTTGTAAGGTGGAAAGTCGAATTTAGTATGCCTGAGCTCAGAATATTAAAGTACATCTTTTAGTGAAGGTTATTTCTATATTCTGTGTCTGAAAATACCACTTTTAGAAAGTGGGTATTCTCTTGCCTAAGTCTTCCAGTGTGCTCTGCTGTTATGTGTATTGGCTGTCTGGTCTTGGAGGGACAGGGTAGGCTGAACCCGACCTGGGTCGAGAGTAGAGATCTGCAGCTGGAGAATGGGGAGGGGTGACCCTTTGGTCTGAGCAGGGCTGGGCCTGGCAAGGTGAATGATGGCTCCAGCCCCCACTGTGCGTCTGATGGCAGACCCCCTCTTCCTCAAAGGCAGGATGCCGCCTCATAAATAAAGTGCTCCAGGACCACATCGAACTGGTTCTGGCTGGGTTCAGTGACTTGTGAATTTTGAGAGAACAAAGGCGAGGGGGGTATAAAGATGTGCGTGAAAACCCCCACGAGTGTGTTACTTCTGGATGCCAAGACGAACCTCTGTCCGTGTAACTAGAGGGAAAGGACTTTGAAACTTTCATCCATCTTGCTGAAGCAACTACCCAAGGGCCTGATTTGAGCTCGCCTCCTGCTGAAGTCTCAGTGACATTAGACTTCACCCATCAGCCGTCTGGATTCCTATTTGAGGGGGATTCTGCTCGCAGGTGAGGCCTCTGTTGAGAATTCCAGAGCCTCTGGTTCTACTGCGGGGAACGCGGGCTGAAAGTCGCTATCGCTATTGTGGGCCGCTGCAGCTGAGGAGCTGTGCCGCTGAGTGCCCGCATTTGCCATCCTATGAAAGTCGCTATCGCTATTGTGGGCCGCTGCAGGTGAGGAGCTGTGCCGCTGAGTGCCCGCATTTGCCATCCTACGAAAATCATCGCTATCGCGGGCCGCTGCAGCTGAGGAGCTGTGCCACTGAGTGCCCGCATCTGCCATCCTACGAAAATCATCGCTATCGCTATTGTGGGCCGCTGCAGCTGAGGAGCTGTGCCGCTGAGTGCCCGCATTTGCCAACCTACGGAAATCATCGCTATCGCTATTGTGGGCCGCTGCAGCTGAGGAGCTGTGCCGCTGAGTGCCCGCACTAGTCACCCCTTCCAGAATCGTTACCCCCTGTATGTACCGCTGGGTGCCCACCTTTAAGCCCCGTCCCAGGATTATCGGGAGTGCACGCCGCGGACAGCTACAGCCGGGAGCTGTGGCCACTGCGAGTCCGCCTGTCATCACCGCGGCTTCCTTGTGAGGCTGCGTGCCGTGCCCCTTTACATCTCAGGTACATTGTGCATCACCGGGTCGCGTGGACCCCGGCCCCGAACTAAGTCCATTCCACCCCCATTTCGAGTGCCTTTATTGCTTTTGAAGTGAATCTGTAATTATGTGCATTGTGGCTCCTTGAGTGCTTTTAGCCTCGTGTTCAGTCTATATAAAGATAACTATTTTTCTATAACTACTTGTGGTGTCCTTTGGTAGCGTGTCTCCTGTGTTATTGTGTATGGTCACAAATGCTTCACACACTGCCTCTGAGATAGGCCTGTCTGCTCATGCTACGTTACCACAGGGTTGAGCAGGGGTTATCAAAGGGTGTAGCCCCCTTACTCTGACTTAGGAAGAAGGGTCCCTTCTTGGACATTGGCGCCAGCCATTGCCAACCAGAGATCCCCATTTCTAACATTGGTGGCAGCGGTGGGATCAGGACTTGCATTTGTGATCCACATACAATAACCAGTGTACGCTACTAGTGAGTGTAGGCCTAGGCGCAACCACGTACGGTTTTGTTTTGTTCTATTGTCGATTTTAATTGCCAGTTATGTCTACAACGGGTAGGCCAACATCCAATGCTTCGGAGGATCTCATCTTTGAGGAAGAGAGGTTACAAACCTACACTGTCAAACAGCTAAAGTCTTTTTGCAAGTGATTCACAGTCCCTGTTGCGAGTCTCTCTAGGAAGGAGGAGTATCAGAAGGCCCTTAAGGCCTGGTTAGAAGCGAGAGAGTCCGCTAGGATGAGGGAGAGAATGCTGGAGGGCAGCAGGATGACGAAGTGGATTTAGTGGGAGGTAAAGCACTTTCCAATCCAGGTACTAGTGTGTCCTCAAAGGGTCTGTCTCCAGAAGAGATAGAGGACAGGGAGAGAGATAGGAGGCATAGTTTGGAGATGGCCAAATTAGAAGGTCAGAAGGACCTAGAGAGTAAAAAATTGGATATTGAGAATAACAGGTTGGCATTTGAACTTGAGAAAATGAAACTGGAGCATGAGAGAGTATTGAGGAGTTGGAGATCAAGGCTAAGAGCTTAGAGATCTCCCCCTCTGGTGGCAACATACCGTTAGTACCTACCGAGAGTAGAGTGTATATACCCAAGGATGTCATCAAGGATTTCCATAAGAGTGAGGATACTGGGCAATGGTTTGCCGCATATGAGATAGCCATGGTGTCCCACCGGGTCCCTGAGAAGGATTGGTGAGCTGGGTTGTGGGGATGCTTTGTGAGTGATGGGAGGGATACCCTGTTGGATCTGCCTGAAGAGAGCAGGATGGTGTATGCCCATATGAAAGAGGCCTTGATGACGCGATATGGTTTGACCCCAGAAATGTACAGGCAGAGATTTAGAACCTGTAAGAAGTTAGAGGGTACCACTTGGGTCGAATATGTGTCTTTTTTTTGCAGAGCAATGGATCGCTGGGTAAAGGGTAGCAAAGTGGAAACTTTTGAGCAACTTTTGAGGTACTTTTGAGTACCATTGAGTTGGGTAACAATAAACATTTGTTATTCAGCGCCAGGAGACCTATGGGTGAACGTGCGCTTTACAAATACACATGTTATGTTATGTTATGTATGATTTGTTTGCATGGGAGCATTTATCTAGTAACTGTTTTCCAGAGCTACGCCAGCACCTTGTTGATAGCAAGCTAACTAACCCTAGGAAGCTTGCTGAGGAGGCGGACCGCTGGGTGAGCACCCCGGTTCGCAGGGGTCCTGTGGGAGACTTTGCCAAAGGTTGGCAGGGTCCCCAGCAGAGAAGTGGGGGGGACAGGGGTAAACAGAGGTGTGAGAAGTTGGCCTGGCATATGCTGTCCACTAATTATAGTGGGCACCTTGCACCAGTCCAAACAACCCCTTATTGGAGATAGGTTAAAGACAACCTTATTGAAAGCTATCCTAGTGGTAGCTATGGAGAGCAGCCTTCAGGCTAAGTCTTGAAGGAATGTAAAGCAGCTTGTTTTACCAGTCTATAATCTCTTGAGTGACCAAATGAAAGAGCACCACACCAGGTATATATTCAAAATATATGTATTTATTGCTAAACACACCCCTCTAGTCTCTTTATGAGGCTAGAGTTCGAAATACATAAGTTAGAAGTTATCAAATCACAGTAATAGCACAAATACACGTTTGGGCCCTAGGGGCGTACCAAACCATATACCAATAAAGTGGTATGCGAACCACGACTGAACTAGACACTAGGCCTAGAGCCTCTAGAAGTGCTTGGACCACAAGGAACCACCCAAGGTAGTGACACAGGGGACCCACGGGAGACGCGTGCAGTGTAAATACACAACCGCGATACGCCGTTGACTTCTATGGAGAAAGTCGGGATCGGGAAATTAGAGAAAGGGACACTTAAAAGAGGACTAGGACAAAACCCTTTGAGATCTAGGACTTTGAAGAGTCTCTACCCACGGGAGCACCGGAGTACTCGTGTTACCTCACCCAGGGAAGCCGGGTGCATAGGTGCCTTTCGGGGTCGGGTTTCGTCGTCGATTCGAATGGTGATCTGCTGCAAAGTGCTGCTGGCGGACAAGAGAAAAGTGTCCGGGTGGATCCAAGAGTGGATCGGAGTTCTGAAGAACCTGAAAGCAGAGGGGACAGAGTCTGGGTCACTAGCCAGTGACCAGGAAGGCGATGGACAGATGCCCACCGATGTCGAGTGCTTCAGGTGCGTTGATGGTTGTCTTGACTCTTCAGCCACGAGGTCCAGGAGGCGTTGTCGGCGACCAGGAGCAGGATTCGGGCTGGTACACGATGTCTGTCGAGTGCTGAGGTGTCGGTGACCGGATTGGACCCAACAAGCCTTGGCAACGGCAAGTCTCAGTGAAGATGTAGATCGTCGATGGTGCAGAACAGCAAGGTCTGTGGAACTCACCCAGCGAGGGTAAGTGAGGGCAGGCCTGGAGCAACCAGGATGCCAAGTTAAAAAAGGATTGGCCTTCGTTAAGGGCTACTAGCCAACGGGCTAGCGACCGCGAAGGAGCCTCGTGACGCCGCATGTTGATCTGGCTTACAGGACACTCGTGGAGTGGGGGCCAGTGATCTTCGGTGCAGGCGGTGCTGAAGGCTAGGGCTACTCGGAGCCCAAAGCACGACTTCTTGGGAGACCCAGAAGAGGATGCACTTGCAAATGTGCTCGGTGTCCAGGGGTCACGGTCTCAAGTCACCCACGATAGCCACAGGCCTCAGCTTTGCTGGGGACTCAGGGTAGCCTCGGGGAAGTCTGAGAATCCACCTCTGGTGATGCGATGACTTCGGCGTCCGACAGGAGCTTCAGAAATGCGAACCGGACAGATGCTTCTTTGGTGCCTGCCAAGCAGGGGAGTCACTCTTTGACCCCAAGGAGATTCTTCTGTCCTCTAATCGTGAGTAGAGCGTCGAAGGTCCAGGATTCAGTTTCAGAGTTTCGTCCAGGGATAATCTAAAGTCCTAAGGACTGGGTTCCTACCTTTATACTAAAGATAGGGGTTGGACTACTCTGTGGCCCCACCTATGGGTGGGTCAGGGCAGAGGGGTGGCTACACCCCTTTCCCTTTGTCCAGTTCACGCCAAATCAGGGGCTGCAAGCCCTGATCCGGTTTGAACTGGGGTATGCACTAGGGACACCAAATGTGCCCCCAGTGCAGGACTTCAAAGCACCCGAAAGTGCTCCGCCCAGCCCCAATACACATTATCCTGTCTGGGGAGGTGGTCACACCTCCCTGGGACAGGAAACCTATTGTCCAGGCCTCCCCTGCCGGAGTTTCGTCCAGCAGCAGGAGGCCAGACTCGTGTCTGTGGCAGCAGCATCCATTTTGTGATGCCAGGGCTCTGGAAAGAAGTTACCGGACTAGTCAGAGTTAACATGTCTTTCCCTCTAGAAGGGTGGAATGCTACCCCCGCCGCCAGAATTGGCGGGGGGTAGTATTCCAAGATGTTTGACACCAAACACGACATGTTTAGGTGCAGCCATTCCAAAGTTAGCATTTTACCGCGAGGATATAATGCGCTTAAGAGTATATGGTCAGTCTGCACTACAAACAGCATCAGAGATGGTCTCCGAACGCTGCAGAGGGGCCCTGCTCATGCAGGGGCACCCTCTCACATAGGAACCATGCACTCTGCCTTTAGGATTGATAAGGCCTGCCTTAGGAGTGACTTATAGGTTTATATGTGTGTATGTATTTAGTGATATAGGTAACCTATATCACAGTAAGGGGTGCATGCACCACCTTACCCAGGCTGCAGTAGCATACCTGTGGTGTCAGTTTGGATTGTCTTCCAGGGGTGGCATAATCCATGCTGCAGCCCTTGGTAGGCCTCTGAGGTACCTATGCCCTTGGTACATAGTATACCATATACTAGGGACTTATAAGGGCACTCCAGATTCCAATCAGAGATGTGCCTAAGGCACATGGAAACCTTTTTACAGAGAGAGCAGATAGACTGGGCCCTGAATAGCAGGATCCCAGTCCAACTAAGTCATAAACCAGCAAAACACCATAAAAAAAGTGGGGGCAACCATATAGTCAGATTCCACCTTCCTACATAACCCCCCCCCCCAAACTAAAGGAGATAAGGCTAACCTTGGCCAGTTGAGCCTTCATTGACTAAGTGGTCATATAAGGAAGCACCTGCACTAGCATGGTTGCCCCCTGTCTTATGGTCCACTAAGCAATCCCTCACCCTAAGGGTATGAGAGGGTCTCCACCATGGGGATTCACTACCTGTGGTGTGCTTAGGTAAAGTACAAGGCTGGTGAGGTGTCTGAGGAGAGAAGTGAGGCCCTAGGAATGTTGGCCTCAGCTTCCTCAGATCACTGGTCACCATGTATGCCTGTCTTTCCATGACTGAGTTGCACTTTGCTCTAAGGGTCAACCTTTGGCTGCCTACAGCTGGGGGTTGGGTCCCTTTGGATGGACTACTGGAGGGACATGGCAGGTTTGGAACCTTCTGGTCCCAGGTTTGCCCTTGCCTACCAGAGTCCTTCTGGGGGAGGTCCCTACATAAAGGTATGGGGGATCCCTCAGTGTGTAGAGGAATTTTCACCTGGCTAGGGCTACTAGACTGGGTGCCCCTAATCTGCTGATGGGGGGTTCCTTTGGACAGGGGGCCCTGGGGGTCCACTGACCTCCCTGACCTCTGCAGCCCTGGGCTGACTGAGGCAGGGTAGAGAGGAGCAGGTTACCTGCTCCAGACTGGGTACCACCTTGGAAGGGTCCTCTGCCATCAGGGGTGTGGCCAGGCCAGGCCTGACTACCTCTGTGGCAGTTCCTTCACTAGGGGTAGGGTCAGTTCCCTGAGGAGGCTGACCCTTACCTACTGTCTGGGGGAAGAAGACTTTTCTTCAACCCTTGTGCTCTCTTTTGGGGGAGAGTGGGCCATTCTTTCAGGCTCCATCTCTCCAAATGCTTGGGCTGGGGCTGTGGCCATCACAGCCCCACTAACCTTTACAGGGACGCCCAACATCCTAAGATGGGTTTGGTGTTCAACTTCAGCCCAGGCTGAAATTTCCAAATCATTGCCCATCAGGCAATCTACAGGTAAGGTGGGGGACACTGCCACTCTCTTTGGGCCTGTGACCCCCTCCCAGCTGAGATTGACTATGGCCATGGGGTGATCTGTTCTGACACCATCAATGTTGGTCACCTGGTACTTAAACTCAGGTAAAAACTGGTGAGGGGGACTAGTTTCCCTGCCACCATGGTGACACTAGCCCCTGTGTCCCTAAATGCCACAGCTTTCTGACCATTAATTATTGGCTCCAATCTGTACCTGCCCAACGCTGTGGGACCCATGGTAAAGGTGGCAAATCCCATACCACCATCAGAGTCAGAGGAGTCTGTTGAGGGGTCCCTGTCTAAACTAGGGCTCACCTCTGTTCCTCTTGCAAAAGCACCCAACTTTTTGGGTGCACTACTCCCAACTGGAGGATTACTACTTGTAGTACCAGGAGGGGTGGTAGTAGTTGTGGGAGGAACATTTTCTTTATTGCCAATCCTGGGGCAACTGGGATCAGTTTTCCAGTGCCCAGGCTTTTTACAGACATGGCAATATGGTTTCTTTTCAGGAGAGGAAGGAGTTTGGGACCCACCCCCAGAAGAGGAATTTTGGGGCCCTGTAGGGGACTTATCCTTAGATTTATCCCCACCTTTCTCTTGGGACTTAGTAGAATCTTTCTTCTGGTCACCACCCTGATTTCTAGTTTTTACTCTGGTTCTGACCCATTTGTCTGCCTTCTTTCCCAATTCTTAGGGAGAGGTCAGATCAGAGTCCACCAGATGCTGGTGCAAAAGCTGGTTTTGACAATTATTAAGGATCTGCTCCCTCATAATCAAATTGTACAATCCTAAAAAGTCATGCACTTTGTTGCCATGTATCCAACCTTCCAGAGCCTTTGTAGCACAATCTACAAAGTCTACCCAGTCTTGAGTCTGTGCTTTTTGGGTGTCGCTGAACTTCAACCTGTACTGTTCAGTGGTTAGGCCAAACCCATCAATAAGAGCACTCTTCAAGACCTTGTAATTATCAGCATCCTCCTCTCTAACAGTGAGGAGCTTATCTCTACCTTTGTCAGCAAAGGAGAGCCACAAGATTGCTGCCCACTGCTCCTGAGGGACCTTCTGTACCTTACAGGCCCTCTCTAATGCAGTTATCCATTTGTGGATGTCATCCCCACTCTGGTAGGGAGGGACAATCTTGCTCAGGTTCCTATGGTCATAGGACCTTTCCCTGACTCTAGGGACATGGCTGCCACCATGCGACTCTAGTCCCAACTTTCTTCTCTCTCTAAGGAGATCTAGGGATTCCCTATCTAAAGCCAATTGCTTTTTTCTGATTTCCAGCTGAGTTTCCTCATACTGGACCAGCCTGTCTCTTCTCTCATGAGAGGATTCCCTCCTGTGAGAGGAGATAGAGCTCCCTATGGAGGTGCCAGAGTGGTTAGACTCCTGAGAAGGAGATCTAGACTTCCTGGGCACACTCTTAATCCTTCCTGGGGAGACAAAGTGGGGATCATTCTGATCATCCTCATCATCTTCCACAGGAGGGATTGGGTTATCCAGGTCAGGGTCATTGTCACCCTCCTGGCCAGTCTCAGAGGGGGCTGGGGGTATTGGTACCCCTGGCCTCCTCCTCTTCCTCTGCCCCACCCTCAGCTCCTACCCCTTCAGTCCCCAAGGGCTTACTAAGGTCATAAGCCACCAACAACTCCTTGAGGTGTTGGGTGGTGAGGCTTTGGCCTGTCCTTAGTTTTCTCAAGTTACATAAAGCTCTCAATTCCAAGAATGGGAGTGTATCATACTTGGAGGGTGGAAGCTCAATGGCTTCCTGCAAGGATTCTTTAGATCCTACCCTTAAAGACATTACTAGTGTGGTGTGGTGTATGCACTGACCTACTCTAGTGTGGCCTACTAAACTCTCTTGAGTTGTAGAAAGGGTTGTGCTATCCCTTAACACACAACTCTAAGTTCAGTAGAACTTACTGTATTCTAAGCTTAAATTATATGTACCTTAGGTACCTTTAGTGGTTTTCAGTTCATCAATTCAATTGAGATTATCTGGTAAAACAATAGCAAGCTGGAATCCCACACGCTGCACACCAATGTGAGAAGTTGGCCTGGCATATGCTGTCCACTAATTATAGTGGGCACCTTGCACCAGTCCAAACAACCCCTTATTGGAGATAGGTTAAAGACAACCTTATTGAAAGCTATCCTAGTGGTAGCTATGGAGAGCAGCCTTCAGGCTAAGTCTTGAAGGAATGTAAAGCAGCTTGTTTTACCAGTCTATAATCTCTTGAGTGACCAAATGAAAGAGCACCACACCAGGTATATATTCAAAATATATGTATTTATTGCTAAACACACCCCTCTAGTCTCTTTATGAGGCTAGAGTTCGAAGTACATAAGTTAGAAGTTATCAAATCACAGTAATAGCACAAATACACGTTTGGGCCCTAGGGGCGTACCAAACCATATACCAATAAAGTGGTATGCGAACCACGACTGAACTAGACACTAGGCTTAGAGCCTCTAGAAGTGCTTGGACCACAAGGAACCACCCAAGGTAGTGACACAGGGGACCCACGGGAGACGCGTGCAGTGTAAATACACAACCGCGATACGCCGTTGACTTCTATGGAGAAAGTCGGGATCGGGAAATTAGAGAAAAGGGACACTTAAAAGAGGACTAGGACAAAACCCTTTGAGATCTAGGACTTTGAAGAGTCTCTACGCACGGGAGCACCGGAGTACTCGTGTTACCTCACCCAGGAAGCCGGGTGCATAGGTGCCTTTCGGGGTCGGGTTTCGTCGTCGATTCGAATGGCGATCTGCTGCAAAGTGCTGCTG
Organism: Calotriton arnoldi; assembly: GCA_963921515.1. Classification (NCBI taxonomy): domain Eukaryota; kingdom Metazoa; phylum Chordata; class Amphibia; order Caudata; family Salamandridae; genus Calotriton; species Calotriton arnoldi. The sequence goes on from CAWUFW010011188.1 coordinate 566,181, forward strand.
GCGGCCAAGAGAAAAGTGTCCGGGTGGATCCAAGAGTGGATCGGAGTTCTGAAGAACCTGAAAGCAGAGGGGACAGAGTCTGGGTCACTAGCCAGTGACCAGGAAGGCGATGGACAGATGCCCACCGATGTCGAGTGCTTCAGGTGCGTTGACAGTCGTCTTGACTCTTCAGCCACGAGGTCCAGGAGGCGTTGTCGGCAACCAGGAGCAGGATTCGGGCTGGTACACGATGTTTGTCGAGTGCTGAGGTGTCGGCGACCGGATTGGACCCAACAAGCCTTGGCAACGGCAAGTCTCGGTGAAGATGTAGATCGTCGATGGTGCAGAACAGCAAGGTCTGTGGAACTCACCCAGCAAGGGTAAGTGAGGGCAGGCCTGGAGCAACCAGGATGCCAAGTTAGAAAAGGATTGGCCTTCGTTAAGGGCTACTAGCCAATGGGCTAGCAACCGCAAAGGAGCCTCGTGATGCTGCACGTGGATCTGGCTTACAGGACACTCGTGGAGTGGGGGCCAGTGATCTTCGATGCAAATGGTGCTGGAGGCTAGGGCTACTCGGAGCCCAAAGCACGACTTCTTGGGAGTCCCAGAAGAGGATGCACTTGCAAATGTGCTCGGTGTCCAGGGGTCACGGTCTCAAGTCACCCACGATAGCCACGGGCCTCAGCTTTGCTGGGGACTCAGGGTAGCCTCGGGGAAATCTGAGAATCCACCTCTGGTGATGCGATGACTTCGGCGTCCGACGGGAGCTTCAGAAATGCGAACCGGACAGATGCTTCTTTGGTGCCTGCCAAGCAGGGGAGTCACTCCTTGACCCCAAGGGAGATTCTTCTGTCCTCTAATCGTGAGTAGAGCGTCGAAGGTCCAGGATTCAGTTTCAGAGTTTCGTCCAGGGATAATCTAAAGTCCTAAGGACTGGGTTCCTACCTTTATACTAAAGATAGGGGTTGGACTACTCTGTGGCCCCACCTATGGGTGGGTCAGGGCAGAGGGGTGGCTACACCCCTTTCCCTTTGTCCAGTTCGCGCCAAAGCAGGGGCTGCAAGCCCCTGATTCGGTTTGAACTGGGGTATGCACTAGGGACACCAAATGTGCCCCCAGTGCAGGACTTCAAAGCACCCGAAAGTGCTCCCGCCCAGCCCCAATACACATTATCCTGTCTGGGAAGGTGGTCACACCTCCCTGGGACAGGAAACCTATTGTCCAGGCCTCCCCTGCCAGAGTTTCGTCCAGCAGCAGGAGGCCAGACTCGTGTCTGTGGCAGCAGCATCCATTTTGTGATGCCAGGGCTCTGGAAAGAAGTTACCGGACTAGTCAGAGTTAACATGTCTTTCCCTCTAGAAGGGTGGAATGCTACCCCCGCCGCCAGGATTGGCGGGGGGTAGTATTCCAAGATGTTTGACACCAAACACGACATGTTTAGGTGCAGCCATTCCAAAGTTAGCATTTTACCGCGAGTATATAATGCGCTTAAGAGTATATGGTCAGGCTGCACTACAAACAGCATCAGAGATGGTCTCCGAACGCTGCAGAGGGGCCCTGCTCATGCAGGGGCACCCTCTCACATAGGAACCATGCACTCTGCCTTTAGGATTGATAAGGCCTGCCTTAGGAGTGACTTATAGGTTTATATGTGTGTATGTATTTAGTGATATAGGTAACCTATATCACAGTAAGGGGTGCATGCACCACCTTACCCAGGCTGCAGTAGCATACCTGTGGTGTCAGTTTGGATTGTCTTCCAGGGGTGGCATAATACATGCTGCAGCCCTTGGTAGGCCTCTGAGGTACCTATGCCCTTGGTACATAGTATACCATATACTAGGGACTTATAAGGGCACTCCAGATTCCAATCAGAGATGTGCCTAAGGCACATGGAAACCTTTTTACAGAGAGAGCAGATAGACTGGGGCCCTGAATAGCAGGATCCCAGTCCAACTAAGTCATAAACCAGCAAAACACCATAAAAAAAGTGGGGGCAACCATATAGTCAGATTCCACCTTCCTACAAGAGGGAGCTCCAGAGAGGGCCCCAAAGTAATTCCCAAGGGAACTAAGGAGTGGTGTCCTAGTCTCCCCCTGAGAAGAAGTCAGTGCCCCCGACAGGTAGGCCTGTTCATGGGGGGCCCCTTACTTGTTTTAAATGTGGTCAAGTGGGCCACCGGTATTATGATCCCCAGTGTCCCCAGAGTGACCTCAATGCCCCACCCCGCGCACCACCCCGCCAGCTTGCTAGTGTAGCCCTGGGGGGGGGGAGGAGATGGGTGCCCAAGGTGGGTGGGATCCCGTGGAATTGACCCTTGTCTCGCTAGGAGACTTTGAGAAGGTCCCTAACCCCACGCTGCCTGATAACACTAAGAAGTACAGGCAGTGGGTGACCATCAATGGCCATAGGGTGGAGGCTCTGAGGGACACAGGAGCTAGTGTGACTGCTGTCAGCTCCCGGTTGGTGTCCAAAGAGCAGGTTGTCCCCCATGCATTCTGCCCAGTAGTGTCAGCAGACAACTCTGAGAGCCAGTGTGAAGGCGCTCAGGTTCCCTTTGAGTGGGGGGGGTCTCAGGAACTCTTCAAGTAGCTGTGAGGCCAGCCATGCCGGTAGACTGTCTGTTGGGCAACGATTTAGAAAACTCCCCTTGGGCTACGGTGGAGAGGAAATCTCACTTGAAAATGTTGGGTCTGCCTGAGTGGGCGTGTGCGACCACTCGGTCCATGGCAGCCAGTAAGGACGTTCAGAAGGACCTGGAGCCTGAAAGTATGGCCCAGGCCCCTGCCTTACAGAGAAGGGGTAGGGGGCGCGGGAAACTGCCCCCCCTAGTTCCCACGGTCCAGGAAGGAGCAGACCTTGAGGGGGATGCCCTGGAGCCTACAGGGGAACAGGTAGCCGAACTGGGGGACCTGCCTGGGCTGACCCATTGGCAGCAGGAAGGAGGGCCCATCAGGGAGGAATTTTGTGAACAGCAGAGAACGTGCCCTTCTCTTGAGGGGCTGTGGCGACAGGCTGCAGCCCAGGCAGCAGGTGATCAGTCAGGGTCACATCTGATCTATTGGGAGAATGACCTCCTTTACAGCGAGCCTAAGGTTGCTGAGACTGGAGTCAGCCCGTGTGCTGGTGGTACCCCAGTGCTTCAGAGCCTTCCTACTGGGGTTGGCTCATGATGTGCCATTGGCAGGACATCTGGGGCAGACCAAGACCTTCGAGAGGCTGGTCACCCACTTTTTTTGGCCCCAGATGCGCAGGAGCTCAGATGCTCACTGCAGGACATGTGAGACTTGCCAGGCAAGTGGGAAGAGTGGGGGAAATATCAAAGCCCCCCTCCAGCCCTTTCCAGTTGTCATTACCCCATTCGAGCGAGTGGGCATTGACATTGTGGGGCCTCTGGACCCCAAGACAGCCATGGGCAACAGGTTCATCCTGGTCTTGGTGAACCATGCCACCTGGTACCCTGTAGCCATCACACTCCGGACAGTGATGGCCCCCGTGGTGGGACGTGCACTGATGGGGATTTTCTCCCGTGTGGGGTTCCCCAGAGAGGTGGTGTCCGATAGGGGTACTAACTTCATTTCCAAATATATGAAGTCTCTGTGGGAGGAGTGTGGGGTAACTTATAAGTTTACCACCCCTTACCACCCCCAAGGTAATGGGCTGGTTGAGAGATTCAACCGGACCCTCAAAGGCATGATTATGGGCCTAGAAGAGTCCACGAGGCGTAAGTGGATGTCCTCTTGCCATGCCTGTTGTTTGCTTACTGTGAGGTGCCACAGAAGTCCCTAGGGTTTAGCCCCTTTGAACTACTCTATGGTCACCCGGTAAGAGGGCCTCTGAGTCTGGTCAAGGAAGGCTGGGAGCAATCTCCCAGGAAACCTCCCCAGGATGTGTTTAGTTACATGCTGGCCTTCAGGACCCAGACTCGGCATTTCAGAAAGCTTGCTGAGGCAAATCTGGAAGCCAGGCAGGAAGAGATGAAACGTTGGCACGATCAGAATGCCACTCTGATTGAGTTTCAGCCTGGTCAAAAGGTTTGGGTCATGGCCCCAGTGGAGCCTTGTGCGCTCCAAGATAAGTGGACTGGACCATTTGAGGTGGTGGAGCGCAAGAGTCCTGTTTCCTACTTGGTGGACTTGTGGTCTCCCCCGAACCCCTTGCGGGTCCTGCATGTCAACCGCCTGAAGCCCCACTTTGAGAGGTCCAAAGTGGGCATGCTCCTGGCCACAGATGCTGGGATGGAGGAGGAGAGTGAGCCTCTTCCTGACCTCCTGTGTGCAAAGGAGCAAGACGGGTCAGTGGAGGGTGTGGTCCTCTCCGCCACACTGACCCCTGAGCAACAGAGTGATTGTCGCCAACTGTTGGGACAATTCAGTGATCTGTTCTCCCTGGTGCCTAGTGTCACTGATTGGTGTGTCCATGAAGTGGACACTGGGGACAGTCCTACTGTTAAGCACAAGGCTTACCGAGTGACTGACCGGGTTAGGGCATCCATTAAGGAAGAGGTTTCCAAAATGTTTGCTTTAGGGGTGATTGAGTCCTCTAGCAGCCCTTGGTCCAGTCCAGTGGTCTTGGTACCAAAAGCTGCACGCCTGGTGCCACCCCAGAACTTCAGTTCTGCGTGGACTACCGAGGTCTCAATTCAGTCACAAAGACTGACGCGCACCCCATCCCCAGAGCTGATGAGCTCATAGATCGGCTAGGGGCTGCACGATACCTCAGCACGTTTGATTTGATATCTGGGTATTGGCAGATCGCCTTGACTGATGGGGCAAAGGAGAGGTCAGCATTCTCCACATCGGATGGGCACTACCAGTTCCGGGTGATGCCCTTTGGGATGAAGAATGCCCCTGCCACCTTTCAGAGGTTGGTCAACAGGGTGTTGGTTGGGCTGGAGGATTTCAGTGCCGCCTACCTGGATGACATTGCAGCATATAGTTCCTCATGGGAGGACCACCTGCGCCACCTCCGGGAAGTGTTGAAGGCACTGCGAAGGGCAGGCCTCACAATCAAGGCAAGTAAGTGCCAGATTGGGCAGGGTTCTGTGGTGTACTTGGGACACCAGGTGGGGAGCAGCCAGGTGGCGCCCTTACAGCCCAAGATTGAAACCATCCTGGCTTGGGAGCCCCCCAAGACCCAGACACAGGTGAGAGCCTTTTTAGGACTCACGGGTTATTACAGGAGGTTTGTCAAGGGGTATGGCAACATTGTTGCACTCTTGACTGAGCTGACTTCTAAGAAGCAGCCCAAGATGGTGAACTGGACTGACACCTGTCAGAACGCTTTTGACACCCTGAAGACTGCCATGTGCACAGCACCTGTACTTTAAGCGCCCAACTTTTCAAAAGAATTTGTTGTCCAGACAGACACTTCCGAGCATGGTGTGGGGGCTGTTTTGTCACAGATCAATGAAGAGGGCCTAGACCAACTTGTAGCCTTCATTAGTAGGAGGTTACTTCCACGGGAGCAGAGGTGGAGTGCAATTGAGCGTGAGGCATTTGCTGTGGTCTGGGCGCTGAAGAAGCCGAGACCATACCTGTTTGGGACTCACTTCCGGGTTCAGACAGACCACAGGCCCCTCAGATGGTTGATGCAGATGAGGGGAGAGAATCCAAAGTTGTTCAGGTGGTCCATTTCCCTGCAGGGTATGGACTTTACGGTGGAACACCGCCCTGGTACAGAGCACGCCAATGCTGATGGTCTGTCCAGATATTTCCGCATTAGTGATGAGAACTCCCATGTGGGTGGGTCGTTCTCCCCACATTTCAGCTGGAGGGGACACGTGTTAGACCTGGCACCATTGGCGTGGGTCTCCCCTCCATTTTTCGCTTTTGTCTCCTCTGTGTTTGCTGGTGTTAGATGCTCTGGGCGCTGTGCCACGGCCATTTCGTGCCACAGCGCGAATGCTCCCTATTGTAAATTGACTGTATGAATTGATGTTCCCATAATTGGCTCATTTGGTTTACCTGTTAGTCTCTAGTATAGTGCACCATGCGTGCCCAGGGCTGGTAGACTGAATGCTGCTGGTCGGCCTGCAGCGCTGATTGCGCCACCCACAGAAGCAGCTTGTAAAGTGGAAAGTCGAATTTAGTATGCCTGAGCTCAGAATATTAAAGTACATCTTTTAGTGAAGGTTATTTCTATATTCTGTGTCTGAAAATACCACTTTTAGAAAGTGGGTATTCTCTTGCCTAAGTCTTCCAGTGTGCTCTGCTGTTATGTGTATTGGCTGTCTGGTCTTGGAGGGACAGGGTAGGCTGAACCCGACCTGGGTCGAGTAGAGAGATCTGCAGCTGGAGAATGGGGAGGGGTGACCCTTTGGTCTGAGCAGGGCTGGGCCTGGCAAGGTGAATGATGGCTCCAGCCCCCACTGTGCATCTGATGGCAGACCCCCTCTTCCTCAAAGGCAGGATGCAGCCTCATAAATAAAGTGCTCCAGGACCACATCGAACTGGTTCTGGCTGGGTTCAGTGACTTTTGAGAGAACAAAGGCGAGGGGGGTATAAAGATGTGCGCGAAAACCCCCACGAGTGTGTTACTTCTGGATGCCAAGACGAACCTCTGTCCGTGTAACTAGAGGGAAAGGACTTTGAAACTTTCATCCATCTTGCTGAAGCAACTACCCAAGGGCCTGATTTGAGCTCACCTCCTGCTGAAGTCTCAGGGACATTAGACTTCACCCATCAGCCGTCTGGATTCCTATTTGAGGGGGATTCTACTCGCAGGTGAGGCCTCTGTTGAGAATTCCAGAGCCTCTGGTTCTACTGAAGGAAACGCGGGCTGAAAGTCGCTATCGCTATTGTGGGCCGCTGCAGCTGAGGAGCTGTGCCGCTGAGTGCCCGCATTTGCCATCCTATGAAAGTCGCTATTGTGGGCCGCTGCAGCTGCGGAGCTGTGCCGCTGAGTGCCCGCATTTGCCATCCTACGAAAATCATTGCTATCGCTATTGTGGGCTGTAGGAGGAGCTGTGCCGCTGAGTGGCCGCATTTGCCATCCTACGAAAATCATCGCTATCGCAATTGTGGGCCGCTGCAGCTGAGGAGCTGTGCCGCTGAGTGCCCGCATCTGCCATCCTACGAAAATCATCGCTATCGCTATTGTGGGCCGCTGCAGCTGAGGAGCTGTGCCGCTGAGTGCCCGCATTTGCCATCCTACGGAAATCATCGCTATCGCTGTTGTGGGCCGCTGCAGCTGAGGAGCTGTGCCGCTGAGTGCCCGCATTTGCCGTCCTATGAGAATCATCGCTATCGCTATTGTGGGCCGCTGCAGCTGAGGAGCTGTGCCGCTGAGTGCCTGCATTAGTCACCCCTTCCAGAATCGTTACCCCCTGCGTGTACCGCTGGGTGCCCGCCTTTAAGCCCCGTCCCAGGATTATCGGGAGTACACGCTGCGGACTGCTACATCCGGGAGCTGTGGCCGCTGCGAGTCCGCCTGTCATCACCGCGGCTTCCTTGTGAGGCTGCGTGCCGTGCCCCTTTACATCTCAGGTACATTGTGCATCACCGGGTCGCGTGGACCCCGGCCCCGAACTAAGTCCGTTCCACCCCCGTTTCGAGTGCCTTTATTGCTTTTGAAGTGAATCTGTAATTATGTGCATTGTGGCTCGTTGAGGGCTTTTAGCCTTGTGTTCAGTCTATATAAAGATAACTATTTTTCTATAACTACTTGTGGTGTCCTTTTGTAGCGTCTCTCCTGTGTTATTGTGTATGGCCACAAATGCTTCACACACTGCCTCTGAGATAGGCCTGTCTGCTCGTGCTACGTTACCACAGAGTTGAGCAGGGGTTATCAAAGGGTGTAGCCCCCTTACTCTGACTTAGGAAGAAGGGTCCCTTCTTGGACATTGGCGCCAGCCATTGCCAACCAGAGATCCCCATTTCTAACAGTATGGCATCAAAGAAAGATTTATTCCAACTAAGTCATTTAGCCAGTGGTTCTCAGTCCTAGAGGCTGTGAATGCTATTTTATCCATGTGGCCACTGTTTACAGAATTTTTGCTTAGTGATGATGTCACAGGCAGGAAATGTGAGGATCATTGGTTGCATATTGTTGGTAATGTGAAAAAGTCCACTGTACTGCATTCTTGAAAAGTACTGTTAGAAACCGGAGTTCCCGCGCGCACCGTTGATGTCAAGTGCGCGACCCGGACCCAACCGCTCCCACGTTAGGCCAAGAAAGGACACTGTCCGAGACAGCCCTGCTCACCCCCTTAGTAGCTTGACACGAGCAGCCAGGCTTATCTCCAAGGCACGAGTGTTCAGTATGTGCAACCACGCCCACAGCAATCCCAATGATGTCACCACAAATGGACTCCACACGAGTTTGTATAAAACGAGTATACTTCATATAGAAAGATATACGAAATGACCACACAATACAACTTCTACACATATACAATGGGTAATATTGTTTCCGGTGGATTGGGCGGTTCCAATCCCCAACCACTGCTTCTAACCAACAGTTACGCTGACTATTAACCGTTCTCAACACGTTAGGTACGTCATATCACTAGAATCACACACGTTGCAAAATACAAGAAATACTGCACTACTTAACGATGGGTTCCTGTACAGTGCCACAGTGAAACAATAAATGCGTAGCGTCACGATCATGTACTGAGTCAACACAAGATAATGCAACTCGGTTTGCTACCAGCCTGCCCTGTTCACAGAAGAAATACAGCAATGCGTCACGCTGCAATTACGTACACTGCGATAGGAAGACAATGCAATGCATATCGCCACCAGCATGCCCTGTGCAAGGAAGGAATAATGTAATGCGTCACAGTGCAGTTCAGTACAGTGTAGCAAACAACCAATGCAGTGCGCTACGCTAGGATCTTGTTATCCTGCAAGAGAAACATAACTTAGTGCATAGCGTGCTAACCCCTGAGTTCGTTAAGCACCACTAGTGTCAGACGTTGTCCAATAGTTCGAAAGTTCGTTAGCAGCAAATATGCAAAGTGTTATACGACTGTTTTTAGAAGTTATGCGACCGGTTGCCCCCAACACGGATCAACGATGACACCCAAGTTCCACTCCGGGCCCTTGCCCTTGTACTGCCCCGTCCCGGACCAGTACTGGCCGAGAACTGGGCCGAAGCAACAGGTGCACACAACTGCCAGCAGCGAGAGGCCGAGAGAGTGTCCCTCCGGGCCCGCACCCCGCCCCAGGCGATGATCCACTTTACCTGGGGGGGCGCGACCCCACTCTCCTCTCCTGCAGCAGCGGATTGGCCTCACTCCAGAACCTTGTCACCACGGGCAACGCGTGCTCGGGCCGGTCGTTCAGCTCCTACGGGGCTGCCGGTCCGGGCCACCAATGATCAGCACAAACTCCTTCCACGAAGCTTTCCACACAACGCTGGTGCCACCGCACGTTGCCTTCGAGGGCCCGATCACTTGGCCCTCCTCTCCAGCGCTGTTAGAACTTCTTCACTCCCCGGTGCTCACTGCTCCCCGGTACTCCTCACCAGCACCTCCGGTGGCACCTTTGACATGCACCCCTGGCGCGTCTGAGACTCGCTCCTTCTCCAGCCTCTGATGACTAGGCGCACCTCACTACACCTCGGCTGGCACCTTGACACGCACCCTGCGCGTCCGAATCTCACTCCGTCTCCGGGTGCACCCAATCTTCAGGCACTCTCCTCTAGTGCTGCAACTGCACCCCCACACGCACCCTGCGTGTTGGAGACCCACCTCGTTTCTTGGTGCACACGATGACCCAGGTGCTCTCCACTAACACCCTGGTCGCACCACGACATGCACACTGCGCGTCTGAGTCTCACCTCTCCTGGTGCACACGAGGTACCAGGCGCTCTCCACTAACGCCCTGGCTGCACCAGCACATGCCGACCCGCGTGTCAGAGACTCACTCCTCCTTACTGCCCACGATGTCCCGTCACTCTTCACTAGTGCCTGGACTGCACTGCGACACGCACCCTGCGTGTCCCGAATCTCGGCTCTCTTCCACGATGCCCACAATCCACAGGCGCTCCAACACCTGTAGCCACACCAAGACACGCACCCTGCGCGTCAGAGTCTTGATTCCTCCGGGTGCACACGATCACCTTAGGCACCCCTTCGGAGGTCTCAGGCTGCCACGACACAGTCCCACCACCGTGCCACTTGAGACTTCCTGGAAACTTTTATGTTCCTGTGTTTCCGAACAGGGAGCCAGCTCACCTCGCGCCCATGGGGTTCAGGACGCAGCACACAGCAAAGTCCTGCTCAGGAAGAAGGGGGGACATGACCCACTGCAGCGCCCCTTCAGTCTCTCCTCGGTCAAGAGCTACAAACTGCCCACAAGCCCCAAATCACGAATCAAGGGTCAAGTGTCTCCCGCAGCCTATTCCGCAACTCTTCCTGAGGCAGAGGTTTTCTTCCCGATCGCAGACTGGTCAAAGCCGCCAGAGACTTGACCAGCCCACGGTGTATTCAAAGCACTCCCAGCACTTCTCTGAACGATACCGAGACCGTTCTCGACGACATCATCAACATAACCAAAGTCTTGGGGTTACAGCTCTTTCAGTTATACCCCTCGTTATCTTTCAAGTTTCCTTGTGCTCAGGGATCACTGACCCCTCCTTAAATCAGTCTTGCATATCTCCCCCCCAGTGTCACCGTCCTCCCTTTGATACTGGGGGCCTGGATCTTTAATCACTCCGAGGGAGATGGGTCTATTGGTTTATGGCTCTGACCCGGGCCTCTTCACTTCGCAAAGCCTCTCCTGCTCCCCGCTCCAGGTGCAGGGCAGCCTGGCGCCGTCTCCACCCCTCCCCGGGGGCATGACCTCCCTCAGCCTTTCTCACCTCTCCCAGATCCAGGCAGGCAATTCACACTCTGCTGAGACACACAAAAAGGTCTAAAGCACAAACTCAGCCATTTTCTCAAACAGCGGTTTCTGGACACACAGCGACAAAACCATCTACCCAAAAGGATGTGTTATGACGCCGTGAGTTCAGACATACCAAACTTCACTGTTCCATTTCCAGTTCCTGGGAAACTAGGTTAACAATACTACACCCAGCCTCCCCCATTCTGTCCTATGGGCAGGATGGTCTTTCACCAGGGAAAATGAAATGGAGTATTTTCCACTGTCAGGGCCTAGCATCCACACTGGCACCGGTCCTGCCTTTTACCTACACCGCACCCTGCCTAGGGGTTACCCAGGACGTCCGACAGGGGTGCCCCATGTGTATGCAAAAGGGAAAGTCGGGCCTGACAAGTGGTAGCACTAGTCAGGACAACATGCTAATTTAGCATAATGCGTGCAGGCCCTCCACTGAAGACCTATGTTCCCTCTCTGCGCATTTCTTTAGTACTAGCCCTGGCACACACAGTGCACATCACTTAGGGATCTGGCTAGTAAGGCAAACATACCAACCAGAGACAACCAATCACCACTACAATTTATACAGGTACAGGGAATATCTGTACTTGCACACTGATTAGCAGTGGCAAGTACCTACAGCATCTAACTTCACAGGAGGCAAAGGCAAAAAGTCAGGGGTAATCACGCCAAGCTATGCCAGGTCTAACATGCGTCCCCTCCAGCCGAAAAGTGGGAAGAACTAACCACCCTCATGGGAGTTCTCATCACTGAGGTGGAAAAAGCTGGACAGACCATCAGCGTTGGCGTGTTCGGCTCAAGGACGGTGTTCCACCGTGAAGTCCATCCCCTGTAGGGAGATGGACCACCTCAACAGCTTTGGGTTCTCACCCCTCATCTGCATTAACCATCTGAGGGGTCTGTGGTCGGTCTGAACCAGGAAGTGAGTCCCAAACAAGTAGGGTCGCAACTTCTTCAGAGCCCTGATCACAGCAAAAGCTTCCCTTTCAATTGCACTCCACCTTTGTTCCCTGGGGAGTAGCCTTCGGCTAATGAAAGCTACCGGTTGGTCCAAGCTCTTGTTGTTCAACTGTGAGAGTACTGCTCCCACACCATGCTCTGAAGCATCCGTTTGTACTATAAATTCCTTGGAGAAATCCGGCCCCCGTAACACAGGTGCGGTGCACATAGCAGACTTCAGGGCATCGAAAGCGATCTGGCAGGCATCCGTCCAGATCACCTTCTTGGGCTGTTTCTTGGAAGTCAGTTCCGTCAAATGGGCCACCAGGGTGCCATACCCCTTTACGAACTGTTGGTAATACCCAGTGATTCCCAAGAAGGCCCTCACTCCTGTCTGTGTCTTGGGGGGTTCCCAAGCCAAGAGGGTATCAATCTTTGCCTGCAGGGGCGCCACCTGGCCGCTCCCCACCAGGTGTCCTAAGTACACCACCGAACCCTGCCCTATCTGACACTTACTTGCCTTGATAGCTAGGCCCACCCTCTGCAGGGCCTTCAACACTCCACAGAGGTGTTGCAAGTGTTCCTCCCACTTGGAACTGAACACGGTAATGTCCTCCAGGTACGCGGCGCTGAATTCCTCCAGCCCACTCAGCACCTGGTTAACCAGCCTCTGGAAGGTGGCAGGGGCGTTCTTCAACCCAAAGGGCATAACCCTGAACTGGTAGTGCCCCTCGGGGGTGGAGAACGCGGACCTCTCCGTAGCCCCCTCGGTCAAGGCAATCTGCCAGTACCCAGATGTCAAATCAAATGTACTGAGGTACCGGGCAGCTCCCAACCGATCCATGAGCTCATCAGCTCTGGGGATGGGGTGCGCGTCCGTTTTAGTGACCGCGTTGAGCCCCCGGTAATCCACACAGAACCGAAGTTCTGGAGGGGTAGCCGGCACAGCAGCTTTAGGTACGAGGACCGCTGGGCTAGCCCAGGGGCTGCTGGAGGACTCAATCACCCCTAGCGCCAACATCTTGGAGACCTCCTCCTTGATGCTGGCCCTGACTCTATCAGCTACCCTGTAAAACTTCTGCTTGATAGGTAGGCTGTCCCCCATGTCCACATCATGGACACACCAGTGGGTGACTCCGGGGGTCAGGGAGAACAGCGAGGCGAACTGACCCAACACTTGGCGACAGTCACTCCGCTGTTCCGGGGTCAGGGAAGGTGAGAGGTTCACTCCATCCACTGACCCATCCTTTTCCTTGGCTGACAGGAGGTCAGGAAGAGGATCACGCTCCTCTTCTGTCCCGACATCTGTATCCAAGAGCATGGTCACTTCCGACCTTTCAAAGTGTGGTTTGAGGCGGTTTACGTGGAGCACCCTTAGCGGATTCCTAGGAGACTGGAAGTCAACTAAGTTGGTAACTTCGCTCCTGCGTTCCACCACCTCATAAGGCCCAGTCCACTTGTCTTGGAGCGCGCAAGGCTCCACCGGTGCCATCACCCACACCTTCTGCCCAGGTTGAAACTCGACCAGAGTGGCATTCTGGTCATACCATCATTTCATATCTTCCTGGCTGGCTTCCAGGTCCGCCTGAGCGAGCTGCCTGAAACGCCTAGTTTGGTTCCTGAAGGCCAGCATGTAGCTGTATACATCCTGGGGGGGTTTACTGGGAGCCTTCTCCCAGCCCTCCTTCACCAAACTCAAAGGTCCTCTGACCGGGTGCCCATACAGGAGTTCAAAGGGACTGAACCCTAAGGACTTCTGCGGCACTTCCCTGTATGCAAACAACAGGCAGGGCAAGAGGACGTCCCACTTACGCCTCATGGGTTCTTCCAGACCCTTAATCATGCCCTTCAAGGTCCGGTTAAACCTCTCAACCAGACCATTACCCTTGGGGTGGTACGGTGTGGTGAACTTGTAGGTTACACCGCACTCCTTCCACAGAGATTTCATATACCATGACATGAAATTAGTGCCCCTGTCGGACACCACCTCTCTGGAAAACCCCACCCGGGAAAAAATTCCCATCAGGGCACGACCCACCACCGGGGCCATCACCGTCCGGAGGGGGATGACCTCCGGATACCGTGTGGCATGGTCCACCAAGACCAGGATAAACCTGTTGCCCATGGCTGTCTTGGGATCCAGAGGCCCCACAATGTCAATGCCCACCCGTTCAAAGGGTGTGCTGACCACAGGGAAAGGTTGGAGGGGAGCCTTTCGCTTCCTTCCACTCTTACCACTCGCCTGGCAAGTCTGACAGGTCCTGCAATGAGTATCACAACTCTTGCGCATCTGGGGCCAGTAAAAGTGGGTGACAAGCCGCTCAAAGGTCTTGTCCTGCCCCAAATGTCCCGCCAAGGGTACATCATGAGCCAACCCCAATAGGAAGGCTCTGAAGCGCTGGGGTACCACCAACGCATGGGCTGATCCAGGTTCAGCCACCCTTGGCTCACTATACAGGAGATCGTTTTCCCAGTAAATCAAGTGTGATCCTGACAGATCACCTGCTGCCTGGTTTACGGCCTGCTGCCGCAAACCCGTAAGAGAAGGGCATTGCTTCTGCTCCTTGCAGAATACCTCCGTGGAGGGCCCGCCTTCCTGCTGCCAATCGGTCAGCCCTGGAAGGTCCCCCAGTTCAGCTACTTGTTCCCCTGTAGGTTCCAGGGCATCTCCCTCATAGAGTGCCTCCTCCTGGACCGTGGGAACCGGGGTGGCCGGTTTCCCGCGCCCCTTGCCTTTTCTCTTAACGGCAGACGACGGGGCCACTGTTTCAGGCCCCAGGTCCTCTTGAGTACCTTCACTGGCTACCATTGACCGAGTGGTCACACACGCCCACTCAAGTAGACCCAACATCTCCAGATGCGCCTGGTGCTCCACCTCCTTCCAAGGGGAACTCTCCAGGTCATTCCCGAGCTGACAGTCTACAGGCATGGACGGACTTACGACAACCTTCAAAGAGCCTGAGACTCCTCTCCATTCAAAGGGGACCAGCACCACCTTGCAAAGGCGCACTGAATTGTCTGCTGACATAACCGGGTGAAGCACGCCAGGAATTATTTGCTCGTCAGACACCCACTGACACCTAACCGATGTCAAACTGGCTCCAGTGTCTCTCAGAGCCTCTACCGTCCGTCCACTGATGGTCGACCCCTGCCGGTATTTCTTGGTGTTTTCCGGTAGTGGGATTTCTTGGACCACCTCACGATCTACTAAGGAGACCAGGGTCATGATCGCTTGCTACTCCCCATCCCAAGGACTTAGGTCCTCCCCAAGACTACACTAACCAAACCTGGTGTTGGAGCACCAGGGGTTGTAGGGGACGTCTTGGGGCATTTAGGGGAGATATGACCCACTTCTTTACAGAAGTAACACGTAGGAGAACCTCAGGCTCCCTCTTGCCCGGGAGACCCAGGCCCTCTTGGTCTTGGGAGACTGTGACCCCTTCTTGGGGGGGTTACCTAGGGGCCCCTTAGATGACTCCTTGTGGTTACCCTTATCCTCCCCCACCCTCGGCGGGGGACCCTGCCCACTCTTGGCAGCAGTACTCCCAATCCCCTTGTGGACCCGAGTACCAGTCCAGCGGTCCGCCTCCTCAGCAAGCTTACTGGGATCAGTCAGCTTACTATCCAAAAGATTCTGGTGCAGCTCGGGAACACAGAGACTACTTAAGTGTTCCCAACTAATTAAATCGCATAAGCCCTTAAAATCAGTGACTTTGCTGCCCAGCATCCAACCATCCAGTGCCCGTGTGTACTCATTCACACATTCCACCCAAGTACGGGATTCTAGTTTCTTAGAAGTCCTGAACTTCTGCCGATATTGTTCAGGGGTGAGCCCATACCGGAGGCACAAAGCCTCCCTCATGTTGGCGTAGGTCAGGGTTCCCGCCTTCTCTAAAGGGGATAGAACGTCCCTTCCTGAAGCCTCAAAGTGTTTCCATAGGCCCGCCCCCCAATGCTTCTCAGGCACCTCATTCATCCTTAGTGCAATCTCATATGCCGTGAACCATGCATAAATGTCATCACCCCTTTGGTAAACTCGCACTAAATCCTTGGGGATGTATACCTTCCCTCCTGGCACTGGTGGTGCGCTGCCACCATTTGAACTGGGCTCCAGTTGTCTACCCTTCAGGTCCAGTTCCCTCATGGTTATCTCATGAGCGAGAAGAATCTTCTTCTCATCCAACGCGAGAGCTCCCTTGCTCTCCTCTGCACGAGCCTTCAGTTTTAAAACCTCCAACTCATGCAGCCTGACCCTTTGGTTTTCCTCCAACTCCTCTGGTGAAAAACTCCTCCCGGAATGGCCACTGCCAGCCCCACTGGCTGGCCCCTCCACTGGCAAATCCTGTGGACTAAACCCATTCCCGGGGTCCTCCTCATCCACCTCACCATCACTCGTCCCCGGAGTCTCTTGGGCTTCCCACCAGGCCCTCAAGGCCACCTGTAGCTCCTCCTTCTTGGTGCTACCCCTCATGGGACATCCCAAGGCTCTGCAGAACCTCCTCAATTGTTCAACCTTATAAGACAACAAAGCCTCAATGTCAAACTCACATTCTACAGCCATAGCCCCACTGGCTATCAGACTCCCCTCCTGAGACATGATGTGTGGATAACAGGGTCACTCCAAAGATAGAACCAATAAACAAATACAATATGTGGTTGTATCGTGGTCTACAGTCAATTTGCGATGCGCATCAATTACTGTGAGTGGTTTTGCACATACACGTTTTAATAACGTTAGGATCGAATCCCACCGCTCTGCACCAATTGTTAGAAGCCGGAGTTCCCGCGCGCACCGTTGATGTCAAGTGCGCAACCCAGACCCCCCCGCTCCCACATTAGGCCAAGAAAGGACACTGTCCGAGACAGCCCTGCTCACCCCCTTAGTAGCTTGACACGAGTAGCCAGGCTTATCTCCAAGGCACGAGTGTTCAGTATGTGCAACCACGCCAACAGCAATCCCAATGATGTCACCACAAATGGACTCCACACGAGTTTGTATAAAACGAGTATACTTTATATAGAAAGATATACAAAATGACCACACAATACAACTTCTACACATATACAATTAGTAATATTGTTTCCGGTGGATTGGGCGGTTCCAATCCCCAACCACCGCTTCTAACCAACAGTTACGCTGACTTTTAACCGTTCTCAACAGGTTAGGTACGTCGTATCACTAGAATCACACACATTGCAAAATACAAGAAATACTGCACTCAGGGCCGGACTGGGAGCCAAAACCGGCCCTGGCAAACTGATCGGCTGGCACCCCATGGGGTTGAGGGGGGAGAGCAGCCGAGCTGTTTTCTTGGGCCGGTTTCGGCCGATTTTGTTTCACGGGGCCGATATTGCCGGCCCCCGGTAACAAAATCGGCCCCCAGGGGTCCAAAACCGGGAAACGCCCGGTGCCCCCTACAGCCAGTCCAGCCCTGACTGCACTACTTAACGATGGGTTCCTGTACAGTGCCACAGTGAAACAATCAATGCAAGATAATGCAACTCGGTTCGCTACCAGCATGCCCTGTTCACGGAAGAAATACAGCAATGCGTCACGCTGCAATTACGTACAGTGCGATAGGAAGACAATGCAATGCATATCGCCACCAGCATGCCCTGTGCAAGGAAGGAATAATGTAATGCGTCACAGTGCAATTCAGTACAGTGCAGCAAACAACCAATGCAGTGCACTACGCTAGGATCTTGTTATCCTGCAAGAGAAACATAACTTAGTGCATAGCGCTCTAACCCCTGAGTTCGTTAAGCACCACTAGTGTCAGACATTGTCCAATAGTTCGATAGTTCGTTAGCAGCAAATATGCAAAGTGTTATACGACTGCTTTTAGAAGTTATGCGACCGGTTGCCCCCAACACGGATCAACGATGACACCCAAGTTCTACTCCGGGCCCTGGCCCCTGTACTGTCCCGTCCCGGACCAGTACTGGCTGAGATCTGGGCCGTAGCAACAGACGCACACAACTGCCAGCAGCGAGAGGCCGAGAGAGTGTCCCTCCGGGCCCGCACCACGCCCCAGGCAATGATCCACTTTACCTGGGGGGGCGCGACCCCACTCTCCTCTCCTGCAGCAGCGGATTGGCCTTGCTCCAGAACCTTGTCACCACGGGCAAGGCATGCTCGGGCCGGTCGTTCAGCTCCTACGGGGCTGCCGGTCCGGCCTGCCAACAATCAGCACAAACTCCTTCCACACAACGCTGGTGCCACCCCATGTTGCCTTCGAGGGCCCGATCACTTGGCCCTCCTCTCCAGTGCTGTTAGAACTTCTTCGCTCCCCGGTGCTCACTGCTCCCCGGTGCTCCTCACCAGAACCTCCGGTGGCACCTTCGACACGCACCCCTGGCGTGTCCGAGACTCGCTCCTTCTCCAGCCTCCGATGACCAGGCGCACCTCACTACACCTCGGCTGGCACCTTGACAGGCACCCTGCGCGTCCGAATCTCGCTCCGTCTCTGGGTGCACCCAATCTTCAGGCACTCTCCTCTAGTGCCACAACTGCACCCCCATACGCACCCTGCGTGTTGGAGACCCACCTCGTTTCTTGGTGCACACGATGACCCAGGCGCTCTCCACTAATGCCCTGGTCGCACCACGACACACACACTGCGCATCTGAGTCTCACCGCTCCTCCTGGGGCACACGAGGTACCAGGCGCTCTCCACTAACGCCCTGGCTGCACCACCACATGCCGACCCATGTGTCGGAGACTCACTCCTCCTTAGTGCCCACAATGTCCCGTCACTCTTCACTAGTGCCTGGACTGCAGTGCGACAAGCACCCTGCGCGTCCTGAATCTCGGCTCTCTTTCACGATGCCCACAATCCACAGGTGCTCCAACACCTGTAGCCGCACCAAGACACGCACCCTGCGCGTCAGAGTCTTGATTCCCTCCGGGTGCCCACGATCACCTTAGGCACCCCTTCGGAGGGCTCAGGCTGCCACGACACGGTCCCACCACCGCGCCACTTGAGACTTCCTGGAAACTTTTATCTTCCTGTGTTTCCGAACTGGGAGCCAGCTCACCTCGGGCCCTTGGGGTTCAGGATGCAGCACACAGCAAAGTCCTGCTCAGGAAGAAGGGGGGACATGACCCACTGCAGCGCCCCTTCAGTCTCTCCTCGGTCAAGAGCTACAAACTGCGCACAAGCCCCAGATCACGAAGCAAGGGTCAAGTGTCTCCCGCAGCCTATTCAGCAACTCTTCCTGAGGCAGAGGTTTTCTTCCCGATCGCGGACTGGTCAAAGCCGCCAGAGACTCGACCAGCCCACGGCGTCTTCAAAGCGCTCCCAGCACTTCTCTGAACGATACCGAGACCGTTCTCGACGACATCATCAACATAACCAAAGTCTTGGGGTTACAGCTCTTTCAGTTATACCCCTCGTTGTCTTTGAAGTTTCCTTGTGCTCATGGGTCCCTGACCCCTCCTTAAATCAGTCTTGCGTATCTCCCCCCCAGTGTCACCGTCCTCCCTTTGATACTGGGGGCCTGGATCTTTAATCACTCCGAGGGAGTTGGGTCTATTGGTTTATGGCTCTGACCTCTTCATTTCGCAAAGCCTCTCCTGCTCCCCGCTCCAGGTGCAGGGCAGCCTGGCGCCATCTCCACCCCTCCCCGGGGGCATGACCTCCCTCAGCCTTTCTCAGCTCTCCCAGATCCAGGCAGGCAATTCACACTCTGCTGAGACACACAAAAAGGTCTAAAGCACAAACTCTGCCATTTTCTCAAACAGCGGTTTCTGGACACACAGCGACAAAACCATCTACCCAAAAGGATGCGTTATGACGCCGTGAGTTCAGACATACCAAACTTCACTGTTCCATTTCCAGTTCCTGGGAGACTAGGCTATCAATACTACACCCAGCCTCCCCATTCTGTCCTATGGGTAGGATGGCCTTTCACCAGGGAAAATGAAATGGAGTATTTTCCACTGTCAGGGCCTAGCACCCACACTGGCACCGGTCCTGCCTTTTACCTACACCGCACCCTGCCTAGGGGTTATCCAGGACGTCCGACAGGGGTGCCCCATGTGTATGCAAAAGGGAAAGTCGGGCCTGACAAGTGGTAGCACTTGTCAGGACAACATGCTAATTTTGCATAATGCGCGCAGGCCCTCCACTGAAGACCTATGTGCCCTCTCTGCGCATTTCTTTAGTACTAGCCCTGGCACACACAGTGCACATCACTTAGGGATCTGGCTAGTAAGGCAAACATACCAACCAGAGACACCCAATCACCACTACAATTTATACAGGGAACATCTGTACTTGCACACTGATTAGCAGTGGCAGTACCTACATCATCTAACTTCACAGGAGGCAAAGGCAAAACGTCTGGGGTAATCACGCCAAGCTATGCCAGGTCTAACAAGTACCGATTAATTTTTGACCTCTTCAATAACTCTGAGGGGATAAGCTCCCAGTTCAGAACCTGTCCCAGAGAATCACAATCTCAGGTGTACCAGGATTGGCATGGAAAGCTATGTAGGTGGCTAGAGCTAGCATATTGCGTACTGGCTGTTTTGGTGTTGTCCGTCTCAAGTGCCAATGTTAAGAGGGCCTTTTCACAAATAAAAGTGTACATGGGAAGGAAAGATGGCACAGCAAGCAAGGGACCCATGTCTCGGCATACTCAATCCACTTAGGGCAAAAGGTGCTGCAACAACAAATGATTGACAGAATGCTGAATAAATCAAACATTCTCCCCCAGTCAAGAGATCTGGGCTAAATCCATTGTTCTGTTGCTCACTACAGCACCCCAGTTTGGACCCAGCCATATGCAAATCAGTCTTGACCCTGCTGCACATGGGAACAGTCCAGCCCGTACTGCCAATCCGGGTGTACTGTGTACCAAGTGGCCTGGAAGTTAAATGCCACTAAAGTAAGAAGCCCTATTGTGCCATTCACTATAGTAGCAATGAAAATATGACTTCATGCCTATCGTTGTAGCCTGATTGCAGCAGTGTAAAAACTGCAATTCAACCTGTCAAAATAAAGCGTGTTGACAGGTTGAAATCTCCCTTTTAAATATTGATATTACCCCTGTGTAGGCCTTAACATTGGGATTGTTGATGACCAGGATTTCATTGCCGTTTTTGAGGAAACTGATGACAGCTGTTTCCCTTTTTGGCAACATTGACATGATGACCTCATTCCATTACAGAGGATTTACTGACACGATCTCTTTTTTGATAAATAGGAGTGTTGAATAAAGTTATTAAAGAAATCATATAAGTTGTGAAAGCATTAGGACGTATTGGCAAACTAAACCTGTATTTGCGCATTTATCAAGGCCCAAAAGTGTCAAATCGTTTTTTCAGCAAGTAGCACGTTACTCCAGAACCCAAAAGGATTAGTGGTGAATTAGTATAGTGAAATGTAAAATTAATTTGAGCAGTGGATATATTAGTCTGTTATTTGGATTGAGAAGGATAGTGGAGGGATAGAAGAGGGAATGAAGCGAGAGGTGGGCGTGCGTCAGGTAATGAAGTCCAGAAAATCGATATGTAGTTTCAAAAGTCTTTATTTTGAATCAATTTGTTCATGCGATATAAGAGCATTACACTCTGCCAACGCGTTTCGTTCTCAAGCCTTGAAGCTTCAAATACAGGTTTTGGCGCAACTCAGTTTCTCCAGCCAAATCGGGCCGCATTATCTACCGAGGAGAAGGCCGGACCTGGCCTGGGGAATTCCCCATTGCATCCAGTGTCATTGCCTGGAGCAACGAACCTTGTATTCTCTACATATTATCTTCATTTGCCCAAGAAACTTGGTCACAGGCCGGACCTGGTCGTGTGAATCTCTTTTCGCCCAGTGTACCCATCTTGAGCGCATCGTCGTGGTTCGATTTGATTTTATTGTTATAAATACTCGCTTTAATATAAGCCCTGATGAAGTTCTCCATGTGAGAACGAAACGCTTTGGCTGAGTGTAATGCTCTTATATCGCATAAACAAATTGATTAAAAATAAAGACTTTTGAAACTACATATCGATTTTCTGGACTTCATTACCTGACGCACGCCCACCCCTCGCTTTAAGTTAGGATCTGGAACACAGAGGCATCAATTGACGGCTGGTGCCAGGGCTTGTTGCGCAGGACTTTAATTGTACATGAAACTAGCGTGAGGTGCAGAAACAACAGTCCGCCGTTCAAGCCTGTTATTTTGTTCTATAGAAGAGGGAATGGTTTGCATTTATATAGCGCTTGTATTGTATTGTATGTAATGCTTATATAGCGCAAACTATCACCCTACGGGTATCCTGGCGCTGTAACTTAGCAGATGACATCAACAAGCAACGGGCCTGATTAACAGTGGAAGGCATTGCTCTCGTTCCTGGGGAATAACCATATTTTCAGACTCTTTCTAAAGCATAACAAAGAGTTAGCTTGTCTAATACTCTGGGGTAGGTCGTTCCAGAGGCGTGAGGCCGCTATGCCGAAGGCCCTGCCTTCCATCCTGGATTTCTTAAATCTGGTAGTTGTTACCAGATTTGCGCTAGAGGAGCGAAGATGTCTTACGGGCTTATACCAGGTAAATCTCTCCTGCATAGATAGAGGGCCCGTACCGTGTACCGCTCTGAACACAATACATAAGGATTTGAAACTAACTCTTTCCTTGATGGGCAACCAGTGAAGATCTCTCAGGGCCAATGTAGTGGAGGATCTACGTTGCCTATTTAATGCCAGCTTTGCTGCTATAGACTGGGCTCTCTGAAACCCCTGCAAGATATATTGTGGAGCTCCCAGATACAAGGAGTTGCAGTAGTCCAGTCTGCACAGAATTATGCTCCTCACTACAAGGGGTCTAGCCTCGTTCGGCAGCAGTGGAAGAATCTGCCGAAGTGCTTTTAGTAAAGCAAAGCAGACACTGACCGTTTTGTTAGCCTGTGACGCCATTTGGAGGTTGTCATCAATCAGGACGCCCAGGTTGCGTACGGTCTTAACTGGGGCCAATGGGTCATCCCAGGAGCGAGTTTAAACTCTAGCGGCAGGTGCTGTACCATTTTGGCAGTGGAACAATATACCACCTCTGTTTTCCCCCCGTTGAACTGCAAAGAACCGGAGGTCTGGCACATGCACTCCTGGAAAATCTCCATGGTCACCGCACGCTTCCCTTCCAAAGAGAACACCAGTTGGATGTCGTCAGCATAGTTGACCAGGTCAATCCCAAAAGATTTTATAATGGGGATCAACAGGCGCAAATATATATTAAAAAGAATGGGGCTTATTGCCGAACCCTGCGGCACTCCGTAACGTACCGGAGACTTAGAGGAGGCAAACGGTGTCATGGTTACCACTTGTTGTCTCTCTGAAAGGTACGATTGCAGTCATTTCAGAGCTCGACCTTTCACACCCATTCTCTCCAGCCTTCCCATCAACACTGCATGGCTCACCGTGTCGAATGCAGCCGACATATCTAGCTTGCTACCCCTGATGAGGTGTTAAAGCGCTTTTTTTGGCGGGTAGCACGCTACTCTGGAACCCCAAACAGGATTAGTGGGGAATTAGTATAGGGAAATATGAAATTAATTTGAGTGGTGGACATATTTGTCTGTCCTTTGGATTGAAAAGAAATAGTGGAGGGATAGAAAAGGGAAGGGTCTAGAAAGTGTTTGGTTTTTTTTCGAGTTCATAGCAGTAGGAGGGTGTTTGGGATGAGTAAAGGGGAGGTGGAGGGGGAAGAGTCAGAGGGAAGGGTTTAGAAAGGCTTGTTTGGGAGAACTGAATAGTAAAAGAGGTATGAGATTATGCAAGGAGGGGTAGAGGAGGAAAGAGTCTAGAAAGGGTAATTTTGGGGATCATCTTGGTAGTATGGGTTTTGGAATGAATGAGAGAGGGGAGGTAGAGGATATATTGAGAGAGGTATAGGGTGAGTAATAGGGTAGTGTATTGGAAAGAGTAATAGAATGAGGTTTGAGATGAGTCTGAGAATTGAGATAGAGGATATACTGAGAGCAGTATAGGGTGAGAAATAGGGTAGTTCATTCAAGAGAGTAGTAGAATGCGGGTTGAGGAGAGCCAGAGTGGAGGTAGAGGATATATTGCGAGAGAGATAGGGTGAGATATAGGCTAGTGCATTGGATATGCTGAATTAGAAGCAAAGTAATAAATATAAAGATGTATATATGTATATATGTATAAGGAAGGTAATATATGTGGATTAAAGTTGCATTTATTAAACTCATACTTTCAAGTGTTGCTGTACTTTAAGTTAATGTATTTATTTTTATTTTTTGCAATTCAATAGTGAAGCAATTGTAGATAAATAGTTATAATAAAAGATTTACTTATTTATGCAGTCACTTATATACATGTTAAACATAGAATAATGTAACTATAAGTAATAAGAAACATTTGTTAAGCAGAACTAATGAATATCTATATCTTTAAAAACATCATTATTATACACGTTCATACAAAGCAATACACATATGTAGGTAGACATGTATTGTCCTAATAAATGCTTTTAATAAAGGGATATGCAGAATATTTGTGTTTGAGTATGGCAGTTATGTGGGGAAGAGCAAATTCTTGAGTAGTTTTCTGAAGATAAGCTGGTTATCCGTGGATCTTATGTTTGAGGTTAAAGAGTTCCATAGTTTGGCTGCTAGAACAGAGAAGGATGTGCCACCCATGGGTATTTTCTTGTAGGGTGGGATTTTGAGGCGAGGTGCCACTCTACAGCGGAGGTTCCTTTGTTGAATGTATTTCGTGATTTTATTCCTGATGAAGAGGAGTCCTGTTCCATGTATCGCTTTGTGGGTGATTCAATGCAGCTTGAATGTGGATCTTCTGGCAACCGGTAGACAATGTAGGGCTTTCAAAGCAGGGGAGATGTGGGCTTGTGGCTTTATATGTAAGAATAGTCTGGCAGCAGAGTTCTAAATCCATTGTTGTCTGTTCATAGTTGTTGAAAGTGATCCATGGTAAAGGCTATTAGCGTAATCGAGTTTGGACAGAACAAGAGAGATGGTAGCCTGGACCTTGTGTGGAAATTCTAGGTGGGCGAAGATGTTTTGCAGAGTTTTTATAGTAACAAAGCTTGTTCTTGCTAGTTTGTTCACTTGGGCATTCATTGACAGCTTGAAGTCCTTGGTAGTTCCGAGGTTTCTTACTTCCTTGGACACTTTAGGTGATGTTCCCAGATAATCAGGCTATGCGGTTAGTGGGTCATAATTTTTCTAATCGCCACATATGAGTATTTCTGTTTTGGAAGTATTCCATTTGAGATGGCTACATGTCATCCATTGATCCACGGCTCTGAGACAACTGGAAATTGGTGAGTTTCTAATGTTTTTGGGGCATTCCAGTTAAAGGAGTATTTGTGTGTCATCTGCATGATTATAGCATGTGAAGTGAAATGTATTTATCACTGCCAGTAATGACTTCATGTAGATGTTGAAAAGCATGGGTGAGATGATAGAGCAGTGAGGGACCACTGCTTTTGTGAAGTACGGTTTAGAAGAGAAAGGAGGTTATAGATGACATTAGTTCTGTTGTGGAGGTAGGATGTGATCCAGTCTAGAGCAGTCCCCTCTATGCCAGCTTCGTAGAGTCTTTGTATCAGAGTGTCATGGTCAACTGTGTCAAAGGCAGCTGAGCGGTCCAAGAAAAAAAGTGCAGCAACCCCGTTCTGGTCAACTCTGTTCCTAAGGTCATCCCAGATGGCAACGAGTGCAGATTCTGTGCCTCTTCCTGGATGGAAGCCCGTTTGGAAGTCTGAAAGTATGGCATTATCTTCAGTAATTGTGACATCTGGGTGAATGCTGCTCTTTCTATCAGTTTGCCCAGGAAAGGTCCATTTGTAATTGTTCTGTAGTTGTCGGAGTTCAGCAGGTCCAGGTTTGTTTTCTTCAGTAATGTGTGTATGTATACCTTTTTTAGTTCTTCTGGAAATATTGCCATAGTTAAGGAATTTTTGATAATTCTTCTTACTGGTGTGGCAGCAGAGGTTGTTAGAAGAATTTTCTTAAAGGTTTGTGGTGGACACAGGTCAGAAGGGCTCCCAGCAGGCCTGCTTGCTTTGACTAGGTCCATAAATTCAGTGTGTAAACTTTTTTGGAAGGAATGAAGAGGCTGGGTTAGTGTATTCATGGATTGTTGTTTTGGAAAAGGGTTGGTGCTAGTGGTTTTTCTTTGTTTTAAATATGAGTCCAATGTGTCTGCTGTGGCTATGTAATGATTTACCAGTTTGTCTGTGAAATCTTGAGTAACGGGATGAGCTCCGTCTAGGCAATTTGTTTCACGAAATTCAGTGAGAATTTTAAAGAATTCTTTATTGCACATTTAGCATTTTGAATTCTGTCTGAATAGTATCTTGTTTTAGCTTTTTTGATAGCTGACTTGTATAATCTGTTAAGTTTCTGAAGGCAAAGTTTGTCTTGATTGGTGTTTGTTTTGAGCCAGGCATGTTGCAGCTTTCTAATTTGTTGTTTTATCTCTATTGTCTCTGTATTTCTCCAAGGTGCCTGTTTTCTTTTGTTCTGTTGGTCGTTTTTAGTGGTATTAGGATATCAAAAGCTTCTTATAGCCACTCATACAGTTTTTGAACAGAATTTATTGTGTCTAGAACTGTACTGGATGTTATCTGTGTTTCTAAATTTTCAAAATTAATTTTGTTCTACGGTCAGTAGGTGGATGCATGTAAGATGGTTTTAGGTGTGTTGCTTTGTGTTGTTTTATGTTGGAAAGCAAGCAAATGGTGGTCTGACCATGTGATTGGAGTTATTGTTTGAAAGGTAACTAGTTCTGTATTTGCAAAAATTACATCTAGGATGTGTCCAGCAATGTGTGTGGGTTTGTGGATGATCTGATGTAGGTTCAGTGGGTTTAGGCCAGTGATGATTGTTTTCGGATGGGGCATATTGGGTTTGTCAAACCAAATGTTCAGTTCACCCAGAATGCATAGATTGGAGTGTAGTGTTATCAGGTTTGAAACGTGTGTCTAGAAGTGTGTCTGGGAATGTTGCATTGCTAGGTGGAGGTCTATATTGGAGCAGGAAGGTAAAGGAGGAAGATGGTGTAGGGTTGCATCTGGTGAAGAGGGCCTCACAACCTTATATGGAGATGTTGTCAGCTTTAGTGATGTTTAATGTTTGCCTGAACACAAAAGCTAGGCCACCTCCTCTTTTGCCTATACAATTTTGCATGATAGTTTGATAGCCTAAAGGAACGACTTCATGCAACACTGGAGCCATATCTTCTCCCAACCATGAATTAGTTATGGAGAGTATGTCATGTTTTGTGTCAGTAAGAAGGTCATAGATGTGATGCTTGTTTTTAGAGCGTGATTGAGCATTTATTAGAAGGCATTTTAGAGAATGTGCTTTGGTGATAGTGTGAATTTGTTTTGTAGAAAAGTGAGCAGTATTTTGTGGGAATGTAGCAGGTGTGTCCTTAGTGCTGGTATTAGATATATGAGGATAGCAATACTGTAGCTGTTCTGTATTACGTTCCTCGTCCAGCAGGCTAAGAAGGCATTTTGATGGGGCTGCGTGTATAGGTTGTGGAGATGGTGGTTGAGAGGGAGTTGGTGAGCTGTGTTGTTTTTGTAGTGCAGCCTTGTTGTGCAGTAGACATTCTCAGTCTTTGCAAAATGTTTTCAAAGTAGGTCATATTGAGCAAATCGAGATCTTTCAAAGCGTTCATTCCATCTCTCATCCTACAAAAGGTCATCGCTCAAAGCTTCTAATTTGAAAAGGTAATTTGAAACTCAGCAATGACACCACATATATCAATTAGAGCACAGACAATGCTCTAACACTAGTCCCCTTGCCTGCTCCCTTCCCTAACTATTGAAAAAGCTGTAGTAGTCAGAACATCCATGACTTTCCTTAGCTTGGCCTACGCAAGTACCAGATTTCCCATCTAGGAGTAGTCCCCAATGCTGGAGTCAGACTGAGGGAGGTTAAAAAAAATCTCTTGGGCTTCTTTCAGTCAAATCTCATTGATATTTCAATGGTTCCCATTGAATGCACGTGAAATGTTTAAGATTGTTTGCTTCACCCATACTCATAGCAGTGATGAAAAGACTTCATTTCCAAACACTTTGTCCATTCTGCCAAAGAAACATCTACCCCACATCACCTTATCGTATCCAAAGGCAGACATTTGTGTGCGGTACACACAACCCAGCTGTGGGTTATCTCCCTGTAGATATCCATGTTGAGGACAACTGCCTCTAAAATAACTGGAAATTCACCACTTCTAACCATTGTGCGGTAAGTGAATGCCATCACATATTTATAAATTGCTGTGATATGGTATGGTTCTGCTAAAACAGCTGTCACTTACCTGCCACCATCTGAACACGTCATCAGGAATCTCGTTGTTCTGTTTCGTCAGCAAATGTGGAATAGATTCATAAAATCTGTCTTCAAACCAAGGCAAATTAATATGTTCAGTAACACACGTAGTGCAGCTGCATACTCTTGTCTGAAGATTAACCAATCTTTTGAGTTGTATCGACAACTTAAAACAAGCATTTGCAATGCAATAGGTCTCGCATTTGCCAGAGTTTAAGCTATTGGCATTGAAATGACAATGCTTTTTATTTATTTGTTTTCAAAACCCACACATAAATAAAAAGCATTGTAATTTACAATGCCAATAGCTCAAACTCTAGCAAATGCGAGACCTATTGCATTGCAAATGCTTGTTGTTCATGTCCCAGCTTGTTAATCTTCAGTCTGTCCCTGCCGTTGAGCATTGCCTCTTCAAATCTCTTTGGATTGTTTGCTTTCGCAGCTGCCACAGCTTGCTTTTCAAGAACTTTTTCTTTTCTTGTGTGTTAAGTACGCCATGGGAGGTGATGTGTGTTTGAGATGTCGCCTTCATGTATTTCTCTCCCCCTGCACACCATGTGGCTCTGTCGTAACTCTGCTTCTCCAGGCCCCCTTCAGGTTCCATTCTGAAATCTTCTTACCATTGCTTACCGCACCCCTTGTGTTTCTTTCCTCATCCACACCGCCCTCCGCTCGCTCGGTCGTTGCTGCTTCTCCTATCTTTGCCCTCTGTGTTGCTTCTCCTGGATCCCCATGTTGGTTCTGCCTCCCATATTGCCCTCAACGTGTTGCTTTTAACCCTCTCAACATGTTGCTTCCACGCCCTCACCATTTCCTGTGTTGCTTCTGTGTGCCCCCCCTTTAATGCGGACAGCCATCCCATATTGTAGGCGTACACATGGGTGCTGAAGACGCCTACAAAAACAACAAGACGACTCCTGAGAAGCTCCCCGAGCAAATGAACGGCTGAGAACGGTCATTGAGAGACTTCACTTTCCGCGTTGGTGTTTTTTGGTCCAGATGGTTACGTAAGCGTCCTCATGTGGACATTATGATCAGCGTGGCAGCGGTTAGTGAACCGAAGGGGTGAGCTCAACCTGTATGCTTTTTAAGCCAGGCCCACTCCGCCAGTGCCCATTCTAACTAATGGTAATAAGTTCCTGGTTGTGACGTCACGCAGCACAGGATGCGCAGTGCAGCGATTGGGTTTTAGGCGTGGAAAGTGGGCGGGACCTTGGGTTGTCACCGTAGACGTCAGCGGTTTTTGCGGAAGTGTATGATGATGGCGATGGAGTTAGGCAGACAGCAGCAGGAGGGTGCATTTGGCTCGTTACCTGTCGACCCGCTTTCCCGGTTCACGTGCCCCGTTTGCCTGGAGGTCTTCGAGAACCCCGTGAGAGTCAAGTGCGGACATGTGTGAGTGTGGCACCCGCGGACCTAAGCTCAACAAGAGCCGGTGAGTGGTGCATGCAAGCGCGCCGCGCCTGGACAGGAGATGTGCACGCGTATGGTGCGAGCAGGAGTTGTGATAACGCCGCGAGCCGTACGCATGCACATCTCTTGTCTGTTAAGCTTTGGCACAGACCGTTGATGTGCATGCGTACGGCTTGCGGCGTTATTACAACTCCTGCTCGCACCATACGCGTGCACATCTCCTGTCCAGGACTTGCTGTACACGTGCACATGTCCTGTCCCTCTTCGCAAGCAAGTCGGCAACAATAGATCTCGCTTACGCGAGCAGCGCATGGCGCTGCGTCGCTAGGCGAGACCTAAAAACGCGAATCGGGTTGTAGGTTGTTAATAACGTAGATGTGTGTATAACTTAATAAGAAGGTAGTCATTATTATAACAAATAAAGTTAGTCAGAGAGTACACACTTTAAGACGTCCTTTTTTCATACCTCTTGATGTTTTCTTTGGTTTCCCGGCTTAAAAAAAATAAAAAAATTAGAGAGTAGCAAGTAGGGCACAGATGTAAATCTTCCAGGTATGATCCGATGTTCGAGCGTGGAATACTAATTCACAAGTACCATGAAAAAAGTAATAGTCCTGCGGAACGAAGTCTTAGGAATGTTGTTGTAGATCGATTTGTATTTCATTAAAAAGATTAAATTGGCTCCCGCCCAAAATCCTTTACATTGCAACGAAAGTCTCCTATCAGGATTTTAAAAACAATCCAGATACATTACTTACCTCTTCAACATTTTGTCCCTCGATATTCTGGTCATGGCATTGTGACTGTTCCATCTTCTTCCTTCAATGTTCCCTACTACGAGCATTCCTGCATAGGGCCTAGTGTTTCAGAGTTATGCAAACATGTAACATTTCTCCTCTAGATTCACTCTGCCCGCAAACTACTTTTCATAAACTACAAACACACCCTTTTCTGATTCTTATTATCTTCTTCATAATGTGTTTTCTTCTGTTTGTGCAAGACATGTTATTTTGTGAGTATCCTTTTAATCCTGTCACATCTATTTGTCAAAAGTAAATTTGACACCGGGAGACAGTATTTAAAGGCAGATTTCTTTAAATCAAAACAAAAAGTGCTGTCACAAAAATTATAAACAAATTGATACTTTCCCTAATCTGTGTCTCAAGTCCATATATGATCATTTCTAGTTGTACTGCATGCACAGTGTTGGAGTTGAAAAACATTTACTCCAGGAACCCATAATTGGGCGTCAGGGTGTGGCAGAGGAAAGGGGGTGGAGTCACAATGGGCGGACTCATGGAAAGCAGAGTTTGATAATATTTTTCCTTTAAACTGTGCCACAAAGAAGTTAGCACCAGCGACACATGAGAAGTAAAGCTGTTCTGTTTTACTTCATCGATCACAAAGAGGCTGCAGTTTAAAATATCTCATGCGGTTAACCCACCTGCTGCAGAGACCTTTGTGTGCCTACTGAATTTAAAGTGATAATAATATCGATGAGATAACTCTGGTGATTAATTCACTTGCTGGGGAGATATGTTTGTCTTGTCACAGTTTTGGCTCAAAGTAGCATAGAGGGTTACACTGCCTGTTCAAAGCACATTGTTAACATGCAGATCACAGACATGTATTTTATGTAGATAGGAAGGTGGGTTACTGCTTTGACACAGAAATACATTTGTTACTTCCATTACATAAGTTGCAATTATTTTAATATACCGTAGTGAGCTAGGAACTAGCATCAAGGTGCAGCATGCAAACCTTATTGTGTTTTTCTGTCCTTATACTAAGTTTGCAAAGAAGGATTCCTCTGGGTAGTAATAACGTCTTTTTAATACAGACAACCCCAACCACTCTGTTATGTTTTAATACCTAAATTTGTTATATAAAATGCTTACCAGTATGTAGACCTACACCTTGCAAACCTCGTTGTCTTATGTAACAAATCCACTACATTGATTTGCACATTTGTATCATTTATTGCCTCTGTATAATCTGCGGGTGTGAAGTAAAGTGCTCAGATGCCCTGTATTGGGATGGATGGCAGTTTAAAAAATATTAAACAAAAAATAAATTAGTAGTAGCTATTTATATTATTGTGTGATTTATCATAAAGTCTGATACATATGACATTCTTACAGAGCATTAAAATATCTTATACACAGAGGTTGAACAACGTCAAAAACCTTCCTTCAAAGTTTCTCTTAAGTACTTATAAAGTAAACAGGCTGTGTGCCTTTGTTGCATTCCATTGGATTGGCATCTAGGCCCTCTGGGTAGCTCCCCGCCAGGATTACACTAAAACAAAACGAAGGCTGATGGCCCTTTAAATCAGGCCTTTAATTGGAGTCCAACTGGATGAGAATATAAGAAAGCCGCTTTCCCACCTCTATGTGACTGCTTGGAACACAAAGCAGATAACCTGCTGGCTCTTTTGAATTTATCCTCATGTTGGCAAATTACAGTGGGACCAATTCAGCATATTTTACTGTGGTCAGCCTGGATCACCAGGCCTGGCTCAATAATAGCCTGGATCTCCCTGCACTGGTGCTGAGGCCCTGTGAGCCCTGTCCCCTTATCAGCAGTGTTATCTGTCTCCCAGTATGTTACTCTATATTATGCTATGTTATATGAAGCACATCCATGCACCAAAGACCTCACACAGGTTGGCCCATGCAGCCACTTTGTTGCTTAATTATCAAAATAAATTATGGTACTGATACTTTTGTGTTTATTTCAGTCAATATTGACAAACATTTAATTAGCTAAGGCCACAGAATGGCAGTGCAGAATGTTTCTCTAAACAAATCCAGCGAGATATGAAGAGCATGTGCGCTTGCTCAGCACACAGGTGAGCACCTGGTTTTTACATTAAGGGTTTTCTAAAACATACATATGACTCAGAATTTAGCACTGGACCACTAATGCCACCTGAGGAACAATTGTGGAAATGGACCTGCTGGGGGACCCTAGATGGTTATGCTGGGACGTCCGATGACTGGACCTTGACTTCACTGCTGCAGAGGTGCTCTTCAAGAAACCAGAAGGTTGTGGGACCTGGATAGTGTTTCAGGGACAATGTTATGCTTGTGCTTACACCATTGTTGTATAGAGTTTGGGGGCTGCAGGAAGTGCAGCAGACCCCTAGAAACATTTTCAAAAGTCACCCAGCTCCCCAGGAGATTGAATACTTGAAACCCGTTATAGGCTGCTCATGATTATCAAACACTCCTGGAGCTGGAGCTTTGGCCCATAAACTCTGGAGTGCTGTGACACATGTTGGTTGGTCCTAAAGCTGCAGCACCAGCATAGTAAAAGTAAAAGAGAACTCAAAGGCATGTTAGTCAATCCAATGCTTTACTGACAATGGATGGTATTACAGAATAATGTTGAAGTTAGTAAAGCTGCGGTAACAGCATAGTAAATGTAGAAGTAGGTGATGACTCCCAGACAAACCTATTAGGCCTGCTTGATTGATAATGACAACAGTGATGACCACTTGATGCTGAGGCTCCCGATCACTGCAGCTCACCAGATACTGCTATGATCGGGTGGCATCCACCCACCCAAGGCCTACATCATCTACCTTACCACTTGGGGCACCATTTCATGCCTTCTGCGGCCCTTGTCTTGAGGGGCCCCAAGATCTTGGCTTCCTTTCCTCACCCCCAGCCGACAGTACTTTGCCAGCGGTAGTCGCGGGTGTACCGCCTCCACGGAGAGGACACTGAAGAAGTCCTGCTGCTCCCAGTAGTGGATCTCCTCCCTCTCCTGATTAGCCACCTCTTCACCTTCCAAAATACACCCACCGAGGGTCTACACTTGTGTAGCTCCTGCCCGATTCTCATTGAGGACCTCCTGACAGCACCGGGGAACACTGTCCTGTTTGTGCATGGCCGTGTGGATCCAACGTGGCCTACACTGTTTCTCAATCTGCACACCAGTAAGGTAAGTGTCCCATTGTGAATGGTCCCTTCCTGCCACCCTCCTTTATTGGTGGGCCCCGCCTGGTGCTGCAGCAGGCTTGTCATCCTCGGGGGACGGGGCTGTCCTCTTGAGTCCTTGGGCCCGGATATTCTCTCAGCCTGGACATTTGTCGGCAGTGGGGCCACCCTGGAAAACAACTACTCTGGCTGGCCACCCCGAATGCCTCACTTCTTTGGCAGCACAGGACTTACCATCGTAGCCTAGGGTCCAGAGTCCCACTTTAGCACGAATGCAGGTGCTGAGACCAACACCCGCTACCTTGCTCCCAACAGCTGGGGCCCACTCTCTGGTAGATCAGCCCCAGAAACCGACCTGACATTGTTGGATACTTTGTTCCACCTGCTGCCCCATCGCCATGCCTATGCATCACCTGACCTACCTCTTTCAGTCTCCATACAACTGTCCTAAATTGTTTTGCTGTGACAGCCAGCAGACCTGTATTGTCTGGCTGGACAAGTAAGGTAGGTGACTTCTTATCCTGATCACTTCCTGCCCAAGTACTGTTAGACTACCCTCCCCCTACTACCACAGGCCCTGCAGCTTTGGGGGACTAGACTAGCTAAAGGGGACCAACAGGAGCTTTGGAACTGGCCCAACCCCCATATTGATTGCACCACCTACGGACACCTCTCGCTGGACCCTCACTTCTTGAGACCGTTGTTCATGGCCTCTGGGAAGGCGACTTGTCAGCTACTCTACACTGAAGTTCTGGCCCAGTACAGACCTCCATTGTCGGTGCTGCCAGGGCGGGCGGAAGACTCGATGGACCGCATCCTTCAAGAAATCATGGTGGTGGCCCACAGGCTTGAAGTAATGGATGCCAAGATCACAGACTCTCACCTCAGACATAAAATCTATTGCATATGGAAATAGCGGTGTTCCAGGAGCGACTAGATGGCATTGATACCTGTTTTACTGCGCTGGAATCACAAGCGCCATGATCTGAATCCCGGGACTTGGAACTTTGGCTTTTACATCACAAAGTCACGGACCTGGAAGACTTAAACCAGAATGACAATATACGCTTT
The DNA here is from genome assembly GCA_963921515.1 of Calotriton arnoldi. Lineage (NCBI taxonomy): Eukaryota > Metazoa > Chordata > Amphibia > Caudata > Salamandridae > Calotriton > Calotriton arnoldi. The sequence continues at coordinate 600,696 of CAWUFW010011188.1, forward strand.
TTTGGCTTCCGGAGAAGGCTGAGCAGGATGACATAGGGTGTTTCCTCTGTGCCTTACTCCCACACCTAATGAAATTGACTTTTGCCCCGCCTCTGGAGGTCCAACGTGCCCATCACATCCATGCAGATCCACCAACAGTTCTAAACCCCTCCCGATCAGAGCATGCCTTTTGAGACACCTCAGGGCAGGTGAATCCTAGCAGCGGCTGCTGCCGTGGACCCTATGACTAAGACGGCCCAGAAATTCTTATGGCAGCAGCGGGCCTTCCCTGCTCTTTGACCTGCAATGCATAAATGGGACATTAAACCCAGTCTGTTCGAACCCGCATGTGGATCACTTTAGACAGCAAATCCAGAGATTTTCTAGAGCCAGAGGACTAGCAAATCTTTATAAACACTTTGCAGGACTCCTCTAAGGACCCAACTCCCTATCCTATTCACAATGGGAACACGGCCGCATCCAAGGCCCATAAATACCCCACCAACTGGCCAGATCATAAGAGCGTTCCTCCCCACATGAAAGTGGACCTCCTCATGGGCAACAGTTCACCATTGCCCCCATGACTTCTCCTCCTTGTAAAGTCACAGTACCTGCCTCAATTTGTCTCTGGATTTGGCCAGGCACTCGGGTTGCTGGTACAAGTGAGGACTTATCTTCAATGACTAAAGAGATACTCCCTGTTAGAAATGGGATTTCTGGTTGGCTAGGGCAAGCACCTAAGCCAGGCAGAAACCACCACTCTAGTCAGGGCAAGGGAGTTACACGCTGAAGATAACCCCTGCTCACCCCCTTGGTAGCTTGGCACGAGCAGTCAGGTTTATCCCAGAGGCAATGTGTAAAGCGTTTGCGCAACACACACACAACAGCGACACACAAGGCACAACACAAAAGAAACTCCACACAAGGTTATATTAAAAATAGCCTTTGTATTATCATAAACACATTAGAATCATAATCACAAATGTACACTGTGCCACCTGGCACTAGGCAATATTTCACAGGGGATTATATACATGACAGGGCCAATCGGGCCACTGTCAGAACCCATAGAACAGGTAATAACACCTATACCCCAACGCTGCCTGTTTAAACTGGGCTGCACCATCTACAAAGCCCTGTCAGGACGTGGTCCCGCTTTTATTGCTTCAAACATTCAGCGATATCTCCCTTCTCGCGATTTACGTTCATCTAACAAGAACTTACTGGTCTCCCACTCGTTCAAACGAAAGAAACATGGTGGCCTTAGATACACGTCTTTGGCCCCTCAATTTTGGAACGCTCTCCCTCTGTATTTGCGCACTGTGGACTCCTATACCCAATTTAGGAAGTCACTTAAAACCTGGCTTTTCTCCCACGCCTACAACTGACACTCACCTACTGTTTGGATTTGCTGCCGTTTTGCCCTTAGCGCCAAGAAACCGTTTGGTGAACGAGCGCTTTAAAAATGACCTTTAACATAACATAACATAACAATAACACAACCAGTGACTACTGGTAAAATACTGTAATCAGCATCATCACAAGCAACATAAACGCATTATGTCTGCATCACATTAGGCATAAACATCATAGCATGACATTTGGCATAACACATTATTCAACACATTAGAGCTTTGCGCCCTACCAGGACCGCAGGTATTCACCGGCCAACAGGCCTTCCTCGGGGGCCCATCTGGGACTTCCCCACAAATGCCCTTTGTCTAAAAGTCAGGGCTCTCAATTATAGGGCCTTCCACTGGCCCTCTGGCTGCCAATGCAACCACCACAAATGTGCGCAATGCACTGGGGGCGAGGGTGCGTCTCACCCTTTCCTCGTCATGAAAAGAAATGCCCCCGTCGTTGCAGCTGCCCGCGCTCTCGAGGTGCAGCTGTGGAAAGAAACAAGCACTGGCACCAACCGTGCCTTGGGAGCACCAACAATGCTCCAAGCTCAGCCCCACTCACTGGGGCTGTTCGGGCCCAATTTAGGAATGGACGCACTGCCCTGTGGGTCCCCACTCACCGGGGCTCTCCTTGGCCTTCTCCAGTCCCCTCCGGCTGCACACAGGACTTTGGCATGGAGCCCACGTGGCTCCGGTCCCTCTCTGGGAGGCTCACCACTGCGGGGTAGGCTCCTGCCCACCGTCAGGCTTCGCTGCAGCCCCCGATCAGGCCGTAACCGCCGGACTTCCTCTTCGAGGCAGAGGGAGGCGGAAAAGGAGCCCGCGAGGCTCCGGCTCCGTAGTTGCAGCAGGCCCCGCCCACAGTCAGGCAAGGGTGCCTGACTTCCGTTTTTGGCAGCTCCTCTCTTTGGCCCAGAAGTGGGGGGTAGGCTCCCGCCTCTAAATGAGCATAAATGTGGGGTGGGCTCCCGCTCAGAGGAGCACAGAATGCAGGGTAGGCGCACGCTTCACCACTGCAGGCACAAACATGCGGGGTGTGCTCCCGCTCCGTTCCTGCAGCACGGGGGGAATCCCTATGCCGGGATTTCCCTGGAAATGCTTACGCAGCACAGCGCTGCCGGCCTCAAGATCCCTGGGGCACTCCTCATGTCTTCTCTACCCTTGGCAGGGCCCTCCTCACACCCAGTGCGCTCCTCAGGACACTAGCCCAAGACCATCAGAGGCAGAGCTGGGCCCAGGCAGGCCAGCTCACAGGGCCCTCAGCAGAGGGGCAATCCCTCGTGGCAGTTCCTCCTGGGGCCCAGCCATCCAGCAGGCACTAGTAAGCACCCACAAAAGCACACCAACATGGGGTCACAGCCCCAATATTTATACTACATTTCCCTTTGTTCTGCCCTGGCACATGGCTTGGAAAACCAGTCCCAACTGGTTCTGGGGGGTACTGAAGCACTCTGTCAGGTTGGGCTCTGTCATCAGACACACCACATGGGGGCGGAGCCAGCATTGTACAAGGTAGGCACAGACCTATTTAGGGTCAGGGGCTACTCCTCCCACTACTCCAAATGCAGATCTGCCCATTCAGCCTAGCGCTGACACACCCTGCCCTCCCTGGAGCCACACACCTCACCAGCCCCTGTCACTCCAGAGCCAGACATGCAATACACATCAGGCAGGCAGACACATAGCACACAGAAATGCCAACTTCTAAAAGTGGCATTTCTAAAATAGTGATCATAAATCTGCGCACACCATTACGCAGCATTTATTATCACAATTCCAAACATACCAAACTTGACCACGCTGCTCCTCTCATATCAGGAATTACCACTGAAACACTAATCAGGGAATCCCCAATGCATTCCTATGAGAGGGCAGCCTCACAGTAGTGAGAAACCAAAATGGCTGTTTGTCACTACCAGGACATGTCACACACTTAAGGTACATGTCCTACCTTTTACCTACAATGCACCCTGCCCATAGGGCTAGCTAGGGCCTACCTTAGGGGTGACTGACATGTAGTAAAAGGGGGGTCACAGACGTGTCAACCACTTTATGTGCCACGTCACAGCGGCAGTAAACTGCGCGCACAGGCCCTTCAATGGCAGAGGCCTGAGACAGGTTTGAGAGGCTACTTTGCTGGCTGGCACAAGCAGCGCTGCAAGCCCACCAGTAGCATTCAATTTACTGGCCCCTGGTATATTAGATACCACTTTACTGGGGACTGATCTGTAAATTAAATACACCAAACAGGTGTAGACCAATCTTACCATGTTTACCACAGAGAGCACACGCACTTTACACTGGACAGCAGTGCTAAAGTGCCCAGAGTCCTAAAACCACGAACACTAGGTCAGAAAAAAGACTAGGAGGAAGGCAAAAAGTTCAGGGATGACCATGCAAAAAGTGCCAAGTCCAACACAACCCCCTTCCAGCCAAAAGCCAGGGTAGACCAATCATTACCTTGATGGGCTTCCCTGCTTGGGGCGATAGAACACGGATGCGGGCCCGCAACTGCAGGGGCACACTCCAATTCTATGCCATTCTGAACCCATGTGGTTCCCTCTGTCAAAGCTCCCAGGACCAACTAAGCTACCCCACTGGTACTCCCTAGTTGTCCGTGGCCAGGACCAGGCCCTAGGCCATCCAGATGTCTCCATAGTATCCATTCTCCACTCTTCCTCTCATCAGTGCAGTTCTAATCTGCCACTGATCCTCCAACCTAGGGTCCGCACCCTCAGGCTGACCAGAGGTCTTGGGCAAGGCTCTCCTCCCCTCATCTCTCCTCTGGGGTCCCGCACTCTCCTCATAGAAGAGGCGCCCACAGAACACAACTCTCCCACCAGTTCAGGACTTCTCTCCTGCAACTGGTCTCCCAACCTAGGATCTAAACCCTCAGGTTGCACCGGGGTCAGAGGCGAGGACTCCCTCCCTCTGCACCCCCTTCCAGAGTTCTACACCCTCCCCCCTGGAGTGGTACCTCCAGAAGACATACCGATCGGGACACTGGTTACAGATGTCCTTCCCTGTAGGTCAGGTGGAACCTGAACCTGGCCTCCCAACCCAGGATCTAAACCCTGCGGTTGAACCGGAGTCAGAGGCAAGGACTCCTTCCCTCTGCACCCCCTTCCAGAGTTCTGCACCCTCCCACCTGGAGTGGTACCCCTAGAAGACAAACCGGTCAGGACACTGCTTACAGATGTCCTTCCCTCCAGGTCAGGCAGAACCTGAACCTGGCCTCCCAACCCAGGGACTAAACCCTGTGGCTGAGCACCCGCCTGGCACACCGGGACTTCCTGGGGAGCACGCATGCCCCCCGAGGGTAACACATGACTCATGTGTTGTGTGACAGTTGCCTGGTGCAGATCTCCCAACCCCTGTCCATCTGACAGTGCACGAAGATCCCCTAGGACAGAAGTGGTGTCACCATGGTCACTAGGAGGCTCAGCCCTTCTGGCTGGCCCCTGACCCACTGGTTCTCCCACTGGGGAACGCATCCCCCTCTCACCCCTCCATCTGGACTTCTGCACCCTCCACTTAGGAGCGGCACCGCCAGACACCAGAACCGCTGGAGCTCTGCTTACAGATGCTCCACGTTCTCCTGACACTAGGAGATCCCCCTCAACGGACGGCCTACCAGTACAGCCTAGGCCCCCTACCTGGTGCTCCCTTAAGGAACCCTCCAGGCCCGGAGACTGAGTTTCGGGCACCTTGGGATGCATCCCATTCTCACTCCTTCTCCGCAGAGACAGGACGTGAGCCCCTACACCCCTCCCACTACACTGGGACCTAGCTGGGCTACTCTGAACCTCTCCCACCACTCTGGGCTGGGAAATACCTGAGCCACTCCTCTTAGGGTCACTCCCCAATGCCTCTTCAGACCCTCAGGCAACCACCCAGAGTTCTGCCTCCCGTGCAAGCTCCCTGGGATCAGAGAACTCACACTCCAACAGGTGTTGGCATAACCCCGGAAAACAACTACTGAACATGTGCTCTCTGACAACCAGATTGAACAGCCCTTCAAAATCATTTGCCGTGCTACCCATCACCCAATCTTCCAGTGCATCACAACATTCATCCACAAACTCCCCCCAAGACTGCTGAGACAGTTTTCTACTGCCCCTGAACCTCAACCTATACCCCTCTTCCTGGGAACCAGGCACCATACTCTGGGATCTGGGAGTGGGACTTCCTGCACTGGACTCCATATTGCTGCCACCACTGGACCCCACCCTCACTGGTGAATCCAGACAACTAAAACTGCACTCAGGGGACAACCTTTCCTCAAGAGCTAGTTTCTCCCTGGCGAAGGCCCTCTCTGCCTCCGCCATCCTCTCCTGTGCTAAGACCCTTTCATTCTCTAGCTTTTTCTCTTCAAGGCCCACTGCCCTGAGACTCAACTCCTGAGCCAACAATGCCTTTTTCTCCTCTAAGGCTCTCTGGGACTCTCTGTGCCCCGCATCCAGCTGCGCTAGCCCCATGGCATGCTCCAATTTGAGCTTCTCAAAAGCCAGCTGATGCTCCCTCTCTTTCTGCCTGTCCACCAACTCCTCTGGGGACCATGAAAGGGATTGGGCACTACCCCTGGCACCGGACCCAGCAAGGGACTCCCTCTCTATGGGGTCCTCACAACCTACTGGCATCCCTGTCCTGTCATTTTCTTCCTCCTGCGCAGACTCTTCAGGGCCTCCCCCAGACCCACTACCCTCTTGGTATGTGGACTGGGAACCCTCCCTCTCCGGGTCCTCCAATGCCCATATTTTCCCTTGCCACTGGAGTAAGGTTTCCTGAAGATCTAGCTGGGTGTTTGACCCCTTCATTACTAGGTCTCTCTCTTCACAGAACCACCTCAACTCCAACATACTGTATTTGAGCGACTCCCTTACATTAAAGGTAGACTCCATTTTTGGCAAGGCACTAAGACACAAGTGCAACACAGGAGACCTATGTGTCAGAGCTGCAAAAGGAATACACAATTCAAAAATGACACTTTTTTAAATATAAACTTTATTTAAACAGCATGACTTCTACAGATCCATTACATTTAGGTGAGAGTCAGAAGCAAGCATAGGACATTGTTCATACAATTGCATCTAATCATTGTTCAGTTTCTCGGAGATAAAAGTGCAGAGTTTGCCTCTCAGTCTCCCCTTCACCATAATTATTCTGCCCTCTCGATCGGACTTAATGGCCTCTGTTTGGAATTTCGTGGGACTGTGGAACAGCAGGGCTACCCCCTTTTGTTTGGAATTGGCGGAAGATCTATAGATTAGTGGGTAGCTTTTATGGCGGAGCCGCAACTCTTCTGTTTGTTTAAGGTGCGTTTCCTGCAATGCTACCACCTCAAATTGGTGGTCCGTGAGGAATTTCCAAACTTTTTGCCTCTTAAGAGGCGAATTCATGCCCTTAATATTCCATGAGGCTATCGTCACCATGTTACCATTTTGTGACTCCTTAATCTCTCATTTCTCTCCCTGTGTGTCCCCTCCCCTCCTTTACCCATCCCTGTTTGTTGTCTACAATGACTCTTTTTGACAGTTTGTCGCTCCATCCCTCCCCCTTTGCAACAGTTGAGTACTCAGTTCTTGAACCCACCACCAGGTACCCTCCCCCCCGTAGAAAAAAGAGAAACAAACTTCCCATCATTCTTCCGCCGGGCAGCCGACGGGCCACCAGCCAGTTCAGCAGTGATGTATACCAGACTAATAACTGGAGACACGGGCAGTGCCCAGAGTCCCCACCAACGGATGACTTCAACTTAGCGCACCAGCTGTAAGAGGGGTCTGTGGTAATAAGGTCCATTTCGAATCGTTTATCCTAACGAGAGTGTGTCCATTCTGACCGACACTGTTACACTCACGTTTTTCTCTTTTGTCCTCATGGCCATTTCTCAAGGAACAAGGCGTGGACCTCTGTTGACCGACGAGGGAGCGCTCTTGGCCCTCATTTGCCGCTTGGTTTGCCTTTCGTGACTGTGCGCCATTGTTGCCTTGGCCGTAACGTCGCGTCTGAGTCTTTCGAGGTGCTTCGACTGTCATCAGCTTCAGGGGCCAGAATGCCCAAAATGCATAGGCCTTCCTCCAGTCTGGAGATATGGTAGGATTTGTTGTTCAATTCAAAGGCCAACCCAAATGGGAATGTCGATCTGTAGCGTATGTTGTCGTCCTTGAGTTTGGTGGTGATCGGCCTTAGTTGTTGTCTGCGTGCCAGCGTGGTGGGCGCCAGGTCCTGGAACAGCTGGCATTTATGCCCCCGGAATGCCGTCTCTTCCATCTTCCTTGCGGCTTGTAGTATCGTTTCTTTAATTTTAAAGGAGTGGAGCTTAACGAGAACATCTCTCGTGCGACATCGTTCGCCCGTCTACAGATTCCCAACTCGGTGTGCCCTGTCTATTTTAATCTTCAGCTGACGTGGACTCACAGTTTCGCGAAGAGACCTTCTACAAAGGCCTCCAGGTCTGGTCCTTCCGCGACCTCCTCCAGGTCCCTGATCCGAATATTCTCCCTCCGAGACCTGTTTTCTAGATCCTCTGCCTTCAGGACGGCCTGTTGGAGCTGCGATTGAAGCTCAAGTTGTTTTTCCTGCATCATGTTGGTGCGGCTTTCCAGGTCTTGCGTGTGCTCCTCAATTTCCAGAACTCAGGATCCCATCGCGTCAACGTCCTGTTGGAGGGTAGACATGCGAGCAGAGAGGTCTACCTTCATTTGTTCCATTGAGGTCTTCAGGTCCTGTTTGATTTCTGCACATAATTCAGTTTTGAAATCTTTGAGAGAGGCCAGCAGGTCCTCTCTGGTGAGTGCCATTGCGCTTGGCTGTCCACTGGGGTCCTGTTCCTGCCTTTTTTCTGATGCTGTGAAGTACGTGGTGACCTTGTCGCCGCCTTTTTTGGTGGCATATGGACACCTCAGAGAGCTCTCTCTCTGCCAGTGCAGATAGCTTCCCCTCAAGGAATTGCTACAGAGCGCGGAATGGTTTTGTAGTGCTGACCGTCCCCTGTTGTAGGGTTCGAGCGGGCCTTGTATTGACTGCAGTCTGCGCCAGCCACTGTATTGATAGACTCCCAGGAGGGCAGATAGAGCACCCAGCCCACGGATCGCGCCGATGTTGAGGACACCACGGAGTCACTGCGGGTTCGCCCTCTTTCTCAGTATGATGCAGTGTCTCTTAAATGAAGCTCTGGGCCTACACTATGTCTCAGCAATGCTTCCCATACACCATCTTGGAGTCAGGCAAGTGAGATCTCTAGTTAGTTACTGCATCGCCGCCCTTGCTTGCATTTTTCCAAGGATAGGGTTTCCGCTTGGCTCCCTCATACTCCAGTCACCTTGCCAAATTCTCTGCTCAACCGCTCTGTGCCCCCCTTGCCGTTCGGCCGCCGTCATATGGACTCCATCTTAGAGTCAGGCAGGCTTCCTTAACACCCTCGTGGGTTTTGTAGCATTATGCCCCGGTGCCAGCAAGTCTAATAGTAGGGAGGGGATGACATTCATGCTTCTTTGGGGCTCAGTCCTCTGCCCCCCGCCACTCTCAACAGCCTCCGGCGGAACAATCAGGATGTTTTGTGGCCCGCGGGAACTCCGCAACGCTCGGAGTTCCCACTACTGCTGATGCGCAGTATTGCCGAGTGGAGGCCCCCTGCCAGGGTCACCTCAGCGCTGTGTCTTGCCCACCCAGGGCACTTCAATGCTCCGCCGTTCCTCCGGACGCCTCAGTGGGCCCGCCGGGTCACTCCTGCAACAGTCCCTTCAACTACGACCTCGCCGGCGCCATCTTGATCTCACGGCGGCCTTCGGTCCGGAGCCTGGGTCATGGCAATTCTCGCTACTGCGGCATCTCCCCGGCACCGCCGACGGCTCCGCTGCCTCCCTCACTCGTTCTGGACGAATTCAAGTATTTTGCAGGTCGCTAGCGCTGTGGATGCGCTCTCCGTATGGTGTGGGTCTCTGGAGCCGGTGTGGATTACGGTCACCCGGACATCTTTCCTGGCCACGCCCCCCCAAAAATGACACTTTTAAGGCGAAAAAAATAATCAGGAGAAATAATCCCCAAACCTGTGATTATCTAAATGCAGAGTTTGTAGTGCAACCAGTTGTCACTGTGGTACACCGCAAACGCAAGTCCTATCCTCACCGCTGACAACCAATGTTAGAAATGGGATTTCTGGTTGGCTAGGGCAAGCGCCTAAGCCAGGCAGAAACCACCACTCTAGTCAGGGCAAGGGAGCTACACGCTGAAGATAACCCCTGCTCACCCCCTTGGTAGCTTGGCACGAGCAGTCAGGCTTATCCCAGAGGCAATGTGTAAAGCGTTTGCGCAACACACACACAACAGCGACACCCTAGGCACACCACAAAAGAAACTCCACACAAGGTTATATAGAAAATAGCCTTTGTATTATCATAAACACATTAGAATCATAATCACAAATGTACACTGTGCCCCCTGGCACTAGGCAATATTTCACAGGGGATTATATACATGACAGGGCCAATCGGGCCACTGTCAGAACCCATAGAACAGGTAATAACCCAACCAGTGACTACTGGCAAAATACTGTACTCAGCATCATCACAAGCAACATAAACGCATTATGTCTGCATCACATTAGGCATAAACATCATAGCATGACATTTGGCATAAACACATTATGCAACACATTAGAGCTTTGCAGCCTACCAGGACTGCAGGTACTCACCGGCCAACTGGCCTTCCTCGGGGGCCCATCTGGGACTTCCTCGCAAATGCCCTTTGTCCAAAAGTCACGGCTCTCAATTATAGGGCCTTCCACTGGCCCTCTGGCTGCCAATGAAACCACCACAAATGTGCGCAATGCACTGGGGGCGAGGGTGCGTCTCACCCCTTCCTCGTCATGAAAAGAAATGCCCCGTCGTAGCAGCTGCCCGCGCTCTCACGGTGCAGCTGTGGAAAGAAACAAGCACTGGCACCAACCATGCCGTGGGAGCACCAACAATGCTCCAAGCTCAGCCCCACTCACCGGGGCTGTTCGGGGCCGGATTTAGGAATTGGCGCACTGCCCTGTGGGTCCCCACTCACCGGGGCTCTCCTTGGCCTTCTCCGGTCCGCTCCGGCGGCACACAGGACTTCGGCATGGAGCCCGCGAGGCTCCGGTTCCTCTCTGGGAGGCTCACTACTGCGGGGTAGGCTCCCATACACCGTCAGGCTTCGCTCCGGCCCCCGATCAGGCAGCAACCGCCAAACTTCCTCTTCGAGGCAGTGGGAGGCGGAAATGGAGCTGGCGAGGCTCCGGCTCCGTAGTTGCAGCAGGCCCCGCCCACAGTCAAGCACAGGCGCCTGACTTCCGTTTTCGGCGGCTCCTCTCTTCGAGCCCAGAAGTGCGGGGTAGGCTCCCGCCTCTAAATGAGCATAAATGTGGGGTGGGCTCCCGCTCAGAGGAGCACAGAATGCGGGGTAGGCTCCCGCTTCACCACTGCAGTCACAAACATGTGGGTGGGCTCCCGCTCCATTTTTCCCTGGAAATGCTTACGCAGCACAGCACTGCCGGCCTCAAGATCACTGGGGGACTCCTCACATCTTCTCTGCCCTTGGCAGGGCCCTCCTTGCGCCGAGTGCTCTCCTCAGGACACTAGACCAAGACCATTAGAGGCAGAGCTGGGCCCAGGCAGGCCAGCTCACAGGGCCCTCAGCAGAGGGGCAATCCCTCGTGGCGGTTCCTCCTGGGGCCTAGCCGTCCAGCAGGCACTAGTAAGCACCCACAAAAGCACACCAACATGGGGTCACAGCCCCAATATTTATACTACATTTCCCTTTGTTCTGCCCTTGCACAGGGCTTGGAAAACCAGTCCCAACTGGTTTGGGGGGGTACTGAAGCACTCTGTTTACAGGGCTTCCACCCTCCTTTGTCAGGTTGGGCTCAGTCATCAGACACACCACAGGGGGGCGGAGCCAGCATTGTACAAGGCAGGCACAGACCTATTCAGGGTCAGGGGCTACTCCTCCCACTACTCCAAATGCAGATCTGCCCATTCAGCCTAGCGCGGACTCACCCTGCCCTCCCTGGAGCCACACACCTCACCAGCCCCTGTCACTCCAGAGCCAGACATGCAATACACATCAGGCAGGCAGACACATAGCACACAGAAATGCCAACTTCTAAAAGTGGCACTTCTAAAATAGTGATCATAAATCTGCGCACACCATTACACAGCATTTATTATCACGATTCCAAACATACCAAACTTGACCACGCTGCTCCTCTCATATCAAGAATTACCACTGAAACACTTATCAGGGAATCCCCAATGCATTCCTATGAGAGGGCAGCCTCACAGCAGTGAGAAACCAAAATGGCTGTTTGTCACTACCAGGACATGTCACACACTTAAGGTACATGTCCTACCTTTTACCTACAGTGCACCCTGCCCATAGGGCTAGCTAGGGCCTACCTTAGGGGTGACTGACATGTAGTAAAAGGGGGGTCACAGACGTGTCAACCACTTTATGTGCCATGTCACAGCGGCAGTAAACTGCGCGCACAGGCCCTGCAATGGCAGAGGCCTGAGACCGGTTTGAGAGGCTACTTTGGTGGGTGGCGCAACCAGCGCTGCAAGCCCACCAGTAGCATTTAATTTACTGACCCCGGTTATGTTAGATACCACTTTACTGGGGACTGATCTGTAAATTAAATACGCCAAACAGGTATAGACCAATCTTACCATGTTTACCACAGAGAGCACACACACTTTACACTAGACAGCTGAGTCCTAAAACCACCAACACCAGGTCAGAAAAAAGACTAGGAGTAAGGCAAAAAGTTCAGGGATGACCCTGCAAAAAGTGCCAAGTCCAACACAACCCCCTTCCAGCCAAAAGTCAGGGTAGACCAATCATTACCTTGATGGGCTTCCCTGCTTGGGGCGATAGAACACGGACGCGGGCCTGCAACTGCAGGGGAACACTCTAGTTCTACCCCATTCTGAACCCATGTGGTTCCCTCTGTCAAAGCTCCCAGGACCAACTAAGCTACCCCACTGGTACTCCCTAGTTGTCCGTGGCCAGGACCAGGCCCAAGGCCATCCAGATGTCTCTGGTCCTTGCCATCTCACAGAGTGGGGGGCAGTAACTCCTGGTACATAGTATCCATTCTCCACTCTTCCTCTCATCAGTGCAGTTCTAATCTGCCACTGATCCTCCATCCTAGGGTCCGCACCCTCAGGCTGAGGTCTCTCCTCCCCTCACCTCTCCTTCTGGGGTCCCGCAATCTCCTCCTAGAAGAGGCGCCCACAGAACACTACTCTCCCACCAGTTCAGGACCTCTCTCCTGCAAGTGGCCAAGTCCAACACTCCCCCACCTGCCCTTCCTAGTTTAGGGGCACACAGCCTGCCCGCCGACCCTTTCCTCTGCATACGTTTCCCCTCCACCCACCTGCTCAGATTTGTGGGCAGTTACCCTCCCCTCCGTTTCACTCCCTGAGCCTCCCATCATTATCCCTGTCCCGTCCCACTATCAATCTAGCACATTCACGGCCTCACCCTTTACATCAAATGGAAAAAAGTACTTGTTTGCCTAAGCTCTAAACACGTGGGCATAGCCTTGCTACAGGGAACCCATCTCACCAACCCTGAGTCGGATAAACTCAAACGAGACTGGGTGGGCAAAGTTATGCATAGCATTCACTCTACCCAGTCGTCCCCCGGAGACTTACTCACTCCACGAAAATGCGGAGTGAAATTCTGCTGTGCAAATCGCTTTCCTGTACTATTCTCAAGACATTGACCGATCTAGAGGGTGGGTATGCCTTTGCTTGTCTCAGGATCCTTGACAAGATCCTATGTGTGGGGTTGATCTTTGCCCTAGTATTGACTAAAGCATCATTCCTTCTTCATCTCAATCATATCCTTACAAAATTAGGTAGCACAGCCGTCCTGCTCGGCCACAGATTCTTTGCTGGACCGCATTGGCCCACTAGATAGGGCCATTAATGCAGATAGAGTGGTCCTCCGAGACATACAGAAGAACCATGGCATTCTGGACATCTGGTGTCTTCTTTACCCAACTGACAAGTCATGCACTTTCCTTTTGTCTGTACACACCACTTAATCCAGAGTCAATTATTTTCACATCTCTAAAGCCCCCACCTGCTGAAGAAGGCAAAAATGGACCTCAGGTCCCTTCATTATGAACAGGATGTAAAAGCTGTTAGATTACTCGCAGCCCAGCTCCGACAACATGAGGCAGCTTCTACCTTACTGACCATTAAAAACAGAACCAGGCCCCTCATCACATCTCCTGAAGGGATAGCAGATACTTTTGCAGTCTACTACAGAGTCCTTTACACCATGGAAAGCTGCCATCATCTCCCCCAACTAAATGTTGATTGACGGGCCCTACTCTCGGGAGCAGTCACCAGAGAGGAGATTGTGTGGGCGATCTCCACAGCACCCTACACAGAAATCCTGGGAAAGATGGTTTTTCCGTGGAATTCCACAAATGGACATGGCCAGATGTGGCAGAATCTCCTGAGGTGGCCTACAAGGAGGCGGAGCAGACAGGCAGCTCAGGGCCGATTTTCAACAAGCCCTCATAATGCTGCTCCCGAAGCTGGGTAAGGACCACTGTCCTGTAACAGTTACAGACCCATAGCTCTTCTGTTTCTGAACAGGGATGACAAGATCCTGGCCAGTGGGTTGGCATCCCAGCTTAAGAAAGTCATCTCTACACTCATCAACGCCACACATTTTGGTTTAGTCCTGGGCCAAACCTCTCACAGTCATCTCAGAACCCTGGCTCATGTCATCTGGCTGGCCAAAGACTTGCAGCATGATTCACTAGCCCCTATCCCTTGATGCTGAAAAGGTGTTTAGCCACATAGAATAAGGGTTACTTTTTTGCGACCCTTTGTAAATTCAGCCTTGGAGACGATTTATTAGCTCGATTCCATTGGTTATACCATTCAACATCGGGAAGGTGAACTGTGGGGGCTTTTTATCGGTCCCCTTCCCAACCTGATGCAGTACTTGGCAGGGAGCCTGCTCTCGCCGCTCCTTTTCTTCCTGACCCTCGAACCATTGGCCACGGCCATCTATCAATTTACGGATGTAGTGGGCATTCCTACCATGGGGAGCCCCTCCACCATCCTGCTCAATGCGGATGACATTCTATTGACAATTAAGGACCTCTCTAGATCCCTGCCAACCCTCCTGGCTCTGATTTCCTATTTTAGATATATGGATACCGGATCAATTGGCAAAAAAGTGAGGCCCTGCACCTTTCTAAAACCATGATGATCCACAACAGTGGCTGCCATTCAGGTCTACCTATTCTTCTGGATGCCTTCCTGCTTCAAATATCTCACCGCATGATGACAGACAATCTAGAACCACTTCTAGAAGGGACCTGAATGGACTTTACTAGGTGGGCACTTCTCCCTCTGGGGACGGGTGCAGGCGGTCAAAAGGGTAATCCTCCCTAGATTCACATGGCATGCTTCCATTTTCTATACCGATCTCGCTGCTCTGATCCATTGACATGGTCATCAAGAGCTTCATCTGGTGTACCACAAGACCATGCCTGGCGATGTCCAAACTGATTGCCCATAGGAAGTATGGAGGCTCCAAGCTTCCCCAATTGAACACTATTCCCAAGTACTCCACCTCGCACAACTTGTCTTTATGCAACAAGTGATAACAGACCCCTCTTTGTGTCCTGATAGAGAGGAACAAATCTCAGAGCCTACTTGCCTTTCACCTGCTTAATGCATATGGTGCGCTTCTGGCATGCTCTGCCAACCCCATGCTTTGAGCTATGGCTCAGGCATGAAAACACACCCACGCCCTCCTCTTTATTGACTCCAACCTGCGTGAGGGGGGCCCCCTTTGGCAGAATACTAGCATCAGTATGAGGGTAGCTTTGATCAACTGGTCTATTTGGCGGCAGATGGACATCAACACTCTGTCCCAGATCTTCGATCATGGATCCCTCAAATCCTTTGCGGCCGTGATATACATATCTGTATAACAATATACAAATATACACTTCTAAATAAATTTTATTTATAGGTACAGCTATTATTCAATTCATCCAGATCAGCCAACTATAGCTCAAGCTACAAAGTTATTGATGCAGCATATCCACCCAATTTTAAGAAGTAATCATCATTGTAAATTTAGTCATTGCACATATTTGGGCATAGAAATATGCATGAATGTTTAGCTGGTTTTGAGAAGCCAGGTACGGAGAGAAGAACTGTTTTCAACTGACACAACAATATTAATTTAAAGTTAAACTTATACCAAATTTAGGAATCCTGTACAAATGTATTAAGTGACTATTGGATTAGGTGTATATATTTAATCCTTTTTGAGTTCTGTAGCAAACTATTTGGAAATTTGCTGTCTGCATCCTCATATTATGAACTATTTTATTGTTCATAATATGTTATGCAGATTTGTAGAGCACACTATCACCTGGTAGGGTATCCTGGCACTGATTAGGTGTGAGATCAACAATACCTAGAGGCATATTTATTGAAAGCCACCATGGTGCGCTGTGTGGTAGGGAAAGGGCAGGAATGCACCCTATTTAATATTATACAGTGCATTCCTGTTTTTTCCCTGTGCTGGCGCACAATGTGTTGCCTAGTGCCAACAGAGGCACCCTTGCATCATGGTCCAAGGGTGGTCCAATTTTTGTGCAGGAGGGTTTACCTTTCTGCACATAAACAATCTCCTGAGTCAGCACACATAGAAGGATGAAAAAATGAGCAGAAATAAAGATATTTCTCCTCGTTACGCCTCCCCTGGGGATGCACAGCATTTTGAAACATTTCCAGGTCTATCAGTAATTGTAAATCTGGGAATGCTTCCCATCTGTGCACTGCCGGATTCCAAATGGAAATCAAAATCTTTTCTTACAAAAGTTCAATCAACATTCAACATGTAGTTCAGATGAAATGTATTCTTCTTCAAAGTAAATTTTTCTCTCAAAGTTGCGATTGTTCACATCAAATGTGTGAAACATAAACCATGTACCTCAATGGTAGACATCTAACAAGGTAACTGATATCCCCAATGCATTTCGGGCATGTCCCTGCCCTTCATCAGGGGGTATATTCCTAAAAAGAAACCGTCCTTATGTAAGAATGATTCCAAGTTCATAGATAGATGGTATAGAATACTGAATAAATGTTCTCTTGATCTAATTTTACTGATCGTTGAGGAACTATCAAAGATACTGGAAGAATTGGGCAGCAAAATCAATCATTTGAAAAGCGAGTTGTCTTCCAAACTAAGTGCTGACGAATGGTCAAAGATCTTATTGGATATTAATGAACAATTGTCCCGGCACACCCAAGAAATAAATTAACAAAAAGTGAGGAAGTTTCAAAGGGACACCATAGACTATAAACTAGGGGAGGTGTACAACTGGGCCGAAGTCTACGCAAGGAGAAGGCAGAACAAACCTCAAAATAAGGCATCGGACACCAAAACCTCATCAGCAGGTAGTGACTCGGAGATGAACAAGCGATTAACTGTACGAGTTGACCCTAATGACCGTCCAAGCCAGAGAAACATGTCACAGGCGGGGACCTCATCAACACCAGTCACACAAAGCACAACCACTGTTCCTTTTTTAGGAGCAGGCCCCTTAGGAAACGACGAACCAGAAGCGCAAAGGGGGAATGCAAGTATCGACGTAAGTCAAAAGAATTTGGTTATTAACATTTCTTCATACAACTTTAGCCCACTGGAAAGGAAAATCTTACAAAAGGGAACTTCTTTGTGCCCACCTACAACTCAAACATATTAGAGACGGAGGTCAGTGTATTTAAGTTTATGCGATCACTCCGATTAAGACATTTCTTTGAAAATATTGTTCCCGAACAACATCCCCGGACAGAGGATACTTTGAAGGGTCTAAAACCAAAGAGCACTTATATGGCACCCGTTAGCCATAAGATACTGGATGCCTTTGAAACTTTTGTAAGGAACGACTTACAATACCTCTTTAGAAACAAGAGAACCGGATGATCGAATTTAACCGCCAAAGTAAGAAGTGTCATACAACGGTTGGCAAACAACCCAGAGATCAAATGCTGCAAAGCAGATAAAGATGGGTCTTAGTTATAATGGATGCATCCTACTACAACCACAAAGTTGATGAACACGTGGAAGATACAACAACATACATAGAACTAGGGCACAACCCAACTGAAGAATTCAAAAGTGAACTGAAAGAGCTGATGGATAAGGAAGTTACTGATGGCACAATCACAGAAACTGATCATAGATATTTGCCACAGGAGTTTCCTAGAAGTCCTACACTACACATGTTACCTAAGATCCACAGAGATTTATGGAAACCACCCATGAGGCTCATAGTATCTACACTTGGTTCAATTCAGAACCAGTTGGAAAGTATCTTGATCGACACTTACAAGAATTTGTACAGAGCATGACAACCTATATCAAAGACACAACTGAATTTCTGCTGAAAATCAGGAATCTTGAAATTGATTGGAATAAAGAAGTATTTCTATGTACTATAGACATAAAGTCCTTATATACTTCAATCCCATATGATTTAGGCATCGAAGCATTTGAGTTTTTCTTGCTGAAATCGAACATGAAGCAAGAGTTAAAGATCTTTCTTTTGGAGTTGCTTCAATTCACTCTCTATCATAGTTATTTTTCACACAATGAGAAGTTCTTATTACAACTTACAAGGACATCCATGGGAAATTGCGCAGCTCCCAGCTACGCAAACCTGTTCATGCATAAGTTTGAATTGGATAACATTTTGAACAATGACGCATGGAAGAAACATTTGGTCACATTTCTGAGATACATCGATTATATTTTCGTCGTTTGGCAAGGATCAAAAGAAGATCTAACATTGGCCATTGAAAGTCTGAATCAGGTGAATGATCGCATCGGGTTTACCTATGACATCAATAACCAGATTATAAACTTCCTGGATGTGATTATCTACATCAACAATCATCAACTTGAGACTACCCTGTATAGAAAAGAAACTGATCACAATAACCTATTGCATTTCAACAGCTTTCATCAGAATGCACTTAAAGTCCATTTGCCATACTCGCAATTGCTGAGACTCAAGAGAATCGTGTTTGATCTGGATCAGCTCACATTCCACATGACTTGCATGACAGGCCGCTTTAAAGATAGAGGATATCCCGCCAACATACTCACCTCGGCTATAACCAGAGTATCAACTGTCTCCCGTACACAACTACTGACCACACAGAGCACTAAGACTAAATCAAAAAGAATGGTTTTGGTATCCAAATTCTATACTGAAAGTTCTGGACTAAAGAAAATCATCCTTAAATATTGGCCAATGCTGCAGTTGGAGTCAGATTCAAAAGATTATTCATAGACAGACCCTTTTTTGCTTATGAAAGGAGTAAGAACCACAATGAATTGCTGAGAGCCAAAGGAGAACGCACAGGCATCACGGCATACAAAGGCACAGTTCTGTGCTTTAATTGCAGTAACTGCAACAATATCATTAAAGGTAATATCATTAACCACCCAACCAAGGGACATAAAATCAAATTATTCACTACAGCCACGTGCAATTCAAAAAAACATACTATACATACTCAAGTGTCCATGTGGATTAGCCTACATAGGCAAAACCGAAAGGAAAGTGAAAACCAGATTGAATGAACACAAGAGCAACATCAGAAACAAAAATACCAAATCTGTTCTGGCAATACATTTTCTATCTCAAAACGACAACATCAGCCAACTACGTTTCTTGGTCTTGAAAAGAGTGGATCTGAAGGAAGGATGAGACAGCCAAAACTTTCTCCTACAACGAGAGACATTTTGGATAAAATGGATGAACACTCTAATGCCCCATGGCCTCAATGATTGTATTGAATATAGCTGTTTTCTATAAGCCTCCATGTATTCTACATTTTCTCATTCTATCTCCTTTTTCCCCTTGCTTTTTCTGTTGTTACAGTATCCTATTTCCTTTTATTCTATTTTATTTTGTGCTATTTTTTCTTATTTTTGCTTGTTGTTTCATTCTATCCCGTTCCCTGTTCCTCTTGTTTTAAGTGTCTTCAACCTTTGAACGTTGCAAACAGGTTATCCAAGTCTATAACTGGTGGTGTCTTTTGACACCTAGAAACATCTTGTGATTCGTAGACGTATAATGCTCTTCTGTTACAACACACTATAAGATGGCGGCCATCATGGATGCCAGATGCACGTAATCTTGTCTCTTTATCTACTTCCCTTTTTCACCCGCGCACACGATGGGTGATTCTCAACGGGAGATGAAGCGGACACATGGTCCATGTTGATCATTAAGGTACAACGTTTCACCTCGAATTGCGGGATTGTATCATGTATATCTTGGGCATCGTATGTTACCGTCCATTAAGGCACAGGCACGTATTATCGATCACCTGCCACTATGCGTTTTTGTACAACTTACTCCAGAAGATTCTGCCACTATGCGTTTGTGTACAACTCACACCAGACATTTCTGCATATTGTTATTAAGGCACAGACATGTACCATCAATTACCCGCCACTATGCGTCTTTGCGCAACTCACGTTTGAATATTCAACGAGTTACGGGTATAAGGTTGGCACGCATCTCTCGTTACAGGGCATCTGTTACGGCCATACCGTCTGCATTATGTGCTATACGATCTTTACAGACATCATTTGTAGCTTTCCACATTAAGTTAAGCATGTTGGGATCACGTTGATTTCACCCGTTTTCATTACGTTGTTTTCAGGATACTAACATTACGTGGCTTGTTCAATTCCTTATTTCACTGCGATATAGCTTTACACCAATTAACACACAGTATGTGGAACCTGGGGTAGTGGTCAGTCCACACCTTAAATAGTTGTTTCATTTTTGCCATGTTTGATTCTTTTTAGGAATATACCCCCTGATGAAGAGCAGGGACATGCCCGAAATGCATTGGGGATATCAGTTACCTTGTTAGATGTCTACCATTGATGTACATGGTTTATGTTTCACACATTTGATGTGAACAATCGCAACTTTTAGAGAAAAGTTTACTTTGAAGAAGAATAAATTTCATCTGAACTACATGTTGAATAATGATTGAACTTTTGTAAGAGAAAATTTTGATTTCTATTTGGAATCCGGCAGTGCACAGAAGGGACGCTTCCCCGCGGGATAGCGTAACAGTTGTTACATTTACACGTCCAGGATCAGAGGACGATACCTTCCTGCACGCCAACCAACCCTTAAATTCCCGCTATAAAATTCCACCTAAGGAGGAACTCACGTAGTGCGTGATCCACATCTGTTTATTTAAAATCTGGGAATGCGCCAAAATCCATGGATGGATGTGTGAGATCAGCCACGCTCTACCCATGGAATGCCTCGCTGGGGATGTTGCATTACTCTAGATTTATCAAGCCACTCAAATCCACGCAAGGTGGCCTTGCATGGCTTGATAAATCTAACTTTAGAGTTGTGTCGCTCTTGCGCCCCATTGTGTGGCTCAAGGGCGACGCAACTCTTTGATAAATTTATCCCCTAGGGCCTTGTGGGACTACTTTAAGAGCCAGGTCTTCAGCTTCTTGGGAGCCAGGAAGTGAGGAGGAGGCTCATATGGGCAGTACCAGGCCGTACCTTGATTTGGATATGTAGGAGAAGGCTCAACCACCGGATCTGGTTTTCCATGTGTGTGGGATGTGTGCAAGTAGAGTACGGATGAGCTGAGGTGTCTGGATGTTTTATGAAAACAGATGCGATAGTTGAGGTATGCTGGGTCAGTGTTATGCAGTGACTTGATAGAGTGAGTGAGGATTTTAAATTGTGTTAGTTTGTCTATGAGGAGGCAGCGGAGCTCCTTCAGGGTTGGTGTCATGTGAGTGTGGTGTCAGAGGTTGAGAGTGATCCTGGCTGACAATTGTTCAATGGTCTGCAACCTTCTAGTGAGTTTTTTGTCAATCTGGGCATAGAGTGTGCTCCCGCAGCCCAGTGTGTTTGTGACGAGGGCATGCATGGCGTTTTTTTGGGTGCCATTTAAAAATCATCCTCAGCATCTTCAGGATATGAAAGCATGAGACAGGGATAGTGTTGACTAGGGTGGTCATTTCGAGTTTGCTGTCAATGACAATCCCACGTTTCTTGGTGTGGGTGGTAGAGATTGTTGTTGGTCCTAGCTCTGTTGGCCACCAGGAGGTGGAAGTGCTCTTCCTGTAGATCATGATTTCGGTCTTCTCGGTTTTTAGCTTGAGACAGTTGGTCTGCATCCAGTGGGCGATTTAAGTAATGCAGGCATTGAACTTGATCCAGGTACTGAACGTCTTGCCTGTGAGGGAGAGAAGGAGT
Source organism: Calotriton arnoldi (assembly GCA_963921515.1). NCBI lineage: Eukaryota > Metazoa > Chordata > Amphibia > Caudata > Salamandridae > Calotriton > Calotriton arnoldi. The sequence goes on from CAWUFW010011188.1 coordinate 622,419, forward strand.
TGCGTGGCATCAGCATAGGAGAGAAACGTGATGTTGTGAGAATAGATGGTGCTGCCTAGGGTATGTATGCGCTGGCATGTATGAGTCGCAGAGGGTTGGGGTTAGGGAGGATCCTTGAGGAACTCTGCAGGTGAGGTGGCAGGCGTCCGAGGTGTACAGCACCAGGCTGACTGATCTGGTTCTTCCGGTCAGGCAGGAGCAAATCCATCAGAGTGTGTGTCCTTGGATTCCAATGTTGTGTAGACGTTGGATGAGGATGGAATGGAAGACAAAGTCAAGTGTTGTGGAGAGGAGAGGACCAGGAGGATGAGGGCTGCTGTGTCTCCTCTGTCCTTTCATCTGCAGTAGTGAAGAGGGCAGTTTCCATGCTTTGGTTGTGCCTGAAACCAGACTGAGTGGTTTTGAGGAGTCGGTGGTCATTGACGTATTCAAAGAAGTGTCTGTTGATGACTTTCTCTAAGACTATGGGAATGGTAGCAGGGAGAACGCTCTATAGTTAGGGAGTGTTGAAGGATCCACAGATTGTTTCATCAGCAATTTGAGCCTAGCTGTGTGTTTCCAAGCATTTGGTGCTGATGGGTTGCAGTCCTCTGGAGTAGGTGTGGTGGGGCCCTTGATTGGGTGAAATGGCATTGGTTCTTTGGATAAGATCGGGAGGCGTTTGACGAGGTCTGTCAGGTCTGGTTGTGGTTTGAAGCTGCTGTAAATTGCATTGAGATTGTTGCTTAGGTAGCCTCTATGGGCAGATTTGAAAGTGTTCCTTTCTGCATTGTCCTGGCTTATTCTCCATTTGCACTCCAGTTGTTTGCAGTGGTGCTTCATCAGTCTGTACCAGCTGGTCTGGGGTCTAGGTCTTGTTGTGTTGCTGGTTGAGGGAGACCAATGAGTAGGTGCAGGATGCAATGCAATTTTTGAACTTCTCGATGGCTTTGGGGAGGCTATTGCTGTGTTCGGGTCAGTGGGTGTTGAGAACAGTGTTCCAGTCCTTGTCAGTGATGCTGTTCCAATTTCGGCATTGGTGTGTGCATTGGACTAGGATAAAAATGGTGAACCTGACATGGATCAGGTCTCCAAGCAGGATGTAATTGCTAGTGTCAAGGACAAAATGTGCAATGAAGTCTGTGATAGTGTAGTTGAAGTTGGTGTATGGCCCACGTGACTTGTAGAGGAGAGTACTTTTGGGTGGAGTTTGCTGTAACTTGGAGCTTGAGTGACAGGTGCTCCATGTTGGTGGATGATGTGTCCATAGAGGTGGTGAAGCTAATGGTGTTCTTGTGGATGATGGCGATCCTACCTACGGGCTTGTGAAGTCTGTCTTGCCTGGTGATTTTGTATATGGACAGGGTGGTTTCTGTGGCAATGTCAGGTGCTGATGAGGGGTTCAGTCAGGTTTCTGTGAGAAAATGTAGGCCCACAGCTTTGCTATGAGCGTGTCCAAGATCTCCGTGGCATGTTTGGTGAGTAAGCCCGTTTTGAGGAGTATGCTTGTGAGTGCAAAGTATTGTGTGGTTGGTTGCAAGACTGTGTGAGTACAAGGGAGTGTGGTGTTGGTTGCTGTTGATGCGGGTGTGATGAGTGTTGGCTGTGGGTAAGTGAAATAAAACGTGTAGGAAGCACAGGAGAGCAATCTCTCTGTGTTGTGTGGTGCGCAAAGCAGCAGCATGGGGAGCAGCGGCCTGGGTTAAGGGCATGGCTGGTCGCAATGGGTTAGCTATGGAAGGGGGGGGGACTAGGGCTCCTGGTGCTGTCCAGGCACGGATCGGCTCAGATGGGCTTGCCTTTGGCAGTTTACATGCAGGAGCATACTCTCTGTTTTATACTCACTGCTTTGAATATAAATCTAAATGTATCATAAAGTTTAACCAGAGTTAATACTATTTTAAATTAAATGATGCATTTAACCTAAAAACGTTTTGATACGAATATCTTTGTATTGTTGTAAGTGATCAGGATCATGCCACATGTGCAATTTTGAGAACTGTTATTTATGCAAAATGTTACTTGTGGAGTGCTTTCCCCTCAGGGTATTTTCATGGGTGAAGTGGAGGCAGAGATTATGGAAAAAATAACTTTCTGTGCAATATCTTGTTTTTCTGTGGAAAAAAGAGCTCCCAGACATTTTCAGTTAATGTTCCCGAGGTGACCCCATCGTCTGTTTCAATAAATTAAGGCACTGTTGGACATGGCCCTTTCTGCAGGGTCACCCCCGAAACTTTTTGACACCCCCCCACCCCCATTTTGCTCAATTTGCTTTTGTTGGCTCTACGACTCTGGGCACTTTACCATTGCTATCCATGTAGGAGAGTAGGATCTGCTTCACAGGGGTACCCCCACTTTTTGCTGATACTTCACTGGTTTTCGACATTAGTCTGGCTGGGGCCCTGCTATTCAGAACCCCAGCCTAGCTGTTTCCTCTTTAAAAGGGTCTCCATGTGCCTTAGGCACATCACTGATTGGGATCTGGAGTGCCCTTGTAAGTCCCTAGTATATGGTATACTATGTACCAAGGGCATAGGTACCTCAGAGGCCTGCCAGGGGCTGCAGCATGTATTATGCCACCCCTGGTAGGCCATCCAAACTGGCACCACAGGTCTGCTACTGCAGCCTGGGTAAGGTGGTGCATGCACCCCTTGCTGTGGTATAGGTTACCTATATCACTAAATGCATACGCACATATAAACCTATAAGTCACTCCTAAGGCAGGCCTTATCAATCCTAAAGGCAGAGTGCATGGTTCCTATGTGAGAGGGTGCCCCTGCATGAGCAAGGCCCCTCTGCAGCGTTCGGAGACCATCTCTGATGCTGTTTGTAGTGCAGCCTGACCATATACTCTTAAACGCATTATATCCTCGCGGTAAAATGCTAACTATGGAATGGCTGCACCTAAACATGTCGTGTTTGGTGTCAAACATCTTGGAATACTACCCCCCGCCAATCCTGGTGGCGGGGGTAGCATTCCACCCTTCTAGAGGGAAAGGCATGTTAACTCTGACGAGTCCGGTAACTTCTTTCCAGAGCCTGGCATCACAAAATGGATGCTGCTGCCACAGACACGAGTCTGGCCTCCTGCTGCTGGACGAAACTCCGGCAGGGGAGGCCTGGACAATAGGTTTCCTGTCCCAGGGAGGTGTGACCACCTCCCCAGACAGGACACTGTGTATTGGGGCTGGGCGGGAGCACTTTCGGGTGCTTTGAAGTCCTGCACTGGGGGCACATTTGGTGTCCCTGTGCATACCCCAGTTCAAACCGGATCAGGGGCTTGCAGCCCCTGCTTTGGCGCGAACTGGACAAAGGGAAAGGGGTGTAGCCACCCCTCTGCCCTGACCCACCCATAGGTGGGGCCACAGAGTAGTCCATCCCCTATTTTTAGAATAAAGGTAGGAACCCAGTCCCTAGGACTTTAGATTATACCTGGACGAAACTCTGAAACAGAATCCTGGACCTTCGACGCTCTACTCACGATTAGAGGACTGAAGAATCTCCCTTGGGGTCAAGGAGTGACTCCCCTGCTTGGCAGGCACCAAAGAAGCATCTGTCCGGTTCGCATCACTGAAGCTCCCGTCGGACGCCGAAGTCATCGCATCACCAGAGGTGGATTCTCAGACTTCCCCGAGGCTACCCTGAGTCCCCAGCAAAGCTGAGGCCCGTGGCTATCGTGGGTGACGTGAGACCGTGACCCCTGGACACCGAGCACATTTGCAAGTGCACCATCTTCTGGGTCTCCCAAGAAGTCGTGCTTTGGGCTCCGAGTAGCCCTAGCCTCCAGCACCACCTGCACCGAAGATCACTGGCCCCCACTCCACGAGTGTCCTGTAAGCCAGCTCCACGTGCGGCGTCACGAGGCTCCTTTGCGGTCGCTAGCCCGTTGGCTAGTAGCCCTTAACGAAGGCCAATCTTTTCTTTACTTGGCAGTCTGGTTGCTCCAGGCCTGCCCTCACTTACCCTTGCTGGGTGAGTTCTCCAGACCTTGCTGGTCTGCATCATCGACGATCTACATCTTACTCGAGACTTGCCGTTGCCAAGGCTTGTTGGGTCCAATCTGGTCGCCGACACCTCTGCACTCGACAAACATCGAGCAACAGCCCGAATCCTGCTCCTGGTCGCCGACAACGCCTCCTGAACCTCGTGGCTGAAGAGTCAAGATGACCGTCATCGAATCTGAAGCACTCGACATCGGTGGGCATCTGTCCATCGCCTCCCTGGTCACTGGCTAGTGACCCAGACTCTGTCCCCTCTGCTTTCAGGTTCTTCAGAACTCCGATCCACTCTTGGATCCACCCGGACACTTTTCTCCTGGTCGCCAGCAGCACTTTGCAGCAGATCGCCATAAGAACCGACGACGAAACCCGACCCCGAAAGGCACCTATGCACCCGGCTTCCCTGGGTGAGGTAACACGAGTACTCCGGTGCTCCCGTGGGTAGAGACTCTTCAAAGTCCTAGGTCTCAAAGGGTTTTGTCCTAGTCCTCTTCTAAGTGTCCCTTTCCTCTATTTTCCCGATCCCGACTTTCTCCATAGAAGTTAACGGCGTATCGCGGTTGTGTATTTACACTGCACGCGTCTCCCGTGGGTCCCCTGTGTCACTACCTTGGGTGGTTCCTTGTGGTCCAAGCACTTCTAGAGGCTCTAGGCCTAGTGTCTAGTTCAGTCGTGGTTCGCATACCACTTTATTGGTATATGGTTTGGTACGCCCCTAGGGCCCAAACGTGTATTTGTGCTATTACTGTGATTTAAGATCTTATAACCTATGTACTTCGAACTCTAGCCTCATAAAGAGACTAGAGGGGTGTGTTTAGTAATAAATACATATATTTTGAATATATACCTGGTGTGGTGCTCTTTCATTTGGTCACTCAAGAGATTATAGACTGGTAAAACAAGCTGCTTTACATTCCTTCAAGACTTAGCCTGAAGGCTGCTCTCCACAGCTACCACTAGGATAGCTTTCAATAAGGTTGTCTTTAACCTACCTACCATAAGAGTCGATTTGGACTGGTGCAAGGTGCCCACTATAATTAGTGGACAGCATATGCCAGGCCAACTTCTCACATTGGTGTGCAGCGTGTGGGATTCCAGCTTGCTATTGTTTTACCAGATAATCTCAATTGAATTGATCAACTGAAAACCACTAAAGGTACCTAAGGTACATATAATTTAAGCTTAGAATATCAGTAAGTTCTACTGAACTTAGAGTTGTGTGTTAAGGGATAGCACAACCCTTTCTACAACTCAAGAGAGTTTAGTAGGCCACACTAGAGTAGGTAGTGCATACACCACACCACACTAGTAATGTCTTTAAAAGCAGGATCTAGAGATGCCCTGCAGGAAGCCATTGAGCTTCCCCTCCAAGTATGACACACTCCCATTCTTGGAACTGAGAGCTTTGTGTAACGTGAGGAAATTAAGGACAGGCCAAAGTCCCACCACCCAACACCTCCAGGAGATGTTGGTGGCTTATGATCTTAGTAAGTCCTCAGAGACTGAAGGGGTAGGAGCAGAGGGTGGGCCAGCAGATGAGGAAGGGGCCAGGGGTACTACTACCCCCACCCCCCCCACTGAAACTGACCAGGAGGGTGACAATGACCCTGACCTGGAAAACCCAAACCCTTCTGGGGAAGATGAAGATGAGGATCTTGAGAACCACACCTTTGTCCCCCCAGGAAGGATTATGAGTGTGCTCAGAAAGTCTAGGTCTCCTTCTCAGGAGTCTAACCACTCTGGCACCTCAATAGGGAGCTCTGTTTCTTCTCACAGGAGGGAATCCTCTCATGAGAGAAGAAAGAGACTGGTCCAGTATGAGGAGACTCAACTGGAGATCAGGAAGAAGCAATTGGCTTTAGATAGAGAATCCCTAGATCTCCTTAAAGAGAGAAGAAAGTTGGGACTAGAGTCCCATGGTGGCAGCCATGTCCCTAGAGATAGGGAAAGGTCCTATGACCATAGGAACCTGAGCAAGATTGTCCCTCCCTACCAGAGTGGGGATGACATCCACAAATGGATAACTGCTTTAGAGAGGGCCTGTAAAGTACAGAAGGTCCCTCAGGAGCAGTGGGCAGCAATCTTGTGGCTCTCCTTTGCTGACAAAGGTAGAGACAAGCTCCTCACTGTTAGAGAGGAGGATGCTGATAATTACAAGGTCTTGAAGAGTGCTCTTATTGATGGGTTTGGCCTAACCACTGAACAGTACAGGTTGAAGTTCAGAGACACCCAAAAAGCACAGACTCAAGACTGGGTAGACTATGTGGATTGTTCTGCCAAGGCTCTGGAAGGCTGGTTGATGGGCAGTAAGGTGTGTGACTTCTCAGGATTGTATAATCTGATAATGAGGGAGCAGATTCTTAATAACTGTCAAAACCAGCTGTTGCATCAGTACCTGGTTGACTCTGATCTGACCTCTCCCCAAGAATTGGGAAAGAAGGCAGACAAATGGGTCAGAACCAGGGTGAAGCAGAAGGTACAGAACCAAGGTGGGGAAACCAAGAAGCAAGATGCTAAGAACTCTGACAAGGGTGGGGAGAAGGGTAAAGATCAAAAGTCTTCATCAGGCCCCCAAAAATCTTCTTCTGGTGGGGATTCCCAGTCTACCAAGGGTAAAGGCCAAAGAAAACCATGGTGCAAGGTCTGTAAGCAAAAGACCCACTGGACCAGTGATTGCACCAAGTCCAAAGACTCCAGTCCAGCACCCACCAATGCCCCTAAGGCACCTGTTCCCCCTAGTACAGTTGGTGGAGGTGCTCCAGCAAAGGGTTTAGTAGGGTTCACCCTGGGAACTGAGTTGGGCTCTGACTTAGTCAGGGAACTGACTCAGGCTGTGTTAGTCTGTGATGGAGGCATGGATGTGACCTCCACTGTGAGTCCCAGTAATCTGGGCAAGTACAGACAACAGCCTTTAATCAATGGACGAGAGGCTTTGGCATTTAGGGACACAGGGGCAAGTGTCACAATGGTGACACAAGACCTTGTGCTACCTGGGCAAGTTATACTTGGTGAAATGTACCAAGTGACCAATGCTAGCAATGTCAGAACAGACCATACTCTGGCAGTTGTTAACTTCTCCTGGGGAGGGGTAACTGGCCTTAAGAAGGTTGTGGTAAGTGCAAACCTACCAGTCGAATGCTTGCTTGGCAATGACTTAGAGACTTCTGCTTGGGCAGAAGTGGAGCTCAGGACCCATGCAGAAATGCTGGGGATCCCTGCAGATGTGTTTGCTGTGACCAGGTCACAAGCTAAACTGTCTAAAACTGAACAGGCCTTGGATTCTGGAAGAATGGACCAAGTGCCTTCCAAGAGGAGGAGTAGTAGGGTTAAGGCAGAGCCTTCCCCTTGGCTCAGGAGGAAGATCAGTCCCTTGAGGGGGATGATCTCAGCCCTGAAGAAGGAACTGTCCCAGAGGAACTTGAACCTGAACAGGTTGAGTTCTTGGGGACAGGGGGACCTTCTAGGGCAGATCTGAGCCAGGAGCAGCAGAGCTGCCCCTCCCTTGAACCCCTCAGACAGCAAGCTGCTGCTGAGGCTGCTGGGAAAGCTAGTGGTCCCCATACAGTGTATTGGGATGATGGACTCCTGTACTCAGAGAGTAGAGACCCCAAGCCTGGTGCTACCAGGAGGTTGGTAATACCTTTGAAGTTCAGGGGCTTCCTATTGACCCTAGCCCATGATATTCCCTTAGCAGGACACCTGGGCCAGAACAAGACTTGGGACAGAATTGTCCCTCACTTTCACTGGCCCCACATGTCTGAAGACAGTAAGGAGTTTTGTCGCTCCTGTGTAACCTGCCAAGCCAGTGGCAAAGCAGGTGGCACTACAAAGGCCCCCTGATACCACTACCTGTGGTGGGGGTGCCCTTTGAGAGGGTAGGGATTGACATTGTTGGTCCCATGGATCCCCAAACAGCCTCTGGGCACAGGTTTATCCTGGTGGTAGTGGATCATGCCACCAGGTACCCAGAAGCTATTCCCCTCAGGACCACTACAGCACCTGTGGTGGCAAGGGCCCTCCTGGGAATCTTCTCAAGAGTGGGCTTTCCTAAGGAGGTAGTATCAGACAGGGGTGCAAACTTCATGTCTGGTTACTTAAAAGCAATGTGGAAGGAGTGTGGAGTTACTTATAAGTTCACCACACCCTATCACCCACAATGCAATGGTTTAGTTGAGAGATTCAACAAAACCTTGAAGGGCATGATTAAAGGGCTCCCAGAAAAGCTTAGGCGTAGATGGGACATACTCTTGCCCTGCCTTTTATTCGCATATAGGGAGGTGCCTCAGAAGGGGGTTGGTTACAGCCCTTTTGAACTTCTGTTTGGCCACCCTGTGAGGGGTCCACTGTGCTTGGTGAAGGAAGGATGGGAGTTACCTCTCAAGCCCCCAAAGCAAGATATAGTGGACTATGTACTTGGTCTCCGCTCCAGGATGGCTGAGTACATGAAAAAGGCAACCAAAAACCTTGAGGCTAGCCAGGAACTGCAGAAGGCCTGGCATGACCAAAAGGCTGTTCTGACTGTTTACCAGCCAGGACAGAAGGTGTGGGTGTTGGAGCCAGTGGCCCCAGCAGCTCTCCAAGACAAATGGAGTGGACCCCACACTATTGTTGAACAGAAGGGTGAGGTCACTTACTTAGTGGACCTAGGAACACCCAGGAGTCCCCAAAGGGTTCTCCATGTCAACAGACTTAAGCCATATGTGGACAGGGCAGACATGGGCTTGCTCATGGCTACTGATGAAGGGCAGGAGGAAGAGAGTGACCCACTCCCTGACCTGCTCTCACAGAACCCTGACGATGGGTCAGTTGATGGTGTAGCCTTGGCAGGCAGCCTCACTACCCAGCAACAAACTGATTGCAGGCAAGTCCTCAATCAGTTTAGACATATGTTTTCACTGACACCCAGTCAGACCACCTGGTGCACTCATGAAGTGGACACTGGGGACAGTCTGCCTATTAAAAACAAGATTTATAGGCAACCTGACCATGTCAGGGACTGTATCAGGACTGAAGTCCAGAAGATGTTGGAATTGGGAGTGATTGAGCCCTCAGATAGCCCTTGGGCTAGTCCAGTAGTCCTAGTACCTAAACCTCACACCAGTGGTGGGAAAAGAGAGATGAGGTTTTGTGTAGACTACAGAGGCCTCAATGCAGTCACTAGGACTGATGCCCATCCAATACCCAGGGCAGATGAGCTCATAGATACTTTGGCCTCTGCCAAATATCTCAGCACATTTGACCTAACAGCTGGCTACTGGCAGATCAGACTAGCTGATGCTGCAAAGCCCAAAACAGCATTTTCAACCCCTAGTGGGCATTATCAATTTGTGGTGATGCCCTTTGGTCTGAAAAATGCACCTGCCACTTTCCAGAGGTTGGTGAACACAGTTCTCACAGGACTGGAAGCCTATAGTGCAGCTTATCTAGATGATATTGCTGTCTTTAGCTCCACCTGGGAGGATCACCTGGTCCACCTCAGGAATGTTTTACAGGCCCTGCAAAAGGCAGGCCTGACTATCAAGGCCACTAAGTGCCAGATAGGGCAGAGTCAGGTTGTGTACCTGGGCCACCTTGTGGGTGGAGGCCAGGTTCAACCTTTGCAGAGCAAGATCCAGACCATCATGGACTGGACTGCTCCCACTACCCAGACTCAGGTGAGAGCCTTCTTAGGCCTGACTGGGTATTATAGGAGATTTGTCAAGGGGTATGGATCAATAGTGACACCCTTGAATGACTTAACTTCTAAGAAAATGCCCAAAAAGGTTCAGTGGACAGTTAGCTGTCAAAAGGCATTTGATGACCTCAAGCAGGCCATGTGCACTGCTCCAATTCTGCAGAGTCCTGATTACTCCAAGAAGTTCATTGTTCAAACTGATGCATCTGAATTGGGGGTAGGGGCTGTACTGTCACAATTGAATGAAGAAGGTCAGGATCAGCCAGTAGCTTTTATTAGCAGAAGGCTGACCCCTAGAGAGAAACGTTGGTCAGCCATAGAGAGGGAGGCCTTTGCTGTGGTCTGGGCTCTGAAGAAGTTGAGGCCATACTTGTTTGGTACACACTTCCTGGTTCAGACAGACCATAAGCCCCTCTTATGGCTAAAACAAATGAAGGGTGAAAACCCCAAACTGCTTAGGTGGTCCATTTCCCTACAGGGGATGGACTTTACAGTGGAACATAGGCCTGGGAGTAACCATGCGAATGCAGATGGACTCTCTAGGTATTTCCACTTAGAACATGAAGACTTAACTGGGCAAGGTTAGTTTAATGTCCCTACGTTTGGGGGGGGTTGTGTAGGAGAGTAGGATCTGCTTCACAGGGGTACCCCCACTTTTTGCTGATACTTCACTGGTTTTCGACATTAGTCTGGCTGGGGCCCTGCTATTCAGAACCCCAGCCTAGCTGTTTCCTCTTTAAAAGGGTCTCCATGTGCCTTAGGCACATCACTGATTGGGATCTGGAGTGCCCTTGTAAGTCCCTAGTATATGGTATACTATGTACCAAGGGCATAGGTACCTCAGAGGCCTGCCAGGGGCTGCAGCATGTATTATGCCACCCCTGGTAGGCCATCCAAACTGGCACCACAGGTCTGCTACTGCAGCCTGGGTAAGGTGGTGCATGCACCCCTTGCTGTGGTATAGGTTACCTATATCACTAAATGCATACGCACATATAAACCTATAAGTCACTCCTAAGGCAGGCCTTATCAATCCTAAAGGCAGAGTGCATGGTTCCTATGTGAGAGGGTGCCCCTGCATGAGCAAGGCCCCTCTGCAGC